>CM062202.1:16527500-17165000 GCA_031216445.1 Lateolabrax maculatus | reverse complement strand
AGTATTCAGAGGAAATAATTATTGACAAAGAGTCTTTGCTATGCTAAATTGTAATAAAATCCTGTTGTTGTTTAACTTTGGCCGGCGTCCCGCTGTTTGTGTTCAACTTAAGCCTTTGACCGTCGATGCCACAAGGCTCAAGCTGCTGATGCTCCTGACATCCTCATTTGTTTGCTGATGCACTGAACTGGGCACCGCGGCCCGAGCACCACTTGCATAGATCCTTCAATGATCAGCATGTTTTGTCGTTAAGATAATTAGGGCAATTAGTGCTTGAAAACCCTCCACTGCGCTCCTCACTCTACTGATTCAGTTGAAAGGAAAATGGATTAAAAGTGTAATTAACATCATCCAACAAGGCCCTGAAGAGCCTTTCATAAGACAGTGCAGAGGGATATGAGCGTTAATCTCATTTGCTCTATTGATTCTCACTCAGTATTGAGTGGGATGAAGTGGCTGGGGGGCATATTAGCAAAACACTGACAGTCATTCACTATGTAAATACACTAGAGAGGAAATCATGAGGCGATTGTTACTCACTGAGATAACAGCTTGAAGCTTATTCACTTGAAAAACGCACAGGAATTCATTGTAAAACTCCAGACCTCAGAAGACAAAATACCTAAAAAGTCATTTTGGAGATGCAGAATTTCCACCGGACAGTGACGATATGTCGTTCACGAGACACCAGAAAGTTTCTGCTGCTCATAAGGTCACCTTTCCACAGCTGTCTCAATCTCACATGAATATAGCCATGTTGGCTTCCTCACATGTTCATCCAATTTGCTGGAACCAGCTGCGCGTTGTGTGCTCATGCTCTTTATTGCTATCTCAGTCACGAAAATGGTTTTGTTTAGAAGCCAAGTGGTAGTGACTGCCAAACGTACTGTACATGTACATTGCTGATATAATAGCCGCAGGGAGGTCGCAACACATGTGGACACGCACTGCTGCTGAGCAAACACAAGTAAACAATGTAGTGGGCCTTCATCGTATATGTAGGAATATGTAAGACATACTTTTTTAGTTTTTCAAGGAGCTTGATATTTTGGGTTTTTGTGCTTTAGAACAGCACCCGGACTGAGAGTTCATTGTGGCAGGACAGCGCCAGTGAATGGCATACCTGTCGAATGAGCTCTGTGTGAGCGAGGAGTCGGCCAACAGGGTGTGACCGAGGAATATGTGACTGTATTTACTCTGCTAATGACTAATGGTGTCAAGGTAACAAAGTGGTCCGATTATAGCCTCTGATCCTCTCGCGGTTGTAACCTTTGACAGAGAGAGTGGGAGAGAGACACAGTAATGAATCCTTAAATGAACATACATCGTGAGAAATAATACATATATATATATGTGTGTATATAGAAAATAATTGATCAGTTTATCCTGACAATAAGATTCAGTCAGTGAGTTTCCTGGCTACTACTGCAGCCTGTGCAGAGCAGACTAAAGCCACTGTATTACTGTGAAAACGTACAGACTCAGGCCAAGCTTGTTTATATTTCCAGAGAAGAAATGGTTTGAATATTTTCTAAAATAATTTCTTCTGTGTTGTTGTCGTTTGCTGTAGGAGTAAGAAATGGCCTTGATGCTGAGGCGGCTGGCTTTCACAGTGTGAACCCAGACACCCTGGCTATCTTATCTACAGAATTGCCTGTTATTTTAAGCCACTGTTAGGGTTAGGGTGTGTGTTTGTTAGTGTGTCCATGACATGCTAAGGATGACCCCTAGAATCAAACACTGTGTCCTCTGTTCTGGAGTCGCTGCTTTTTTTGTTTTGTTTTTATTTGTTTTCACTGTTTATCTGTGGCCGGCCCGCGGGGGAAGGGGTGGAGCTGTTGGGGGAATTCCCCTCTTGTTCGTAATCACCCTCCTGAGCATGCTCGTGTGTACGCTTACTCTACCCCAAAACACATCTTCTTGTGCCGTGAGTACAGAGAAACAAAGCTGCAGAAATAATTATTGATCCCTGAAAGAGGGAGGTCAGAGGTCAGGCTCAGAGACACCTAAGCAACTCACCTGGGTCTTCGTTCTTCCTCGCTGTGCGTTTCTTAATTATCTCCTCTTATTTTTAAAACATACTAAAATTATAGACATATAGTTGCACTTTACCATGAACTTGTGCACTTGTATTTATGGACAAAGTGGTTTTGACAGTGTCCATTAATTTTTATGTTGCGAGGCCTCGGTCCGCGCCCTGGTAGCTTTCCAAAGAGCCTCCCTCCTCCGTCTCGGTATCAGTCTCTCAGAGCGGAATCCCTGCAGACACACGTCTATTTGAACTGCTGTTTGATTGTTTCTGAATCACAATATTTTTGTGGCCTCACAGAGGTGACGGACACAGGAAAGAGCGCGTCTGTTTGTGTATGTCTGCATGTATGCTCTGTGAAGTTACATCCATGTTCGCGTATGTGTGTGTTTATGGTGTAGACAGAGGTTAGAGTAGGGTATGTCAGGGATTAAAGCCCCTGTCAGGACCCTCACAATTAAATTCCCTTTATTCTTTCTTGGAAACAATGGGAGTGCAGCACTAATTTCTCTTCAACCAGGCATCAAAAAAAAGTTGGCAAACGTGTTCTCTATGGACCTCAGCGGTTAAATTAATGCAAATAAAAGATTTAAAACTAAAATGCAGCAAAAATGAAAACAAGAATATTTTTTGGATTAAATTTGGTGGTTGATGTGTAATGTGTCTCTCCTGGTCTGAATAACTGTAATGACTCTGGTTTAGCCCTGTAATGGGAGTCAGACTTGTAGTGCCTGTCACCCTCCCACTGACTTTCTTGGCCGCTTAGATTTTTTTTTTTAATGCCTGAATTTAAATCATACTTTCATACTACCACAAAGCTACATCGGTTACTGTGCACCAATCCCTCCCCAGCTATTGACATGCAAGAGCTCTGAATTGGTCAGACCCCGCTTATGTACTTACTTGAGCTCCCGTTATGTAGTATTATATAATTTGCCAGAAGTTAGAACAATGACACAAACAATCGTAGCATAGACGACCGAATACATCATGACCTATATTGTGACCAAAATATTTATCACAGTTCTCTGCGGAGCCAATGTGGCTCTAGTCTCTGAATAGTGCTCGCCAGGAACTCCGTCCATGAGCTGTGTACCTGTGAACCGTGCCTTCCCAGAAGCACCCCCCCCCCACCACCCCACCCCCCATTGCATTTCTAATAAATTCCCCCATCATCGTCGCGGCAGAGGAAGGTAATATGTTAACCCTCCTAAGCATGCCAAAAATAACGGCATGTCTGATTGTTTCACAGAGAAAGGCTATTGTGTGTCCATGGGAAGCACGACAGTCCCAGGGTCTCTCAGCTGATTCTTTAAAACGAATGACCCCCTCCAAATACACACACATGTTCAGCAGGGACATGCTTCCTTAATCTGTATGTATTTTGAAATGTGCACCATAGCTATTATTATAAAGATATGCAGAAGCTTTAAAAATAAGTGGATCTCGGTGGAATTGCTCTCTCTCTCACTCACTAAATGAGCAACTAGAAGTGTGTTAGTTCTTAATTAATCTCACTGTTTGGAAGTTTCATCCATCACTGAAATACTCATTTAACAGAATGCATTTTTAACAGACAGCTTTTTTTTTTTTTTACTGTTCATGTAATTCTCCACACATTTATTTCTTGCCTACTAGGAGCATTACTGGAAAATTATGTTTATGTGTATGTGTGTGTGTGTTTATACAGTATTTATGAGACAGTATATTTATTCTACTGTATGGTTATTTGTGCTTTTTTTTTGTGAGGATGGATGTCTTTCTTGATCATTAATTACAAGTTAATGAGTGTGTGTGTTTCTGTGTAAATGTATCATCTGTGTGTGTACGTGGTGGCAGTGGTACAAATATGATAAGCATGTACACATTGTGTAGCCGGTTTGCGCGTGTGTGTACCAAGAGCCACTCCAAGTGACCTCTGCTGGTCTGAAAATTTGTTTGTGAGAAAAAATGTAGTCAAAACAAAAACAGCTGCAGCATCTTTACAGGGCACCAAAAATAGCAAATTCAGCACAGCAAAATATGTTGATTCGTACAGTTTTGTCTGACCTTTGTAATTAAACTGATATAAAAGCATTAAATCAGAATCCCCCTGTGTGTGTTGCAGATCTTCTACAAAGTCACCAGAGAGATTTTCCCCGGTGAGGAGCTGCTACTTTTCATGAAGGCTGAAGAGTATTCATGTGACACCATGGCTCCTGATATTCATGGTCCGCACCACACACACACACACACACACACACACACACACAAACACACATGTATGTCCATTACCAAGACCTGCACATGTACCTCACTTCAATGCATAAAATGCTAATGTTTATCCCTCCCACCATGCAGAGGAGAGGCAGTACCATTGTGAGGACTGTGACCAGCACTTTGAGTCCCGCAACCAGCTGCTGGACCATCAGAAGCAGCCATGTGGGATGCCCCCCTCCTCCTTCCTTAACCAAGGTTTGACTTTTGTTTTTAAATAGGTAGGCTATTTTCATGCCATTGTAAACAGTGGGTACTGAAGAGTGACAAGAAGGATGTGTAAACTGGGAGAATATGACACTAATGATGTGTCGGCTCTGTTTCCCACCAGAGCCAATGAAAATGAGATCTTAAAATAATGCACTGTGGAAAGAAGCAAACTGGCATAACTTGTTTTGTTTTATGCAAGCTAAGAGTAAAAGAGGACGTCATGCGCAAATATTCAAAATCCAGAATAGTAGTAGTAGAATATGGTTTTCACTTGAGACTACTGAGCCAAAATTATCACTGCTACACAGCAGTTAACGCAGTGAAGAATATTTTCATCCTACATTATTTGTCCAAGACTTCAGACTTTGATACATGGCTCTTTAACACCACAAACATACCTCCAGACTGCACAACTCTCTAACTTGCTGTTACACCCAAACACATCATCTCTATATAAATTACATTTAAGTTAACTTGAAGTCCTTGTAGGCTGGGTGAATTTTGAAATATATCTCATATACAAATGTTAATCCAAAGACTGTGACATTTGATTTTTTTTAATGGTCTTCCAGTTCAGAATACATTTAAAGAGTTTTCTTACTTAACTTTCTCTTTCTGGTATATCTAGGAGGGGACAGTGACCTGAAGGCCCAGGAACCTGAAGACTTGCGACCCCTCCACATGTCCCATGGTATACAAGAGTGCAAGGAGTGTGACCAGGTCTTTCCTGATGTTCAGAGGTGAGTGAAAATCCAAGGCACTTAAGCACATAATTTATTGAGGGAGATTTTTGTCTGATTACCATCTCCATCAGTACACATGGAGAGCTGGCGCTGTCAGACAGCCATATGATTCAAAACAAACTTCTAAATCCTTATTGTTGTTTTATGTTCTGCGTTTCCTGCAGTCTGGAGGCCCACACTCTGTCCCACTCTGAGGAGAGGGAATACAAGTGTGACCAGTGTCCCAAGGCCTTCAACTGGAAATCAAATCTGATCCGACATCAGATGTCGCATGACAGTGGCAAGCACTATGAATGTGAAAACTGCTCAAAGGTAAAGTGATGACTTTTGAAGGGGATATTGAATTTTTCAATTTCTCTGTCCCTTTTATTGCAGATTTTTTATCACGCTTATGTTTGTAGAAGTAGATGGTAACTCCCCCGTGTGTCTGTGTCGTTGCTTCCCCCAGCAGGTGTTCACAGACCCCAGTAACCTGCAGAGGCACATCCGCTCACAGCACGTCGGGGCCCGGGCCCACGCCTGCTCTGACTGCGGCAAGACGTTTGCAACGTCTTCAGGCCTCAAGCAGCATAAGCACATCCACAGCAGTGTCAAGCCCTTCATGTGTAAGTCACTAAGACCCTACCTATGTAAGTCTCCTCAGTACGTTATAATAATAATAACAATAATAACAATATGCTTGTGACTTGCCTTTAATAGAAAAACTGTGATGTTATTGCAAAAATACATTTCTATCCTTCCTCCGCTCCTTCTCAAAGAGTCAGTCATGTAATGTTTTACAGGATTTACACATGGGATTATATAGTAGCTGTGTTTAGAGTGGCAGTACCATTTCTTTTAAGACAAGAGTCATGCAGTTTTATGTGCATCAGCACTCTCACACAGTGCTGATATGGTGATAACAGCATTTAAAGTAGCATGTAATTTGACTCAATCCCACTTGGTCTAACCTTACTGTTTTCTCTCACCGTGACCCAGCCTCACCTAGCTAACGGGCTTTTTCTTTCTCAGTTGCTTTTTTCTCACACACACACACACTTTTTGTCCCCGCTCTTCAGTAAACGCTAACTGCTGCAAGACCCAAACACACTTTGACCTTTCACATTTTCACCACCTCACGCCGCAGATCTGGTCTCCTTCGCCTAAAGCATTATGACCTTCACCCTTTGCCCCGTCTCTCTGACCCTGCACACCAACGCACACACATCCAAGCTCACAAAAACTTGTCGCAGACACGCTTTCTCCTCCTCAAACAAACACACATTTACACACTCACACATATATACATAGGCCGGAGTAACTGCATCTCCACTGCAGACCTCTGACTCCCCTCTCTCCTCCTCTCTCCCTCCGCCACATGCACCATTCCTCACAAATAGCAACCACATGTACAGCCTTCTTCCCTGTTCTCCCTCCGAATAGGGGTCTATTTGCTGTAATCAGCAGAAAATATGCAGGTTTAAAAACAACTAATGGTTGGATAAAAAAGACAGAGCAGCTTCAAACATGACGGCTGCCTGGGAGAGACCGTGTGTGTGTCCGAAGAGTTTGTTTGTTTGATTGCTGTTGAAGGGCATGTACGTGTTTTGGACAGTCTTGTACTGTTTGCGCACATGATTTTGTTTGTATGTTAGCGCATGCGTTGTGTCTGGATGTGTGTGTATGTGTCTCAGAGCTTGTGAAGCACTCCGGCCTGCTGGGTTATTAATTTAGACCCGCAGCAATCCACTACTTAGCCACCACTCTCCTCTCAGGAATGTGTTTATAATATTTTGTTTCAGTTTATTAAGAGCTGACGAATACACGCGTGTAGTGAATCAGATCCCACACTCAGTGTGTCAAGCGTGTGTGTTGTTAGTCTGTAAATGTCACAACTACATGATTTATGGTGCAGGGCTTTTTCTTGTAGTTTGCTCAGGCCATGTGGCTGTGCTTGTAAAAAACACACACACAAAGAGAGCGCGATAGAAGCAGCTATCCTCTATACACAATAGGTGGACAGATTTAATGACTACTTATTTACTATTAGAAATTATTCATTCATTTTGTCGTTAATACAATCTTTTATTTTAAGACAAAATGTATTTCTTACATTTCTGAGTAGACATACTACCTACCTCACTGTGAATGTCTGCAACCTAAGCTTAAACAGATTAATTTTAATCAATTGATTTAAGTTTCTTCATCTGTGTTGCAAGACACATTCACAGCTTCCAGAGAGGAAACATCATGTGCAAAATCAAAGGAATCAGGCACTCTTCTTTTTTCCCCAGATGTTTTCAAAATTTTTTCAACTACCTTTCTGCCCTGATTGTGTCTGCCAAAGCCAAGCCACAAATACACTTAGTTTTCTGGGTCTATTCATTAAAATAGACTTTTTTTATAAGATAACATTCACTCTTGGCTCAAGCATTCCCATTTGGCGTTCCTCTGGGGTGTTTATTTAAATCTGTTTCCACAATACCTTTTCCCGCTCTTCCTCTCCATCCCCTTAAATTGCCTCTTGTGCACCTTTTGGCTGGAAGGCATCCAAAGTATGCAGAAGTGTAATCACAGTGTGAGCTTAACCACTTCCTTATCCGCGTTTTGAAGATCTAATAACAATGTGAGCAAAATCAATCATCCAGAGCTGCTTCTAACTGCTTTCTGATATTGTCGGATGATCAAAGTCTTATTGAAACGTCAGCTGTAGTGTAGCTGATCTGCAAAATATCCACCAGTGTGGGAGGGGGCCAACAAGAGGAACATCTTCCCTCGTTCATAAACTACATTCCTGACTTTTATTAGAATAGCAAGAGAAAGGAGCATGGGAAAACAATAAGTACTTGGCTACTGCCCCCCTTTGTAAATTCAAACAAATCATCCATTGGTAGTAGATAATCTTGACAGACTAATAATGGCGATAGATAATGTCAGAAGGTGAGGTTTTGTCTCAGGGCCGGGTGTTGCCACTGTACGTCTCCCGAGGTCAGACAGAGCGACAGACAGGCATACGGGGTTTGGCTGTGGGAAGGTCACTTAGCGCAGGACGACAGGGACCCAGCTATGGGGACAAGGTGAGGGGGCTGAGGGGGTGACGGGAGAGGCCCGGAGGGGGAAGAGGGAAGAGGGGCAGTGAGGACGTGAGACCTGTCCCTGGGAACCGGACTGCAGGATAGGATTCATTCAACTCCACTTCCTTCACAAACTTAAAATAGAGCCATTGTACTACACGCGGCTGAGAATGTGTGTGTGTATCTGTATGTCTGCCTGCCTGTGTGTGTGTCTGTGTGTGTTATTCAGTGTCTCTGTTATGTGAATATTTTGTGAATGTGTCTGCATGTCCGTGTGTGTGTGTCTGTGTGTGATTGTTTATGGACTCCCTGGGAGCGTCCCTGGGAGGACAATGGGGCTGGAGATGCCTGGGAATTTGGTTTGATGTGCAGGTGATGAGTGGCAGCAACTGACTCACACCGTCAACCAAACAGATTCCATTACAATGCCAGGATCTGGACACACACCTCTTCCGTAGTTTGCCGTAAAGTAGTTGTCAGAGTATTGATGGGAACACAAGCACATCATTCATACTGTATTTCCTCTGCCTTAGCCTCAACCAGCCTGAAGCATGATAACAAGAGATGTCATATCATGTGATGTCATTTTTTTGTATGTGTGTGTGTGTGTGTGTGCGGGTTGGTGTGTGTTGCATACTGATACGTTCTGTATCTGTCTCTGTGTCCCTGCAGGCGAGGTATGCCACAAGTCCTACACCCAGTTCTCTAACCTGTGCCGCCACAAACGCATGCACGCTGACTGCCGTACGCAGATCAAGTGCAAGGACTGCGGGCAGATGTTCAGCACCACATCCTCCCTCAACAAGCACCGGCGCTTCTGTGAAGGGAAAAACCATTTCACAGCAGGGGGCTTGTTTGCCCAGGGTATGCCACTCCATGGCGCCCCTGGCTTGGACAAATCAGCTCTGGCAATGGGCCACAGCAGTGCTGGGCTGGCTGATTACTTCGGGGCCAGTCGCCACCATGGCGGGCTTACCTTCCCTGCTGCCCCAGCATTTCCCTTTAGCTTCCCTGGCCTCTTCCCCTCTGGACTCTACCACCGGCCACCGCTCATTCCTGCCACCTCTCCTGTTAGGCATTCAGCCCATGCACCTGTCGCTGGGCCTGGAGCAGAGCTGAATAAGAGTCCACTGCTGCCTCCGAGCCCTGGGGTTCAGGAGTCCCGAGAGCTCCTCAAGGCTCTCCGCAAAGATGGTGGTGCACCTGGCAACCAGATGCCAGGCTCAGAGCTCCACACCCAGAGCTCCTCATCCTCCACAAAGCAGCGGAACAAGCAAAGTGACCTGTCCGAGAGTAGTGACCTGGACGATGTCAGCACGCCCAGCGGAAGTGATCTGGAGAGCACGTCAGGCTCCGAGCTGGAGAGTGACATGGACAGTGAGAGGGAAAGGGGGGCTGCTCGAGAAAATGGCAAAGGCCCCAAGAGGAAGGCCAGTGAAGGAGGCCACCAGAGCCCCAGCCTGACAGGCAGCGGTGCTGCTAAAGACTTTCCGGGCCCTTCCCTCATCCCATCCTCGCTGGACGAGCACACAGCCGTAACAGGGGCTGTAAATGACTCTATTAAGGCCATTGCATCCATTGCTGAGAAGTACTTCGGCTCCACAGGGCTGGTTGGCCTGCAGGACAAGAAGGTCGGGTCTCTGCCCTACCCCTCTATGTTCCCACTGCCTTTTTTCCCAGCTTTCTCTCCTCCAGTTTACCCTTTTCCAGACAGGGACCTCAGACCTCCGGGCCTGAAGGGCGAGCCACAGTCTCCAGCAGATGACTGCAAGAAGGCCCAGAGCAAATCTTCGTCCTCACCATTTGACCTCACTACTAAGCGAAAGGAGGAGAAGTCTGCCACATTTGCCCCCTCCAAGCCAGAGGCCTCCCACTCAATTGGCCAGGATCAGCCACTAGACCTGAGCCTGGGTGGTAGGGGCCGTGGACGCAATCCAAGAGAGGAGGAGACTAAGAACGACCTTGGGTATGAGGAGGAAAAGACAGTAGTGGAGATCCCTAAAGCTGACACCTCTTTACAGCATGCCAGGCCCACCCCGTTCTTCATGGACCCCATCTACAGGTATTGTTATTCCCAGTAGCTTACTTAAGCATACTGCAATTTTACATCAAGTGTAAACAGTACAAAATACTTGCTGTTACACATTGTATTATGCAAGAGCATGAAAACATTTTCATACTGCAAAAACTCTTCTGGTGTCACGTAACTGCCAATTGTAAATTTGTTTTTTATACTACTAAATATATCATTCATACTGACTGTACCAAAATTTGCTGCCATACATGCGTTAAGAGCTAACAGAAATCTACTATTAGCAGGGTTGAGAAGAGGAGAATGAGCGATCCGTTTGAGACTCTGAAAGACAAGTACATGCGGCCAGCTCCAGGCTTCCTCTTCCATCCACAGGTAAGTTCTGACTGTGGCTGACGGTGGCGTCACCGAGAGCTGCGACAACTTGGGGCATTTAGAAAGAATTGAATAAGGTGGCACATACCTTGTTTGCACAAACGACTAAATCACACATTCTCCCGAAGTGCAACTGTACATTTTTACCGATCCACTGGTATTCTGTTTATTTGGTTTTAAAGTTGATCTTAGATTCCGATATTGACCCTAGATTGATTCAGTAGACAGCAACAGCCCTAATTGGTCTGGGTAGCTGTTGGTCAGTTCAGCCCATTTGAATTCACGATGGTTAGGATTTGATGACTTATGTCACCATGGCAACATCACTGTTACAAGTGCAATGTTAGCTTCCTATAGTTACAGATGTGACAGCAGCATAGCCTGAAACCAGTCAAGATATATTATTATTCTTTCTATAAGGAGCTTTAATTCAGAATGGTTGTCCTAGGCTGACCAAACTGGATTAATGAGGATTACCATGTGGCTCCAACCTGATCCAAAGTAGTGCTTGTTAAGCCCGTTGTTGGCTATCTGAAGCAGATGTGGTAGAAAGAAAGGGCACACTCTGACACGTCTTCACATAACATATCTTTGATTACAATATAAAAAAATGATATGCTCTTAAAGCAATGATTTCTGCCCCCGGGTTCAGTATTTCCAGTGTGAGACTCCATAGTTGTGTGTGTCCGTGTGTGTGTGTGTGTGTGTGTGTGTGTGTGTGAGTGTGTGTGAGAGTGTGTCTATGACGTGTTGCATTGACGTTCATTTGTTCAATCTTCCCCCACGGGTGAGAACGGTCCGTCGGAAAGTGAAAACACCACTTTCTCAGGCATATGATTTTTTTCCCTCTTTTCTGGCCGTTTCAGGTCTGGTTTTTACAGGCTGTTTCATTTGTCTGATTTATGTCCCCTGTCCAGACTGCTGCATGGGCCCAGCCTGCAGCAGCCACATGGCCGTCCCACCCGCCTTAATGAGGTGTCCTATCAGTAGAAACACTAACAGAGTGCTTAGGCCATCTTTATGACTTTATGATGTCTGGACACACAAATCATTCCCAGAAACACCAAACCCGGGTAGGTCTAAACCAGACCAGGCAAGGGGCCCTTCTGTATACTTTTGAGGGGGTTTGTTTTCAGTCACCTGACTCACTCTTGAGCTATATATCAAAAAAGAGGTAGCAAAGCTGAGGGGACTGGAACTTTTTTTCAACCTTTAGTGATTCAGCTTTTTATTTCCTGGCACGAAATTTTACTGCTAAGCAATACTGGCTTAAATTACATACTGGAATTGTATTCGTAGCTTGCTATAATGAGCTTATTGAACACAAGGAAGTGTTGGGAGCTATTAGAGTCTCCAATAATTCCAGCGCCATAACTCTGCAGACAGACAGCTCACCGCTCATTCAAAGTTAATCACACCGAGACCTATCAATCCCTCTGTACCCATATGTGTCCAATCAAAAGCTGTTGATTAATGCGTCACTTCCTGGTTCTGACTGCTTTCTCTTTTCCTTCTGTTCCGCCCCTCAGTTTCGTTTGCCAGATCAGAGAACTTGGGTAAGTTCCTCTACCTGTACCTCTACCAAGCAGACCCCATCCCCTAATTAATGCATGGGCTGCATAACAGTTTACAACCGACATCACCCAGCATTCGCATGGCTTTAGCCCTTCACCATCATGCACTGACTGGACTGACTGTCCATTTCTGGCCATAGAACCGCTTTCTTATATGTTAATACAAAGAAATTTAATTTGAATGTTTATATTGTACATCACATTATAATTATATATATTTTGTAGGGATTCACCTTGAGGATTTGAGGCTTGCTTTTTGATTTGTTTACATCTTTACATTTAGACATATCCCCTCTCTGATTTACATGAAAGGGTTTATCAGGAGATTTCCAGCCGAGCTACACCCTGTCCATACAACAGCTCTGAATATATGTTTGCTTATTTGGAGAATGAAGCAGGGCTTTTGCAAATGGGCATGGGGGGATGAGTGGAGACCGGTGTTTAGGGGGGCTGCTTTACATCAGCACAAGGGTAACAGTCTCTTTGGGACACTCGCGGGGGGAGTGGGGGGGTTAGTTCCTCCCTCCAAACATCTGGTTCCCGATAAAGATCAACAATTGAGAATGCATCTCGCTAATTAAGGCCCTCACAGCATCACTGACATCTGAAGATAGCCAATCAACTGCTGGTCCCAGAGCGACGCTACAGCAACAAGCAAGTTCACAGACACACACACACTGCCCGGGGGAAAGGACAAGGGGGTTTTTGGAGGTGTGTGTGTGTGTGTGGGTTGGGGGGTTCTCTTATACAAAGGAGTAGGGGGGTTATAAAACCTTTGAAAAATCGCTTTAGAGCAAAATGTGGAGCCGTTTATCCTCTTGTCCTTAAAGTCGAACATTTCGCACACACGGCATTGTCAAACAGTGGCCTAATGAACCTGGCTCACCATCCATAAAAAACGGCTCAGTGGCTGAAGGTTATTGAAGTATAATCTGTGGCAGGCTGACGGTTACTATTCATAATCATTACTATATCTAATCCATCGGATTGGACATGTGAATCATTTACTGCTCGACTGAAAACAAAGCATCTGATTGCTTTGAAAAAACTGCCAAAACGCTTTCTGTTGCTTCTGGGACATTTTGAGAACAAAATGTGATACTGCATATTAAAAGATTGCATAAATGATTAAAAACATAAAACATAACATAAAATTGTTTCAAAATTGTTTTTAAATCAATTCTGGACTTGAAAATATTAATACTAAATCAATATTAATTTTATATTATGTACAAAGCTAAATTGCTCATGAATTAATTGATACAGGGTATTCTTTTCAGAAAAACATATTCATAGTGCGTAGTCTCCAGTGACAGTTTCATTCCACCACATACAGCCGGAAAAATACCAATATCTTTTTTTAATAAGAAGGACTATGCTTTTCATTTAAAGGATACAGAGGCAAAGGTTGACCAAAGGTGTGAGATTAAACTCTTAATGGAGTGCAGCAGCATGAGTGGGTTAAGGTGGTATAAGAATTCCCTAGTAGACGGAGACAGGATGGAGTAGTTTCAGCTCTAAAAAGTGTCTTATCGGACAGGCTCGATACTGCTGACAGCTTTAGGGGTCCTAATGTTCCCAAGAGTTATGGGTTCTCATTGAGCAAGGCAGACATACCGAGCATTCACTCCAGCGCCTGCAAAGAGCCCAATGAAATACACAGCGCACATTCAAAAGAAATATGAAAGCATTTCACCTCCCTCTTCCCCACAACTCCTTGCCTATCTTTCAATCCATTGCCCTCCTTCTTCCTTTCGCTCTCTCACTTTCTTTCGCTCTGTTCTCCCCCTCTCTCTGTCTCTCCCTCGCCTTTGATTCATGGCATGCAGCATTGGCATATTCATAATCAAACGGACCTGACACTCCACATCCTCCCTCAGTGGGAACGTCGACGGCTGCGGCAGGAACTTTACACCCGGCCGTCACTCCTAATCAGCCGCTCCCAACACCAGGCTCCACCACCATCCATCAGCCTTCCTCTCTCCGGGCTCTGTTCACTCTTGCTTTCTTGCTTGCTTTTTTCTGTCTTTCTTTCTCTCTTCCTTTCTGTCTGTCTTTCTTCCTTTCTTTCTTTCTTCCTTTCTTTCTTTCTTCTTACCTCCCCCTCCTCTCCCCTATCGTCTAGTCCTTCATCATGCTTCTTCTCCGATTCTCTTCCTCTGTTTCTTTCCCCTCGGTCCGCTCCGTCTTGGCGTGAAGCCTGAGAGTGACAGGGGCTGAAAGCAGGAGATGAAATGTCAGAGTCAGAGCAGGGCTCCGGTGAAGGACCCGAATCACCATTGATTTGTTGCCTTATTGAAATAAGAATAAGAAACAGGCTGAAAATTCAATGCACGCAAAATAATGCAAATTTGTGTGGCCCCTTTAAAAAAAGAAAAAAAAAAACCCTCCTGTGTGTGTGTGTGAGATGGGCTGACAGGCCCTGCGGCCTACTGGGACCCCCTTACCCCCACCCCTCCTTCTCCTCCTCCCTCTAGTTCTCCCTTCACTCCCCCTCCAGCCCCCACTCCTCCCCCATCCCGCCCCTCTCAGCACAGCGATATCATTATTACCCGTGTCTGGCCCTTGATCAGTAATGTCAACATCTTTCATATTGACGAATGTGCTGTCTGCCCGCATTGTGCACAGAATAGTTTACAGCCCAGCAGTGGACATGAATCACTCCTCTGCCACACACACACACACACACACACACACACACACAGGCACACACACGGACATATATCTGACAACACACAAATACACACTAAGCGCGTACAATCATGCTCACATACTACGCACATGCCTGTAAGCGCACACATTCTGCACACACACACACTCACACACACAAATGCATTACAAATACATTCTTCTCTCTCACACACATACATATAGTTTCTCTTTCACACACATTGATGGCAATTAATCAACTACGGCCACCATGCAGCACATAGTTTCTTTTTCATATACATACACACAAACACACGCACACACAGACCAACTGACAAGTACACATATTTCCTCGGAGAGTATCTGATGAAAGTAAATGTTCGGCTTCATTAGTAGATTGGCTGCAGTCCTTAATCCTGTGTGTGTGTGTGTGTGTTTGTGTGTGTGTGTGTCTTTATGTATCTACTGTACATGTATGTGTGCATTTGTAAGAGAACAAGAAAGAGTTGACTGAATTTGACATTCAAAGTTTCACACCTGCTCTCCACTATACATAAATGGGGGCATACTGTTGTTTAACTACAAAGTTATGAATCAATATCAAATGTACTTGTCATGCACATATAACAGGGATTTGACCTTGTGATTCATGCATCATTGATGAACGTCATAATAAGAATTCACCCAATACCTGTTTCACTTCATTTCACCTGGTATGATGCCTGTAAACAGCGCTCATCAGTCAAACAAGATTTGAACAAATCTGTGTTGAAAGTATTAATTATTTCGCTGCTTATTAAGATACTGTCCTTTGTTTCTGAGGTAAATCAGTTTGTTCCGAGGATGTTTTTGACCCAGCAAGTGATGCAGCTTTCAGAACTGATGAAACTCTATTCAAGCATCAGTCTCTTTGCTTTGCATTTTGGACTTGCAATGCCAAATGAGCATTCTGTATGTTTTTAAGCACAACATTAACCCCCTCACTCTGTCTTCTGTCTCCTCAGATGTCAGCAATCGAGAACATGGCAGAGAAGCTGGAGACGTTTGGCTCCTTGAAGCCAGAGTCTGGTGACCTGCTGCGCTCCGTCCCCTCCATGTTTGACTTCAGAGCCCCACCCTCTGCACTTCCAGAGACGCTTCTGCGCAAGGGCAAGGAGCGCTACACATGCAGGTAACTACGGCAACTGGTTTAGCATGTATTGTTTTAATTTTTAATTTTCATGTTGGTCATAAATTAACATTGTTCAACGGCAAATAGTTGATATTGGCACTGGAGCTTTTTTTCATTTCCCTGAATACTTTCATGGAAGTCTGGTGGGTATTTTTGTGGGTATTTTTCTTATACTTATTCCTGTGCTTTTGGAATATTAAAATAATACAGGTTTTTAGATTACTAAAGTAATGTAGGTAGACATACTTAAAAATGTTTTTTATTCCTTCATAGATATTGTGGGAAAATATTCCCACGCTCTGCCAACCTGACCCGCCACCTTAGGACTCATACAGGAGAGCAACCATATAGGTAAGACTATTTTTTAAGTCTAAAGAGCCATGTTCACACACACACATACTGCCTATTCGAGCTGTCTCTGTGTGTATGTTAAAGATGTGTGTGGGTGTTTTTGTTTGAGCTATTATAAGGTAAGAGACAGTCCAACAGCAACATGTCGGCTGAACATCATCCTCCTCTCTCGCCTTCTGCCAGCATCCCTCCATCTTTTCTCCTCACTTCCAAGAATACACACCATACAAAACTATAAACTATAAACTATGTAATTATCATCGAGTGAAAAATCAGATTTGCACAACAGCACATTAACTCCCCAGTGAGTAATTGTTTTTCTTTTCCAACAAACGTGAACCAAAGCAGCAAATGCACTTTCACACAGCATATTCTCAAGCAGACGGAGAGATGCAGCTCATTTTTTAACAGCGCATAGATGTTTTCCCAGGGAATTCTTGTCTACAGTTAGAACAGAGTTTATGTGTGTTTTCTTATGCCGTAAAAGCCTGGAATAATTATCCTACTGCTAAATAATTTGCCTGATGAAAAATGGTGTCCGTCACCAGGGTGACAGGACGGAGGGGGGGGGGAAGCTGGGCTGGTAAAAGAGCAGAGAGGAAGGGAGGAAGTTTGGTGAAAAATTGGGGTGATGAGGAGCGCGGGCAGATGTCCAGGCCCGGCAGCTGTGGTCATTTCTCTTATGCGTACGAAGCCAGACTCCTAGAGATCTGCAAGCCTACTGGCTACTTGCTGCACCAAGCAAGGTTTTTTTTGGAAACTAAAAAGGTTATTACAAGATTAAGTCCTTTTTTTTTTTTTTCTAGAATCACAGTCTAGATGGCAAATAAGGCCAAATGATGCACAAAGCATTTTGTTTCATGGAAATCGTTGGTCATCATTGTAAGAGTCTCCTTGACATCCAACGTCAACTCGGCAGAGTTTTCCAGGTGCTGCTGAGGTATAAGTAACAGTGCAGCAGCAGTCCAGTACACATTTAAAAATGAATCTTGCACATTTACTACATTTGGATAATGAGTAAGCCCTGGCTAGCACTGCTCTGCTTTGTAGTTACTAAGGTAGCGGAATGTTGGCCCAAAGCTTGGAGGAGGCCTGCTGACCACAGGGGAGAGTGAAAGACAGACGCAGGCCTCTACTGCCCCAGCCTGATAGCCTGCACTCCACACGCTGGCATGCCATTAAAGATCACCGCTGTTTATTGTAATTTTTTGTGGAGATAACCGGGGGGTTTCCTGAGGGACAGCCAATCGAGCGAGCTAATTCCACCAGAAGAAAAGATGTAATCTTCTCGTATAATTTTGCATGAAGAAACTTGGCAAGAGGCTGTAATTTTGCAGGGCTAGAACCAAATCTGTTGCGTGCTTATTTTGTGAGAGAAGAATGCAATTTTATTGCGCTGGCTGGAGATAAGAGGCAGAGCTGTTTCACCTTAAACAAGCTCTTCCATCATGTCTGGGACTGTGGGACTGCTGGGACAGTCTGTATGCGTGTGTGTATGTGTGTCGTACATTATGTATCTCATTATGTTTCCCACAGAACCAACCACAGGTTCCTGATTCATTATGCAGTACAGTTGTGCTCATGACTAGCAGCTTGTGTATTTTGCTGTCTTTGTCATTTCATAATTGTTTAAGTGAAAGGCCTCCACTTCTCCTGCAGGTGTAAATACTGCGACCGCTCCTTCAGCATCTCCTCCAACCTGCAACGTCACATTCGTAACATCCACAACAAGGAAAAGCCCTTCAAGTGCCACTTGTGTGATCGTTGCTTTGGTCAGCAGACCAATCTGGACCGTCACCTCAAGAAGCATGAGAATGGCAACCTGTCAGGTGAGAAGGCTCAAACAGACATTTCTGGTTTTGCAGAGAGTGGAAAGCTCTTTCCACAGTTTATCAGGGAAAATGAGAGCTACTTTGCTGATATGTGACATAGCAGTACATTGTATTTATAAATCCTTCTGCTGAACAATATAAAACACAATTTACTCATGAATGGAAACAATTTTAGAAGCTGAAAAATTAAATTACATAAATCTGTCATCTTCCTCTGCAACTGCAGAGGTTTTGAATGAGCTGCTTTCATCAGCAGCACAGCTTATGAGTTCGATAGGTTGCATCACTCTGACTCTGAATCAGCAGAACAAGCAGTGACACCTGGCCAGCAGCTGAGAGCAACTTTTCCCAGAGGAGGTTTCAACTTAATCAGACACGATGTTCACTCTATCAAATACAAAATCAATTATCTCCCAAGCTTTCCCTTTGAAACAACGTTCCCCAGCCCACAGCTCTAAGATAACAGACTGAAGATTATTAAGCAGAAAAGCTGTTTTCCCCATAGTCAAAGACACTTTGTCTGGTCCATTATTACAAATGCATTTTGTGGGCCAAGCATTGTCAAAACTCACATCATTTTATTCAGTCAAGATCTCAAGGTTTCCAAAAATATTAAGTATGTCATGGAGAATTCCATGGAAATGTGTTTAACATGATGCACAATCCAGTTTTCCCTATGATATAAAAGGTCCCCGATTACATCATTAGGAAAAAATTGGATTTGAATATTTGACTCACTGTAATTTCATGGAAGCAGTGAAAACAGCAGATACAGAATATGTCACACTGTCATAGAGTGACATATTTTAAGCTACTTACAGTATGGGAACAAACAGGAGTGATACAAACACAGTCAGTTCTCAGTCAACATAATTTGATTTGCATTTAAACAATGAAAACGTGCATTTTAAATTGACACACAGCCATCATTTAGCAATATTGAGTGTATTGAAATATCAAAACACATGTTTGGAGATAAAACTGGAATATTTTTTTCTTTCTGCAGGCACTGCAATGTCATCCCCACAGTCTGAACTGGACAGTGGCAGTGCCATATTGGATGACAAAGAAGACTCTTATTTCAATGAAATAAGAAATTTCATCAGCAACACAGGCCAGAACCAGACATCACCAGACCCCTCTGAGGAAGGGTAAGCGTAGTTTCAAGTACCATGGTCATTCCTGCCTGTTTTCTGTTTTTTTTTTTTTTCTGATATGATCTACATCTTCAGAGCTAAACAAGATGCTTATAGATAAATATCAGGGAGCACTTGGCTCAAGCAGCCTTCTCACCCAGCACATTTCAAAAGCAGGGGCAAAAGAGGACCAGGGCCTCCTGAAAAAAATTCAAATACAGGGTACCGTTAATGTTGATTTATTCGAAATTATACCTGCTAGCCTAACCTACTTTACTGCACATTGAACTTTTGCATTCATTGTGACTACATCAAGATGGTTGGCTTTTAAAGGGACTCTCATGGCTTAAATAAGTATGAATAATAGGTCAGCTGCTATCAGCCCCTTTTAAACTTGCATTTTCATACCACCCAGCCAGCCCTCGTTAATTATCACATCATGTTCAGAGGTCTGGAGTAGAGAGCAATCATGTGTGATGACATTTAAGATAATCGCAGGTTTTGGAAACGTGCAGGAGCTCCACATATCGGTTGCCTTTTGGCTACACATACGAACCGAAATCTGTGTGCATGCAACTTCGTCTGAGCATTATGCAAATAAATTCTTGGAGCTGTGATCAGATCGGATAGCAGTTGAGAGGTCTGCTCAGGTCTAGGAGTTTGTTTTCAAGTGCCTCACGTTGGTGTGATCACAGGGCAGATTGCAACTCCGGATAGAGATCTCGCAGACTGGTGTGTGATTGTGCAGAAGGCCTGTGAGAGCAGGACTGGGCGGTAGAGCGTCAGAGGGACAGGGAGAGATGCAGGAGGGTGGGGAGCAGCAGTTAGCCCACCACATCTGGAACCAACATGTCTGCCTACAGGAAGAGGGTAGAGGGGGTGGGGTCAAAGGGTCGGCCCGTGTTTCCTTTCAAAGTGCTGTGCTCCTGACTACTTCTGATAGATACTTTATCCCCAGCAAATTACCACGTTTGAAAGCGTAATTAGCGAATCTGTTTTCTTAATCACGGAGCTCTCGCTCTTTTTTGGACCTAGTCCCTTTTCTCAGCCCTGCGAGCTCAACGCGGCACGAAATACACCTTGTCGGCCTCAAACTCTCCATCCCAGCAGGAGCTCTGTCAAAAGCACAATATAACCAGCTGCTTATACAAGAGAATAGATGATGTGGATCCTGTATTTGCTAAAATATTATCTGGAGTAATTACCTCTCCCCTCTTCTTAGGTCACTGCACACTCAATTGCATCCCTTTAAAATCCAGTGTAGGTATCCTGTTTATAAGCACCCTGCAATTATGCGGTGATGTGCTCGATGTGTTTTGTTTCCTATCTATGTACTTCTCCACGTCGAGTACTCAGTCCTCATTTCTGAATCCTTTGTGCTCGAAATGGCATTTTTGGGAGCTGACGAAAGACGGCCCAGAGTGTAATTAGTGAATCAGTCTTAATGTGGTTCCAGATGATTTACCAAATGGTGGTTTCCTGTGGCGCTGAGACAGAGGGACAGATTAAGACTCAGGCAGTTTGGATAGCTCGCCCTCTCTCCCTCCGCAGGGATAGAGGAAAGGGCCGGTTGGCAACACTCTCATAACTCTCCCACCAAATGGGGCTGTCAGCTAAATATTTTGCCTATTAGATGAATACGAGATAGTAGAGAAAATAAACAAGGAGAGACGCAGAGCACTCCAGTTAAGTGCTGCAACGATCAACCCAGTGCTGCTGTGCCCAAAGGGGCCCCAGAGCCTCGATGACAAACGGGATTCCGGCTCTCTCGATCCCAGCTGCCATGTCCACCTCTCTCTGCTCTTTATCCCATACGCTCCATTACTTTTGTATATATAGTGAAAGGATTCTCACAAGAACTTGTAGGAAAAAACAAAAACAGAAGACAAAAGCCAGCACCAAACATTTGTATAGTTTTCACTTCAGTGTCTTATTCCTTATGTAACTAATTTAACAAGCACCAGAAGAATTGTTTCTCAATTTCTTGATTACTCTCTACTTTTGAAACATAAAAATAGAATGAAATGACGATGTTCGTGGTCTTCAGGTTAAATGGCGGTCCATTTGAAGAAGAGAAGCCGCTGATGGCCAGCCACGGGTCACGTGACCTGGAGGACGAGGAAGCCGAGGAACTGGGTGCTGATGAAGAAGAAGGGGAAGAGCCTAGCAACACCCCTGGGAAACCAGAAGGCGAAGTGCTTCCTAGCAGCCTGAGTGATGACATCATACAAGACGAGATGGACTTCAATGGGCCAAGCGACTTAAACCTCAACTGCAAAACTTCTCCTAGGAGGTAAATTTGATACAGAGACAACCAGCTAAACTTAATTTTGCATTGTGTAAATAGTGATATGCTGAAAAAAGTATCTTGAATTTGCCTTATTTCAATTTTCTGCTTGACCTCCAGGTATAAGGAGGAGGAGGAGCAGAGTGGCTACTCAGCCTTGGATCATATTCGTCACTTTTCGGAGATGCGCAAGCTGGAGGAGAGCGAGCTGAGTGACGGAGATGGAGATGAGGACGATGGGTCGTTTGGCTCCCCCTCTCTGACAGAGGCGGTCAAACAGCCGCTCTTTAGAAAGTCTAAGTCTCAGGTAAGAGACGCACTGATATGTATGCCCGCCCGTTTTCCTTAAATGTACCTACATATTTGCATTTAAGCACGGGAGTTAAATGTGATGTCCCTCTCCTTCAGGCGTATGCCATGATGCTGTCTCTGGCTGAAAAGGAGTCTCTCCACCCAGCCTCCCACAACCCGGCCACCATGTGGCACAGTCTGGCACGGGCTGCGGCTGAATCCAGCGCCATCCAGTCCCTCAGCCATGTATGATGACACCCGTTTGCGCTTTCCCTTTCACCTTTCAACCCCGATACCTGACCCCATGGCACTGGTAGCCCACTGCAGAGGCTATGTGCGGGGCCCCTGATCGACCACAGAGTGACTGCTGAGCAGAACCACGGCCCATCTGACTGCTGAGCGGCGCGCCTTACACACAGAGCAGGGTCACTGTCAATGCAGAACCCAGCCCCAGCCCCCCAAAAACCCCCAACAGATAGCAAAATGAACAAAATGTCCCTCTGAGACCTTAAAAATTGATTTCTTACATTAACACCAACCAGGATGATAGCAATGATGATGCCTGTGGTGAAAATAATAATGCTAAAGTAATAATAGCTGTATTTATTCTGCTGAATTTCTATGTTTTGCACCGCAAAGGCAGCTGGTGGACATGGAAGATGGATGTGCTGTTGTATCATTGCTAGACTGCATTTATTGCCCAGCACATACAAGGAAAGGAGAACGTTTCACGCTGAGAGGGAGAGTTTGGTTGTGTCTCTAAGACAGCCAGTCTCGGCCCAGTATGTTTTACTGTGCGTGAAGCGTAAGAATCCTGGCTCATCTGACAAAAGTATCTTTAAAATGTATTACAAGAATTCCCTTTAACCCCCAAAGATCCACAGGTGTTTCTCATGAATACATGTACTCGATGATAAAAATGAAGGGGTGTCTTTAGCAACCTCACTTCAAATGAAAACAGCTCCATGTAAGGACAGCGCTAGCAGCGCTTTAATATCACTGAAGTCATTGAAGAACAAATAAAAAAAAAGTAATTGTTAAAACTGAAATCAGGCCAGTTTCCCATCTGCGTTTTCATAGCTGCGTGTGTCTGCACAATCATAGCACTGTACACAAGTCTGTACCAACTGTTCTCCACTGCACTCCATCTGCCCGCCTGCGCTATCTGTGAAAGGATATAAATAGATTGTCTTTTTAGTGGAAGAGAAGAAAACACAATGTTTTTTTTTTTTTGTTGTTTTGTTTGTTTTGTTTTTTTATTTACTGAGATAAGTAGCCAGTGCTGAAGTTAATTGTTGTTCTGTAAAGGGCATATGTCTTTTTTTCAATTCCCTTGAATCCATCCTAGTCAGCCAACAATACCACTAAATAGCCTGAATGCTAGTCGTTAGCTACTCCATGCTCGTGTGTCTTTCATTTTTAGACAATCATGATTTTGTTTTCATTTTTTTTGTTGGTGTTGATGTTGTTATTTGCTGTTGTATGTTGAGAACTGTATTTATTTCTTGGCAAACTGTAGTTTGTTTACTGAATAGCACTGCTCTTAGTCCAGGTGAAAGGGAGATTCCTCACCAGGCCTATCCCAGAGTTCAATGGGGTTTGTAGATTACATTTGAGTGCCGGATAGTATTAAACATACAATTCACTCCTTATTCTTCTAATGAAACCGGTCGATGAATAGATATTACTTAGGTTTTTTTTTTTTTTTCTATGACAATTTAATGATTCAATTGTAAAAAATGAAAAACATTATAAAGAATGAATAATAAAAAAAGCCAGGTATAATTTCTTCATAAACGCATGATTGGTCTGGTAAGATCTGTATCTGACATTTTCTACGGTTGTCTGCAAGCTTGTGTGACGTTCGGTTCATGTTAATCCCTTGTGCCAAACTTATGATAAATAACAGATTACTTTCATTTATTCTCCCGTTTTGAGGGACCAGGTTTTTTGTTTGTTTTTGTCGTTGTTTTGTTTATAATCGATTTTAAAAAGTAATCAGCAAGTTGAGGTACTTTGTTTTAATGCTTTCTACAATGTAACTGTTATGCATTTCAATTCAATACTGTGGGAGGAACAACTAAGAAATAAAGGACTACAATGTGGATTGACATGTCTTCCATTCTCTCTTTATTTCTTCTTAAACATTTTTCCCACCCTTTGTCTCCCATCTCCCTCACACCTCCCCACTCTATATAGTCCTTCTGGCTGCCCATCATTTTGGCCCAAACAGAGATTTATACTAAGAGACGTGAGTCAGAAAACCACCTGGCGCTTTCTTCTGGCTCTCCCATGGCCTCCAAGAGCGAGGGAGAGCCTGAACTCTGGTCTTCTTTTTTCTCCGGGCTTTGGCTCGCATAGAGAGAGGGAAGGAGAGAAAAGGCTGGAGAGGGTTTGAATGTGGTAGTGGGAGCAGAGGCAGGAATGTGTCCTCTTTATTTGTGTCCGTTTGTGGGGCATGATGGATGAGTTGGGTAGATGTGATGACCTGGCTCATCGCTCAAACGCTCAATAAGAGTCCCATCCTGCAGCAGGCCTCCCCATCCGGCACCCCCCTCTGTCACTGCTGCCAGCCAACGTGGGCGGACATTGTGGCTGGGAGGGTTGGAGGTTCAGCAGCTCCTTTGTCCGGAGAGTAGCTCGGGTGGGGGCTTGGAGAATTGGGCATGACAGTGAGGATGGCTGGCGCTGACACCCCACATTTACAGTGCTCTTGGCACCCTAATGGATGGGGTGTTTTCTTAGGGCCTGTCGTCAGCCCTCAGGGCTCCATGGGGCGTCCAGCTTTGATGAGGTCACGGGGGGTCACACAGTGTTGATGAGGTCAGCACGGGTCGTCCAGCTTTGATGAGGTCAGCTGCAGTGATGGTAGTGATGGCACAGGCCAGGGCCATAATGGAGTGGAAGTGATAATGGTCCTCTCTATGAGTCTTGCCACCTGTACTATTGTGGATTTATTTAAGCCTACATGATTATGTGAACTTGTCAGAAGTCATGCAACAGCTTCACTTTTCTCTAAGATTTGTATCTGCTAATCCAGTAGGCTACATTCAGAAAATCCTTAAACCTGCAATTACAGATTCTTTTGGCCACTTGAGGACAATGGAAACAAGCTGAGAAAACAACACTGATGAGTTGTCACCTTTTAATTTTATATGGTGAACTTGTTCGCTTACAGATGCCTATTTACAAATCGAGCACATTAGCGTTTATTTGGAGTCCTGTTTCTGCATTTAACACATTTCAATCATTCTCCTTCATAGCTTTGTTTTTGGTCGATAACTCCTAATGGAGTCTGACACATGTGGCTGTCTGGTGCTGAGCAGGTAGCGTATTGTGGGTTTTTAGAGCTTTTTCGCTGAAAACAGCTGAAAACGATGCTATGAGAGTATTTCTACAGTAATGTTGCAGGCCGCAAAACCAAAACAATGACCTGAAAGATGCTATAAAACTCCACAGACCTGAGGGGGAAACGGAGTCGCGTGTAAATTCTCTGCGGTTTTGTCACTACAAGCCAACCTCTTTCACATTTCATTCAGTCAACCGGGCCATTGCTATTATGAAAAATATTGTGTATAGCAGCTTGAACGACTATTGTTGTAGTGTATGTCCCTGTTTCATCATATTGATGTTATTTATGCTACTGAGAAGCCAGATGTTACATGAAAAAAGCCATAAGGAAATTGTGTTTAAAGGTAAACAAACAGAGAAGTGAGACGTCTTCTCACCTTGCATTGGTACAGAAGGGGAACCGCTCATCCCTCTGCAGGTGCAATAAAACTGTCTACAAGCAAATTTTCAACAAGCTTTGAACAAACAGGAATTACACCTTGACTACATCTGGAAACTAACATGGTAGTGGGATTTTGCCACCAACCCTCAGTGGCCACACCCCCACTGCAATCCAAATTGTCCATGTAATTACATCACCTACATAAAAAAAAAAAAAAAAAAAAAAAACTCCCCCCAGAAAAAGTCCAAAGGCACTGCCTCTTGAAAGAACACCAAAATATTATGAATAGACAGCAGTGTGTACAATGTCATTGTGTGTGGGCAGTAGAGTGGAGCGAGGAGGGCACCCGGGTGAGGTTGGCAGCCTAACGTTTAACTGTTGTGCGTGCACTGGTTTGACCAGAGTTGATTAGCACATGCCAATGTCACCCATGTATCCCCTCACACTTAATCAACACGTTGGGACGAGTTATTGCCGTCATTAACCCACAGCCTCTCATAAAGGGCTCCGTGTGTATTGAAGTGTGGCTGGCAAGGCCCTGGATGAGTGTGTGTGTGTGTGTGGGTGTTTAAAGAGCTAAGGAAGTCAGACAGAAGAGTGTGCATTAGTCAATGCAATCTGTTTTAGCTAAATGTGAAGTGTGTGTATAAGTGTATGTGTCAAAGGGGCTGGATCCCCAAGCTGCTGTGTCCTTACAGTGTGTGTGTGTGTGTGTGTGTGTGTGTGGACGGGTGGGCACACTGTGGGCAACGCCGTCGTGGGGCTCGGAGCCACTCAGCTAATGGGGCAGCTGGCACGGCCTCAGAATCCATCAGGCCTCATTACAGCTCCTGTTCAGCCACCGTCCTCTTTCTCTTTTCCACCCCTTCGTCTTTCCCTCCTCACCCCAGCCCTCCCGTCCTTTCCCCTGCCACCCGTTCACGCAGCCAACCCTGTGTGGCATGTAGCTGCCCCGCTCCCCTCACTGGAACATACATCACACCCCCAGAGAGAGAGGCCATCACAGCTGGCAGCTCTCACACTGATTGACTTGGCACCCGCGCTGACTCAGACGCCAGGGGAAACATTTTTGGAGAGGGAGGCATGGATGGGTGTGGGCGTGTAGCCTTTAAGGAGGGATTGGGTGTAGAGGGGCTGGTGTGGCGTGGCGCTTGCTAACAGTTGGCACAAGTGAGAAGTGTGTTTGGGTGGGGAGATGCCACAAATCATCACATCAAGTTTTTGTTGTGTTTACAATAATGGTAGGACCTCCTCTGTTGGTGTCCTCGCTTTGAGTGTGTGAGCGTGCGTGGAGGCGCAGAACAAATGACCGCAGGCCAGTCAGACTCTCTCCTTTTCTTCCCATTGTTCTTTTTCTTCTTCTTCTTCTTCTTCTTCTCTGCTTATCTTCTTGTCTTTCCCCACCCCTGCTCTGTCCCTCTTAGAAAAGCAGCAGAGCTTAAGGTTGTGGTTTCATTACACTGTTTGTTTTTCTCACTGGAGGCTACGGGTCATTAGTGTTATTGATGGACACTCAGCGCAGTCCTGGGGAACAGACCAGGACAGAGCAGAGCAGTCGTGCACATGGTTTTAATATGACGAGTCTAATCAGGACAGGCGTGGTGGCAGAACCACTTGGAGCCTGATGTTGAAATCATCTCATTCTTTGCTCATGGAGTACATTAGAAAGTAGCTCATCAAGGCCTTCAGCTTTTTGTCTAAAGGAGTGAATTTAGCAGATGAGGGTTTTGGTAAAGCTGGAACAATTTAAATGTAAATTGTATGCTTCAGTATCAGACATCTGAATATATAAACTTTATTATGTTAATTATATCTGACCATGAGCTATTCATTTTATGTGTATTCACTTGCATCAAAGGTACTTCGGTAGCTCCATGCTTTTTTCCATATTGAGCGCCATCCAGTGGTGCATATCCTAATGTACACCTACCTACATCTAGTTCAACTTTAAAATGTCACCTATTAAACAAACAAAACAATATATGCTAGTTGGAACAAGTTGTGAGATCATTTCTGCTGAAGTACACAGACTTGCTGACACATCTAAACCAAAGATGCCTTCTTCACACCACACCGATTCCAGAGTGTGGGAGAGTTCCTGATACTCATCTTTTTGCAGCCTCAACATTTAACATTTATTTTTCCAGGCAACAACCGAACAAATGGTGCAGGACGTGTTGAAATGATTTCCCCCTCATTCTTTTATCTGCGCCGACAGCATTGTCAGCTGGAGTTCAAAAGACAGTGGCCTTCTGGGAGATCTGGTTCAACGCAGAGGGGCAGAAATTATCCCTGGGACGTGAAGTTATGGCAGTAAAGTGATAGAATCTCTTTTGCAACGAGTGGCGTATGCTTAATTACAGCGAAAAAGTACCCATGATGCGATCTTACCTTTTACGGGCTATTTCATCGCCAGTTTCCTGCACCCTTCTTTCTCCCCCTCACTCCTGATAAGCCAGCATGCATGCAACAGTAGGCCACTTTTTTCCTCCTTAAGCCTTTTAGCACAAAGAGCATCTTTGTTCCTCCACTTGTAATAAAACAAAAGTGGCCTTTCGAAGTGCTGAGATCATTTTAAGTGAACCAAAATGATGTCTGAATCAGCTCTTTTCCTCCTTTCACCTTAAATATATATATATATTTTAAACACTGCTAAATACTGTATCTATTTAGTATTAGTACTACAAGACTGGAGCAACTGTGCAGTGTGCAGCGGTGTGGTAAACACACATACGGTTTGGCTTCCACCAGAGCCACTTCCTGATACCTTTTGGCGTGCCAACTCTTCATTTGTGGCACCGCCGCCCGCTGTGGCACCCAGCGCTACGTGTGGACGGCCGATCCAGTGGTGCAGTGGCCACCCAGGGCTTTGTGGATGGATGGTCTCTCTGGGCCTGTTTGACTGGAAACAGGTGTGTGTCATCTGAAGATGAAGGCCCGGCCGATAAACATTATTGGAGAACATCTGCTGCTTGTCACAACACAGGGCGAGCTGGAGCGGCCCCCCATCCATCAGCCACACCGGAGAGTGGGTGTGGGGGGCTCCATCCTCTACTGGCGGGCCTTTTCGCCCATCACTCACCCCGGGGATGCTGGATATGGGGTGCATGTTTGGTCCAGGCACCTGCCTGCCTCTGCCAGACCTTTGGCCGATAGTAGAGAAAATGCTCCAGCGCACTTGAAAAATGCCTCAGGGAGAGCGCACTCTCTCTCTCTCTCTCTCTCTGACACTGACACCCACCACACACACACACACACAGAAGAGCAGGCGCACACACGCACCTTACACCACCAGTGTACCCTGCTCAGGTGCCTCCCACAACCCCCACCCACTTTAGACTACTGTCGGGGAGGCAGGCGTGGCCTTAATGCTTGACCCGTCTCTGGCTGATGAGAGATTTCTGGTAGTAGCCTAGCACACTAACCCACACTGACATATCCACACACACAGGATCCCATAGGTCTCGATGACAGCTGGTAACTCTCTCCCCCCTTTTCTACCTCTGTACCTTACTGCACCCTCCCACCCCGCTCAGGGATCACAGAAATCAATACCATGCAACAATGCATTCAAAGCACACAATTCAAAAATAGATGGCGTCCACGGATGTTTTTGTTGTTATTTATTTGGTTCATGGCTCTTTTTCTCTTTGTTCTAGTCAAAACACAACCACGTATGAAAAAGACACATCGGCAAAATAAAAGGACAATGGAAAAGATAACAGTTAAAACTGTGTGTATCAATTTTATACAAACAAAATGTATCGATGTAGCACCACTTGGTATGTCAAGAAATTAGTACAGTAGGTTATGACTGATATAACTGGCACTGACCTGAGATATAATACAAACACAAAAAAGGAAAAACCCTCAATTCAATCAAAAGCACATGTATGGTAAATGATAGCAGTAGTGATATGTGACTTGTAATCTTGTATTAAAAAGGATTTCTAATATTGTATGAACATTGAAATGTCTACAGGTACTGCAGAAAATGTATTAAACTCTGTATCAGCTGCTGACTCAATAAACACAGATCTGAAAGAAATGCAATGCATGCAAGCTTTGCCTGCAGTATTTCACGACCAGCACACCGCCCTGCAATAAGACAACCTATGATCAATGGGACAAACGGTGAGTGTTTATAATGCCGGTAAATTAAGCTTGTTCGTGTCATATTCAGATTCCATGAGCCATGTTGAAATAACTTATGGATAGACAGACATCTTCACAGACATTTGTAAAAGGTAGGAGTATGGAGAATGAAATAAGTTAAAGTGCGTATGAGTCCATTCTTGTGAGTCCCATAGCGAAAAAAAATCTGTTGGCGTCTGTAATATGTAAACTGATTTGCATTGTTTTGGAAAATTATGCATTTTCACAAAAAATAAAAGTCAAATATGTGAAATCAAAACATAAAATTGTATCAACAAATTGTAAGCAGGGGAATAAACACACACAGAGATAAGAAATATGTCAGTAATAAGATTCCCTCTGTATATGACAGAGAGCCAGTTCAGTGTTTTGTGGGTCACTATGATGTGAGTTTAGAGTTTGATGAGGATGCAAACACTGTTTAAATGGTAAATAGTACCCACAAATCAGCATTTTAAACCCGCAATATCTGTATGCAGTTACAGGACAAAAAAATATTTTTAGCAAAATATTTAAAAAACAGAATTCACCAATTACATATTTTGTTTTGATTTTAAGTCCCCCTTCACTCATAATGTGTTTTGCTTCTTGTTAACTCACTTGGATGTTTGACCTTCACTGTGCCGAATGATGTATGTGCAGATTCGGCACGTACAAGCTTGATTTTGTGATATCAGAACTAGTTTGGACGCCAATCGTGCTCCAGTACATGTGATGTTAAAACTTCAAACCTCCAGCACACTTTCACTTTCTAGTGAAGTATGAGACATCTTGTGTCCAGCAGTTTAACTTTTGAAACAAAGCATCTTATATTGATAGATTTCTGGATTAGTGGAGTAGGAGTATGATGTAATTTTTTTGTTATTTAACAAGGTAACTGAACCTGACATAAATTATAATTTAAAGCAGAGTATTTTTGGGTGTTTTAAAATATGTCTGGAGGTCATTTTTATTGTGAAACATGCTGCAACATTTATTGCTCTGCTATTGGACCATATTTTTGTAGCTCAGCTCCCTGAGGTCCCTGAATGTGTGTTTTTATTTTATTAGAATAAGTAAATTATATCACATATTTCTATATCTGTTTTAGAAGCATTTTATTTTTACCCAAAACACACGGGACACACAGAGAAAAAAAATAAAGGTTGGTAGTGGCTGTAAAGGCTCTCAAATATCAGGGTCGGACTCATGTCTTGTACATGTCTTCTCCAAATCCACTTAAGAAAGGAACGCTACCCTTAGGAACTCATTAAATGTCAAACCGGTAAGCAAATTAATCGCTTTTAGGCAATAGTCACAAATGTGATGCAGGTATTTGTGTGTATTGCTATGTAGTCTGTGTAACCCTGGAAATTCTGGGGTGTGTTTAGAGTTTATGGTCCTTTGAGGGCCCCTCACATGCCAGGTCCACTGGGTGATTATCTCGAGCTCCAGGCTCGGTGATGGAGTGCCAGTTTCTGACAGCTGAGTACCAGTTTCACAAAAACATAGCTTTACTAACATCACCTTTACCAAGATGATTTAAGTAATGCTTCACGGAGCCAAGCCCCGCGTTTGAACATCCAGTCAGGAGTTTGCACCTCTGCTTGGGTTATGTGGTTTTGCTGCCTGCCCTTCTCTTTCTTTGGGACACAGAGAAGTTCGGCGGTCCTGGGGTTTGGTGTAGCACTGCTGGAAAGGCGAAAAAAAAAAGAAAGAAGACATCAGCACTATTTGAAAATCAAAAGCAAATGTGCTCTGGTTTTTGGAGGAGAAGTAACTGGTACGTAGTCTCCCGTGTGCTTGGCTTTGAGGAGGTAAAACGAAGACAGCCTCGAGCCTGGCACCATGCTGGGTGCAGATTAAAATAACTGTCAGGAGACAGGAGCAGCTATTGAGGGAGACAGGGTGACACACGGAGTGATGGGGCTCAGCCTCTCACACTTCATGACACAGTATTTCACTAAAGCTGGTTCAGCTTTACAGCCCGTGACCTTGTGTGTGTGTCCGTTTTGCTTTAGCTTGACAGACCTAGTCGTGTGTGTGTGTGTGTGTGTGGCAGTGGGAGCTTTGGTTTACCTTCACCACAGGTGGGGCCCAGCCTGGTGAGCGGGCACAGGCAGCGTCCACTGAGCCCGTCACAGCGGGCCCTGTGGGAACACTGGCATGGCAGGGAGCAGTGAGGTCCAAAATGGTCTCCACCACAGTCTGAGACAGAAAGGAGGGAGTGGAGGGGAGGGAGAGATTTAAAAAAGCTTTCACACATGTGTAGGCAATTTCTGCTAATCAACATTGCTTTTTGATTTTTGTTAGTCATGTGTGGTTCCCTCAAGGAGACGTCTACCTTTTTCACATCGCTGTCCTGTCCTTCCTGGGGGACAGAGGCACCGTCCGGTCGATGGGTCGCACGGGGCCTCACCGGCACAGTCACATGACTGTCCACAGCTCAATCCAAACCTGCCAGCTTCACACCCTGAAAACAAACAAACGCAGGTTTACACAAATACGTACTGTAGTTATTAGCGCTTGCATTTTCTTCATTAATTACATAACCCTCGGCCATACTTACTAAGAAGGATGGACTACTTACGTTTTAAAAAAGAAAATGTAGGGGTTGCTCTAAAATCTACATTGTGTTTTGGATAGTTTATCTATCTAACTCCTGTGCGCATGAAACATCTAAGAATTTTTACTATGTTAAGTGCATATAGGCAACTAGCATTATCTAACATGACAAAAGCTTTCTGTAATCCAGAGTGCTGTTGTTTGTTATGTTAGTCTTCTAGCCACATAAAGAAGAAAGTTAACAAGCTGGATAATTAAATTTAGACCTTTTGAGTGTGATGAGCAACACATTCTCATTTTTCAATCATTATGGACATGTTAAAACACAAGACCACACACATGTGGCTGTTCACAATCACATAATTAAGGCACCAAAATGAATACACAAACACAAGATAGAGCCAGATCTCTCTCTGGAGCCTGTGGCTGCCTTACAGCTGCTCTGCAATGCTCAGTCATATCTCCTGCTGGGACTGAAGTGGCCATTTAGGCGCTCACACTGCGGCTGAGAGCCCCGTGAGCCGGCAGGAGGGAACAAGGATGTAACAGGAATGCATTAAGCAGTCGGGAAACACCTGTCTCTCATCAAGTAACCAGCCTGCTCGCCTGCCCACCTACCTACTAGCCTGTCTGTCTGCCTGCCAGAATACACTCAGACCAACGCATTTATAAAAAAAAAATAAAAAAATCTCTTATTCATGCATGCTCATATCTGCCCAAGTCCTATTGCAGCTGGGCATCCAGGTGGCTGTTTATTAATGTGCACAAAGTTGTGACTATGTGTGTTGAATAGTGTTTTTGTCTTCATGGTGCTTTGCTGCTTAACTGTAAGTATCTCAGAAACCTATAAAATACTTTTACGATGAGTTATCTATTCTCTTTAATAGGGACTATAATTTAAAATCTATTTAATTTTTACATTTAATGATATTTTGACCCATCTTGCCCCTTTGGCAGTCCACTGAAAATGTTAACATGTACTTTTGTGGATTTCAGATGATAATTTAACCTCTAGTCATATATACTCACGTATTTGGCACTGTGGGCCATAGTAGCCTGGTGGACACACACATTGGCCTGTCACATGGTCACATGTCTGCCCCACTTTGCAGTCACACGTATGGGCACAGTTTGCTCCAAAGAACCCAGACGGGCATCCTAAGACACAGAGTTCAGGTTAAGGTTGCTTGTTTCAGAATATGGTTAAAAATGGTCATTTAATCCTGTGTTCATTCAAGTTACCAACTGTCTCCTATTTCACTTTTACAGATGTGTGAGTGAGGCCACTGGTAACCTTATCACCAAGTTTCTTTTTGTATTATAAGTGAGTGTTTGCATACTGTGTTGACAGGAGTGGCCATAGTATCCAGCAGTACAGCTGCAGGTGCCAGTAAAACGGTCGCAGGTTCCATTGTTGACGCATGGACAGTCTTGTGCACAATCAAGCCCATATTTTCCCTGTGAACAGGCTGCAGACACACACATACACATACTAAGCTGCACATTTTCAATTAAAACTTACAAGCAATATAATTCAGCAGGAATCCTATTGAGAATGTATTGCAAATATGGTCCATGTATGGCAACCTTTGATAAAGCTGACATACTATCAATAAGAAACTCTGTTATAATGATGGGTTCAAACTGGTTGATTGCCTATTATTACCATTTGTTAGCTATAAAAAAACAGAAATAACATAAAACAGAAGAGAAATGGGGGGTTATAAGTGAGTCTTGAGAATTCTTTTTTTTAAACGTCAATTGAAGTAGATCATCTGATAGTAGGAGGTAAACTACTCCAGTGTTGAGAGGAGTTTTCTCTGCCAGTTTTCTTGTTTGTTGTTGATATTAGTGTTCGATTTCCCATGAACGGCATACTGTTTTGTTTAGTTCTGATTATTTTCTGTTGTGTCTATCGCCATAGAACTTGTACCTGTGTCACACCGGCGTCCAGTCCAGCCCAGTGGACACTTGCAAGACCCGTCGACAGGGTCACACAGATCCCCGTTCTGACAGCTGCATGTGTGTCTGCACTGCAGGCCGTAGCGCCCCCTAGGACATGCTGGAGAAACATTGAGAGAATATCAGGACAAGACAAGAGCTACAGGCCCTTCTGTTCTACGGGTGTAACACACAGACAACAGACTATATGTTTCTTTCACACACACACACACACACACACACACACATACAAGCTTGGAATAACAACATTCATGTTTATTTAAGCAACAGTTCATTAAAGAGATGGCAAAGTATTCTAATTTGGCACTGATATAAAAGAATAATCATGTTTCTTTGGGTAATTTAGATTGGGAAGACAATAAGCAAGCTGTCTTTGATTTCCCTGTTTATTTATTTGCTTCCTTGCCAAATCCAGCGACACGGAACACAGAGAACGAGCTACTTATAGGTTTCTGTAAACATTCAACAAGAGGAACTTAAGAGGTGGTATGTCCAAGAACATGCAGGAGGCTAAAAAAGAGAGCATTTAGCGCAAGCAGTGATGGAAATCCCCGCTTGCAATCCAGCTGAATTGCCGATAAAGGGAGAGATTAAGAAAACCTGACTCTGCCTCTGTTTCCCGGGAAAACAGTCCTGTGATCATCAGAGGCCTCACACTGAGGAAATGGAGAATTTGTTACTTAAATATACAGTGAAAAAATGTTGAAAAATACTCCCTCATTTTACTGGTTGTTTCTCACTTTCTAGTCAGGCCTGCTATTTCTGAAGAACTCATTAGGGCCAGTTGTTTCCACTGATGCATGTCAGCCTCAGTGGTAACTCTTTGCATACTCAAAGATAAAAGGCAAAATACAAACCATGTTTGATATCTGTGATACCATTTTACTCAAAGTTGATCAGTGAATCGCCTCTTTTGATTTGGTGGATTTAGTAAAAATTCTTCTTGCCTTTAAAAAAAGTCTCTATATTTAAAACTACTGCACATCTTAACTACTGCAAATATATTGCATAGCCATCGGATATATCAGTCAAACTGACTGACGTTCAAAATGTTAGTTCATAAACAACAAGGACTGGCGTGTCATAGCTCTCCCACATGAACTAATTAATCCAAACAAACCTTGTTGGCAGGACTGTCCCATCCGACCAGGAGCGCAGATACACTTCCCAGTTGCTGGGTGGCACTGACCTCCTTCCCCACAGGAGCACAGCTTAGCACAGTCCTTCCCATAGTACCCACTCGGACAACCTGTGGAAATAAACATGTCTTCATTCACACAACAGCACAAATCAAAAATAATAAATAAATAAAAATGATAAATAATATAATTTTATAGGCCTTGTGGTTTGCCTCAGTCGTGGTTGACCAGAATTTTCCAATACAACACTGAGGCTGAAATGACCAACATCCCTAAATAAGTAATTCCAAATAGTTATGATAAAAGGGTACAGAAACACAAGAGTCTCTTTCATTCTGGGGTAAAAACAGGTGCAAGGTTTCCTGACTTACTTGAGCTGCAGTCAGCTCCTATGAAGCCAGAAGGACAGTAGCAAGTCCCAGTCCTGAAGTCACAGCGACCCCCATTGATGCAGCTGCATCTGGACTTGCACTTTGGCCCAAAAGTCCCTGCTCGACATCCTGGAGACAGACCATAGCGACAAGAAGGAAAGAGAATTAGAAAAGGGAAGGAAAAGGTACAGCAGACAAGGACAAGGTTACAAGGAGATTTTACAGTCAATCCAAAAAAAACAAAAAAAAAGTAAATCAAGCAGCCTGTCACCTGTCAACATAATGACATAAATCCACTCAAATCCTGACTGGCTTTTATTTATGATTAAGATATGAATCTTGACTTCAATGGAAATCTACAAATCGGGCCAAGTGTACATTCTGCTACTACATTTCTTACATTCAACTCCCCGTTTAACTAAAGACATTTTACCTCATGCCTCGTATTGGTCCACACTGACAGCAGAAAATCAACGGCATACTTACGTAGCTCACAGCGTGACCCGTAGTAACCAGATAAGCAGCTACATTTCCCCGACACAGGATGGCACTGTTCTTGGTCTCCTGAACATTGGCACAGCTGGCTGCAGTTTTGCCCGAACATGCCAGCAGGACAGGCTAAAATTATACAATCAGAAACATATCACATACACACAACAGTAGTAGAACCTACTCTCTTCCATAAGTGGATCAAAAGTTACCTGTATTAGAATCAATTCCTTTGCTAATAATACATATGTACTATCTTCAGAATTCTGCAAAAGAAATGTATATAAACTTCATCACAAAAGAATGAATGATTGCTCAAACAACTTCAACATGATGTTAAGTCATTACATGGTACAGCTATGCATAGTTTTGATGAAACTAAGACAACAGATAGGGCCTCAAACATGCACATACTGAGTAGTTTGTGGGAATAAGACAAATGCCATTTCCCTTTCCCAACAACTTTCCCTGGTGCCCAAACCCAGATGGGATTCTTTCACACATCCTTTCTGCATACATACATATATGCTCATCACAATAATGAATGGAATCCACAGACAATCAGTCATAGCAAACACGATGAATCTGTGAACCGAACATGTTTTGGGGTGAGACCGCAGCACTCAGCTACTCAGTCAGGCAGCAGCAGGCAGCGTGGGGGACAGATAAGAAAGGACTCCAGACTAAAGAGGCAATTACGGCGCTGTCATTATGCATGTCTGCCTTCCAAAGGCCCTTATCCGCCGCCGAGGAGACAAAAACAATGCCTTCTGTTTTACTTGGCAACTGGTGTGTAACATTTATCAGATGTCTGGGGAGTGTGTGAGGAGAGGAAGGGAGCTGAGGTGGTGGTGGTGGGGTAGAAGGAGCTGAGTTGTGAAGCTGCTCGTATACATGGTCTGAATAATGGACCATTAGCATAAAGTCCTGTGACAGTGAGGCTTTAGTGCCAGTGTAGAGTGCATTTCCTGGAATGGAATAAATGGTAATCTTTCCCAGGAGGACTAGGAAAAAAATAAAATTTAATCAGTATTAACAGATTGATTCTTGGTGATCACTTCACTTCCCTGATGCCTTTCCCTCCTGATGGGAGTGTTGTGTTTCAGCGTAGCAGTGTCTTTATCATCAAGATACATATGTCAGCCAAATGGTTTTAAATGCATGACAGTGATATTAGCCATGTGCCAAGGCTTTCTCACTAAGCATTTATACATAAGGGAAATCTGTGAAATACTACATTTCAATTGAGAAATCAAAAGGCCATAAAATAAAGCTAACTTACTCACCTAACCATTTAAATACAAACCTCACATGGGGAAATCTTCTATCTATTTGTACAGTAAAGTTTGATTTTGCAGACATAAATTTTCTTTTTATTCATACTTTTCCCGCAGCCATGTCCTGTGAGTCCAGTTGGGCACTCGCACCTCCCCGTCTCATGGTGACAGGACACCCCAGCCTGGCACTGACACCGCTGGGCACAGGAAGAACCGTAGGACCCCAGCAGGCAGGCTGGGAGTCACATGCAGGCACACACAGACACTTTACTTTCATGTTCAAAGCTCATCTATTGCCAGTTTCATTGCTTTTCAATTTCCTCGGCCCTATACACACTCACGTTTGTCACACTTGGCTCCTCTCCAGCCTGGCTCACACTCACAGCGGCCCGTCACATGGTGGCAACTCGAACTATGGACACAGTCACACCTCTGCTCACAGCCCTCTCCAAAGAATCCCTTAGAACAGGCTTCAGACAAAAACACAAGGGTTCGCTTTCAGCATACGGCATTAGAGTCTGGGAGCAAAACTTTTCTTATGCTTATTTACCCAAGGCTAATTGCACAAATTGTTTTGACACAGAAAGTTTTATGATTCCAGGAGTAAGAAAACCTTCTCACACTTTCACGGTTTTGCTGCTGCTGCACAGAAATTAGAGCAAATGCAGCACAGATGCAAGGGGAGAGAAAGGCTGCACTTACAACGCTATAACGCTATATATATCTCAATGGGACATGTGAAAAAAAGATTACAGGTAATACAGTGTTGATGTGAAGTTTAGCAAGTCACCTGTCTGACAGAGCTCTCCTGTCCAACCTGGCAGACACACACATCTTCCTGTCACTCTGTCACATCTCCCTCCATTCGTACAGCTGCAGGCCTGGGTGCACGTCGCTCCATGGCGTCCTTCCTCACACTCTAGGAGAGAGGGAGAGGAAACCTCATGAATACAAAAGGGTTTTCCCAAGACATTGAATTGTGAGGACAGGGACAGGTGGACAACATGTTAAATCAAGACAAGGGAATTTAAGAGTTGCACGTGTTTCACTTAGCTGCCTTACAAAGTAACACATAGTACTGCAGGACTCACCTAACTCACAGGCGGCTCCAGTCCAGCCGGGCGGGCAGGAGCACTGGCCAGTCACGCTTTCACATGAGCCTCCGTTTTGACACAGACATTGACCAGAACAGTGTTCCCCATATTGTCCCACAGGACATGCTGGACACACAAACATAACACAGTACAATACAGAGGGTTCATGACATGAAGATTAAGAATATTATTCACGTATTTACACAAAAGGTTAGTAGTCATGAAAATAATAAGATAATATGTATCAATGTGACGTTGATTATTAAATAATATTGATTATAAGAATGAATCCAACAGTATGCACTATGTACATTAGGAAACTAATGTAATTAAATCTGTATCAATGAATATCATGTTTATCAACCTGTGCAATTAACATAAACATTTTGATTCCTAATATATATATATATATATATATATATATATATATATATATATACATATTGCACAAACATGAATGAGAACCACTGGAAGCCTATAACAGCAGACATCCAAATTTCCAAAACACAGCAGCGGGGTTCGTAAAGTGGATAGTTTTGACATTCAGTATAAGTAATTTGTAGTAAATGAGCTAAATCATGGTATTGTCTTTAAGAAAAAAGCAGGAGAATATTTGACCGAGTTCGTCATGCTGAGTGATGAGCTACTCACGCAGTTGGCACCTGACTCCAGTCCAGCCGGCCGTGCAGCTGCATCGCCCGGTGACGTGGTCGCACCTGGCTCCGTTCTGACACTCACAGGTCTGACTGCACTGCTCCCCAAAATGACCCTCTGGACATTCTACCCACACACACACACACACACGATAACACACACAAAACACATTCAGTATTAACTTAAGATGTAACTGCAACTTTATTTGCAGAAACAGTGCAAAAAGACATTTTGAGACATTATGGTTTTCCGCACACATATTGTAAACTTTCCTTAATGATCAAAGTCCAAGATGACATTTGGAGTCTAAGAAAGAGGAAAATGCGCTAATGACAGAGCATCATTAAGTCATACTAGTGGCTTTCTGCTGACTCTGGCTCTGGTAGTTAGGACCACAAAATGGCTGTGGCAAGAGGAAAGTCTTGAATAAGACTGCAGAATGACAGACTAAGAACTTTAGTGGGCATTTCACTGGATTCATTAAAACAACGGCATGAAATCGTCAAGAAACTGTAGCATGGGAACACTGATTGGTTAGCTACTAAAGAGTCTTCCGAGTAATGTTCTCCCTCTCCTAATGTTGATCTCTATAAACACGTGGGTGCATTTATCCAGAGTAGACCTCAATTAAACCGTGTATGCCAGAGGGTACGCTTGTCCTCCCTCCTTTCTTCACTCTTACCCATCCCTAAAAAAGTCATTGGCAATGTCTCATTATAGAGATAATTGTTCACAAACACATCATAGTTGTGTTTAAGGAGAGGATGTCGTGATGGGTTGCAGTGAGGGCCTCCCTCACACCCCGTTTTAATGATGTGGCTTCCATTACCCAGAATGCAGTGTGGTCCTGCCCAGCCGGCGGTGCATAGGCAGGCTCCTGTGATGTGGTGGCAGCGGGCACCGTTCCTGCACTCGCACATCTGGCCACAGTCAAGACCGTAAAAGCCGTCCGGGCACACTGTGGGCCAAGATAAAACATCCGACTGGTTAGAACTGGCAGCTTCATAAAAAAGGAGAGGAAAAGGTTTTGATGCCAACTTCTTCTTTTTTTTCTGTTCTTTCTCTTCCCTTCCCCATCTCTCGCTCTCCTCTCCTCCTCCTACTTTCCCTCTCTGTCTTACCACCTACTGAAAATGCCGATATCAAATTGCAGTACCACGCTGCGGCTGTTCATTTGCAGAGGGTCTGCGTTCGTTAAGTGAGCTCATGTCCCACATGTGTGGTGGATCTGGGCCACATCAAAGTCGACGGCCGTTCCCTTTTCAGGGGTAGAGGGGGCACAGAGAGCTGGTAATTAGAGCACCTGCTGAGTCCACAGGCCCCACCAATACACACCGATACACTGCAAAACAAAGCCAGGTTACTGTGCCCCCGCAACACACACACACACACACACACACCTACAGTACCGCTGCTGAGGCACGGAGATGCCAGTGTAAGAGTCTGTTTCCCATTCTCAAGGAGAGCCAGAGAGATTGTTTAAGTGCGTGTAGAGTCAATTGACACTCAGACAGTTTGGTAAACATAGTGCCTCCCATCCACAAGAAGTTAGCCAGAGGCAGTAGGATGAATGAGCCTTTCCAGTACGGCGATGTAAATATTGTCTGTAAGCATGACTTCACCAGAGCAGGAAAGAATGACTCTGTTTATTCACAGCCTATTTTTGATCGCTCAATTTGTCACTGAAGAAATCACATCCCAGCTCAGGCATAATAGTTGTGTTTTGCAAAACAAAAAGTTCTCCCATCCTGGTCTTTATTTACAGGAACGCTGCTCTTGCACTGCCAAAGTTTGAGTGATCGGCAGTCGTTGCAGGCATTTCTCTCTTCGAGTCGCCTCTTCTGTTTCCTGTTGCAGCAGTATATGAGAAAATCTGAGCCTGGTGAGGGTTTGGGTAGAGTCTGTTACGATTATCTCATCAGCCAGCAGTTTTTCATTGCATTTATATACTACCTGTTCTATCTATAAGGCGAGCAGTGGACCATGTCACCAAAGGAAGCCACAAATTGGGAGTGCAACAGAAATGTGTAACTTGGTGGTTTTGTGTATTCTAAATGCCACAGTACTCAGGGTGTTTCCCTACAGTTTATGCATCATACCCTCCTTCCCCTGCTCCAATTGATGATGCTGTCCACTTCTCCTTTTTCTGCCTCAAGACCTCAAATTGGGAAAAGTATCCTTCCTACTCAGCAGTTTCTGGCATGGCCATCGCAGTGTTCCCACGCTGACAGCATGACGTCTTTGCCTGCCTCTGTAGTGGTTAGGCTGCGATGTTATTAAATCCAGCCCACTGAGGATGCTGTCATTTTAACCCAGCTGTACATTAGGTCTGTAGTAGTTCTGTAGCAAAATCACTGGTTTATTGACAGTTATTTATTATTATGAGAGCAATTGCTGACACCATGGCAACGTCCTTCTGTCCTGTGGGAAAATGCTTCAGGAATCTGATATATCATTTACCAACGGGCTCAAGACATTTATGATGTTAAAAAATAGACATAAACTTCTCAAATGAGTGATGCTCCCATTTAATTTGCTCTTTATACCAGACACAGTAATCACCATCAAATGTTTCAATGCTTTCTGTTGTTTTTCAAATGCAGCAGAAAAAGTTTACTGCAGCACACATACTCTTCGTTAAATCTTCAGGGGATATACTGACACTTCTAATTGGCAAAGTTTATTATTTGTTTATGCCAGCAGGGGGCGACTGTTTTCCATATTAACCACAGAGCAGCAATCCGTCACCTGATATTAGCACAGGGTCTGCAAGTGTTTGTAAGTGAAGACTCTTCCCTGTGTGTCTTTGTTTATACGCACAGAGTATTCGGTCCACCACCACACACACACACACACACACACACTGTGCCATCGCTGAAAGACTCCATCTCTAGTCTAAATGAGCTCTTTAAGACAGGAGGATTATTTCCAGATCCCTGGTTGTGTAAGAGCCACTGCTGTCAGCCCATAAAGCAGGTCCAGGGACCACACAGCCGGGGAGAGCAGACCACAGAAATAGAGCGGATAGAGAGAACATAGAATAGAACTTCCTGGTGCCATTCAGGGTCTATACACTGAAAGAGGTCAACGCAACAACAACAAAACAACCCAGTTTCTTCGACAATAACGCGGATGTTCGATGCCAGCTGAACCAGAGTTCTTTTTACTGAGACCAAATGAACTATTTTGATGCAAACATCAAAGCGGCAGACCAGAAAACGGAGCACGATCCATGTTAATTGAAGAATTGGTCTAGTGTGCAGTACCCATGTCAGCACAACAGCTTGTTTCCTCTGACAAAACTTGACTGAAATGTTTAGCATCAACCGCCGTGCCACAAGAATGCTCAATGAAACTATGCATTTGCCATAGTAACAAGCTTTCTGAGTCTTGTAGAACCAGTTATTTCTACGAATAACCAGCATGTGGATGAAAATCGCCCACGTAGAATCAAACACTGAAAACGAAAGTCACCTCTTTCCATTTTAATTCTGTGAAACAGATGAACTAGAGAGATCTGGTCCTTCTCACAGCACAGGCCTCTTCCTGACTTCTCCTCAAGGAAGAGGCCCAACAGAAGACTGAGAAACTGGACACCTCTGTTTGAGGAGAAAAGGCCTTCAGAAAACAGAATCTGGTCAGACTGATAGCCCTATTTCCACAGCAACGTCCAATCAGAATGACGTCTGCGTCTGAGACCATTAGACTGTTATGACTGGGGATGTGAAGCTCTGTTCTAGTGTGACATGGCCATGATTTACGATGCCCCGTGTGCTACGGCGGTTGTATGACTTTCTGGGCCTAGTAGTACACTTACACTAAATCTTGCACTTTGTAATAACATGGGGCCACTTCAAGTCAAAAGACTATAATCAAGAACAAATCTATTACACTGTTAAGACCCTTGGACTGTTGGTATGTCCTGAGTTCAATAAAAAATACCCCAATGATGAGAAGAATATTAGTTACAAGAAGGGCTTGCTATGGCAGGATGCTTGAAAAGACTCAGACTGCAGCCTATGAAATACAGTCCATCTATCCCAGAATGACTAATACAAATTATATCTTGGGATTTGTGTGGTTTTAAAATGGTTTTGCTTATGACAGTACATGGACAATTTGATGATTCATTGCATCTGTGTGATGATTCACTAAAATAGTGGAAGAGATGAAAAAGTCAGAAGAATGTCCTGCAGCACCCTCTAGTGTATTAAGAGAAAGACTAGTAACGTCACCTGTAATGGAGGGAAACAGTGGGGATACACATTTGTCCCCTGTGGTGGAAAGTAATTAAGTAAGTTTACTCAATTACTGTACTTAAGTACAACATTGAGGTACTTGCAGTTTATTTGTGTCTTTTCTTTTCATGCCACTTTCTACTACTACTCCATTACATTTAAGAGGGAAATATTGTCCTCTTTACTTCACTACATTTGCTTGATAGTTTCAGTTACCAGTCACTTTTCTAAAATCCTCTTTTTTATTGGAGTCATAATAATTTGATGATATAATATATGATAATATAACAGTCACAGGAGACATTTTCTGCACTGATTATACTTACATACTTTTACTTATGTAACATTTTCAATCCAAGTACTTTTACAGTATGGTATTGATACCTTTACTTAGGTAAAGGATCTGAATAATTTCTCCACCACAGTTTGTTCCAAATCACTCAAAGCTCAACAAGACCAGCATGTATAGAGAGAAAAAGACAGAAAGAATCTGAGAAGAAAACCATCTAAGTATTCCATCTTTTCACTATTCAAAAATATTCAGTTACACAAAGAAAAGCAACAAAACAGCTGGAATATTTCTGCATTTTGAGGGAAGACTGAGCTAAAGCCTTCTTGTGTTCTCAGGGATGTGTTTTGTTTGTGTGTGGGACTGACAGAGAGGTGGAGGGAGGGTTCTAGATAATCTTGGATTACCTGTGTCTTCAGTTTTAAGAAAATTATGCAATATTATATATTCCTAAGGTTTTATACTTGACGGAGGGAACCAATATGAAACATTTTCATCAAAGGTGCACATACTTTCAAAATATACCCTCATGTAAATTAATTTTAACCTTGGTTTTCCTATTATTCAGTAAAAAAAACATCTTTGTGCATCTGCAGATTGATTCAAAGTTAAAATGACACAAAATATACTATAATATAATAGAAATAATAATAGCCAATAACCACAAACAAAAGAAATCTTACTTTTTTCACAGTAAGTGCCAGCATATCCAGGTGAACACGTGCATGCTCCGCTCACATGGTCACAGAGGGCTCCATTCTGACACTGGCACTGCTGGGCACATCCCTGTCCATAACTGCCACTCACACACCCTAACAGTGCACATATGATGGAGGCATATCAAGAGTGAGCAAATTTAGCAAAACAATGTCTTAAATCTTAAACTTTTAACCAAATTTAGCCAGCTAAAAATGTCAGTGACAGTTCACAGGGAACACATCTTGTGTTGTGTTATGTTTGGTGCTAAATGAAGTTCCTGGAAGTAGATCCCAGAACTGTAGGAGATTTATATAAGCTACTCAAATCAAGTATTCAGTATAATCGAGGTCCCTGCAAAAATACAACACATGTTATGATAATATAAAATATCCAGGAAATTATGTTATAAGTAAAAATCCCCCCTAGGTGGCAGCATTTACTAAAATATATCTTTTGAAAAGAAGTTAAATTACTCTTTTCACAGTGGTCTCCAGTGAAGCCGGCCTCACACGCACACTGACCGGTGACTGGGTCACAGCCCAGAGAGATCTCTTTGCACTGGCATTTACCGAGGCACCCCTGGCCCCAATAACCAGATTCACATGCTGTGAAGGTCAGAAAATGTTGGGGTGAGAGTTAGGCACATGGTTATTATATGTTCAGTGTTTTGCCTCCACTTGTATATCACCGCATTATGTCATATTGTCGTCTGCCACTCTAACTGAATATGTTAAATTTAAATTAAACTTTAGTCAATAGATTGCTCTAAACACTGAAATAATCAACAATATATAAACCAAATCAGATCATAACAATTGTAAAATCTTAGCTCAATAAAAATATTCAACTATTGTTAAACTTTTGTCTTTAACTGAGACATAGAGATTTGAATTAATGGTCAACATAGTCCTAAAAAGACAACAAAATCACATTTAAAATGGTTTTGTTTCTTGAACTTCAGTTATCTTAAAACTCACCATTTTGGCAGCGGTTCCCTGTGAAGCCTGGTCTGCAGTCACACACACCAGTCTGCTTGTTGCAGGAGCCTCTGTTCTCACAGTTAGGACAAGACGACTGGCACTTCAAACCCCAGAATCCATCAGGGCAGTCTGGGGAGCATCAAGTATCTTTCAGATTAAGTGCGCTCTAAGCCACTTATGTTAGTTATTTCTCTGTAAAGCCCTTAAAGCCACTTATGCTTGAATAATTTGGGGAATAAATGTATTAAATGGAAAGTAAGCTACAAAGCAAAGGACAAGTTTCTAATTGTTTTGGTTTAGAGAAAGAAGGACAACCTGGTGGTTCAGGGGGCTAAAGATAATACAGCAGGTTCACAATGTCAGTGAGTTCAAACAGGTCCTTAATCTTAATCACATTATCTATAGTCCAACACGACATAATGTGGCTAAAACTAATACCGAATTACACTGGAACATAAAAAACCATGGAATAAATAAATGTACCTTCATGACAGGAGGGTCCAGTCTTCCCAGCCGGACAGACGCACTGTCCGGTTATGGGATCACATGGAGCTCCTCCACAGTCACAGGTCAGACGACAGCTCTCGCCATAGTTCTGTGATTGGCAGGCTAGTAACACACAAAAGATTAAAACATTGAAAACACAGACAGATGCGGTACAACCGTGTTGTGTAACACACACATAATAAGCACAAGACAGGATTGCACAACACTGCAAAAAATGGATGAAGAAATACTCAATCATTTTTCTGTTTATTTATTCAGCCTCTGCCAATAGCCTCTGCAGTAGTAACTGGTGTAAATCACCCCTGTTATGACCTGCAACTTAAGCTAAATACAATCCAGAAAATGTGGATTTCTTTTTTTTAGCTTTGACAGACCCATCACGCCTAGGCCTGGACTTTGCATTAGTGCTGACATACTGTAACTCTGCTCTGTTATCTTAGTCCACTCCACGGAGACACAAAGTCATGTTTCTACCAGAGGCTCCTGAACAATATTCAGTATCACGTCAGATCACAACACAGTGGGTTGAACTTTCCATCAACCAGCAGAGTAAACAGCCTGACACCCTGCAGCGGAGGAACACTCACATTATTGGTTGTACAGTTTGTAATAACAAAGAACACCTGCACTGACCAGGTGAATTCAAGAGACAGCCTTATTTATTTCCCCTACTAAATCCACTCAATCCATCAAAGGTAGCAGGGAATGAATAGAAAAGTGAAGAATAAAGAAAGATTTATTGGCGAATTGATAAAGACTATGACAAAGAGAAGAAGGAGAAATTCAGAAACTCATTCATGACTAAAAATTTGTGTTGATATAGTTTATCGGAAAGGGCACACATTCGCACGAAGCATGAAGTATGCAAACAATAACCACACATGTAGACACATGTGTCAGTATCCAAGCCCACACACTTCACCTAGCCACACACATGCTTACAGTAAGCCTATATCCACAATGAGCCTTTATTATAAAAGTTATGGCCACACGAGGGCGCTGTGGAGTCTAACTTTGCTGGGGGACATCATAACAGTTTTGTGTTTTAAATATCTGAAAGGTAAAAAACAAAGATCTCATTGATGTATGTCCAGATGTTTGAAATAAACTCTTCATAAAATTACACCTGAAATATATTTGACTGTGTTCCTTACACTTAGATTCCTCTTTAGAAATTGGAACGTTTGCCTTAACACACGTATAGTTTGGTGCACAATGTATTAAAGCAGCTTTTTGTCTCACCCAGCTGACATTTATTTCCATGAAGGCCTGCAGGACATCGCTGGCTGCACTCTCCAGTCCTCGGGTCACATGACCCTCCACCGGGGCAGTCACATAGTTGCTCACAGCCTGCACCAAAGAAGCCAAGCTCACATTCTACATTGGGACATACACACAGACACAACAGAAGAGGGGAGATTAACAAACAACCTCAAAACACATTTCCAAACATTTTGTGGAACTACGTAGGATAGTTCCTTCTCGACAGAACAACCACAGCAACTTCTTGAACTGCTTTTCCATTTCAGACTATTATCATCAACTACAGTCCAATTACTGCACCAGGAAATAAACTCGGATCTTTATGATGGGGCTTAGAAGTGGAAGTTAGACAGTTGACCTGAAAATGTTTTCTGTGTGGATAAAATGTAACTAATCACAAATCTTAACCATTCATTCAAAGGATCTGACACTGTGTTTTGGGAAGTGTTTATACCTTTCTCACACTGTGGGCCGTGGTATGCGACCTTACAGAGACAGCTCCCTGTTTTGGGGTCACAGCCAGTGGAATGTTCTTGAACGCAGTTACATTCCTTGGAACAGCCCGCACCGTGCGTCCACCTGGGACAAGCTGAGGGGCGGACGAGATCAGTTTTAAAAACAGACAAAAAACATGAGTTGGGTTGAGCGATGAATGGTTTCAACATGTTCTCATGTTTGTATGATATAGTACAAAAAAAATACACATATGAATTACACTTGTATCCCTATGAATAGCAAGCTCCACGACTTCAGATGAGGTTTGGTTGAAGCAAAGAAAACAAATTCTCTCAGCAATTTTTGTTTTTTAAAGTTGAGCATATTAACTATGACCACGTTAATTGAGACAAGAATGTTGAAATGAAACTTTCTCTACTATCAGATTACGTTTAAGTATGAGCCAAGCAAACACACCCAACTACCATGTTATCACAACATTAGACTTCTGCGAAGTTTAAGTCATGTGACCACTGCCTCCCGCTTAACTTGGTTCATAGAACTTCATACAAACTGACGGTGCATCATTCACCCTTAGTGCTGTATAATTACAAATCTAATTTGAGACCAGGCTGACTATTTGGGCAAGCAATTTCATACAAAATTAGTTGTGTTGTCAGTAGTTTTCTGCAAACTTCATCACATTAGCAGAAGCACTGAACAAATAGATGTAGAGTGTTTCAAAACTGAAGCACTGCCACATCCCCACTCAGTGTTTAAAACAATTTATCTGCATTAATTTGGTCAAGATTGTCCCAGCAACAAAAACTGAACTCCACTCCACCCTGTCCCTCTCGACATTGGTTTTATGTTAGGTGCAGCTGCAGGCTCTGGTTACACCCTCTCCACCCTCTAAATGTCCCGCTGCAGGATGGAGCAGACAGCTGTGAGAATCTGATAATATTTCTTGTGCACATTCTTCGATCATTTGGTTCTGAGAAGAGTGAGCAGCTTCCACGCTGAGAAATTAAGAGCAAAAAGACCACTGCCATGTCGATCCGGAGGCTTAGGAGCAACCCGAAAACACTGGGGGATGTCAATATGGTGACAGAGGAGCTGAAGAATCTTTATTATAAGAGGCTGCTGCCAATAGAGAAATACTATTCTTTCCATCACTTTCATTCTCCGAGCTTCGAGGATGCAGACTTCGACAACAAACCAATGGTCTTGGTGATGGGTCAGTACTCAACAGGAAAGACAACTTTCATCAGGTAAGAGTCAGATCTTCCACGCTACGTGCATTTTTAAAACTGCAGATGCGTGCATGTATTCTGCTGAATGTGTCGCACTGGTGTGTTGGTAATGGTGGTTTGGGTTTGCTGGGCTTCAGGTATCTCATAGAACAAGACTTTCCTGGTAGCAGAGTTGGACCAGAGCCAACCACTGACTGCTTTTCTGCCCTCATGTATGGAGAGGTGGAAGGAATCATCCCAGGCAATGCCCTCACAGTGGATCCGAAAAAGCCTTTTCGCAACCTCGACCCTTTTGGAAATACTTTTCTGAACAGGTGACAGGAATCAACAGAACTAGTTACAGAAAGGAAAAAAAGAGAGATAATAATGGATCGTTTCGGAGGAGTTCCGTCTTCTTTTGCTTGGGGATATTTGAACATTTGCCTTTTTTTTCTTTGCAGGTTTCAGTGCGTTCAGATGCAAAATAAAGTCCTTGAGAGGATCAGCATCATCGACACACCAGGCATCTTAACTGCTGCCAAAAGAAAACTGAGTCGAGGTGAGACAGAATAATACCCTTCTAACTTCCTTTTCAATGTCGTGGGAGGAATTAATCCATCTTTACATTTTTTTAACTTTTCAGTTTTTTAGACAGTTAAAGTTGGGTAGAACCGCTGCTGTCAGGAGGATTTAAATTCCTGGTAAGAGAAAAGGCATAGTAGATGCAATAAAATAAGAATATTTCGGCCCAACATGCTTGAAGTCAGAAGCTGATGAAGGTAATATCTCACTGAGTTGGGAGGAGACGAGCAGTGAGTAACTGAGCAGTCTTCGCTTTGTTTTATGGGCGCATTAATCTATGGGTGTAGCTGAAATGGCTTGAAACCAGTGAGGGCCACTGGGATATGTCACATGTTCCTCCACGTCTTGCGGCAGTGAAGCTCACCCCATTACATCCAGTGTTAATGAAAACCTTGTGTTTTCGTTCCTTATCCACAGGCTACGACTTCCCAGCCGTGCTGCGCTGGTTCGCAGAGCGTGTGGATCGAATCATCCTGCTGTTTGATGCACATAAACTGGAGTTCTCTGATGAGCTCACTCGGGCCTTTGGGGCCCTGTGTGGCCATGAGGACAAGTTGCGAGTGGTTCTCAATAAAGCGGACAGGGTGGACTCGCAACAGCTCATGAGAGTGTACGGCGCCCTCATGTGGTCGCTGGGGAAAGTGTTCCGAACCCCAGAGATCCTGAGGGTTTACATCGGATCTTTCTGGTCAGAGCCGAGGCAGATATGTGACCACTACCAGCTCATAGAGTTGGAGGAGGAGGATCTCTTGACCGACATAAGGAACCTGCCGCGCAATGCTGCAGTTCGCAAGCTGAATGACCTGGTGAAGAGAGCACGCTTATTAAGAGTAAGAGTTCTCATATATACAATTTCAACCTATATTATAGGTAAATATGTACAAACTGAGATGCAGTTATTGTGATTTAAGGTTTCATTTGCGCTATGTCCCCTCCTAGGCGCATGCCCACATTATCAGCTATCTGAAGCAGGAGATGCCAACAGTTTTCTGCAAAGAAAGCAAGAAGCACAATCTGATTTATCAGCTTCCTGTCATTTTCACCAAGATCCAGCAACAGCATCGAGTCCCAGCTGGCGACTTCCCTGACTGCACTAAGATGCAGGTCAAACAACACTTTTTAATTGCTAAATACCATATTTTTAGAATGTATTTTACCGAAAATGTGTTCTGTGAGCCTTACATGTGATTGTATACATTTTCAGGAGAAACTTTTGGGTCAAGACTTCTCAAAATTCAAGACACTGAAACCCAGTCTAATGGCTTCCTTGGATAAACTCCTGACCACTGACATAGCAAACATGGTGCCTTTACTTCAACAACGAGAGCTGAAGAAGAAATCCCTCCCTGGTGTGTTGGATGGTGAATTTTTGGGAACATTCAGGCCTGAGCACTACAGGAGAGATCCTTTTAGGGAGCTTCCCAGAGACGACGAGAGCAGTGAGGCAGATTTCGATGAGTGGGCGGTGGAGAAATACAAGCCAAAATACGATGAGATTTTCTACAACCTCAGTCCAAACGAGGGCAAACTGAGCGGCACCAAAGTCAAAGAGTGGATGAAGACCACCCTTCTGCCCAATTCTGTGCTTGCTCATATCTGGAGGCTGTCTGATGTAGATGGGGATGGCATGCTGGACAATGAGGAGTTTGCTTTGGCAGTCCACCTTATTGAGGGGAAACTGGAGGGTCACTGGCTCCCCCGAGAGCTGCCGCCTCACCTGGTGCCACCGTCAAAAAGGCTAAGTAGAGCCAGTGATGAGGAATAAACATGACCCTGAATGGAAGCTGAGGCTCTGTGTACATTATTTGTACAATGTGTACATACTTTCCTACATAATATAACCTAATCTGGTATTACCAGTTCATTGTTTTAAAAAACTAACAAAATGTACTTTGCCCAAAGTGTATGTTAATCATCATGACACCAAAACCTAAAGATTACCATTGATGGTTGTGATCACTGCAAATTTTTTCACATTATCTTATCATTTCACATTTCACTTCCGCATTCGGACAAATATCCATGGGAATAAGAAAAACCCAGCAGCAATTGTTTTCAAGTAGGTGGAATGTTCCTTTAGGTTTTATATTTGTTTTGCATTTCACAGTAAGAGTGTCTCATATGTATTTTTTTCCTAATCAATGGCATTAAACTTGTAAAGATGACCAGCCAGTATCATTTCATTGTTTATGAGAGTATCATTATCATTATGCAATGGGTATTATAATGAGGTCAGGTTGGTACTCACGCAGGTGGCAGAAGCGGCCATATAGTCCTGGAGAGCATAGGCAGCCTCCATACAGACGATGACAGTGTCCATTGTTGGGACAGTTGCACTTTCTTCTGCAGTTCATCCCGAAATAACCCCTTGGACAACCTGTAAACATGAATGATAAGGACATCTGTGACAGTATTAGGAAACATTCAGCACACACTGAAGATAATGTAGAGCCGTGGTTCCCAACCTGGGCCCCTGCATGGGGTCACAAGATCAATCTAGTGGGTCAAAATTGTCCAGGTAATAAATAAGATAAAACAAAATTCTGAAACACAAAATTATGTTTATTTTTCTGACTTTCTCAAATGTATGCTCCTGTCTTATGAAATACTGTGGTCTTATCCTTTTAGACCTCAAATGACTAATTTTCAGAGGATAAAATCACTCTTTTATCGAAGTGCTCACAACTTACAGAAGAACAGCAGGTGTGTATGGATATACTGCTTCATATAAAGGGGTCACAAGCAAAACAATGTTTGAAACCATAGACTTAGAGCCTGGTTTTTGTGCGAATACAAACCATCCTCGCAGAGCAGGCCCTGTATCACAGGAGGGCACAAACACTTCCCAGTCACAGGCTCACACGAGCCTCCATTCTGACAACGGCACAGGCTGTTACAGGCCAGCCCGTAGGTCCCCTGTGGACAAGCTGGAGAGGAAGAGGGCAAAAGAAAAAAAGAAGGAAACATGGGGAAAGAGCATTGACACCTTAGTAGTTAAAGTATGACTTAATGAATCAAACTGTGGGGAATTCCTTTGACACTGAAACACAGACTCATATATGAGAGAAGAGAAAGCAAATGTAGCCAAAGAGAGGGTGCTTTGGTGTTAAAAAGTCAGTCAACACTTCCACCTTCCATCCTGTCTTTCCCCATGGTGTGTGCCCTCCTGACACTCTTAATCTCTCTGGCCTTGTTAGCAATTACGACAAGAACCAGCTGGCTGTTTAAGATGTGCCAAAGTGTTACAATCCATCAAGTCAATGTCCGCTCAAATTCCATGTCACACTTTCTTCATAGTTTTATGACACTCCATGGGAAGCTAAACCAGTTTAGAATAATGTATGGAGGTACTGGCATTACAGTATCTTGTAATATCAAAATAGACATTGAAAATACATTACAATTAATATATAAATGAAGAAGAAGAAACGGTTTAGTCCAAATCTGATCTGCATCTGGAAATTCAAAGGGAAGTGCAAAGTAAATGAGCAGTACAGTGGGTGGGGTAATGGGGCACTGATACTTCTTCACAATGATGGAATTGATACTGGGTGTTTCTTAAGGCATGTTGAGGCATGCTGAGGCATCACAAATTACTTTTATTGCTCTATCAATAATATGAAAAGTTAACAAACTGCCTCTGGGATATGATTCTAGATCATTTGCTTTTCTGTTTGTCTAGAAATCAGTATTTTATCACAAAAGTACAGAATAGTAAAGTTTTATCAAGGTAGTAGTTTGTGTATCAGCACAAACTAACAGTAATAATGTACAGTACACTGATTAGACAAGTGAAAACCATAATTTTTTAACTATGTTACCATGTTAATATAGCCTGGCATTGCCAGACTAATTCGCAATGCGTATTAGTCTAGAAGCTCTCAGTTCATTTTTGATTTCCAAAGGGGCGTTATTGACGGACGGAGACAACCAATCAGAGCGATGAAACACGTACGTCCTGTCATGAGTTTGCATAAAGTCAAGTGCAGTTGTTTGTTCTTCTTTTAGAGAAAATTTACCGTCCAGTCAGTTTAATAATGCCGCGATACCTGCCATCTTGGTTATTTACCAAGATGCCTGAACGGCGCTCCTCTCTGTCAGTTATCGTATTAAACCCGCCTAGGTAAACAGTCGTGATTGGCTCGGCCACATACCAGTCCCACGGAAATCAGACTGAATGGGAGAGGGGCCAGACGTATCTGCCAGAGCAAACAAAACATGAGCTTGCAGATTCATCTGGTTCCCAGGCTAATGTTAATCATGATCCATCACAAAAGAAGAATGATGCGGATAGAGAAGTTAGAGAAGTCCTTTAAATAGATTTTTGAGATCTAACTGACATGTGGATTGTACCAAAAAGGGGATAAAGCACAATATACTGCCATACTAATGCCAGGATGATACTGTATTTAGTTAATTTGTCAAATCCTTTCTTGTAGCTATGACTTAATATCATAAGACTAAGTGAAATGACACCTATCAAGTAAAGTTGTAAAATATTTACCTCTCTAAAAGCCATAGAAGGTCCACTATGTTATTGTGTAATAATTCCCATTTTGTTTTCTTCAGGCAGTAATATTGCTCCTCTTCTCCACCTGAAAATGCTACTCATGTCCAGATCCATCACCTCCAGGGTGTGCATTTGAATACTGCCACCGCAGGAGCGTGTTTCTAAAAGTGACAGATTGCTCTGAAAGGACTTGTCCCACGTGGCTCTCCTCTTATGATTACCAGTCTGACTTGGGTTCAGACCAAAGACAGCCATTAATCATGGGGCTGGATGGGAACAATGGAGCCTTGCTTTCTAACCCAGTAGTGGACATCCTTGGCCTCAAGCTGTGATCTTGCTGCGGGCCCCTGGCCTCGCTCCAGTAGCAGACAGATTGATTCCCCCGGTGCTCTTGTGTTCTGGAGCCCATAAACAACCGAGCCTCCCACGCAGAGGAGCCGACAGGTTTTGATAGATGGCCCTGGATCGATGCACACAGGGAGCTATCTCATCTCTCTCTAAAACTAGACCACATTGCTATGGGTAGTACAAATAGACAAAGTGTGCATGTTTGTGTGTGTGCGTGCGTGTGTGTGTACTGTACTGCAACATTATCCACTAGTCTTGTATATATGTGTAAATTATTCATTTTGGTCTCCCGTCCATGCACATGTCTTGACCAAAGAGTCATTTATTTTTTAGGTTCTACAGAATGAAATATTGAGGTCCGCAAAGTTTAAGGGAAATAGTTTTTACATTTTGAGAAATATGCTTATTCCCATTCTTACTAAAAGTTAGATGACAAGATTGATGCCACCCTCATGTACCACTCACACGGTGAATATGAACAGCCAGTTTAGCACAGACTGTACGGGAAGCAGCAAGCCTGGCACTGTGCAAAGGTAGCAATATTGTTGTATCTTGTTTTGTTTAATCCACACAAAAACTTAAGTGTGAAAACGACGTGTTGAGTCTTCATCACTGTGAGGTTGCCAGGCAACCCTCAGAGACTGCAGGAAGTCACTTCTCCCGGTCAAGAAATAGTCCCGTGAAACTACAAATTGTCACTCTTACAGTTTGGTTTTTGTGCAGATTTAAAAAACAAGATATATCTTGGTAATTAGTGAGCTTTGGAGGTGCTGCTAGGCAGATTTTGTTACCTTCGGACAGTCAAACTAGCTGTTTTCCTCTGTTACTAGTCTTCATGCTAAGCTATACAACTGCTGAGTGAAGCTTCATATTTAGCAGCGTGATATGAGAGGGGTAATCAATCTTCTCATATAACTCTCATCGAGAAAGGGAAAAAGCGTGTTTCCCCAAAATGTCAAACTATTCCTTAAATAATCCTGGGGGAAATCTATTTTAAGTATGTGGAAAACTCAACATTCAAGCATTTTGACCAGAGTGGTGAAGGCAAAGTTGCGTAGAGTTCAGCCCACTGCAGGAATTGTCAATAATTTGTGTTGCAAAAGATCCTGTAAGATGTAACACACTATGCACAGATGTAACTGTCGAAAGTCCTATTAACTGTACTTACTCTCATTGCAGATTACCCCTGTCCAGCCAGGTGAACATTCACATTGGTCTCTGTCTTCATTACACACTCCATTCACACAGTCTTCACAGCTCACACTGCAGTCATCCCCAAACGAGCCATCAAAACACACTGAAAAAGAAATGGTCAACTGAAAATTAGTTTTTTCTTTTCACAACCTGAAGATCTCTGAAGATTTAACAATAAAACAATAAAATAATATCAATTTAATTTCACCAGGGGCATACATCTTAGTTTCATCACTCAGACTCAGACTTTTTACTGTACCTATGTTGCTGTCCAGTCTAAGTTCTCCTCGACGCTCCCTCTGGAACTCTAAGTCTTCACCGTCATCACCACCATCATCATCATCACTCTCATAACGGGAGTGCAGAGCTGCTGTGTACTGCAGGAGCTGAGGAGCGTTGCGGTACAGAAGGTCTGGTAGTCTGTGGACCTCCAGCTGCTCATCCTCTTCTTCCTCCTCTTCTTCTTCTTCTTCCAGTTCTCGGCCATACAGAGCTAAACACACCCAGTACAAAGTTAGAGTCAAATGATTTTAGAAGGCTGAAACACTTATGTGTTATAAAGAGCATCTGATGCTACAATTATTCGAGCCAAGAATGAGTGTAATACAAATGTAACTCACAAATGCAGGAGTGCTGGTCCTGATCCAAGCGGAAGCCCAGTCGACAAAAACACTCATATGTTCCCAGGGTGTTGACACAGTAGTGTTCACAGCCAGAGGTCTCTACTATGCACTCATCAATGTCTAACAGAATAAAAAACACACAGTTAAGGTCATGCAGATCACGCTCAGGTGGGCCTTGTAATTTTTTATACCAATCAGATAAAGACACATCGGAGTACATGTTTGATTTAACGTTTTTTATCCATCTGGCAACATTTTCCCTAAGTGAGCAAAATGTTCTTGTTTCTTGTTTTCGGCTGGCCTTAAAATGCTTAATTTCTGAGCAATCGGTTAGAAAATGTGCACTGGGAATTTGTGTCCTGCACAACTGTGCCACAACATAGAACACAGTAAAAAGCACCAGAGTAGGTAAACTGCTAACAATCTAGGACTCTTACCATCGCAGCCACAGCCGTCTGGGTTTGGTCTGTGGCCAGCTCTGCAGCTGCACTCGTAGCCGCCCGGGTAGTTTCTACAGAAGTGACTGCAGCAGGACTCCCCACTGACACACTCATCGCTATCTGAGGCAGGCACGCAGTGGTATAGAGTTGGTTTCAACAGATGGCCAGGAAGACAGAAGCAGGGAGTGAATGAAAACGAAAGTAATGGAATAAAGAAACAAAGACAGAGAAGTAAACTCAAAAGAAGAAAGCGTTGCAGATAGAAGTTCTTACCTACACAGGTCTTCCTGTCCTGGTCCAGCTGGTAGCCGTGGTTGCAGGAACAGCGCGGGCCGTTGGTGGTGTGCTCACAGTGATGAGAGCAACCCCCGTTGTTCTTCTCGCAGCTGTTCACGATCTCCATCTCTATGCCTGGAGGAGAGAGGACCGAAACCACAATTAAAGTGCATAACCAGAGCTGAAACATAAGGACAATGTTATGGAGCATTTGTGAGGATTAGTTTGGTTTGTCCCAGTCTTGTAATTATAAGCTAAAGATGAGGAGAGGAAAAAAAACATTCTCAAGCAAAAATACAGTCTACATTATAAGGGAACTGGCGTGTTTTGCACTGAGAAAATGATATGTTTGTGGCCAAAAATCTGTGTAGTGTAGCTGTTTACTGGACAAAAATTATGAAATTGCAACTGCTCAACAAAGTTATGAAATTACATAATTAGCAATACAAATTTAAAAATGTTTGTGACATTGCATTCACGGCACTGCATACATGCTTTCCAGTTTCTTTCCCTTATTAACAAGATAAATACGTTTTAGAATAAACATACTGAAGTTATGAGAGGATTTGCTTGTTTGCAAAAAGAAATGTGTTCAACAGTAGCTGGAATTTGTGGAAGGACGATGTTCATTTCTACGGTCTTCACTTACGGTAGCATTGCTTGCCATCAGCACCAAGTTCAAAGCCTGGATGACACACACAGCTGAAGGAGCCCAGCATGTTGACACATCCATGGGAACACTTGGCATGGCCTGAACTGCACTCATCAATGTCTGTAGGAGACAGGTAATAAACCACACAGATGTGCATGTTTACACAGAGAAAAGGTAAATACATATATTCTGTACATAGACACAAAAAAGAAAAATCTCACGAGCATAAGAAGGTCGTGATGGCAAACAAATCATATCTATGAACTGTTTGTTTTACAAAGTTGCAAAACACAAGAATATATCTCTTAGTCATATTGAGACGTAGCCAAGGTTCAGAGCATTCAGAGTTGATATATGTCCTTTTGTTCTTGTTGACTAGAGTGAAGTAACCTAACCCTCTTGGCAAAGTCAGATTTTAATCTCAGGTCCAGAAGGGCCTGGGTTATTATGGTTCATACTACAACTGAAACAATGTTCCCCGCACACACGTACAGTTTTAAATATTTAGGGTGTCAGTCTCTTGGGGGTGAGGTAGTTGTACCTGTAAGGGGCTGAGATAAAGAGAAACTTAACGATACCTTTGTTTGTAGCTGGGTTTCTGAAATCAGAGGTTAATGAACCAAACACACATACTCTCACACTGTTAGGCGAACATTACAAAACTATTATCCCATATGGCCTTAAAAAATCTGGATGTGTAAAGGATTTCAAAACAATGTAGCAAATACTTCCTCCAGCAGGAAGTCTTAGATTTCTCCGGCTTCTCCTTTTCTCCACAGATGGAGCCGGAGAAATATTAGTGAGATGGATTGTGAGAATAGTTTCCAACATCAGCCTCTCAAATCAATACAGGTCTGTTGTAGTGCAGATTTGTTTTCAAAAGGAGGTTTAATGTGGCTGTAACTCATGGAAAAATCATAAATGTCATTCTCTCTTATTTTTTTGTGTGTATATACAGTGCAGTATGTCTCTGTGTGTGTGTGTGTGTGTGTGTGTGTGATTCCTCACCTTCACACTTCTTGCCATCTTCAGCCAATGTAAAACCAGGTCGGCAGCTGCAGTGAACCCAGTCGCCTTCTGAAAGACACAGCTGGGCGCAGCCTCCATTCCTCTCCTTACAGGGGTCCCTCACTGACACACACAAACACACAGAGAGACACACACACACATGCACAAAAATGAAGCCAGGTCAGCCCAGCAGGTGATCCGCTGACCTTGCTGGTTAGTTCATGAGCACAGACTTAATTCTGAACTCACAAAAATCAGTTTCCTATCCTGTGTGAGTCTGGTTATGATATCTGTACTGTGCAGTAACTGTTTCCAAAGCTGCTTCTAAAATTACTTGCCTCTCTACATCTTCCTGCCTTGCACACTAGAAAGAGCCACAAAAATCCATATTTTTGCTTTAATTTGCTCCAATCTGCAACTGTAGAAGCACCTAACTCATATCAGAAAGAAACTCTATGAACTCTTTTTCCAGCGAATTTGGACATATTCTTGCACTATATGAACATCTGTTGGCAAGATTACTTACTTTCACAGTGTCTCCCATCTCTCTTCAGCTGGTAGTTCTTTCGACATTCACATTTGTAGTGATTGTTCCCCATGTCCACACACTTATGCTCACAGCCACCATTCAATACAGAGCAAGAGTTCACAGCTTAAAAGGAACACAGACACATAAACATATATGTTAAATAAGCATAAAAACCCATCAGCTCTGGTAAAGTCTGGCCAGTTATAAGACATATAAAATCTGAACTCACACAGGATGACAGACATAATTGAATTTGTTGGCAATCTAAAATGGCTTTCACACCTCGAACTCTGCAGCCGTGTAATTATGGAAAACACGTGGGTAAAGGTTAGACCTGGAAAAGGATATTCAAGCTGGGTCCAATGGGTACCCCTGGTTACTTTCTAATGATCTTTCCATCCCATTACCCCTGTGATTTAATGATGTGCCAAATATGAATATCAGCCGTGTGCCTTGTGGGTGCTCTAAACACAGACATGATGACACAGACGGCCTGTAAAACTGAGAGAATGGCTGGCTTTTTACATTGATGACTTCAACAGACACAATTAGCTATCCCTCTGCCTCCATCCCTATCCTCTAAAATAAGCTGTGGTTAAAAAAATGGGAGAATTAAGAATGAAAAATAAAACCAAAAGAAACAGAGTCTGATTTTCAGCAAGTAACAAATTTTTGCTGATAAAATGGGAAAAAATGCTTTACCATCTTATATTTCCCCTTTCAAATCATGTCAGAATTTCCCAATAGACACTGGGATTAATCATGAAAGCTCAACACTTGTATTCTTTTAAGAGTTACTGCATTCATTTTAATACAGAGATGGGATTATTCTTCCAGGTGTGTTCTCACACACTGGACGTGATTGACACTGTCAGAGTTTGTGATTGACAATTTATAATGACTGTATCCCAAACTACTGTAGAAATTCAACATTTCAAATTAATTTGAATTAGTGGATGTCAAATTGATAAGTTGTATCCATTGTATTGCTAAAGCACGGTGACAGACTAGAAAACAAAACATATTAACAAAACTAATATGTAGCAAAGATTTTGGTGGATATACTCTTTGGTTTCTGTACTTGGTTGTGTTTTCTGTTGTTGGTTGTCATACTAAATGTTTTTGATGAAGCCCAAAGTTTAAACTATCTTAATAAATCTTCTCATCTAACTCTCAGCAAGAAAGTTTTTAACTGCATTGTACCTGTGTTATTCCCCTACGCTATCAAGGAAATGTTTGTAAATATCCATCAATAATAGCGATGGAAAAATGCTGTGCGTGGGGGGGGGGGGGAACAAAATTACTTTTAAAATGGTTACCACAAGGGTAATAAATATTTCTGTTTAGTACTTACCAATGCAGGTCCGGCCATCAGCGTGCATGCGGAAGCCTTCACTGCACTCACAGTGATGAGAGCCCGGTGTGTTGACACACGTTTGCTGGCACCCTCCATTGAGCTCCTCACACTCATCAACATCTGAACACACACATATATACATACTGCATATACACATAAATAAACTACTAACCGTGCGCAGACAAATACTCATTAAGAAAACTACGCATTCACATAACAGAAAATTGCTATAAACCACAAGACTGCTCAATAACAAGAACCACTTCAGCAGAAATTAAACATCAGAATTGTTAGGAATGGCGGCCTGCTTCTGACTGGGTGAAAGACTTAATTTACAAGAATGCCAGTCATGAACATGGAACAATTAGAAACCCATATAAATGGCCTCTACGCTTGAGTCATCTTGTGTGTAAAAAATTGGAGCTTTGCTGAACAACGACAGATTGAGAACTTTGGTCAGTTGTGGGGAAATAATGTTTAAATGAATGGAAGCTTAAATTGAGCTGCATTTTAGAAACAAGACATTTATTGCATCCTTTATAAAGTTTCACATCCAACTTTGAGGCTTTGTAATTAAACATTCCATCTGCGGTGAGCCAAATAAAGGAAAATGAAACAGATTTAAAGAGTTGTAATTGTGTAATTTCGCCCAGATCTCAACTTTCTTTTCTGTTTTACCTTTTACAGACATATGCTTTTGAGTATTACGAATACAGTTCAGTACAGTCATGTTTAAGCCCTACTATCACCACTTCCCATCTTAATAGTGAAGGAAAATACAAAAAGCTTATTTTGAAAGCTTCTGGCAGCCAATGTGTCCATGTGCCTTTCAGCAAGACACTTAATCACCACCTGTGGCAGCAGCACAACACCACACTGACTCTGGGCTCTGACTCCACAAGGAAAAAATATACATGTATAATATCTTTGGGGGTGAATGATGAATGGCTTATCATGCTGTTTGTGCAGTAGCATGCGTGCAGTCGATTTGTTTCCTTCACAGGAGAGAATATATTGCATATAACCGCACGTGTGTCAGACTGAAACTCATGTTGTACAGAGACTGAAGCAACCTGAGAAGACAACATACCTGAACACTCCACTCAAGGACAATCAGGCTTTACTACACATCTGGACAACACATCACACATCCTCCTAACCTCCTCCCGGTTGTCATCACTGACTCGCAAGGGCTTTTTCGGCTAGTTGCACTAGTGATGACAGAGTAGATGTGTGTACGAGGAGGGGAAAATAATGTTGCAATTTCCCTTTTTTTTTGGGGGGGGGGGGGGGTTTAGTTAACACTAAGAACATGTGGTTCAGTTTATTTGAGCATGCAACACTATCATCTTTTAGGTTTTTCAGAGGTCAAAGCACTTCCTAGGTAGTGCAAATATTAGAAATCGTTTTCAAATTTTTTGTGTGTGTGTCTGTCTGTGTTTGTGTGTGTGTTTGTCGCACGACAGACCCGTGGGAAAAGCCCTCTCCAAAATAACCGCAAGACTATTTTAATTAGCTCGTTTCCAATAAAAGGAGATAAAGGAAGGGGGAGGGGCTTTCGCCTGTAAAATAATTCTTTTCATATCCTGCACACAGACTAGTGTGATCAGGTTAAAGGAATTCATGTTTGTTTGCCCAATTTATTAAGACACCTGAGCGCTGAACAACTCATCACTACACAGCTGCCTGTGAATAATCACATATTCATGAACTGTCCTATCATTCTGGGCTCTTTTGTATTTTAACACACTGGCAGCTATTGTAGAGGATGCCTAACATGCAAAACAATGGACGCAGGGGGAGGTTTGTCAAGGTTAATATACTTGGTCTCCTCATGTGAGAGGGTTTCAATAGGAGACAGACAATTGCTGCTTTTCACCGGTGGGTGAGGTGGTGTGTGTGGCAGCAGGGGCGGGGGGGAGTGGTGGTGGTGGTGGTGTCAAAGGTCGAGGGGCATGAGGCTTGAATGGTATCGCCTGACACCGTCTCGCTCTGAGCGGAGCTGCTGAGCTAGCATCTACAACTAGACAATGTGGCACACCAAACATTTGGGAGCGCTGCCGTTGTGGCAGAAAGAAATGAACAGGTGGTCTTCATAATGAGCACCACAGGAACTGAGTTTACTAAAGACAAACGAGGCACTCTGGTGTGAGAGCAAAAATTTGACCTTACATGGTAGGAATTATCATATGTGTTTAGTAATGCAAACATGATCAAATTTGGCTATATTTTAAGTTTAACTCAAATAATTTAAATGTCAAGGAAAGTGAACTCACACAGTTCTGTTTCCAGAATGACATACTTACTTTGAAAGTCCGACAAAGTTTTTTAAAAAATCTAAAAATGAATCTTTCGCAGGTTTATTTTTCTTCAAGAGTTCGAACCCAAACTTTCTGTCTTTCTCCATCAATACGACCACACGCACAATTCACACATAAGCCCGTAAAAGAAGAACTTCACAGCTGCTGAAGCTGCTTCCGTTTCTCTTCTTCAGTTTTTAGCTCTCAGACTTTATATTATTACTGAGTGACAATAGCCTGTCTTTAAGGTTAAAGGTCAGGGGACCTTGTTCACACCTGCAGCTCTAAAGAACAAATGGGCCTCAGTGCCTAATGCTAATTTAGCCTATTTCTGTCAGATGACACGGCCAAACTGAGAAAGCTTGCTGTCTGGGAAGAGAAGGTTATTAGAAAGCGGTGCTGCCTGTGTGGTTGGTTTAGCCCTTTACAGCCTGAAGTCTAGACGGTTAAGTAGGTCGTCAGCTGATCAACCTGGGCTACAGAATTTGAATCTAATGACTTTGAACCACTAAATATTTCTATAATAATGCTATAATAATAATAAGGGTCATTGCATATAGAATATATGGCAGACAACACACCAGTGTTATTACTCTTTCCGTGCATTGGTGATGTTTTCTCTAAAAAACGCTTTGGAAACTTACACTAGATTATACTAAGCATTCAACAGCTCAGGCTATAGAGTGGGTAAAATGAAGTGAACTTGGCCCAAAGAGTTTATGTGGGCCTCCGCACAACACTGAACTATGAAATCATAAATCCTACACTTGGCATCCGTGTATTGTATGTGTGGCCCTGTGTCCAAGACACATGTGTTACAGGATGCAATGTGTGTTATATTTTGTGTTTGTTGTGGTATAACAGGCACATTTAACACAAGGTAAATTCATTTTCATTCCAACATAAAAAAAAAAAACAGTGAAACAGTACAGGAAGCCCCAGCTGGGCAGAGAGTCTGCTACGATCTGTCTGTGTTGGTGCACACCAGCTACAGCCAGATGTCCATCTTACCGTGACATGCCTTGCCATCTGGCCCCAGTCTACTGCCTTCAGGACACTTGCAGTAGTAGCTGCCAATGGTGTTGCAACAGAACCCCTCACAGCCGCCTTCACCCACTTCACATTCGTTAACATCTGAAAGAAAAGGATTAAAAGGCCGGTTTTACCAACATAATGCACAGCCCACAACACACTGCAGCTAAATCAATTAAGTGGACAGAAAGGTTTCTAGCCCCCTTTCAGCTAACCTTTCTTGCTCTTTGCGGAGTTCCTTCATGTGTTGTTTAGTTATTTTCCTTTTCAGGAAGGAAATCAACAAAACCTTTGCAGAGTTTATTTTCATTTATCACTTCGTAGATCATGACCCTGCTGCCTCTTAAGGCAATCTCTGTGACAGAAATACTTTGATGTCAGTGAATTTCCGAAGTTTAAAACCGAACTGTCATTAGTGAGTCTGTTGACAATCTTTAAGAATCAGTGCAAGAAACAGGAGAAGCTATAACTTGCATCTACCCACGTGGTCCGGTTCAACAACTTAAATGAGACTGGGATAGAGAATTCTTTGTATGTAGACCAAAAAACAATCCACTTCATAGAACATATGCCAGTACTCACACTCTGTCATTAGCGTGTATCTAAATCTAAGCAGCTATTTCCAAATAGGCCGCATGTTGACCCTCACTATAGAGAATAAAAACAGTTTTCATGCTCTTCCCACGTTTCTCATGTTCTTGTCTCTGAGGGTGAAATGGTTTCCAGGTTTATTCCTTGTTTAGCTCTGGTGCACCACCAAAAACCCCCAGGCTCCTTGTTCTGGTGCCGTATAGTGATTTTAATGTATTATTAATTATATTATATTATATAATTATATTATATAATAATATCATATTTCATTGTTTTATTATATAATAATTCCTGTGCATAACCCCATTATACTTTGGTATACATGCAACAGCAACAACAGAAAAGTGCTTATATGATCTACTGGTGACACATGAGACATCAATATGGCTACAGGTGTCGTTTTCAAATTAGACTGATCACTGAATAAACAGGAAGTCTCTGGTGCTTGTCTGATGGGGCTGAAGGATCACTGTCCTCGAAATCATTTCCGATATGCAATGCAAAGTGTTCCTGGGCACAGTATTCTATTTAAAGTCCTTTGTATGAACTTTATCCTGATCCTTATAGAAACTGATTAAACTGTACTTCTAGTCCACGTGGCAGCAACATAGCCCAATCTTTCACAGATGAAACAGTGTTTTATGTTTGGTTTAGAAAAAGGAGATGGTGAAAGAAAAATGCATTGCACTTGCATGGACACCCCCTGTCAAAGAGGAAGACGAAGGTAACAGAAGCGAAAAGGAAAAGTTATTTAGCATTTTGTCCCCATCTGTTAAAGACTTCACCGTACCCCTTAGCTGCACATTGAGAAATTGTTTGTTTATCTTTGAATAACAGGAAATTTCAACAATTTGGAAAGAAAAGTTCTGAAACAGCGAGAGGTAGAGAGTAGCATGCTTTACAGTAACAAGATGTTTGGCTTGTCTGTGCAGATTGAGACAAATCGAGGTCTGCCTATATAATCATCGTGTGTCAAACTACAGATAATTACTCTGTGAAATTCATCAACGTTCCCCATGGCTCTTCTTAAATAAACAAGGAAGTGCGTCTCATCATTACTAAGCTTGTAATTAAGGTTTTTGTTTAGGCTTTAATAGTAGTACTATAATGTCCCTTTCCCTAAATCTCCTGATGTTTAGGTATTTATGTAAACGTTAATTTAAAGCACATACAGTTAAATACATCGCCAATAATCAAAAGCCAACTTAGATGTGCTCCAAGGCCCCTCTGGTAAAAAACCTGAAAACAATTTCTGTTATAAGTTTTAACATGCTAAACGAGTAGGCTCAGAGCATTGCCAGTATTCTCCTGTTGGTCCATTCAGAGACTTGCCAGTTATATCCACACTGTATTTTATGTGTTTCTCTAGCCAGGAAGATCACCACGGAGCATAGACAACTTGGCCAGTATTATACGCTGACAACAGTGTATGATAAACAGGCCCTACTGCTCAGATACAATGTATCTGCCTCCATATGTGTGTGCATGAATAAAGATGTACAAAAAGTACACTGATAAATAAAAAGAGTATGTGAGGAAGATGAGGACAGAGCTACAGCCGGGAAATGGCACACAACCACGGCAGTCCATTAGAGCAAAATTGTCTCCAGCTGACCATGTGAGATGCATTATCGATACTCTATTCAAATCGTTCTAATTGATGGGATGCAAAGCACAGTAGTTTGGACGAGTGGTGCTGAATTATTACAACCACATGTATTTCTCATAAATCTTCCCTGTGTATAGGAAGAGGTATGAAGGCATTTGTTACAGTAGGTGAAACAAACCAAAGGGAAAGAACAGCAGCTGAGATAAAAAAAAAAAAGAAAAGCCACAGTAGTTATTAAAGGGTAATTATAGTTTGTTTCTTGATCTACAAGTCTGCAGCAGGCAATGCATCAGCAACTTTGGGGTGAAGAAAAGCAATACTTCCTTTGGCTGGGATTAAACACAAGTAAAGTAGCACTATGAACACTGAAAAATATGTTGGTTATATAGTTAAATTGTTATGTGGAACTGTTGGTATTGTAGCCCTTAAGTGCAATCTGTAGAATTCTGCAGGACCTCAGAAACTAAGGATGGGTCGCCATATTTGTTTTTTAGGCCACACCCATGCTTAGTTTCTAAGGGCAGGCACTGTTATGATCTGGATCATCTGGAGAGGCAGACTTTGTTTCAGGAATTTCTATTAAAGATGATTTATTGGGCAGATTGTTACAGAGGGTTTGGGGTCTAACCCTGAAAAATGCACACACACAAACACACAGTTGCACAAAGAGACACAACCCTGCTCTGCATTTTCATTAACTCATAGGGAGGTGACATGGGTGTATAACATCAGGACTCTGCCCCCCACACAGCTCCACTTTGATCCCGCAGCTCCTGAGAGCACTAATGAGCTCTCCATATCAGCTCAGGGTCATTCATCATCAAGTTGCCGAGAAGAGAGCGAAACCAAATTTGAAGAAACATTCACTCAGGCCCCATCAAGGCATTTAGGAAGGTTTTGGGTAACATGATGTTTACAAGGCAGCAAGTTAGTGATGACTACCACGTCATGACCAAACTGCACTGCCAGAAATCATCACCATCCCTAAATACAACATTTGTTTTAACTGTAACCTCAAATAAAACTTTTACCCAAATGATACCTCAAATAAGGACAGAAATCCACATAGTTTCATGATCCAGCTTTCTGAATTTTGCTATTTTTGACTTTGCGGCTTGGCCTTTCACAAGAGTCATCAGTTATGCTCTAGCCTGAGCTGACATCAAGTGAGCATAATTCAGGAGTAAAAGTGCTTTAATGTGAGAACAAGAATAGCTGACTTGTTAGCACAACTCTTGGACCAAACCTTCAAGAAAAGATTTAACTATAGAATGTATCATAATTTGAGAGACTTAAGGGATTGAGCAATGAAGATAAAATTATATATAAGTAGATTTGCTAAACATAGGTCTGCCGTGCATGCAGCCCAAAAATACCCCAATGATTTGTACAACAATCAGTGTGAAGGAGGTGAAGAGTAGAGCTTATTAGTAGCATAAAATAGATTAATAGCAGGGAAATCATCACTTTTATCTGGGTCTAAAAATTATTAGAGTGAAAAGAGAGTTATAAGAGTTTCCTAACTTCTGTGACTCAAATAACTGACAAAGATGGTGGCAAGCGATAAACTCAAATACAAACTTCAAAACATCTTTGCTGTCTATGTCTATGGACACTCATAGACTTTTAGTTTAAAACTCTGAGTTTTAAGCTACTTTTATTCAGAGTTGTACATAGCTTACATTGCTAGAGCAGAAAAGTAATTATAAATAGCTCCAGATGGGGCACCGTGTTAAACCTTCCCCTCATGCATAACAACACCTCTCAGATGCTCATTGTGAATCATGGCCTTGAGTGGTTTATTGCTTTATTAACCCCATATATCTCATTACACATGTACCTGTAAACAGCCCCTCGCTCTCTCAATCCGATTTACTGTGACCCACACAGAGCTGAAGGATTGTATTCATGGAAACCATCCTATTTGACTTTGAATCTGAACAGTGTTACTCTTGGCACATGTTGGCATTAAGATTACCATTTCTGCTTTGGTTCAGCTGTCGTGCATTGGGATGTATTACACAGGCCACCCGCATGCAATGAGCACACATGGGTAGACACACACACACACACACGCACACACACACACGCACGTATGCATGCAATTATTTCTATAAGTCTCCACAGACCTGCCTACCTGATGTCATTAGGGGACCTTTTATCCTCCAAGATATAATGTCTCAAAAGACAGAATATAACATTATCAAAAAAAGTCGGGGCCTTTTTCTTAATCCATCTAACACACCCAACACAATCTTCATTCCTTTAGCAAAGATGTTTTTATTGGGAAGGTTTTTTTGGGGGAAAACCTCCCTCATGATTCTCTCTCTATCAGCATACACGTTTCAGGACAATATATCATGATAACATGGAAACCTGACAGAAACAAGCTTGTAACCCAGAATTGTTTTAGTATATAAATAACACATAGTTTATTAAAAATGTTCTAAAGCTCTGTGACCAACCCCCCCCCCCAACACTCCCTTTAGTTCCAAGTCCCCTGATACCGAAACACCTGCTGACTGCTTCCTCGATATTCACCAGTCCCTCATGTGGCCTCTGAGCCTCGTACCTATAAATGTGGATCATCAATCTTCATCTTGCTTATGGACTGACAAGATAGATGACACATACCACTTACCTCAACACAGAGTCATCAGAGTCATCCTTGTATGTATTTTGAAAACACATCCGTATGTCTTTGAAAGGATGGTCCACTCCTTCATCTTCATCACTTTTTTACTCTTTATTAGTGCTGTCTTATAAAAAATAATGTCTTACTGTTATATCTTTCAAATGTATTAAACTGAATGCATCCTTTGAAAAAGAGAATTCATAGTTCAGAATCAAATGGAAAGTGCTGGTCTCCTGTTGGTTTATGAATGGTGTTGATAATGGTTTCCAATCAGGTAACGGAGAGAACAAACAGCTGCTTGAATGTTCTTGTATTCTCTACAGACAAACATCAGCAACCGAGTCCCAATTCCTGTTTATCTCATTAGGTGTTATTGACATTACTTGTCCTCTACAGTACAGTACCTCCCCTCCAAATTCTCCAAGGAGCAACGCTTTGCCTCCCTCTAAAAAAAGGAAAAAAAAAACAGTTTGAAGTGCTTTAACATAAAATAAATCAACAAACCTTTGACCAAGTGTCCATTCCCCCTCGTGTTAAAAACATTAGACACAGAAAGTCTGGATCAATACTGTAACTGAATCAGCAGGCCTCAGCTGCATGGCATGTCTCTCAGTACTGTTTGATGAATGTGGAAGGCTTCGAACTCAGACTTTAGTGGTCGGAAGTAACTTACTGTTTCTTCTTTACTAGATGGAATTTGAGTGTCTGGCAGGAATGATTGGAAAATGTAGGAAATACACTACATTTTCTAATTCTTTGTTCCCACATTTCTATTGTAACAAAAGGACTCAGAAAAGGAATGCAACTTACCACCAAACTGTTATGTCTATTATCACAGCTGGGCTGGCAATTATTATTTAAGGAGAAATCTGCAATGCTCATCTCTTAAAACCTAAATCTCGACAACTGATTTTGACTTTTTATTTCACTGAAAATCACTCATTACCAAACTTAGACAACATATTTGATATTGCAACACTTACTCATCAAATAAACTAAAGTGGGATATTTGAGCACTGTCATAACTGGAAAAATATCTTTGACTGCTCTTTTGCACATCTATTACAGCAGAGCCAGTTAATAAAGCTGTAAAATCACTGCTGTTTGGCCATGAGCTGTAATATTTCACTGCTGAGACGTTCCACCTGATGATTTGATAGGTTCACTCCTTTGCTACATCAGTTCTCTGAAGTATTTTTTGGCCCCTGTCATAGCCAGTGATGTACTCATTATTCTGAACTGCAAGCTGGGGAGAACTAAGTTGCACGCACAAGGTTTGATGGCTTGTGTGTTTAGTTTGGATCTAATTATCTAATCAACCACTGCTCTCATTTCAACGTTCCGTCACTCACGTTAATATGAATGTGGGTCAGCCACTTGGTCAAGACTGAAATTTCTCAACAACTATTTGATGGACATTTTATACAGACATTCATAGTCCTCAGAGGATAAATCCTACTGACCTTGATAATCCTCTGACTTTTCCTTTAGTGCCCCCAGCAGGCTAACATTTTTTTGAGTTTCAGTGAAATATCTGAACAATTATGTGATGTGATGAAATTTGGTTGAGATATTCATGGTCCTCAGAGTATGAACCCTAATGACTTTAGTGATCCCAAGACATATCCTCTAGTACCACCATGAGGTTGATATTATGAGTTTTGTGTAAAATGTCTCAACAACTATTCGATAAATTCATTCATGTCCCCCTCAGTATGAATTGTAATCCAATGCTCCCATCAGTTTTCATCTAATGCCACCATGAGGTTGACTTCATAATTTGTCCAGTGTTAATGTTTCTTAACCATTTACAGAGTTGCAGGTCCATATGCCTTTGTAACACTGTAACTTTGCTTAATCCCATGCTATATTTTGGAGAGATGCAAAGTTAACTTCAACCACACCAGATACATAGACTCCATCTTGGGACCCATGTCTACCAAGTGCTGCTATGAAAAACACAAGATCCTGTGAACTAGACTAAAGGTCAAAGGTTGTCCATAGACAGCTGAGGAGCTTTAAGGAACGTGTCACATAGAGAAAAATAAGCTTCAAAAATCAGATTAGTAAATTAGACCGAAGTGGGATTGTTGCATTGAATGGAATGGACAGCTCGCTTTAAAAAGGGATTCAATCAATCATGGCTTTTAACACAGAGGAAGGATACCAGTTGTCATTAGGTCCTCATTCAGGCAAACAATGATAGAGAGAGGAAACATATAGCTAGTGTTTGATGGCGCATGGTTGCATTTTGACTGTTTTATTATGTGTTGGATAGGTAAGTAGCATTGTGAAAAAACTACCTGCATCTCTCACTCTCTTCTCACTGCAGTGTCTGTGTGAAGAACTTGTAATCCTGTAAATTTTGGACCACATGGTTGCATGCTTCTACCACCTCACCCCAGCAGCTCACATGTTTCCCATTTGTCCCTTCAGCACAGAATTTATGCTCTAATATAATGGAGATTTTCAGAGACTGTACACTTTGTTTGAATCTGATGGGACAGTCTCTTCACTTCACACAGTTTCTTCATTTGCTGTGCACATATTTCATCTCTTTTCAGTTTTAAAAAAAAATGTTCATAAAATGTAATTTGTCTCGTCACAGTGTGGGTGCTGTTATGTTTTTGTAAGCAGACACTTTCAGCCATTGGATACAGGTTGTACACTTATCCCATAAACTGAAGTACATGCATCCCTTGACATGAGAACTGAATTATAGATATAAGACAATAAAGGTGAAGGCAGAACTGCAGTGATCCCCACACAATTTTATATTTTTGATCACACTCAAGTCTTTTGAACAACTTTAGTTTGCAAGTGAGTTGATACAACTAGATTTAATTTATGAACAAATTCTGAAACAACACCTAGACACCTGTCCTTAAAGTTCAAATGTTTCGCACTTTATCTCCATGAAAGCCGTAAAGACTTGGTCCTTTCACATCTGGGAAAGCCATCCTGTGTTGTTCACCAATATATAGGATGGAAAATGTCTTCCACAGTCAGCATGAAACGTGGCTGTAGATTTATAAACCTTGAAAAAAAAACCTTAGGGCTGATTTTACAGACATGGATTAAGCATGATTCAAGCTTGTTTTGTAAAAAATAACACTGAAAATTGGATAACACTTGTAGACAACATCTAAGTTAAGTTAGTAACACATGTACTCAGTCGCACAGCTTAAAAGCTTATGTCTAAAATGGTAATACATTTGACCAGTAACCACATTCCCTGATGCATACTGTACTGTAGGTGCTGGTTAAAGCAATAGTTCACCCCAAAATGAAAATTAATTCACCTTCTACACAGCCTCATGTTTGCAACCTGGTATGATTTGTATGTCCACATAACTGACAGCTCAGCTCTATGAAATACATTCAGCATTTTCCAAAAAAATGACAATAAAGCTACACCAAAAAGCTCATACTGAAAAACAATCATCTTCACTCCCTTGTTCTGTAGCCAAACAGCTGCACCATGGGTCCAAAAGTCAGATTTTTATCCAGTAACTGATCGAAAGGTCAAAAGAAGTTTATATTTCTTTAGCTACCTTGCTCAAAGGCCATTATCAGTATCCTTTAGTCAAGTGAGCAAGATTGCAATATGTCCACTTGAAGGATTCTTATCATTGACCTCCTTTTCACAAGCTTGTTTTGCTAAACTTAATGCCAACACTACATGGGCATGGCCAAGCCAAGTTCATCGGGGATGAGCTCCTTTAATCTGAGAGTGCTCCACTGCTACTGTAGGAATCTCACAGTGAGCCTTGGGAACACACGGTCAATCACACACACCATTAGCTCCAACCCGCTCACCATTAACCCGGTAAACAATGGTGCCTTGATGCATTTGGAGAGATGAGGGTGTGCTTGTTTAGTGTGTGAGAACGTCCCTGCCATATGGCAGCCATTAGGTCCCTAATGAGCTTCTTCCTCTGATAGCTATGCTGACTATATAGCGCTCGCGTTTCCCGGTCTGTCGTCCTGTCAGGAGAGCTTCAAGCTTCAAGCCTGTGTCCTTGCAAATGATTCCTACATCCACATGGTTAACGGCAAGCTTTAGGAATGAAAACAGGAAGGGGAGGTGCACAGTTCTTAAAGAAAGCGTGACAAGTGAAATGACAAAACTCAGTATTTTTCTAGGCAGACCTATGTTTATCTACAGGAAGAGTCACATAAGTCCTGAGAATTGTTTACATGATGATAAATCCTCTCCTTTTGCATCATAGACCTCCTCATCCTGACCGTGTTTGCAGATTCACTTGTGTCCAATCACTATTAGTCACAAGACTTTAATGTTCAGCTTCCTGTCAGTAATGAAACATTTAAAAAAACCTTTAAAACAGAACAGCTGTAGCTGACATTGCATGTGGAAAAAAGCAATAGGTTATTTTACTTTTATAACAGCAGCTTTGGTTAAAACATTAAGCCACTTGGCCATTCAAATCTTCCCAGATGAAAAGCTCATACTCAAAACTTTTCAGTATGTCAGATAATCAAAACATTTAAACGGCTAGGTGCTTTGGTGGCCATTGATTTTCTCTATTTTATCTCTTAACCGAACACTCGAACAAGGGCTCTAGTGGTTCAGTAATCTCCGTTATTAGAAGGTCTTATGTATTCTGCAAGAGGCTGAAGTGGCTTTTAACTCAGTTTTCAACAGCTGATCATTGCCATAAATGATAGCTTTAAGTAATATCTTTAAATGTTTTTACCCGTGTACAGTTCTGGGTGTCCAAAAAAAATGTCTAGGGAGAAAAGTACTGATTAATCATTGATTAAGTTCATATTACACGAAACCAGCCAACTTTAAAGGGATCTGTTCATCTCTGAAGGCTAACATTGTTAATATAGTTTTCAGTGAACCTTTTCAGTAACCTCTAATAAACAGAACAAGAGAGCTGCTAGCCAAAGCAAAGACCAACCTGTCAGAGGTAATCATGAGGTCTGCGCTGCAGTTCTTTATGAAAACAAAGAACATCATGACATCCACACCTCAAAACCTTCTGCACCACAGCGGCTATAGCGACTAAATTTTGGTTAAAGAAATCTTTGAAACAAGACCAAAACAAACAATCAGGCCTGCTGTCATTACAACCATATGGTTCCCATCATATCTTAATTCAAAACACAGTCTGCAGCATACTTTTGACACAATTCAAGCCCTTTAATCTGTTAACTGGGCTTCTAGATTAGGGTCCAGTATCCAGGATTAAACAGTGTTAAGACCAAGAGAGTTTGGTGCATGAATGTTATTACAAATTAGATTATGTCCTCAACTCATTTGCTGACAATGATTTAGCCTGGATCTATAACAGTCCTACAAATGTGTCCTTTTGTCTCAGTGCCAAAGAAATACTGAGGAAAATAGATGTTCAATAGGCTCATGTTACTCAGGAGTCAAAACAAAATGCGTATAATTGACCTGGAGCTCTGCAGTGAAACTAACTGCATGGAAACACTCAGAGAGGATAAGCTCTACGCATGGTATGTTAGTTAACTTAAGGGGGAAGGATCATTCCAGATCTGTAAAAGACATCACTGTTCCCTAAAGTTGCATGAACAACCACCAGAGTTACTAAGAAATCATCTTTTAAACCCTGTTTTTCATAACTTAAATGGGCTTAACTTCACTATTTTCACCAAAATAAATCCAGGTCTAGATTTATTTATTTTTCCTCGGCTGCATTTTTGTTATAAACACATCTTGAAACTTTGATTTGACTGCATTTTTGAGCTTGATTACTTTTCAAAAAGTCTTTCAAAGGCTGTTTTGTTAAGTTTTGGTGCAGGAGCAACCATACCAATAAAATGAATACAGGGCAGATTTTTCCCTCTATGTATGATATTACTGCCTAAGGTATGTGAAAGAGGAAGAGAGGGGGGTCAAACACTGGCTGGCTTCATAAAGGACATCAGATCTATAATTTAATAACTGAGGACATTTCCAGATCATTTTTCCAGAGGTTCCCAAGATGCAAGTATTTTTGAGCCATATTCAAAAGCACTTCAAAAGCACCTTTCTTAAATTATTCAGAGAATGGAACTAAATATAGTTCAGGAAACACAAATTTGCTTACTTTTAAACTGGACACAATAGTGTACAAATAGTGAATGTCATTCATTAAGTACCCTCAGCTTCAGCAGGAGGCAGATGTTATAACGTAACAGAGCTGAGCATAAAGGAGAAACATCTTTAAAACAACATCTCCGCTGCGACCTCCAAGGGTGACATCCAAACAGAGCCCCTTTAATGAATAAAGATGACAAAAACAACACCAGTGAATATTCTTCACAGGAACACAGACTTAAAACAAGGGCTCATGATCAGGAATGCCCCGAGGATTTTAAATATAGAGCTCTGAGTCAGCATCTTTCCCCCCAGTGTTTTATACCCCTCCTTCTCCCTCCCTCTGCCCGCTAACAAGCCTGTGCAAGGAGCCACTCACTCTCCATGTGGCCACCCCTGAGTCCTTACCATTTCTCAGACTACTATAAACTTCGATACATCCACAGATGGCTGCTGTTGTATAAAAACCAGTACATGTAGAGTATCATGAAGGTAACTTTCAAGGACAGACACTCAATATTGTAGCCAATGGAAGCGAACATGTGTTGTCATTTTTACCCAAAGATTCAAGATTATTATTCTAATCATTAGTACACAAAAAAGCACAACTTCATACACATATACACGAGGATATGTACAGAGGTTTACCTATATTGACATACACAGAGACAGGTGTGTTTGATTTAATAGGGAAGGAAACCAGACACAAGCTCAGTAACTGAGGAGAGAGCTAAAGCCTATGGGGATTTAACACTCAAGTTCATATGAAGAAAGATGAATCCCATGTGAGAAATTGTGATTTACATTCCAACTGAAGCAGCTGTAAAGCTTTCTGCAGAGCTCCTCAGAGCAAATGCTAGGTGATAATACTGTCCACAGCACTTTTATTGGTAAAGATAATTTCTTAAACGATAAATTCTGTTTTGACTTTGGTGTGTGTGCATGTTCGAAAGAGAGTATGGTAAAATCTTGTTTTCCCATGTAGTCAAAAGATTGCTGGAATTAATGTAGTTGCTTTTCATATTTATTACTGTGTCATCACAACCTTCATCACCCCCTTACTTTCCTAAAATGCATGAAACGCCAAATATCTGCTGATGTTGTTAGCTGTCTCATTACATATCTAAAACCTCTAGTACGACAGGATCCAGTGTAAGGCACTGTCCATAATCACTCCTCTATAAAGTGCTCTGAAAACAGCCAGACCCCTTTAGTGAGGACCAGATGCTTTCCGTCCTCACACTGTTATGTGCCCATGCTCTCTTAATTTCATGCAGACCCATGCGCCAATTTAACCAAAGCAAAGCCTAATCCAAGTCTTAATAGAGTGAGACAGAGTGGCATCCACAAGCAGGGGTAAATACAACTATTACAGAGCAGGCTCCAGTGTCTCAGCACATGCTTGGGCTGCGTCCAGGCTGTTTATTACCTCACAGTGTCAACACCATGGCCTTGGTGTCAGTGGCTGACATACATTTCCATAGACAGTGCCTTCTGTCTCATATCAGAGATTGGAAGCAGGTGGCCGGTCGGCCCCCACAACACACAGTGGGCTCTACCACCACAACTTGGCAGGAATACCAAAGAAAGTAACGTTCAAGAAGCCAATTGATGATGAGTGCTGAAAAGAGGGGAGAGGGAGCAGAGCACGGATTCTCGCTTGAACTATTACCAGAGCCAGACTGTTCTTTAACACTGCTCCCAGTGTACGTTCTCCCCCTACTGAGGTCTAGCTGGAGTGAATTGTGCTGAAAATGCGAACCTGGTATGTCGTCTCTGCAGCAACCCCTCTCATCCTTCATTGTTATAATTTATCTAGTACCTAAAGCACCATGAGTGTTAAGCGTGATAGTGAGCGATCACTTGCTACACACATATTGATTTAAAAAAATGATTGGGTAGGTAGTGAACATTAAGTTTTTGGAGCTTTTTTCCTGAAAACAGCTGCCTGCTGTGGCTGGAAACTAGGTGGATAATAGCGGTGAAAGTGACCCAAAACAGTAAAGTTGCGGGCCAAAAAAATAAACAACAGGCAAGAAAATGCTGAAAATTATCTGTGGGTTTGTTACTACAAGAAAACCAACTTCACATCCAAGTAGTCATGGCATCCATTGTTAAGATGAAAGTATCTATAGCAGCTTTTATTTCAGCTGGTATCAACACACAAATGCACCAGTGCACCTGTAAACTTAAACACACACATTTTCCAAACACATAACATAACACTGAATAAAGTAAAATAAAATAATGGAAAGACTGATTAATCGATGCCACAAAAAGTAGCTCACATGCACTGCATCAAGCTGCACTACAGGTGCAGTACATAATATAAAAACTGAAAGACACGATGATTGTCAGATGGACCAACACACAGAAAATCAATCAGGGCAGAAAACAGACAGAAAGACGAACAGAGATGCCAAACACTTACACGCTGCAATACCACAAGCATTACATGCAGTAGGATTAAGAGCACATGGGAAAGCATAAGAACACGCAGGCAACACCACATAATAAATCTGATGAAGCCTCGTGAAACATCTTCATGACCAAAGTCAAAGTCCAGTTGCCTTTAACTTATTACTGCAAGATAGAGTTCAACATTCCTGCCTCTCTCTACCGTATCTGCTTTCTTTCCATCATACATGAATCACATACAGGACAGTAATACGCCTGTCATTGTGGAATGTTCAAGTTCACAATACAAATCTAATAATGAACAGGATTTCCTGGTGAAACCCAAGTTTTTTGGAAATGGCCCTTTGCTCAATTTACTGGTTAAATAATAAAATACAGAATGTCTTTCTACCAAAATGTTTTACTCCGGAGTTCCATTTCCAAACGCTTGTTGTATAATGTTGGTAACTAGCATTATTTCAAAGTAATATGTATGTATGTTATTATCCATCATAGTTACTGTGTATTTTGCTTATGTTTAACCATCAGTCTTATCCATATCATTTTGAATTATTTACCACCTAACTTATGAGCTGCTACGTTCTTATATTCTCACATTTAAGATAATGCTAGTGGCCTATAATCGCTCAAAATTGTGTGTGTAACTGAAAGCTTTAGATCAGACAACCAGAGATAATTTTAACATCTATGCTCTCAGCATTTGATGGACGAGTTTTCCAAATTTTCGCGAAAGCTCTGTGTATTCCTGTAATGGTTTTAGCAGTTAAGGAACAAACGCCTGTCCACACCATTATTACTTCTGTCTACACGGGATTGTCACAAGATAATAAATATTGTCTACCATTATGCCACTTGAGTGCTAGTATTGCAAAAGCATATCTTGCCTTTATAAGACAATGACATTTAGTATCTTAATAGTAGTGGTAAGGACCTTGCGAAATTTCCCAAAAGGATTCTGAAACTGTATATTTTGACCAGAGAATATAGCTGAGATGCTCTAAAATAACTTAAAGCCTGGACTCAAACCCTTACAGCACAGGATTATTGGTGTACATGCCTCTGCACTAAGCAGAAGTTCAGTGAAGGAACCTGGCTGAGCACAGGCGCTTGGCTCTCCTTGTATAATGATTCTGGCAGAGGAGTTAGGATAAATCTGTCTCGAGAGATAAGAGAAGGAAAAACGTTTTACAAAGAGGGAAGAGCAAGATGAGTTCTCACTTTAGGAGGATTGTAGCACAGGATGTGCAAGAAAGAAAGAGAAACCCAGAGGAATTCTGATTAGATGTAATATCTCAATTTCAACAATGTCTGTCACTCCGATGTGTGAAAACCAAAGAGCCCGTGTCAAAACAAACGCACGGGAGAGCTACCTCTAACAAACAACGACACGTTCCTGTGAAATGTCTAAGCAAGAGGAAGAACTGTTTAAAACCCCTGGCAGGCAGGCCCTTTCTGCTGGGAAAGGCAGGGAATCAAACGGGAAAGCTTCTGCGATATGTATGTGTGTGTGTGTTTGAGTGTTTGCAAGCATGTGGGGGTTAGAACTCAAATATCCTCTGTTCACCATTCTGTTTCAGCGGGATGCTTCGAAAACACTAACAACCATCCCCTTGTTTGCGTGTTGACGTAGACCGCTGGGATTTGGACAGCAGGAAGAACAGAAGCTGAAAGTAACAAGACAAACCTCATAGACAAGAGGGACAATTGGGTTTTGCACAAGCTTACTGTAAGTGTTTGCCCTTTCATGATGACAGATCCCAGGTTCCCCCCCCCTGAGGGTCAAGACTGTTCAGTTGCACTGTAGGTTGATTTAAGTCTGAGCCTGAGGTTACTGTGGCATTATGTCCTGTTTTTTCTGTCCTCAGAGATGTCCGAGAAGTTCTTCTACACAGAAATATTTTTGTAATTTTTCTCTGAAGTAAGTAAGCTTTCATATTTCGTATTTAAATAGAATTTAGTAAGTAATAATAATTTATTAGATTATATATATAATATATATTAAAGGAATCGTTAATTGTTACATTAAAGGAGGAAAATGTGTTTACTCACCTTGTCACAGAGAGTTGGATGCAAACTTTGATACCACTTTGATATCTGTACAGTGCTGTAATCATAACGCTTCATCCAGAAAGAATAGTAATCTAATGTATTGAATAAATGTTGAGCTACTATTTCTAGAGTGAAATTTTGTCACATGTGACCAAATTTGTTCTAAGCTTTCACTCTCCATATGAAAGCAGAATTGCATATAAGCTCATTAACATACAGTTTTTATGGAGTGGAGGCTCAGCTGGGTTAACCACAACACTCCAGGCTCTGACCTTCAAAGAAAACCATTCCTCCCAGAAAGCACCTCTTCTACCTTTAACTTCCCAGAGACCCCCACAGAGCAGCCTCATCCAATCACAGCTACACTACAGGCTCATTCTGCTTTAGCAAAGTGAAAGCATAAGGTCTGAACCGGGCCCATTAAAGCTTTAACAACATGTTGTCCTCTGAAGATGTAAGTCAGTTTCCTGACACACAAAGTTGCACTCAGCTTATTGCTGTATACTGTATATGAACGCCTGCAATGTAAAGGAAAGGAGTATGCAGGTTTATCAACATGAATGAAAACTCACCATATTGGCATCGTGTCCCTTTGAAGCCCAGTGGACACTGACATATCTGGTCTCCAGTCTCTGCACACTGGCCTTCATTGAAACATGTATTGGCACCACACACCCCTGCAGATACAACATATCATATACCATAAGGCTGCTGATGTATCCTTGTTTGTGTGCATTTCTATATGTATGGATGATGGAGATCCCCATCTAGTCAGTAGGCGGGCTAGATTCCTGCCTAATGTATTTGACATTTTTCCAGTTCAATGCCCTATGTGATACATATGTATGTAAAATGCTATTACTCACTATGCAGACAGCCCATCTCTTCACCTTTCTGAGTCCAGCCATGGCAGCACTTATAGACCGTGTGCAAATCCATGCTGTACAACTGCTTGTACACTGTGTAGTATGCTGTCCTGAGGAGGAGAAATTCTGTTAAAGTCACATAATAGGATCTTCTGGAAGTTACATTATAGGTTTATACATAATATTGACATATATGTGAATATAATTTGCCCAATATAAAATACAGTTTTAATTATTTCAACTCAATATAATGTGAAATAGATATCTGCATATCCAAAACATGTTATATATGTAATTTTATGTATGTATGGCACTGCAAAAACTTGTGCAGTCGGCAAGTGTTTATGTATGAAACAATCCATCACGAATCAGCCTACCCCAGCTGTGCTTATGAATGAGATGTCTTCATAGAAAAATAATGGTCAATATGTGTCAAATGTTTCTGCATTGTGAAAGTGTTTTTGCTCTTACCTTCTCTCGTAGCCCATACACCATCTGTGGCTGTTGCAGCCCTGTTTCCACACCTTAACCATGCGGGTAAAAGCCTGGACACAAGGCTGACGGCCCCCCAACATGGACATCTCCTGGTCAGCACAAACATTTGGCCTACGCATGGAAAACACACACAACCGAGGACGAGAAGAACAGATTCTATCACAAATATTGTTCTAGACTTAAACACACATGATATACTGTTATGATGACTTTCAAGACCAGCATGTGAGCACGTTTTCATTGTTGTATGTTGAGGTAGGTAGTCGACTGAGTTGAGAGGAAGGCTATAGAGCTTCAGATGGTAGTTTGCTGCAGAGCCAGTGTATGTATTCCAACAGACATGAACTTCCACATGTTCTACACATGTTTAGTTGCATGACCATCAGCTCATCACACACATTGCTTGTCAAACAATTATACAGCTTCCTGATTGGCGCCATATGCTTGATTAAGGTCCAGAAAATGAAAAAAAACTTTGGTTTGGACACTGCCTACCGCACGCGATAAACAACAAATGAAATTCCACAGGAAAATATTTCTCTGCAGAATTGTTTGCATGTTCATGCGTGCACTGAGTTGGACATGTTAATTATACAGCACAAAGCTCTGTACAGTACAGCACTCTGTCACGAGTAGCCTGCATCCGTGAGTGCAGGTATCCTAAACTATACAAAGGTGTCCTGCTCCATAAACCATCTGGCTTCAATACAAAGCAGCCTGAAGTTAATTAGAGGAAGTATTCGGCTCCTCCGGTAATGAAAACGATTCCTTCAATCATGTCCAGTCTATTAAATTTGGAAACCTCTGGTAGAGTAGACTACTATACCCAAAAAAATAAAAAATCACATTCCACTGGAAGCTATTATGCAGAAGCACGTTAGAGCAGTGCTATAAAACACACATCCATCCCCACAGGGGACCTGAAAGAGCGACTCCTAGTGGGCACTGAACGGAGTAAACTATAAAGTAACAGAATTAAAGACAAAAAGCATAAGTTCATTTTTTTTTTTAATTTGGGCTATGTAAATAACTGTCTTTAAAAAAAAAGTTTGCTGTGGTACGTGGCTTATGTCTAATTTTAAAGCATGTAAACTTTCTCATTCACCTAATTATTCAATAAAATCTAATAGTGCAAATTTAAAAAAGTGGAAAAAACTAGAACACGTCACTTACATGCCAAGTTGCAGCTCCAGAGATGATGCGATGTGCATAGTGCTGAATAATATCACACACAAAATATCTGGGAACATAATTTTAGCCAGTTACAGACACGGACAGAAGTATTCAACCGGCGCAGCCTCTGTGTCCATCAAATGAAGAGCATCCTGACATTTAAAAAAAAGTCCACCTTAAGACATGACTCAAAAGTTGATGTTTGTCTTGCAATAATATTTCCCGAGATCCAGACGTGATTTCCCGTTCACTGGTTAAGCAGAGGGACGACTTGTCTCATGTCAATCGCAGCCTTTGAATGACTCCGAGTAAACGCACCACCCACAGTCACTGAGGGGCCACCTCCCAAAACCCCCCGCGACACTGACCTGTGCATCCAATTTTATTAACACACCCAGACATGCTCTTATATTATCTCTTGATATTTTCCCCTATAGATATATAATATTGAGGAATGATGTCCCCTTTTTGTGTGAAAATGAGAGTGAAATAAACATTATAGAAATATAAGAGACACCTTTGAGTATAATAAAGTCAAAGATGCACTACCACACTGACAAAATAGATCTGAGGACAGGATAGGACCTAATGTTATTGCATACATGATTTATTGCATATAGTATAAAACAACAACTATTCACCATGCATAATTTATATGATGCCATTTAATTTGATACATATTTTAGGCTACATTAAATATTAGAACAGATTAAGATCAACTTAATTGATCCCATCCAGGGAAGTGTCACCGCATCAAAAGGAAGTATTAAAAAAACATGCATAGTATATATAAGTAACCATTAAAAAAAACTAGAATACTAAAATATATAGCTTACATTATGAGGTCTGAAAAATAAAACTATACACAATACATTAATGGTAATTAAGAGTTCTGTTGAGAACTTTATATTGCTGAGATAAATTTAATAAATTACATTAAATGAAATTATTGGTCACCCCTATTGTTTACACATCGAACCAAAAATAAATAAATAAGCATCAGTTGCTCACGTTTCTGCTTTTAATTTCAGCACTTGGTGCATGTGACGTCACTTCCCCCTGAGTTTTGGGTACTTCCTGTTTGGGGTTCAGAGAAGAAGAAGAAGAAGAAGAAGAAGAAGAAGAGAGGAGGTTCCTCTCGTATCAACACACGGAGATGCCTGACAGCTACATCATCTGTAATACCTACACCTAGCTGTGCCATTCGGAGTGTATTCAGTTGTTTTTATTTCCTTCAGGCTTTGATAAATAAATTCTTCTTCGGAGAGGTAGCTGTCCGTAGCAACAAGCCACACGGTAAGAAACCGAAAGTAACGCATTAGCTCGAAATGGCGCTAATGTGTTGTCTCTGTCAGCCAGCTGTTTCACCTAAACTAACCTCAGGATTTGAAAGCTAGACAGTAGCAGTTTACTAATCACTGCAAGTATTGGTATTGGTAATATCGTTGGTGATCAAAGACCTACTGTGTTAGCTTCACTAGTGTTAGCCACTCATATGCGTCGTCGTTGATTTAACGTTGCGTTAACGTTCATATTAAAGAAAAAACATATCCCGTAGTGCGAGCAGCAGCGTTGGCAGCTGAAACTACTCAAACTAGTCAAACTAGTCCATAAAGCCTTCCTTTGTGTCCGTCTACAAAAGCCAGAGGACACCAAGGTATTGTCATATGATGGTGTCACGAGAAAGCTCCCATCTCTAACTCCTGCCTTCAGCTCATCAGCTGCACAGATATTTTTCTAAGGGTGTCCTCGGAGATAATCTTGTTTTGTGATCTGTGTAGTAGCTGCAGTTTAATAAGATAAGAAGAAGCAGCACGAGAGGCGCAGCAGAGCACAGGGATCTCTCACGTTGGTATGTGTTGTGCCCTTTGTGACCTTTTTTTCGTGGCTGACAATTAGTGTTGCTGAACAAATCATTTCACGCAGCCAAATGAACGGAGCAGCATTCCCCTCCCCCACGGCGGAGATGGCGGAGATGAACCGTATCCAGTATGAGCTGGAGTACACCGAAGGGATCAGCCAGAGGATGCGCATCCCTGAGATGCTCAAAGTGGCTCCTCAGGCCCGCGAGGACCCTAATGTTGGCTCCCAGGAGGTCCCCCACAGTGTCATAATGCAAGTCCCAGAGAGAATCGTGATTTCAGGTGAGTGTCCGCCTAAACGTTCTGTCAGTGTAGCGGCTGTGCTTTCTTCAAAGTAATTTATTACATATGAACTTGTCATTGGTGGCAAATGACTGTAATCTACTTATTATGTGGTTTTGTTACGGCCACTGACAGATACTAGATATCCCTCTATCAGTGGCTGAGGACTTTGTCCATCCTTTAGACTTATCAGACCTACTTATCAGCATTAGTATCATGTTAACTATATAAAACTGAAAATTAGACCAAAAATTCCCACTATTCAACTTTATCATTCAAATCACTTCAAATGTTTAAATTAAGTGAAGTAGAAAATGCATCAATCTTTCATTCGAAATTCAAATATACACCTTCCATTTTCAGGTGACAGTAATGACAACCAGTTCCCCAGACCCAGAGACCTGGACCTAATCCAGTCGACACCACTAGAAACCCTATCACTGAAGACTCCACCCAGAGTCCTCACCCTCAGTGATCGGCCCCTGGACTTCATGGAAGAGGAGCAGCAAGCGGCTCCGGACACTGAGGAGGTGGTAAGCGATAAAGCAATTAATTGTGTACTACTATGGATGAGGGGTGTAAGGGTACACATAAAATCACGGTTCGATAGATACCTCGGTATTGAAGTCATTATTTTTGATGAGTTGATTACTCCCCCCCCCCCTTTTTTTGTTTTTTTTTATTAAACAGTGGTTTACTGAACAAACTATGGCTCTTTCTTTTGTAGATAAAAAAAATTCTGGTGATGCCTTCTCTAACGATTGAGCAAATTCAGCAGCCCTTTGTGAAAGTTATTTTTTGCTAGGGGATAGGAACTCAGCGTTTTAAAATAAGTTCTGCACACACTAAAAATATTCCGCACATGCAGTGGTAAAAACAACGCTGCATTTGTCTGGTACACACGGGTACCGACCCTCACCAGAACTTTCCAGTACGAATACTTGTAATGTTAAACCCCTACTAAAGACACTATTATAAATAATGTCATTGACCATAACCTGAATAAATCAGTTGTCATTTTTCCCTGTAGTTGCGGCCCCAAGGACGCTTACGGCGGGAACGCTCGGCCAGTGAGAATGCGGTTGCTCGCCATAGCAGTCAGCTGATGCGCAACGACTCGGCGTAAGTATTGGTCCGGATATGCCATCATTACCTTGGTACCAGCTCCATCTTATCTCCTTTATGCAGGCACTAGCATGTTGCATCTTTCTTTTGGTTCTATGATTTCTTCTGTCCCTTTGTCGTTGTGACGTAGCTGGTTGTCTGTTGTCACTGGCGTTGTAAGCCGTTTTGTTGTGAGAACTTTTGCTGCTTTCAGCTATTTTTGTCACTGACACTAATCCATTAACACCATGATTTTAACCATTTGATGTACTATCAGTTTTGACTTGATCATTACCAGCTTTTAAGATGTTTAATGATTTCAGGATTACTGGAAAAGGATGAAAGATATTGCTATTTAGTTTCCGAACACACAACACTTGTAGAACACAAAACACAATAGAAAACCATTAAAGGAAGATTGTGATGCAGGCTATACATTTTTAATGCAAAACTATTTCAGATGTCAAGCACACCTGGATTAGCTTTACTTATTAGAATGTAGGCCTACTTTACTCTACGTGTGCTCTGTAGCTTTATAGTTCTGCTGCAAAATAGTTTTTAGTGTCCTGATGACTTTTCTCAACATGATGTCCTGGTACTGTTGATAAGTCACCACCTCTTACGGGGCTTGAACAGTGAACAAGACAGTGGTCTGCTTCAAATAATCTAATCAAGATTGGAATCATTTGCTTGCTCTCCTTTTTCCCTTTCTGTTCTTTTGTTGGATGTATTATATGTTATTAAAGCATTGTTAGTGGCTGGCAGGTTCAATCTCTAGCTATTATTGCAAAATTACTTTTATTTACTTTCACTCTGTTGCAATTTTTACAAAGTCAGTAAAGTTGAGGACAGTTTCTTTTCCTTATTTCTCTCCCTCTCCTGCCTCCTTCCTTCCTTCCTTTCTTTCCTCTTTTGTCCTTTTCTTCCCTTTCCCTCTGAATTGGCTGCTGTTAATGCTGGGCACTGAGCAGTGCGACCCCTTCCCCCCCAGCCACTGTCCACCCTTGCCCCCCTCTCACCGTGACTGAAGAAGAACACAACCTGTACAGCGCTAGCGGTGTTCTATCTTTCCTCCAGTCCACTACACGTCGGGCCTACCAGCAGGTCCTGGAGGTCTTGGATGAGAACCCTCGCAGGTGACCTCCCAATCATTTGGTCATTTTTTGCTTGAAAAGATAATTTGCCTCACTAAAAATCGGTCAGAGTAGGCAATACTTCAGCACCCTGTTTTTAGAGGGAGAGGGTGGTGTTTCTGAAATGTTGTTTGGCCCTTAGTTATGTTGGAAAGCTCAGTGTTTCTGTGGTAGGCTCAAGCATTACATGACCATTTATTAACTGACTGTAACATCCAGTAACAATATTAATACAGCATGTATTAATCAAAATGTAGCCATTTTGCCTAATGTACCTTTCCATTGTGTGGTGTCTTAAAGAGTTTGGTCCATAACTGCTAGACATATTTCAATCTAGTAGTAGCTATTGGAGGAATAGATTACTTTTGGGTGAAAGTGGTGATGGGAGATGAATTTTAGATTTAGATTTCGCTTTGGAAGAAAGTTAACGATCCCCTTTATGAAATGTGTTTGTTGTATCAGGAAAAAGTAGTGTGCAGAGCATGCAAATACATTTTAGAGGCTTTATATCTGAGGAGAAAGAACCTTAAAATACTCACAAAGACCTTTTAGCTTACACCTTGTTCAGGGTTTTGCAACAGTTTGAACACTTTTGACTGTTTGACTTTGAAGCCATAAGGTGAAAGCAGAAAGAAAGGCCTTGAAATGTTACCAGTGTGTATTCATAAACTCTGCCCACTTCAGACGTTTGATCGACAAAACCTTCCTCCACATTCTTATCCTCACATCTGGTAGGGGAAAGACTTCTGAAAACCAAAGCTCTAGACCCCTGTGATTTTAGAAGGATTATGAAAAATAAAACCTCATTTGTGTTCAGTAAGACTTTGTGAAATACCTAGAAATATTAGCCTGTTGGTTTCCAGGACAACACAAAAAGTGTAGTTACGCGAAGGACATGGAAGTCGTGTGCATGTATGCAACACTGTACCATGTGTATGCTGCTCTCTCTCTCTCTCTCTCATTTTTCCCTTCTCCCAACCCTGTCTTTTCCCACCTCAATAGCAAACCATCACTGCGAGGGGGGTCGGCTTCAAGCTCCAACCCCCTGCATGAATCCAGGTAACTTCACCTGGCACTTATTCAGTCTGATCTTTTGTCCTTTTCCTCGTCTTTTCCTACCTTCCATTCTCATTTCGGGTCAAGAAAAAAGATTAAGTCCTGGTAGAAAACATCATCCATTAAGCCATGTTGCTATTGTTGACTTGCATGATGTATCTAAAATGCGCAATCTAAATGATGCACTCTGTCATGGTTGAGTTATGTAATTCTCAAAGCGACTGTTCTCTTTTCAAGGCTTGCGTTAACAACATATGAAGGCCCGCTGGATGGGGTTCCTGATGACATGACCGTGGTTGATGCAACAACACTTCGACGTCAGGTTAGTTCTTAATAAATACACTATCTCCATCTTGTGGCGCGAGAGCTAATTGTGCTTCCCCTGTGACTGAGAAAAACATTTGTTTTAATTATTTATCCATAGCTCATCAAGTTGAACCGGAGACTCCAACATTTGGAAGAGGAGAACAAGGAGCGAGCAAAGCGAGAGATGATCCTGTACTCGGTCACCGTTGCTTTCTGGCTTGTCAACACCTGGGTGTGGTTGCGACGTTAGAGCCGGCCTGTATTTCTGCCGTCGCCATAACAGAAGAACACGCTATCCCTTATTCTATGTGTCAAAACTTAGCTACTCGCTGCACTCAGTCCCTGTGTGAGTAAGTCCTTGACACGCATACAAGGCCTGTTGCCCACAGGGCTGGTATTTTGATTTTGAGTTTGATTATTTAAAACGTGTACAGTTTTATTTTTTTACTCTTATTTCATCCTGTCTCATGTTTATTCAAGTTTTGTTTTTATTACAAATCTTCTTGCTCAATGCTAAGCATGACTTGTTGTAAATATTTCTTCATTTCACTCAGAGCTTTGGAAAGAACTCCTAGAGAGATACAGTATAGCATAGTTTAACTAAATAGGAAAATGCAATGTGGAGATGAAACATGTTGAATATTTATTGCAGGGAGGGTAATGTGTGAGTTGAACTGGGAAATGTAATACAATTTAGTAAAACCATACACATGACATGTTGTCCTGTATTTTTATTGAAGCATTAAATTAAATGCACAAATGTTGCTGTTATGTAAAGAAGGAACATACATTATCTGTCAAATTTGCCTGATGTATGTAATTCAACCATTTTTTTTTTGTTTATTTAAACTACTTTAGATGCAATGAGAAGTGACTGAAAGTCAGTGTAGCTAGTGTCCAATTGATTCAAAATAATAATAGTCATTAACATCTGTGTTAAGCTTTTTCCACTAAAGGAAAACAAATGAAAACCGACCAGGAAAAGTAAGATTTATTCAGTTTTCACAGTGTTACAGTTAACGATATAAACAAAATTTGGAAATCTTAAACACAAATATGCTACACAATAAATTACCATTCACTATTTTTAACAGCTAAATACAATTTTTTCTAAATCAAAGCTTTGCCCTGATTGGGCTTTTCATGGCCAGTCTATAGCTTGTCAGTATTATGACATATGTAGTAATTCATCACTTTAATCTGACAAAAATACAGGCATCATTCCAGCTCCTCAATCAGGCAGCGTGGTGGAGAGGAGGTCTGGTTTGTTTGGGACTTTCCCACTGGTTCAAAAATCTGTGGATCAAGGGCAACATCATCCTCTGGATACACCAATGATGAAGGCTCGTTAGAGACCCTGGTTGATTTGTTGTTGCCGCTCATCAAGAAGAATGAATTTCTATCCCATCCAAAGGGGGGGATACTCTCACTCTGATTCCCAATTAGCTCATCCTCATCATTGCCTCCTGATATGACCTCTATTTGTGGTTTGAACACTTGCTGAGAAGAGAACATGGCTGTGAGGTCTTCTGTGTCCACATCCTCCAGATCAGGCAGGTCATCAATACACAGCGAGCGATGTGGTGGAAGGTGAATGGTCTCCAGCTGCTCTGCGTCCTCCAGCTCTGTAACCAGTGGTCCAGGTCCACGTGTTGGTGAAACCTCGTCTGCTTCGGGAGGAGCTGCTCTGACCAGAGAAGGCTGTTTCTTTTCAAACTGCTCCCTCGTGTCTGCCTGCTCTCTCTCGGCTTCGTTTCTCACGAACCGGATTCCACGTGAGTGGATTTGTTGTTTATCTTCAACTTTTTCTGTCTCCAAAATCTTTCCTGCAGTACTTTCTTGCTCTTGCGCTGAGTGCTCTGGATTCACCTCTTCTTTCTCTTCTCTCGCAGGCTGCCTAATCTGTGCTTTGTCCTGGTCATCTTTCTCTGACTGCTCTCTCTGTGACCCTTGACCTGGCTCCTCTGCATCAAGTTGTTCACTGTTCGGCATATGTTCACTGGGCCCCTGTGTTGACTGACTCTGCAAGAACGCTTCATGGGCATCCAGGCTGTCCTGCACAAAGGCTTGGATCTTCTCTCCTTGGGAAGAAGTGAAAATCTGGGTGTCGTCGTCCTCATGCGGAGTGTCCGGAGTGGTGGAAGCCTCAGTCGCCCCTGAAATAAAACAGATTATCCTGTTTAAATCCACATTTATTCTGTGTGTCTGCACCGGGGTGGTAAAAGGTTGAAAACTATTTACCTTTCTCACGTAGCTCTCGAAGGCGCTGTCTCTCCAGAGCTTTCTTTCGAATCCTTGCGATGCCATCCAAGCTGTCCTGAATCTTCCTCCTCTCTCGTGTCTCCCACTGCTCCCTCTCTTTACGCTCCCCTTCCTGCCCTCCCGCTGCCCATGCCTCTGCACACGCCCTGTCTTTGGGGAACACAGGGCGATCGTCGAGGAAGGTGAGCTGCTTGAGGCGCACAATCATGGTCTTCCTGTAGTTTGGGATTTTCCTCACCACCTCATTTCCCATCAGATTTAGCACTCGCAGCTCTGGCATGGCCTCGAGCACGGGGAGGATCTCCGGGTCATGTAACAGATTGTGAGACATGTCCAGCACACTGATTGCCACACAGCGACTCAGATGCTCTATGTCCCCCACAGTCTCCAGCTTGTTGTGGGAAATCTGCAGAGTGCTCAGGTCAGGAAGGCAGGAGATGTTCTCTATGATGTGTATGTAGTTGTTGGAGACGTTCAGCGTGCCGAGCCTTTTCAGAGGTTCCAGGTTCTCCAGCTTGTGGATGAGGTTCTGGTGAAGGAACAGGCAGCGCAGATCAGTCTGGGCCTCCAGGTTCTCGATGCGCTGAAGCCCATTGCTCTCCAGCCAGAGACACTTGAGCCCCGTGTACTCCTCTAAGTTCTCAATGGTGGAGAAACCCTTGAAATGCAAATACAATGTGTCATTCAGGCAAGGCGTGGAGTAAAGTTTGTTCTGCTTGCAGTGGGCTTTCAGGAATTGTTTGGTCATTCGTGGCCCTGAATGTTTGCCCCCTTTCTCCTGAAGTGAGCTCTGCGGTGTCTCCTCGTTTTCCTGAGCTCCGTCCTTCGTCGTGGCATCCACTCCGTTACCTCTGGCGACCTTACAAGTTTCCTCGGCGTCTCCACGTTCCGTTTGAGTCCCGGTCACCACTCTGTTTCCCATCGTCTCCTGGACTTCAGCAGTGGACATCGCCAAAAATATATCGAATTAACACGCAGGAAAAATGTAAATAATCTATACTTAATTCGTCCGTGTATTCCTGCAGTTTGTGAACTCGTAAAGTTCACTCAACGGTCCGACCTGCGGGCTAACGTTAGTTGGCGTTTATGTCTGTTTCCATGGTAACGCGTTGCCGCTACGTCAGGACGGGCCCCGCTCGCCCGCCGGATGTCGCTTCCCTGTTGCGCGTCGGACCGTTTTGGCTGTTGCACTCTGCCGCCAGTGGTCGACATGGCGTCCGGGTACATACTGAACCGTGGTGCGCTCACGCTAGGAATTCACTGTCAGCGCGCTTGCAGGAACATTACGCTGTCGCAGGTCAGAGAGAAGAAGCGATGGATGAAAGTGTACACGTACCTCATGGGAAAGAAGTTAAAGCTTGAAGGACCTCCAGCCCCGAGGCCACGGTGAGGCTAACGTTAGCGAGCAGTAGTTCGCTGGAGAGCATCTCAAGGCCGTTCGTGTGTTTGATGCATAAGTCATTGCGCGTTTATTCATCTCAGCCGATTGAGGAGGCCTGGTTAGAAAATAATAAAGGAACATTGCACAAATTGTGAATGCAGATTTATTTAGCAGCGAGTGTGTTGATGCTTTTTCTACAGTTTTTAAAGTGAACCCAGGGCAGTCGTGGTTTCTGGCCATTTTATATTTTAGAAATGTTTTTGTATTAATGTATTAATCATCACATTTGAGCCATGCAGTGTTGTCCGTACTCCTCAAAGACACTTTTCTCCTGCTGTTTCAAGAAGTATTAACTGTGGTGTACAGTAATTTAGACTGCTTGGCTTAAACACTGTACTATACATAGGGTTTCTTTTTTAGCATAACCCCAACAGCACCAGTCAGAAGTCATAGCCATTTCTCACAAGTATGTAAGACCTAATTTGGAATCTTTTTGTGGCAGAAGTCAGGACTCTGAGTTAATTCCGTGTTTGACTTTCTTCCAGCTCTCAACAGCCTCACTGGGATTACCATGCTGAGGTCCAGGCTTTCAGCACCCGCCTCCACGAGAGCTTCTCCCTGGAGCTACTGAAGACAGCCTTCATCAATCCCTGTTACCTGCAGGCGGAGCAGGCGAGGAGACAGGGGTTAGGCGTGGACTCTGAGACCACCGCTCTTGTTCTGAAAGATAACATTCAGCTCAGTAAAAAGGGAGCTGGTTTCACCGAAAGCTTCCTGACCGACTGGTGCAGGGCCAGCTTTCCGAGTTTGCCAAGAGAGGGGGTGGAGAGTATCGTAGGGCACCTCACCAGTTTAGCAATTGTGGCCCATGTAGCAAGAAACCTCGGCATTGAAGACCTAACCATGAGTGCAGAATGCCCAGTTCCTGATGATGTGCTTTATTCTACGTTCATGGCGGTGATTGGAGCTCTACAGGACAGCAGTGGAGCAGAGCGAACTGGATTTTTCCTCAGGGTAAGAAGCTTGCTGCAGAGTATCATGGGTACTCGATATTTTTTTTTATTTGTCCACTTCAAGACTCTTCAGTGAGCTCAGTTGTTTGTACAGTAGTGTGACATTTTTCTTTTTCCTCTCCCCCACCTCCACCTTCTCCTCTCGCCGCAGGATTTCCTGGTCACTCAGCTGATAGGGAAGGACCTGTTTGATATGTGGACAGTTGTCAACCCCATGGGACTACTGGTGGAGGAGCTTACTAAGAGGAACGTTCCTCTGCCAGAGCCTCGCCTCATCAGGTCTGCTGGAGCCAGTACTGTCCTGCCACTATACTTTGTCGGATTGTACAGGTATGTGTGCTGTTGTGGATGCTGTTACACAAAGTACAGCAAATTAAGATTTACTGTAAAAAAATGGTTCAGTCAGAGCTTACATGTCCTGAAAATTAAGTTAAACTAGATTTGAGTGAGACGCAGATAATTCATAGAAGATTTGATGGTTAAAAGTGTTTTGTGTAAAATCTGCCTATTTTACTCATTTTTATATATTTGTTCACCTGTGTGTTGATTCAGTGACAAGAAACTTCTGGCTCAGGGTCCAGGAGAGACACTTGTAGCAGCTGAGGAAGAGGCAGCTCGTGTGGCCCTCCGGAAACTCTACGGCTACACTGAGAACCGCAGACCCTTTGACTTCTCTCCACCACAGAAGTATCAGCAGCCATTAATTCAATCAGTCAGCAGCAATTAATGTTGTAACAACTCTTTTGCTGTGGACTACAGGCTTGCTATGGACTCTTGTAATAAAGTACAAGATAATAAGGTCACCATCTCTACCTTAATAAACATTAGTCCAACAGTGCACTATGTCAGGATTGTTTCTGTTGGGTATTTGAATGTCGGTTCCCTCAGACAAAATAAGGCTTATTGTCCACATAAAAAGTGTGACTATGCTGAAAGATCAGACAGAAATCAAAATATTTAAATACATTTGATAACATTCAAGAGTAAGGTCCACTGGTCCCATAGCTTACCTTGGTTAATACCTAGGTACAGCTGTATTAGGCTCAGCAGTCCGTGGCACAAAATAGCTCTGATATCTGGTTGTCCTTGTAAATAATACAGTTGCCTTTGGTTTACCTGGTATTCTGTTATAATATGTTGTTCATCTGTAATAAAAAAACGTGTACATCATGACTTTGTTCGTGAAGATGTTTTTTTTTTTGGATCATGAGTCATGATTATTTTCTTCCATATTATTGTGTATGCTCTAATGTGAGAAGAATGTGTGGAGATAAACTTGACATCTAGACTCTATGTGGTACATTGCTTAGGTTCCACTTGTAGGTTATTGCTTGATGATTTGAAGAAGAATTTCCATTCAGGTTTTTAAATAAGTCATCTGTTTACATGTCTAATGGCAACTATCTTTCACGCATCTACATGGAACCTAATTAAGTGACTGACTTAAGGCCTAGTCCCTGGAAACTGTTCATGTTCTCCACCTGCTTAAGTCATAAAGAATTAAACCCTCCTGCAGATATTATAGTGTTATCACAGTGTATGTCTGTAGGATTTTTCCCGCCAAGTCCTCGTTCTTCTATGAAGAGAGAAATTACAGAGAAGTTTTGTACTATCACAATTTTTATTTAAAAACAAATGCAATAGCATTTTACATGCATGGTTTCTTTTACTTTACAAGTTGCATGTGTAGTGCTATTTTCAGAGATCAAAATGCCGCATTACATTAAAAACGTCGAGCATTAGAAAGAAGGAGCGATCATTTCATACGACTGCCACCCCCGTAGTGTGGCAGTGACAACGCTACTCCGCATGGTGGCGCTGATGTGTTGAAGAAAGACTTTCTGCGGTCTGTGCACTGTCATGAGTACAACCAAAGAGACCTGCTTCACGAGACAAGAGAGTTCATGTCCTTCTTTAACCTTCGGAAATTCATCAGCGTGCTTGTGACAATGTTTTTCTATGCGAGACTCCATGATGTGATGACTAAAGATAAACTAACATACAGTAACTGGTCACCGCAAGAATTTAAATAAAATGCCATCGATGCCGGTCGAAAGCGATCCATACACGATATCGATCCCCGTAGCTGTAGACCACTACGTCGTAACAGCTGCGACTCGGATGTAATTGGTTTAACAATCCAGACCACAAGAAAGTGTGGCGCAAACACGTCGGGACGCCACCAGACACCAGTATCCGTCCCTGACCCAAAAAAAAAGAGGCGATGCGGACTAGATAACGGGATTCAAACGAAGGCGGAAGTGGACGGCAGGAAGTCTCTTGTTCCGTTAGAAAAACGTGATCCGACGCCTCAAACTCCCCCCCCCCTCCCCGACAACAGAGCCACCTACCCAGTCCCTCTCCGTCTGTAGCACGGGTCGGCGATACAACAAAAAAAGAAGAAGAAGAAGGAAAAAAAAAAAGAGGCACAGCCCTTTGTTTTAGCCGTAGCTGCCCCTCCAGTCTCCCCCCGGGTTTGTATTTAATCCCGCCGCACATCCCTCACCATGGCGGCGAGCGCGAAGCGAAAACAGGAGGAGAAACACCTGAAGATGCTGCGAGAAATGACGAGTTTGCCTCCCAACAGAAAGTGCTTCGACTGCGACCAGCGCGGCCCGACCTACGCCAACATGACCGTGGGCTCCTTCGTGTGCACCTCCTGCTCCGGCATCCTGTGAGTTTGTCAGTCACCGAGTGACCTTAGCTTCAGACATGGCGCACGCACCGCGCCGCCGATGCGCCGCAGCCTCGCCGCACACGGCCGCCCCCAAAAGCCCGGTTAGCCCCCGCGGAGCCGGCTGCTACCGTCAGACCGGATCCCCATCCGGTAGCGGCGGCGGGGGGAGTTGAGCTCCTCTGAGCCGGGCCGTGCCGTGCCGTGCCGGGCCGGGGCTGGGGCTGGGGCCGGGGCGGGGCGGGGTGCGGGGATGTGTCAGTCTGCCGCACAGCCAGCAGACACCCCGGATGCTAACCGACTTTAGCCTCCCGTGAGTTTATCTGCCGCTCGCAGGCTGCAGACGAGCCGGCGGCCGCCACCCTGTAACCGTGCCACTGGCTGCTGCTTTGACCCGCAGACTGCACGTACAACACTGGACGCTTCATGTGCGGGCTGTGGCAACAAAGGCACACGGATGCACATGTGTCGTCTCATTTTTTTTGTTTTCTTTTGGCTGCTAAAATTTGAAATGATGGTGGGCACCTGGGCGTGGGAAGAGCACATTGTTCGAGATGCGACTGATACTGCAACACCGCTGTTCACGCCATCATCAGTCTAGTCGTCTGTTGTTTGATCAGATTTAGAAGTAGTATTACCATCGGTCTCTAACAGATGCTCACTGAGGAAAAAAAAAATAAATACCAGCAAGGCTTTGACACTTGAGTAGTTTACCTCCTAGTTAAAAAAAAAAGAGAAAGCAACAAACCCACCCACAGCATTGGTCTCAGTGTAGCTGTGACTTTAGATGGCGTTTTCCTGACTTAAAGCTTTTGCTGTGCAGTTGTGTAACCAAGCATCTGTAGCTTGTGATTTGGGATTAGTGAAGCATTTCGTTTCTTCTTATTCAGCTAAAGAGATCCTTCCTCAATTCAGCTGTCAAATGTCGCACGTTGAAAAGTTTTTTTTTTTTTTTTGTGGCTTTGTGTGATGCAGGGCACATGTAAAATGAAATCCAAAGTGGTGTAACGCAGTAATGACAATTCATTACATGATTCTCTGAAGGTTTTTGATCAGTTGCACAAAAAATAACAGATTGACATACAACATGGAGGGAATGTTTGCCTTATATTATCTATATTGCATGCACTTGCTCTTTTGTTTTTTTTACCCAGGTCTGGTTTAGAAACATAGGATCGTGGGTATGGTGTTGTCTCAACATTGTTAAAATCAAGAATCCAGGTCCTGTCTTTCCCATACAAGTCCCATTTTTGTCCGCAAATAGTTTATTTAGTTTTTTGTAAACATATAAATTATGTTTACTTATCGCAAGCCTTTGTAAGTAAAAGTGTTTGAGAAGAGTAAATTGGCAGTGAGCTATCAGCAGGTAAGTCAATAAGCTGTTCATCCGTCCAGCCTGCACTGGCTTCTTAATGCTTTATGGAAATTACCCTGCCATTTTCCATTTGTGAATAATGATTATTCTGATCATGTTGCAGGGGAAAATGAGAGTATTTGTTGCTCAGTAATTCCCCACTGGTTACCTTTTTAGTCTTATTAGTGGAACAGGTGACGTCTTTGACGCAGTTTTGTACTGTTTGTCGCTCACACTTTGCCAAAGATACAGCTTTTGTTTGACTAGGTTTGTGACCTTAATCTGTGCAAACTGTTTGAGTTGTCTCCCCTTTGAATATCAAGGTTATTTACTGTAGCATTGAATAGAATGAGATTCATTGTGTGTGTGTGTGTGTGTGTCTGTTTGCTGATGGGCAGAGTTTGCCCTCCATTTCACTTTACCAGTGGGTCTACGGGGACTTCACTGTGAATTTCCCATCTGCTCACCCAATGGTATTAAAGTCTGTAATGTGATTTAATTGAGTTCTTTTATAGCTTGAGTTCTCGATTCCTCCTCTTTCTCCCCTGCTGTCGTCCTCACTCACTTTTTATTAATACAAATCATGTTCCCAGCAGAAGAGAGTGGGCTTGAAAGGGTTGATGTCTGTCTCATGTATGCAGGAAGCTTGGTGTGATTGTAGACTCAGGAAGTGGTATGGCCCCACTGTGCTACATCAGCAGCATGTGCTGCAGGAAGTGGCAGAGAGGTCACTGTCTGTCTCTCTTTCCTTTTTAATTCTAGAGAGGCAAAAAAATGAGTGCGCTTAGAGATTCATGCTCAGACTTGATATATTGTTTTGGTTACTGTATTGACTACCTACTGTGACTGTTTTATGAATAAAAGTAGTGTTAGCTTTATTTTGTTAAAGCAAAGCAAAACCCCTTAACACAGATACTCACCTATATACATTTTGCATTTAGCATGAAATTATATTTTACTGGTTCAAACTGAGTTTTTTAAGTCCATAACAGTATGGAAGTTGTTTGCCCTTTCCTTCTTTCATTTGCAGTTTGGGCAGTCACAGTATTTAATTGTTTAGGGTTGATAGCAGGGGCACAACTACCTACCGCTTAACTTTCTTTTCCCCCCATAGTTGTGGTTGTTTAATGGGTGGAGTTGGAATCTGCTATGTAAACACATTCCTTCTGAAGGTGGAGGCGTTCCCAGGAGGAACACCACTCACAATGTCTCTTTCTGGAGTGTTTCTCATGGCAGGAAGTAACCCCACTTGGCCCGTGTGTTCCTGAGTAAGCAGGGCTACAACAGTGACTAGAGCACGACAGAGGTGGGGAGGTGTCACTGACACCATGTGTCCTGGGTAATGTTAATCAGTGGCAAGTTAACAGCTATGACTTGAACTCTAAACAGAGCATGTTAGGTTTTCCTGTTCCCCTGACATTTGTTTTTTTAAAAAGGTGTGGTGTCTGTGAAGCACCATTAGGCTGAAAAATTGTTGATGGTTCAGCTTTCCATAAATGCTGATTAGATGGTAAGCTATGAAAATGAATTATTGGCATTTCCTTCAATAATTGGTACTTAACAACATTTTGAAGACAATGTAAAAGACATCCTTTTTGTAGAGACTTAAAGCAGCCAAGTGAAGGATGGTGCATAGCCTGTCCTCTCTTTTGAGACTTAACATTGCCAGTTTCTCTCACCCTGAAGCCGTTACAGTATGCAAATGAGCTGAGTTTTCCCTGCTGAGCTGGTCTGAAGTACAGTAGCGACTAGGTCATAATTATTTTACTGTGCAATATGTGATACTATTCTCTGATCCACTATGCTACCCAGTAGACATGATGTGAAAATAGGTGAACTTGGCTACTAGGTCTGAGCAATGGTTTGATTATATTAATCTTTGTGTTACAGACATTGTTGTGCACAGCGATGTAAGAAGCAATTTTATTAGTTTTTTTTATTCTAACCAATTAATAATTAGTGCTGTTATTTAATTCCCTACAGACGTAGTCCTACTGTCATTGAACACTGTCACAGTTGTATGACTACTTTGTCCAGCAGAAATAGGGGGTGTCTGGTTGTGGGAGTGAAGGGACTGTGTCGCTGGGCTCGGCACTAGACTGGAATCCAGAACACAGGGATCACCTGACAGTTATATTGTACACCGCAGTCGCTGGATGTAAGACGACCCTGATAAGAAGATGATTCCCCCCCTTACAACACCTGTTTGTAGATAATACTTTGCAAAGTTGAAAAAACTTTGAATGAAATGAGGAATGCAGATATGATGCATCTAAAGCATTTTCAGTGTATTGTCACAATTAGAAAAATACAGTGAACAAACAAAAACAAATTATCAGTATCAGAATTCCTTAATTGGACAACTGGGTAGAGATGCTGCCATCATTTTTAGACCTTAAATACTGGGAAGCTTTCTCCATGTATCTGACCTAATTTAATCTTCATGAGACTAGGATCTCATCACCTACCTCAGGGCGCTGAAAAACATGTTAAAGCTCAAATACACTCACACACTTTATTGCCTGCTACTTGGATGTTCACATACAGACTGTGTGGACTCATTTGTGGCCACTTTATTTCATGTCAGAAATAACTGTTTTTAAAATATTTTTGTAACACTTGGCAGAACAGTCAGCTGATTGGTGTATGTGTAAAGAATGGATGGCGATGAGAACAAGTTCTGTTAGGGGTAACAGCGGTGAATAATTTAGCAGTCTTGTCTAGTATTTCACTGCCTTTAGGATCTGACTGTGTGTAACATTGTTTGTCATTGTGACACTGTGGATCTCATTTCCTAGAGTGAGTTCTGTAACCTGCGGGACCACCCATTTGCTTGAAAAGCTGAATCAGGAAAATGCAAGTGTCGCGTAACAGGTGGTGTGAGCAACAGGGTATTTAAGAACAGGAAAGGAACAGCTGCCTGTTCAAACATCTTGACAAAAAAGTCAAATAGTTTAAAAAAACTTTGAGAGAAAAGTTTGGAGGAACTGGAATATTTGGTTCTTGTTCAAGACAAAAACAAAAATGCTGCCTTGATAAACACTTCATGGAGGATGGATAAAATTTTAGACGCCCTACTTACTTAAACATGTTTTTGACTATCTTTACATGTTGACCCTGAATTTTAAAATTATAGAGCAAGGCTGATAAATTGGCCAGGCCAATATGTATCGGCTTCAATTAGATTATTGCCAATATATCGGTATGTGTGTATATGTCAGCCAACAAGTAACATGAAACTGCAATACAAAAATGCTGAACTAGGTCTTAGGTAATCTGCTTAGTATGTATCTTGTTTACAAAATAAAACAAATCGCAAGGATCCGTACTGAAACTGTGATGTAAGATACATATTAATGGAAAAAATAATAAAATCTGCCAATATATAGTTATTGGATTATCCCAAAGATCGGTATTGGTCTGGCTGTAAACAGTATTAGACCATTGTTTAATTTGATGTGGTTAGAATGGGTTGTCATGTCATCGTGTCTCTGTATCTTTAAAACCGGTTTTTGTGTTTGAATTTAAATATGAAGTTGAGGTGGGTTGTGTTTATTTATGCATAGTGTACTTTCTTTGGACTTGACACTTTTCAAAACTGAATGTAACACTGTTTTGCAACAGAAAGTTAATTTGACAAGTGGTCAGATACTATAATAGATCGTACATCAATAAGTTGTCTTTTCCTTGTTCTGGCGACTGTGCTACTCCGCTATTACCCTCTGGTTGCAGTTAAAATATTCTGCTTGCATACTGAATGCTGCTTGGTTACCCTCACAAACAAAACAGGTGGTGACCTTGAAGCTAGCACTACATGAGTTTTCACTTACTGGTGGGTCCTGGAAAAAATACTCAGGCAAGTAGGCCTGGAGCTTAATATAAAAGCCTAATGATGGCTCTTTTCAACCATTACAGTTACCAGGCATTTGTAATTTGGGCCATTGTGGCATGAGCTGTGACCTTCTCAGGGAAATGAGCAAGGCTTGCGTGGGCTAATGGGTGTAACTCCATGATAAAAGTTTCTATATTAAGGGAGATTGCTCATTCTTATATTGTACTGATATCCTCAGCTCAGTCAATGGCAGTGAGGAGAGTGTTTCATCCACTTGCTTTGTTCTTTTATACTCCCTTTCTTTTTCTGTCATTATTTGTCTCTGTCATTTCTGCAGTGCTGTTACACTAACCCACCAGTCAGCTTGTTGCTAATTAAATGGACCCCATCCTGAGAGATGGTATCTAGACAGTGTCCAGATGAGGTTGTAATGTACAGCATCTTCAAATTAAATTGACCCCTGTCTCCATTTCACCACTTACAGACGAGGACTGAATCCACCTCACAGAGTCAAGTCAATCTCCATGACAACCTTCACGCAACAGGAAATCGAGTTCCTACAGAAACATGGCAATGAGGTAGGCATGACGACTGTCTGCCCTGTCACAGCTGTTAATGTTGAGGTCAACATTACCACTGCTGTGGCAGGTCTGCTTTACAGACAAATATTTCAAATTTTAAAGTTGTTGAAAAAATAAAGACCACACCACGCCATCATATTATTATTATTATTATTATTATTATTATTATTATTATTATTGCAATATTTCAGCACTTTTTGCATCTTTTAAAAAATATCACAACGATTCTGAATATTGCTATTTTAGTAATCTTTTTTGGGTCAATAGCCTGTCCCATAATACCATGTAAACATGTTGTACACTATCTGCCTCGCACAAACACAGTTAGTAACAAGCTAATCAAGGAAGCCGAACAAGACCCAGATATTTTCTGCACTAGAAGGCCCATGAATGTTGGGACGTACTTTCATCAGGGGGCTAGACAGAGGACTTCACTGGGATCATTATGTTGCTCTGTGTCCGTTGCATGTGGAAGTAGGCAATTGCTTGCTGATGTGTTTGCCATATCAAGTTAATGAGTCAGAGATGTATCAGGGCTGTGAGTCTGTCAAAAGTGAGCGTTGCCAATAAAAGGTGCAGTATATTTCAATGACTTAGCTACTCTTTTGATGCAAACTGCTCTTTTTTGCTATTTCATGCATTATATTAATACATAATTAGTTTTAAACAGTGCAAACAATAAAACAAAAATTGGGCAGATTTACCATACATTTGTTTAAAACTGGGTATCAGTGGGCCCTAACAATTTCATGACAAAGACAGAAAAATAGTTAAGGGTGAGAGTCTCTATGAAATACCTGTAATCAGATAGAGTAGCACAACATATTTGCACTGCACAGAGGAACCAAAGTGCATCATCATTCAAGAGCCATTTCTGGTAAACGGAGTATGAAATAGAGCAATGCCACCTGGGAAGCACAGCCTATTAAAAGCTGTAGCAAAGTGGCAGGGCAGGCAGATATACAGGAGACTCAAGGTTGGAGCTGATGCATGTATCCTTCTAGGCTGCTATATAAATACTGCGTGCCCCAAGTTGCTTATTGACCAAATTCTACTGATTACAAAGAGAGCTTGCATTTGCATGTGGGCACCAAAGCCAGCTAAAGAAATAACAGTAGCAGAAGCATATGTACAGTGTAAGAGCCATGCTGCCTCTTGTACCTATCAATGCAGCACCCTATACTGAGTGCACTCAGGCATGAGGCCTATAAATCTCTTTTTACAGGATTAAGCAAATACTTTAGGAATGCTAGCCAAAACCAAAGGCAAGAGGAAGGTGAGAATTAGACTGAGTTGCTTTACCAAGCAACTGTGTTCAACCTGTGTTTCGAAACACAGGGCCACTCATGTTTGACTCCTTCACACTTAACATGGCAAACCACTCTAAAACATTAGTAAATGCTCTTCTTGTCCTGCACTTAATGGCTTTAAGGTGATTAACTATATCATCACTGTGTTTACCCATGGTTTATCTTTTCATTTCCTTGCCGGGCTATTTCTCTTTGGCCCTCACAATTTAATGGCTAATAAAGGTTGACAAGCCTTGCACTCATTTGCAGCTGTGTGTGCTACATAAATGTTCTACCAAAAATCCCTTGTTCTGTTACTCTGTGTGTTCCAGGTTTGTAAGCAAATCTGGCTTGGCCTTTATGACGACAGAACGTCCTCAATACCAGACTTCAGAGAACCACAGAAAGTCAAGGAGTTCCTTCAAGAAAAATATGAGAAGAAGAGATGGTGAGTCAGTTTTACAAGCTGGCAGTGCAAAGATATGAACGATCCTCTGGCAATGTGAACTGTGCAGACATGTAGCTTTTCTTTGTGTTTTTTTTCTCTGGCTTGGAATGTCTCACAGGCAGCTCATAGCTGTTAGCCTCGAGCAAACCACCAGACACCCTTCTTTAAATGCACAGAATGTAGGTCATTACAGTCAAGCTGCTTTATGTGCAAGATCTTGGTGTTCCATGAAGTTCTAGGTTTAATTGCGCTCAAATATATATGAGGTTTAGCATAATTGTTACTGGTGCATTGTGACTGTTAGTTGCAGTTATTTCAGACAAATAAAACTAATGGAAGAACAAGCCAAACAAGTGCCTGTCATATTGATAGTTGCAAATTAGGGATCGGTCATCAAAAATAAATATTAATTTAGTTAGACTGTTGGTTTATGCAATTAGATTGTAAGATGCACCATTAACACAAATATAGTTCTTTGTATATTCAGATATTGATTTAGACAGTGGACCATTAGATTATTACGTATAATAATTTAGGCAGTAGTTTCTCTCATCTCTTAGTGTTTAGTCTCTGAAGTCTGACCAAAATGAGAGCCATGAACGGTGCATGTCTCAACATGCCACCATTTGTTGCAGACAGGCGTTCTCACTCACATAAGCCATTCTCCTCCTCACAAACACAGACATAAGTAATGCTCCCACTGTTATAACTGTTAGTTCCAAAGAGTCATGGCCTTTCTGCTAGCTGTGAATCGCATTCGCATTCAAATAAATATTCCCTCTCCATGGCTACTAATGCCTGTAACATAGGGCTATAAGTGTTTGCTTCCACAAGAGCCATCCAGACTCACCCTTAATGCAGTGACTAAAGTAGCAAACACACATCTCCATATAGAAAAAACAAGCACAGATGTGCACCTCTTAGATTGATGATGTGTGTGGTGCTAAATGTTATCATGATGCATAATACTTGTTTGGCCAAAAAGCTTTAATACCATTATTTGGAAACCCCTATATTATGTCAGTTTATCTAAGGAGGATATATATCTTAATATTATTCAATTTGCCAATTAGCCAGAAGAATCTGGTAGGATAAATCATACATTGGCTACCTTAAGTATTTGAAATTACATTGTGATTTACTTTACTGTGTATTTATCAAGGTAGATTTTCTTTTTTTCTTAATTTATTTTTGGTGATGTATTTTTGACAGGTGCTTGGCACGTAGCGTAATGTAATGCCTGTAATGTGAACTGTTTCCAAGGTACGTACCTCCTGAGCAGGCCAAGGTAGTGGCATCCGTCCATGCTTCCATTTCTGGCTCCTCAAACAGCAGCACCAGCAGCACCCCAGAGGTTAGACCACTCAAATCCCTGCTGGGGGAGTCGGCCCCCTCCCTACACCTCAACAAGAACACCCCACCTAATCAGGTGAGATTTATGTGTTGTGCACACACACATACACATGATTAATTTGTAATTGGACTGGTAAGTTTAACAGATTACTTGCTAAAAATAAGTTTAACTATTCAGAATAATTAATGGTAAAATCATCAAAATATGGCTCTTGAACACCATCTTGTACGAGCCATAGAAGAAGCAAACAGTGTGAATTCGAATAAGACCATATTTTTAAGCTTTATACTTTTTAATCAGGCTTTTTGTTATCAATGACCAAATAAACCCACTAGGATAGATTTAATCTGTCCTTACTAATGCTTTTTACATGAATGAAGACGCATTGTCGATAGAGTGACAGATACACTACCTGTCAGTCTCCTTATCAAAAGGCCTATTTCTTGACTTCTTTGTGTAAAGATTGTTTAGGGACATACACACATATTTATATATGCAACACATACTTGCAGTTTTGTCAGATCCATTTCTTGTCTCTACCAGTCTCCAGTGGTGAGCCGTGGACAAACCCACCAGCAGCAGTTCCATGACAAGAGGTTTGACCTCCTCAGTGACTTGGGTGGAGACATCTTTGCTGCCCCGCCCAACATGAATGCAGGCTCCAGCTCCAGTTTTGCTAACTTTGCACATTTCAACAGCCACACAAGTAAGGAACAGAGCAATATATCTAAGGCAAAAACACATTGAAGCATCAGTGTGATCTTTTTATGTTTGAGTTTTAACTGTGCGCTGGGAATTTCAGAAGTTGAGAAAAAAATATTCTCATAATATCTCAAATTAATAAAAACAGAGGAAAGTGATCCACTTTGACATAAAGCAGTAAGGGAATGCAGGAAATGAGTAATGACTCCAGTCACAATGGGATCCTCCTTTTTTAAATGTGGAAGTTGTCTGAGTCACAGGCTGTACCAGAAGCATCAAATAATATACCATGGAGGGCATGCAGGTTTTCACTCAGCAACTTTGGTGTCATCGCTTATTAAAGGTGTTTATTGGTGAAATCACCACAAATGTTTGGAGTAAAAATCTGATAAATTCCAGCTGAAATTAATTAAAATTTGTCGTCTGCATGCAGGAATGTGTACCACTTTTTGTGGAGAACAGTATGATAACTGAAGTGAATACTAGACGTCAAGTAATGCTGCAATCATTTAAAATGCTTCCGGTGTTTTAAGAGACAGCTGCATACTGATTGGTGTCGCGTCCTAATTAACATCTCTGTGGCAGAAGTTTAGGATCATGCAGAATCTGTTAAATGCCACCAGTTACAGGCCTCCATGATTGCAAAACATGGCCATACACTATGGAATAGTACCAGAGGTGCAATGAACAGGAAAATCTCCATGGCTACTAATGCCCGTAACATAGGGCTATAACAGTTTGCTTCCCGTGGAGGATAATGTCCTTTTCCCCCTAAAAGAGCCATTAAGACTCACCCTTAATGCAGTGACTAAAGTGGCATCTACACATCTCCATATAGCAAACATGAGCACAAATGTGCACCTCTGATATTAATGATGCGTGTAGTGCAACGCACACACTTACATGTTGTGTGCTCAGCAAGGAGTCCAGACAAGAGTCTCGTGGGAGAGGGTGAACATCAGACTATCTTGCCCGCCTTTTAAGCTGCTGTTGTTGTTATGTGACACCACTCTATGATTATATCATGTTTGGCACATAATCCATTGTATTTGTTTTGCAGTCTGTCATCCATGCCTTTTTGTCATTATGTGTATAAAACCATTCTATTATTATCTCCATATATCCATTGTTTTCCTCTCATTGTGTTTTTTTTTTTGTTCATCTGCCCGTCTGAACCTCATCCTGACACCACCTCCAGCGGCACAGAATGCCAACGCAAATGCAGACTTTGCTAATTTTGATGCATTCAGGAGTGCATCTGCGGCGACAAGTGGTTTCCCCTCCGCACCCCAAGCCCCATTCCATCCCTCAAATACAGGTAGAGCAAAGTTTTAACTGTTGTAACACATATCCTCTGCTTCCCAAACATTTCCATATGTGCAGTGTCCATTCAATCGTTTGCAAATGTTAAAGACCTCTGTGCCCAAGGTAGTCGCATTATATTACTGTCCAGTAGTCAAAATTAAGTTTTATAGCCAAGAACTTAAGCACAAAGTTTGGTTTATAAATTTCATTTTCTAATTCATATTTCTATTTTCTAAAACAATTCAACAAATTGACCTTGGTGGCACATGATGTTATGTTTACATGGTAAGTGCCTTAGGCCAAAAATTCGAAGGACACAGACCATGAAGTACAGTGCACGGCAGTGCAGGCACACTGAAAGTGTTCACTCTAAGCACCTCTTCTGGCGCATCTCTATTTTGACCTACTTTAAAAGCTTCATTTTACAACTGCTAGCTTGATACAGGTTACCCACTTCAACAACAAACCCATTTTTAAAGCACAAGTGATGGTTGTACACCAGAGTAGTGTAGTTACTACACTTTAGGTTTAAAATTGAGTGTTGGGCTAATATATCTTGAATATGAAATATGCTGAAATGTTGTTATTATTATGAGATAAAAATACAATAAAGGCAGACGATTATAGTGATATAGGACCTGCAAAACACCAGGTGTATTACTACTAGTAGTACTACTGTAAACACACATTGTATGACCCTGTAGGAATATTACAGAAATGTTTTAGAATTTATTAGGGGCTTAACATCAGTGTAAATACGTGTGGATTTTGCACTGTATGTTTTAGTCAAATCTATGCTTGGTTTCTAAAGCATTTCAATTTGGGATATTGTGGTCTTAAAATATATAATAGAGGCATACTGTTGTCCTTATCTTACCTTTGTTTGTCATTCTGGTCATTATTTCTGTCTGATCCCTTGATGCAGTTTTACATAACGTGCTGTATACATGTCATGTAAAACTCCTCAAGAGTATTTGCCCAGCAGTAACTGGCTGTCCGTCTTTTTTCCTGAGCACTTTGCTTTCTCTTTTTCATATTCATTCAAACAGTGACTCTCATACACATACACACTCTTAACCCTCCTCATCCTAGTCTAAGGAAAATGGTGTGTACTACAGTGCCCTCTGCTGGAGGTTTGCATTGATAACTATCTCAGTGTGGAGCTGCACAGTGATCTCTTTAGTATGCCTATTGCTTGATGGATAAAGCTCCCCTCTCTCGTGGCTTTGTAAGATAATCCCTTTCTCATGAAACTGACTGACTGTGCTATCCGACCTAAGCTGCCCATACTGTCTCATGGGTTTTTCATCCTTTGCTTCAGCAGCACTTGATTTGCTTTTGATTTCGAGCTTTTTAATTTTTACCCTTGGTTTATTTGACGTCTTTTCTTTTGTTTCTCCGCCCTGTCTTACATTGCTCATTGCCCCATTTCTCCCTCCCTCTTTGATTTTTGGCTGCCAGTGTTCACTGTGCTCTCATCCAGCTGCAGTATGGGTGAGTTTGCCACTGCTCTGCCTCTCCAGGTTGCACACAGTAAGTTTCTATCTGAGCTTGCCCTCTTTACAGCTTTTACCCTTTCCACCGTTGCTAATGTATAGTCCTCCTCTTTCTGGATGCGATGTGTCTCTCAGCATGTAGCTTTTTTTTGTCTCTAACTATGAATCACTGTTGACAATCTCACTGGTTGATACTAAGTGTTGATCGTTGCTGTCATTATTGAGAACCACTATGGAGAATAGAACAAATAGAAGGACACGAGAAATTAGAAATGCAAAATAAAAAAAGGAATAGAAAGAAAATAAAAGAACATAAATGGATAAAAACAGGGTAGAATCAGTCACTGTACTGTTTTTAACATAGCCTTGCCCTTTTAGAGCAATAAAAGATACATGATACCAAATTATGTCTTTTTAAGAAAAGGATATAGGCATATCTGCTGTTTTGTAGCTTTAAGGTTTACTTTAAAACCATCGTCAGGAGCAGGTTTAGGTGGCTTATAAATACCATGTGTGCCTGCCTGGTATTCTCAAGGCTCTCAATTTCATGTTAACATAAGTTAAGAAGCGTTTAGACCACTGTTCAGAGAAGGTTTATATCTGCTAGTGACAAATGGTTCATTAAATGCTTAGGATGGTAGGATGCCCCAGTATTTTAGGATCTCCCGGAATTTATTGGGCATCCTACTTCTTAAAAAGTATTTACCATAAACAGGTATAAACCTTCTCTGAACAGTGTTTTAACAGTTGCATGTGAGATTGTACCTGTCCGTGTGCTCATGACAGATCTACTTTGATTTGCCTTTTCCCCAGTGTAAAGGTAGTTATATGAACAATATTCAATGGAATGTAATTGAACCACTGGTTCAGATTTAACTGGTATGGTGATTTGTCATTACTAAAATTTGCCTCCTCTTCCCTTCAGGATCACAAAAGATCTGTTTTACCTTAGTATCCACAATATTTTGTTATGCTTTGTGTAGCATTAAATATTGTGATGTAGCACTTTAATTGCATTCCAAAAAAAATTAGTTCTTAGTATGCCAGAGAAGCTCATGGAGTCTGGCCTTGAATTTTCATCTCCAAGCCTTCTTAAAGACCATAAACAGAGGGAGTGTCACACATACTGTGAAACAAATTAAACATATAGGTATTTACTGTTGTAAAATTCTAAGCAGTTCTTGAATAGATGTTGTTTCTTGCAGTAATAAAAGAAATAACTAATGTGTGTAATAGTTACTTGTTTCGTTAGTAATAAGGTAGTGACAGTCTGATCAGTTTAGCAATGCCTACAGGGTGGTTGGCAGACTAAAAATATTTTCCATTGATCTATCAAGTTGTTTTCCATGCCACTGTTAATACATTTGGGTTGGTTTTGTCTGTAACTCCCTTGATCCACAGTATGGTGCTGAACTGAACTAACGGAGGCACCCAAGAAAGGTGCTGTTCTGCACATCATGTGCCTCTAACAGAAATAAATGCTAATTTTATGTGTTCCTTAGGTCCATAGGCATAGGAGAGCCAGCATAGTGCAGTGTTGCTATCTGTCCTATAGATAAGGAAGGTATCCTAGCTCCTGCCTGACTCCACCCCATCTTTACCCTCCATGAAGCTTCTTATCTATCTCTCCACTCTATTAATGCTGTTACTCAAAACCGACAATCGAGGTCCCCCTCATGACTTTTTAATCTCTCTCTTTCATGCAGGTAGCGCCTCAGGGGGACTAGCAAATGCCAATTTTGCAAATTTTGACAACTTCCCCAAATCGTGTAGTGCTGACTTTGGATCCTTCAGTTCCTCCTCCCAGAGTAACTCCACAGGAGCTGGCAAAGATGCTGTACAGAGTACTAGCGTCGCTGCCGATAAATACGCAGCCCTGGCTGACCTGGATAACGTGTTTAGCTCTGCCAATACAGAGCAAGGTAAACTTCTCCTGCCTAGCCTGTTTCGTAGATCTCAGTTGTAGGGATAGAGGTTGACTCAAAAAAAAAAAAAAAATGTAATCGGGCGCAAAGATTTAAGTTGCTACGAGTCTTCTTTCCATTGCAGGGACAGGCTTAGTCTCTCTCAAAAGAGGGCTGGTTTACATTTTCTAGCAAACGTCTTATTCTTTATAACTTAGTTTTTTGGATTAACTGAGGCTTGGATGTATTTTGAGATGGCTTTACCATTTTTTCATTTTTTTATATTAATTTTCTTCAAAATCGGCCCCCCATGCTGCTGGACCAGCGTGTCTAAAGATGACCGGCCCCTGCACATGGTGGAAATACCTCCTTGCTTAAAGAATGCTATATGTATCGGTTTCATTGGAGAGTTGTGATGTGACATGGTCAGAATGCGTACACTCGAGCACCTGTGAATTGTACTGGGTTGGTACTAGTTTATTTTGTTCGTATTACAAACTGTATTTTTGTGCTAGAAAATGCAAATTTCCTACTGATTGAACATTTATTCCCCATCATTTTTAATAGGTTGAATATGGCAGCTATCTCCGGACCTTTTGTTTTTGTCTTTGAAATTTTAATTTATTTTCTTCCTGGATTAGTGGAGTTGAGGTGGATTGAACCCAGCTCTGCTGTTATGTGCTTCTGTTCCAGGAGGTGGCATTCCTGGCGGGGTGAGCTCAGCCACAGCGGCTGCAGTAGGAGTAGGTGGTTTGCCTCAGAAGCCACAAGCAGTGCCTGGTGGAGGGGACCGCTATGCTGCTCTAGCTGCACTTGATACTGTCTTCAGCTCTTCGGCCCCTGCCACCAGTGTTTACAACACCACCAGCACCTCACAAGGGTGGGACACTACACTGAACACACACACACACAACACAGTAAGCCCTCTGCTATAGTGGGTTCCAAAAGTCTAAATCTACAACTAAATACAATTTATTATCCAAAGCAGCTTGACCTACAAGCATACAGTGACCTATCACACAGGATTGTTTGGTGGTCTCTGGTCTTCTTTTTTTCTGGCTTTCCTGATAAGCTTATATGTTGACTTTGTCACACTGCAGAGGTATGTTTGGCCCAGAGACTGGGGTGTCAACAGCACAAGCACAACAGGCCCTGCCTGGTATGGCTCAAGGTTTTGGAGGTGAGTGAACCTACAGGCTGTTTTCCGATGGTTTGTGCTAATTCTGCTCCCAAACTGAAATCAGTAATGGTTTAGAAACCCTAAAATAATTTTGGAAACTGGACAACCCCAGGGTGAGGTACAGTGTACTATAGGTAATTATAGCTAGATTCTTCAGTTTGTGTTTTACAGTTGACCACTTTTGTACCCTTGTGGGATCTTGAGGACTTTCCTGGTTGAGATGACAAGAGCAGGTTTCAGAGGTGATCAGAGAATGAGGGTGGACCATCAAACTGTACCATCTGTGAAAAATCATGTTATGTCAGACATTGATTAACACTGACTCTTTCTCAGAGTGAGGCAGGTCCTGCCTCACCGGTGTGGCATCCTCCATGAATCAGTGCTTTATTTCATGCACTTTATTGTTCTGTTTCACATTCTGTACTCCCGTTTGGTGACTTGATACTTCTCTCCAACAGCCCAGTCAACTAATCCATTTGTAGCTGCCCCAGCAGCAGCTCCAACCAACCCATTCCAGAGCAATGGCAGAGCAGCAAATATGGCAGCAGCAGCAGCAGCGGCGGCAGCGGCAGCAGGTGTGCTCATGTGTATGTTTGTGTGTGCGTCTGTGATTGTGTAGCACATATAGTTCACCATCCAATCAACGTACTCAGTTAGTGCAATAGTGCAGATTAAATCCTTTTACGGAAAAAAAAATGCAGCTGTGTTACATTATTGTTTTAGTGTTGTAAATGCATTATTTGTTAGATTTCCTTGCACACCCAAAGTGGCAACCTTTACCCAGGCTGCCTCAGCAAAGAATGTGCGTCAGGCCACTCTGCCAAACACAGAGGTGACCAATCAGAGAAGTAGGAGAAAAAAAAATTATAAAAAAGTTCTGAATGCCAATTTTGTTCATTGGGGTAGCAGAACTAGCGTTGCCATTTACTGGTGTGCTAAAGAGAGATGAAAAATACAGTAAAGTGCAGAAATTGAGATTCAGTTGTCTGTCTGATTGCTCTTGCTATGCTGGACAGGCTTGATGAGGGTTCTTCATGGGCAGGGTTATCCTCCTGCCTTTGGTAGGTTCCCTTGTGCTCCCTGCTCCCCTTTTGCTCTCATATGCCTTGCTCTGGTTGTGTCTTCTCGTTCCTTAAGCACATATTTCAGGAAAATGTTGTAGAGCTAAAAATAATCGCAACATTCAGAAATAGTGGTGTGACAAAATATACAGCCAACTAGGGAGAATGGGATACAGTGAGCCTGAGAGTAAAATGTAATGCTGCTCCTTGAAAAATCTTGGAAATCATGAAATCATCATGATTGTTGTATCGATCTAAATAATAGGCATCCTTTTTTTTTTTCCTGAAGAAGTGCCCTAGCTTCCTCTATTGGGTTCCTGTGAGTTCACTGATAATGGCTTCCTCAACATTTTCCTTTTATCAGTTGGCAAGAATCATACACTCAAGACATTCAATTATTTAAAATAACTAAGCCCGTTGATGTACAAGAGTCATCTAGTCATACATCAGCTTGGTGGTGTCCTGAAATGCTTCATTCAATATACAAACCCAGTAAGACATGGAAAACCTTTGGGTTTTTAAGACTAAAGTCTTAACCTACTTGGATTTGCTTGCATATTCAATAATTCCAACTCCAGTCTTTATTTTTTTAACGGGCTTTGAATGTAGCATTTCTACCAAATTTCAGACTGCTTAATTGCCAGCTGGCTGTCTTACCGCAGTTTGATTCCACCTGTTGCACTGTGGGATTGTTGTTCTCCTGTGTGGTCATCAGAGGTCAGACAATGGTGCTACACTTGCTGCAAGTGTTGAAGCTTCATGTCTGACTCTTGTTCAGACAATCCCTCTCTTTTTCCTAAGGCTTGCCTGGAGTCAACCTTAATCTACCTTTGCATGTGTTTTAAACTGTAGAAATGCATACACTGTGAGAATCTGAAGCTCTCCGAGGAAAAACATAAAAAATGGACAGTTTTGGCATTGAGAGCCACACTATGGATTACAGAATCACCTGTGCAGTTATTCACCTGCTAAAAGGGCTGGTGACCAAACCTACCACATAGTATATTTCATTTCTATTTCCTAAGTCATTGTAGCAATGTTTTTTGTTTTGTGTTGTTCCCTATTTTTTCATCATTTAACTATTTAAGTTTACTTCTAATATATTGCTATATAACAAACTGCTTATATTAATAACATCTTAATTAAAAGTTTATTTGCATTCATTTGTTTTTTGTGTTGTGCCAGCTCCTGTGTAATGTAGCATTTTATCTGCAAGTGTGTGTGTGTGTGTGTGTGTGTGTGTGTGTGTGTGTGCGCGCTTTAAAATTCTTGTCATAACTTTGAAAATAAAATGAGGTGTGAACCAGTTTTTCTATTTACTTTTTAGATCTGTTACGTTGATGTTGCCTGAAGATGTTGTTAACCAGTTGCTGTTTTGCTGTCCTTCAGCATCATTTGGCACAGGCTCCATGAGTATGCCAGCTGGTTTTGGGAATGCTGCGGCCTACAACCTCCCCACCAGCTTTAGTGGAACCTTCCAGCAACCTTTTCCTGGCCAGGCTCCCTTCCCTCAGCCTCCTGCGTATCCCCAGCAACCCAACGGTGTGTTTCTATGTGTAGATTGTACATCATGTAAATGTAGACATACCTAAATTAATTAAACTATCTGACTGAGTAGTTGTCGCATTGTTGCGGTCACATCCCTTGAAAATGTCAGTTTGGGGGCTATTCTATTCTGGTGGGGTTTGCTCAGAAGTCCGTCTTGTTGTTGCTATAATTCATTTATTGGGTGGGTATTGCATCATCTTCCAAATAACAATGTGTATGTCTTTCAGGGGGAGGATTTCCAGCCTTTGGTCAGACCAAACCTGTTGTGACGCCTTTTGGGCAGGCGATGGCTGGATCGATGGTCTCTAGCAACCCTTTCCTGGTTAGTAAGGGCTTCGATGATATGGCATGATTTCACGTAGACTAAATAAGTTTTACCCAGGGGAATAAAGGGGCATCAGTCCCATGAGCTAAGATTATTGTTAATAGAGATTAAGCAGTCACCTTGTTCCTCCTTTTTAGATCAGTTGAATAAACCATTGATTGCATTGCCACTATTGTGTCAGTCCTAATAAAGTAAAAAAAATAAAAACACTGGACATGATTATTTTATATTAATAGGAGGATTTATTTTGACCCTCCTGTCAATGGTATGTAGTAATAAGTATGTTTTCTGATTGTGTGTTTGCGTATCCCCTTTTCATTCCAGGGTGCGGGTCCATCTGCACAATATCCAGCCGGAGGCTCTTCAACGAATCCCTTCTTATAGCGGTCCATCCAATCAGCTCCACTACAGGGTCAACAACTGGCGCGCTTGCACCTATTGCACTGTTTTGTTTCACAAGTAGCTTTAAAACCACAATGTTTGTAAGGATTTGTATTTTCTATCGCAGTTTGTCACGGATGGACAATATGAAAGACAGACATGCTGACACTGTCTATGGCTACAAAACAAAGTGATGGTGTGTGCAGAAGGAGAGGCCGATCCCCTCTTCTCTATTTAACCTGTGAACTGGCCTGGCCTCTACTGAACCACAATGTATAATCAAACTGGCTGAAAACTAAGTTATTGCATACAGTATATCCCATTCATTATGCTGCAGTTCTGTACATATTTTTCTTTTAGGAAATTTAGCTCCTTGTGCATATCAGTATTTGTATTTAACACACAAGATTTGTTAAGACATAACTGTTGCTTGGAAAGCTAATGGGTACTGCCACTTACTATATTTGTGAAGAACCAAACTGTTTATTTGTGCAGGATCCTTTTTAGGTAAACTGTTCTCACTAAAGAAAAAAAAAAGCCTATTATGTTGGCAAGAGATGAAAAGCCTGCTGCCTGCTGTACCAGGGACGGGCAGGGGACTCGTTCCTCTGCCATCTCCATCCCTGCTGACAGGCCCAGGTCACAATGCTTCTGAACTTCCGTCAACCACATCTGTAAGTGGGTAACAGGAATGGCTGATGAGCTGAAAACCCCTTCAATGGGTATTAGAGAATTTTAAGTTAATATGTAAATATATACAGTATATATATTAAAATGAATTTTAAGTAAGATGAAATGACCAAACCATTCATTTCTATGGATGTATGAAAATCTTGTACATTTGTTTTGTATAAAAAAAAAAAAAAAAGATTTATATTCATGGTGTTGCAGTCAGTAATTTGAAGCTTTTTTGCTTTTAAACCGGCATGTGGCCACTTGGACACAGCGGGGACCAAAAGCACAAGTAAATAGCGCAATAGAGTCAAATTCCTTTTATTCAGAATCTGTATTCATCAGCGTCTTGAGGTTCATTTTTGACTGGAGTGGTGGACTCTTTGCTGCTTCTCTGTGCTCTCCAAATGGTGAACAATCCCCGAAGAGAAAAAACAATAGCAATGACTGAGAAGTAGCTGGCATATACGGTGAACTGCAAAAAAAAAAAGCACACAATTTTAATGTTGTGTTTGTAACAGTGGTGAGTGGACTTTTCTACATCTACACTGACTGACATTTTCTGATGAGACGGCTCACCTGAGGAATGATGCCCAGGCCCAGTCCTCTACTGTCAACCACAACGGAAGTGATGACTGTCTGTAGAACCAATGCTCCAAAGTTGTTTGCTCCAAAGACCAGTGCATATCTTTCCATTGACAGGTCAGCTGCAATTTGGTACCTAAGAGAAGTATTGTTTATTTAAATGTTCTTTTTTTTCCTGTTCTAATAAAATCTGGTCAACGTGATGGGGGGAAAACAACCCTTTTTATCGTACACCACACATACATGGCTATTGTTATCAGCAGCATGTATAGGCTCTTGAAAATGACGTAACCGGTGTAGCAGACCCAGATGTTGCTGATGAAGGTCATGAGGAAGAGTGCCGCTGCCCCGAGTCCAGAGAAACCACCCAGGGCCAGCTCCCCCCACTGCTCCCATCTCACCTGAGTGAAGCCTATACCGTAGGCTGTCGCTGCACCTGCAAAACCCATATCCATTTAGGATCACTGTGGTAGAGATGACAACCGAATAAGCACTGAGAAAATGGGTTTGAGATGTATCGCCAAAAGCTGCCAAGTCATTTCCTCTTTGTAATCGTACAACCATATAGTGACAACAACAATGGGACGGTTGTTTCCCTTTCCCAGTTTGTATTCTGCACTGGAAACCTTTATATGATATTGCTTACCAAACAGGTTGGACACTGCCTCCACTCCACCGTTGTAGATGCTTAAGTTCTGAGAAGGCTGCACATGCTCCCACAGCACCTGTAGGGCATATTGCAGTGTTCGTTTCGGTGATTTGGATAAATATGTACAAATAATGTGTCTAGCTTTGGAATTTTCAGTTTTGTTTTGTTTATGTAGCCTTCTCAACTGACCTGAACATAGTTGATAGTCTGGTTATAGCCGCAGGTGGCCATTGCCCACCACACTGACCAGTAGAGCAGCTGTCTCGAGGAGTAGCACTGGCGGAAGTCCCTCCACAGCTGGAGGAGGACTTTGCTGCAGGTCTCTGCACCAACCAATTCCTCCTTAGGCCCCTTTTCATCCAGTCCTTTTCCTGTTTCATCCTCTGTTTCTTCTCTTTTCTCCACCGTATCAGCTCTGATTTCTTCCAGGGATACCTTTGATTCGCTCGCGTGCTCTGTTGCATCCTCAGCCCCATCCACACGCCTCTTTGTTCCCTCTGTTGCCGTTTTCTGCCCAGCCTGTCTGCGGTGAAAGAACATGCTCTGCTGTGGCATTGGCAGGAGGAAGGAAGTGAGGAGAGCGATGGAGGTGAGAACTAGAGTTAATACCATGATGTTGCTGTAGGACATGAGGTTGAAGCTGACGAGCAGCTGGCCCAGCACAGAGCCCACTGTGCTTCCCAGGAGCTGGACGCTGCGGCTGTAAGAGGTGGCCTTCCGGTACCTCTTCAGATCTACCACACTGTAATAAACAGCACATTCAAAATGTCATGTCTGTCCCAACAATGCAGTAAAATGCAAACCCCTGACACCTGGCAGCACTGGTGTCTCGCTCTGCCCTTTGAAGTACAGTGTATGACCTGTAGATGTAGGAGAAATAGGCCACCTCGCTGGCTGTCACCACCCCGTAGAAGAACTGCATGGCCTGCATGGCTGGTACACTTTTCATCCAGAGTAGCATTGCTGTGGTGATAAAGAGGGAGACGCACTGGAACACCACCACGGGCTTGTAACGCAGCCAGTCAGTCAGCAGGAACACCGGCACCAGCACAGACAGGTAGGAGTACGTCCACACCGGGAAAATCTGATTGTTTACCTGATGAGGAAACACCAATACATAAATAAATGAACGTGAGAGCCATTCCATGTAAGACAGGAACTGTGTTGCGTCATAGCAATAAATTGAAGGTTGTATAATCGTGATTGGATTTTTATGACTCAAGTTATAAGATTGTGTTTAACTCTTAACTGTGATTCCCCAACTTTACCACAACAATGTAAATGTGATTTCTGTAAGTACAAAAAAGTACAGTGGGCATTTTAGGTTTTGGTGTCAAAGTCATTTGTCTTTGCTTTCATACCTGTTCTGTTGTCAGATTCTTGTCCGGTCCTGTCAAGTATGGGATGAGGAAAGGCTCCAGGGGTTTAAATGTGCTGAAAAATCCATACGTGCACAGCAGAGTAGTGGGATACCTCCAGTCCGCCCTCAACCTCCTCACTGCCTCCATTTTTTGTTGTTCTTCTACCTGTTTCAGGTGTACGTCTCTGTTCCTCTGCCTGCTGCTCTTTCTGTCTTGCCTCCTTGTGGGAAACACTTAAGATTGTCTAAGAGTTGAGCTTGGTTTGTCAATCAACAACCCGGTCAAAGAGCAGCACAACCTTGATGGTGGTCCAGCTCAGGCTGATATATGCGTGTCACAGGTTAAACAGCCAACCAGACAAATCTCATAACAAATCTTTGTTATAAATACCTTATCTTTAAAATATTAAAGATGAAGTCCTGAGACTTGTTCTTCACAAAACTCAGATTTGTTATTATTACTGATTAGTAATCAGTACTATTTTTGAGGCAATAAGATCCTCAGTTTTACAGTCATTAGAGGACAGTAATACTGTTGATGTATGATTATTTTATTCCCCATAAACAAATTGAACAGATCAAGACTATAACAAGCTGTTAACCTTGGTCAAAAACGTTCAGCAGAGATCACCTCCACACCGGACCCTGGCTCCTTGGTTTCTGTGTGCTCAGGATTGCGTTGATTCACAATGGCGGTGTAGGTCCCTCGAATCAGAAACAGCACCGAGATGACAGCGTAGTAGCTGCCGTAGATGATGAACTGCAGAGAAAGCCTCCGGTCATCCTTAACATTATTATTTTAATCATGCAATGGATCGGTCCTAGTTAAACATGTCTGCATGCAACAGTGTATGATAACCACCAGGTGTCGCCCTGCCCTCATATTTAAGTGTCATCAGAGAGCAAGCTTGATTCGGAGGGAGTGAGACATACCTGTGTCACAATGTCCAGTCCCAGTGTAGCTTCATCCACCACTGTGACCGTAATGATGGTCTGCAGTGAAAGGGCTACAAAAGTGTTGATCCCGAAAGTCAAAGCATAGCACTCCATGGAGAGGTTGGATGCGATCTGAAATCTAAAATGAGAAAGTGCTTATAAATTTCAGAGAGAGCTATGCTATATGCTTAGACTGTCATAGATATTTATACGCAATGCAAAAGAGAGCTGGATGAATTTGTCGATTAGTTGATCGACACAAAACATTTGCTGGTACCAGCTTCATTTCTGAATATTTTCTGCTTTTCTTTGTTCTATGCCTTCTTTGTCTGTAAAGCTTGTTTTAGAGATAACATTACTCCAGGATCTTCCTATTCCAGTTAGGAGTTGAGTAGGTTACTTAAGACTTTGTGCTCTGCTGTTTCTCCATCTACAGAGAGGGACTGTTTTGAAAAAAAGTAATAATAAAATAATAAAACTATCAAAGTTTGGCTGGAGATATTCTGCAGTGAACTTGCGTTGTGATGGTGATGAGAAGCATGTAGCAAGACTTGAATATGACGTAACCGGCATAGCATGCCCAGATACTGCTGGTGAACGCCATCAGAAACACAGCACCCGTCCCCACGGCTGAGAACAACCCCAACGCCAGCTCTCCCCACACGGCCCAGGTCACCTTGATGTGGCCCACAGTGAAGGCTGCTGCAGCACCTGGCCAGTGGAAGGGAAAGATGAAGTGATTAATCTGTCATTCCAGCGGACAACACTTCCACTGGGCCTGTGCATTCTCGTTGTGATTCATTCATTAATCCTAACAACACGTCTTTCCTTGAACATTGGTATAAAGGTCGATGTGGCCTCTAAACAAAACCTTATGCACACACATGCCTTTGCTGGCTTCCACATCACCTGCCCATTATGATGAACCACCTCTACCCGCTTGGAATCAACTATCAGCAATAATCAGAGAATCCATTTCCTCTTAACTCTATCTCCTTAATTGAGGCAATTACTCTTCTTCTGATGCTGAGCCAGGTTGAGCGTAAGCCAACGGGACCGTGGTGCTGCTATTCCCTTTCAAAATCAATACACATTTTCCATTTAATCAGGTATGCCATAAAACTAAGAATGGCATGGTTGTTTTCTTTTAACTGCAAGTTTTTATAGGTCTATGTGCCATCAGACATGACAGCTTTTAATAACATTGTTGAATTTTATTTAGCTCTATATAATGTGGTTGTGTTGAAAACTTAATTGAACTCCTGGTTCATGTTGTCACAGTGGTGTAAATCAGTATTCCCCTGCTTCTGTGAAACTTTCTCCTGTTTCCATGATGATGATTTGGGGAAGTGAAGGATAAAGCTGGCAATATTATATAAATAATTTCCTAAACCACAAAATATAGTTTTTCTCATTCTGTTTCTGCATGCTTTTATCTCTTACACACACACAAACACAGACAATCAGTCTTACCCACAAGAGAGCACGCAGCCTCTACACCTCCGTTGTAGATGGATGATATGGCAGATGGTTCTATATGGTCCCACATTAGCTGGCTGTAGTTGAAAATCTGCACGTAGCCAGCTGTGGCCAGAGCCCACCACAGGGACCAGTAGATTAAATGCCTGCATGGTGGTCATTATTAAAACAGATTATGATCAAGATTATTAGACGGTTGGACTGGAAGAATCTAAAAAAGTAATCCTATATGAATACATTGTAGAAAAAAAAACAATGAATTAATGTCATTGGTTAATTTGCTGCAGTAAAATGCATGACACTATGATACAGGACAAAATGTGCAAAAAGTGCTCAGCAGATCTGAAGTGTGATGTGTATCGATAAAAAGAAAATGCCTGGAAGAATACGACTCCCTGAAGCTTTGCCAAAGTAGACGGCTTGCAGTAGCCACATTTTCCCTGCTGCACCAGCCAGCATTGCCATTATGCTCCATCTTCTCTTTCCCCGATTCAGCTTCGTCCTTATCCGTCACTGGTTGAGCAGGCCTGTCTGCTCCCAGTGACCCCTCCTGCTGGGACTGCAGGCCCACAGCTGCAGCCTTTTTCCCTTTGAAGAACAGGCTTCTCTGGGGCATGGGCAACCAGAAGGAGATGAGAAAAGCCACGCTTACAGTCCCAAGAGTGATAGCATTGATGTAGAAGTAGTCCACTCCTGTTTATAAGGGTTCATACTTCATCAGTGCTTTCTCAAATTCTGACACAATATATATTGAAACAAATATTTAGCTAATATTTAATTAAGAAAATGTATTCAGTATTTAGGTAGGAAGCCCTACCCGCCAGGGAGATGAGCACTTGGCCCAAGCTGGCACCAAATGTATATCCAGCCAGCATGGCACTGCGCAGGTAACCAGTGGCTCTTTGGTAATTCTCAACTGGAATCATGCTGTAAATGTAGGACAAGTATGCCACCTCTGTGGAAGTCACTACAGCATAGTTGATCTGTTGATGGGATGGAACAGCTTTAAAGAGACTGCAGCCTATGGTGAAGCACCTTGTACCATTAATGCATCACAAAACATGTTACATGAGGAACCTTATTACTTATTCTATGACTGTATTCAATAACTTGTATCACTGTTTCAGTGGACCTGAAGGAAGATCATAGCAGGCAGACCCGGGGCAAAGCAGAGCAGGACATAGTTGGTGACCAAGAAGAACCCCTGCACCATAATGAGGGGCTTATGCCTGAGGAAGTCAGTCAGGAGGAAGACAGGGAAAAGGAAGGCCAGGTAGGAGTATGTCCAGATAGGGAACAGGTAGTTGGTCACCTGTGGGAAACAACAAGCGCCAGAGAACAACAAAGGTGATCCAAGCACACTGTTTCTGTCTCTTGTCCATGTCATGCATATCGCATTGTCAATCAAAACAGAAGAGAGGCTGGTCTTAGATAAGTGCTCCTAATAAAAGACAGTAGCCTACTTGATGTATACAGGCTGTAGAGTAACTCTATGTGTATGTGTCTTCCATTCTTACCACTTCTCCAGAGATGTTCTTGTATGGTCCAATTAGGTATGGTGTGAGGAAGGGCTCTGCAACTCTGCAGTTGGCAAAAAACCCATAGAGTGACAGGACTGCGGTGGGATAAGCCCAACTGGAGGACGTCAGCTTGTCCCAATAGCCCATGCTTTTACCTCAACAGAATCTCCCACAAGTCGTCTGGGGCTTTCGTTTCCAGAAGCACTGCCTGAGCGCCTTGGTCTTACTTTGAATCCCGACCACCTGGACTATCCTTTAAGTGCAATGACCGTTCTTGAAGCTATCAGTGGACATCAGTAGCTAGAATATACACACACAATCTTTATGATCTGCATGTGCCTTAGTCACAGTTTATGACCGACAGACTTCGACCTGTTAGGAAACAAAACTACAGCTGAGAGGTGAAGAAATGAGACTTTAGTCTGTGATTGATTATATCAAACATTTTAAGAGAGAAATTAAACTTGTTATTGTTAGGCATAGGCAGGCAAATTGAGCCTGGAGATAAGATGACTCCCCATGTTCCGCAGCACAAGGACAAAGGTATTTATTAATAAGAAGTTATTAAGTAGGTGATTCATCAATTGTCTAACTGTATAAAAGAGCAAAGCAGTGACAGTGCAACACATTTAAGTGCAAAAATATTACCATCTTTCACCATAGACAACCCAAACCCAAGCTGTGAGGGAATTTGGATTAGCAGCTGGACTGACCTTAAACTGACCTGTTCATTGCTGCAGGCCTATACTCCTCACTGAACATAAATAAGGCATACAATGAAATAAAATAAAAATGTTGACACTTGGGTGCTGGACATGTTTGTTTTCGCTCCTACTACGCATGCGTGGCGAGTGCTTGTGCACGCGGGCCCGTCGCCGTAGCAACGGTCTGTTGACGGCTGAGGGGAAGAGGAGGCCTGAGTCCGAGTCCGAGGCAAGATGAAGCTCAAGCGCTTCCTCCTCAGATATTACCCGCCAGGTAATGCCGAGAATTCAGTTCGTCCCCGCCGAGTCGTCAGTTCTCTTTGTTGTTGTTGTTGTTGTTGTTGTTGTGTTGCTGTAGAGGAGTGCCGCTGTGGCCTCACGTTACGTCTACATTAAGTCGATGTCGGTCAACTTCAGCCGAGCCGCCGAGTGGCCTTTCCTGGTTTCATTCATTTATTTATTTATTTATTTATTTTTCCTTCCTTCAGGTATCATCCTGGAATATGACAAAGGAGGATGTTTGAGGACCAAATCAATCGACCTTCTGGATTTGACTACAGAGTGCGTGAGTTGTATGGTAAAGCCCAGGACACCAGCAGACCCTGCGGTGAAGTTAGTTTGGAGTTGGACAGTTCACGTGTTATGTGTGTTAGTTCATACTGACTTCTCAATATTACAATATTACAATATTACAGTCACAAGTGTGATTGAAAAATGATACCGAATCGATTTTTCTATTTTACCTCATTTTTTTCAATAGCCTCCGTGTAACGTGAGGTGACTCTAAATCAATACCAAAGTGTATCACTACATAGGCCTCATAGGACACACCTCTTCATATAGGATTTTGGGAGCTTATTGAATGTTGTATTAATATTTCTCTAGAAAATTCAGGATTTATTTTCAATAGCCTCCATGTAATGTGAGGCAGTGACTCTAAATCAATACCAAAATGTATCACTAAACTGAAAAATAGGTCACACCTCTTCTACAACTGCAGTTCTAATTCACAGGTCCAGTTTAAAGCAAGCTTTCCTCTTTATTTTGACTTTTGATTTTTTATGGTGTGTAACTTGACCATGACTTTAATAACATATTTTTTTATCCCCTGATTTTGGCCTACTTTTTTTTTTTTTTTTGAGAAACTGTAAACAGCCTTGCATCCATCAAATCGCAGTTTTGAACACTTTTGGACTGATGTCCCTTTCCTTTCCCACTTTTAGTTTTTGGGAAAACTTTCTCTTTGTCCCACATTTTTCTTATGTTGACCTCCATCCTCTTCTACCCTCTCTGTGTCAGACTCTATCATCCTGTGTACTGTCTCTGTCCTCTTCGCCATCTGTTCACTGGTTACATTGGGAAGCTCTTTTCCTTCCTGCTCCCTTGTTTGTTCACGCTTGCTTTACTTTTTACAGTGTTGCTCCTTGTGTGCTCTGTCTTAACCTTGATATTGTCCTGTCCATCTTCTTTAGCTGTCTCCTCAAGCCTCCCTCTCCCACTGACATCTCTTCCTAAGTATAAACATATCCCTAAAGAAATTAATCTAATTTCAAACCCAAACCCAAATAATAATATAAGCAAAAAACATCTAAAAAGCTATAGTGCAAATACAATTGAGGTCATCCCTCTGTTCACAGGGTCCTATGTTTCCCAGCTCTAAGACACACTTTACATCTGTCTTTCAAGTGATTTAAAATATTTATATATATTATAAAAATTATTTAATTATTGATTCCAAAATATTACTCTATGTAGCCTATTTGCAATGTAATTCAAACTCTTTTTGTCTCCAAGTAGCCTATGCTATTCTTTCCTCTGCATTTAGTTATGAATATTAAGGTGTATATGTTCGATATATGTTTGAATCACCCAAAGATGCAGTTCTCTATATTGGTAGAGAATGAGGCAGCTACACTGAACATTTACTTCTCTGATTCTCCGAATGCTTTCCTTAATATTGCTCTCCGCACAGTCTACACTCTAAAATCAGGGTGAGGGCGTTGGAGTTAATGTGTCATATTAAGAGGATATTAAATGGGTCATATTCAGAAGATATTGAGCTTGGGAAAACAGAACCCTGGGGACACACATTCATTGCATCCAAATTGCTTCACTTTGATGCATTTCAAAGCCTCTGGGGGCTTAACAAACTTGCATGAATACCTGCAATACCTGCATGAAGCACCCCTGTCCGGACTCCTCGTCTGTCTTCACACCAGATGACCCTCAACCATTTAGGATAATCTTCACAGCCTGGCCTGGCCTTTTTTGAAGCGCCCCATTTTGAGATTAAACAACATCTCCTTATGCTTGTGCTCTGTTTTTCTAAAAATATCTTCTGCCTCCCTCCTCTTCTTTCAACTTCAGGTGCATTATCGCCACCTACTGTTCCTCAGGATTTCAGTCAACCTGAATCATTGTACAGTCCTGCCTCACACTGTTATGTATACATTAATATTGAACAGAACAAGCACTAGAATCCAATATAAAGAGGTGTGTCCTACTGTATGTGGCCTGTATAATAATCATTTCTGGTATTGACTTTGATTTATTGATTGTCCACAAGTCATCATGCTATCATGCTTAAGCCTGAGCTTCTGTCTTCCTGCTGCCAACACTGAGTAAGAAGACGCAGCTGGGTCCTGAGTGAATATCTGTCGAATATCCATCTTTAAATTAACTTCATCGCAGTCTTTAACCCTGGTGCATATAGCTAGGGTGAAGTTATACTGTAAGTTGAAACAAACTTGTAGTTCCTTAAAATGACTGTACACGTAACACCGGTCCGGTTTATGTATTATTATATGTTTTCTAATGCGAATGTGACATTTTTTTTATGAGAAAGTTGTTTTTGATACCACACTACAAATCAATTTTCCCTTGGGGATAACAAAGTTAATCAGCTCAGCTCATATTTACACTCATAAGTGTAATTAAATCAACAAGAGGAGGAGTAGTGTTTTTTCCGTGCATATATAACAGCTGAGTGAATTGAATGCCTCTGTATTTAATCTCCAACAGTGACTCATTCATATACAATTGTACTTACAAGATTTACTGAAATTATTATTGTGCATGTTATTTTTCTCATGTTGTCACCTTTTAAATCATTGCCATCAGGTGTTTTTGAGGTTAAAAAATGTGTAAAAAATTACATTTTCCCACCATGCAGAACAAACCCAGATGAGTTGTTGGCAGAAATCAGGCAATCAGAGCCTCTGATCACAGAGTCCCGGGCTGATCAGGTCAAACAGCTGATCCTTCGACTTCAGCAGAAACAGGGCCAGCAGGACCACCACAGGTTCTGTTTCTTCAAGGTCAGACACTGGACTTCTATTACTGGACAAAAAGAAATACATCAACACAGTAATGACATGACATCTATGTTCAATGTTCCTATTTGTCAAGACATAAAAGCTGTATTATGGTTTTATGAAATAAGCGTATAAAGCTCTTTGTCTTTTGTATCGGTCCAAACATTTTGGCACATATATTTTGCATCAGACTGAGGGACTAAGACAAACGCTAGTGGATGTTGCCTTCTGTAAAGCTGTGTTGGTGTATTACACCCAGGCAATTAATAATATGTTGGATGATGAAATGTTTGGCAAAATCACCTAATTACAGTTGCATGCTAGTTTCCTGTTTTTTTTTTCTCTGTGAATGTATATTTACATCTGTGGAAAGTTAGGAGGAAATGTGCAATTAGCCAGCACTGGCACAAGGGAGCAGCAGTGGTGAAGTTACTAAATCTTGGAATTAGAAGCCAAGCAAGCATGCCAACACTTTAATAACATGATAACAACATGTGCTTCAGGAGTGTCTTAGCATGTCAGGGAATACAAAAAACAGTAAAAGGTCAGGGTTGGTTACATGGCGAGAAGTCAGAGGATATTGGTGTTTTCTAACTGTGTCTAAAACTGGTGAGAGACTCTGCAAAAGTAAATAACTATATTGCCTTGGAGGTTTTATTTTCTCATCCTTCTCTGGTCTTTTTTGTAGGAACTTAAGGCACACATACTGCCCCTAACAAATGTCGCCTTTGACAAATCAGGGTCAAGGTAAGTTTATCTGCAGCACAAACATCAGCACTTTGGAGTTCAGGAAAGCTATGTATTTTTGATTTTCGTATTGTTCTTTACTCTTCTCTCTAACACTTTACACACACAGGTTTATAACTGGGAGCTATGACAGGACATGTCGTGTTTGGGACACAGCCTCAGGCACAGAGCTGCACACGCTAGAGGGTCACAGAAACGTGGTGTATGCAATTGCATTCAACAACCCATATGGGTAATGAGCTGTTTCAGCAAAACTTTCATAGCATCTTAGAAGATTGTCCAAGTATTTAACCTTTCAAAGGGGCTTCTCATCTTACAAATTACAGTTTATTTGCTTTATTTCATTTTTCTGAAACTTAGAGACAAGATTGCTACTGGCTCTTTTGACAAGACCTGCAAACTGTGGAGTGCTGAGACGGGCAAATGTTTTCATACCTTTCGTGGACACTTGGCAGAAATAGTATGTATGACAATCTGTTTAAACTGAAAATTATTAAATTACTGTTGGTTTTTAGTCGATCGTTGCTTCACACATTATAGGCATACTGCACTGTACATAGTCAATATTTATGCACACTTACGCTGCAGGACCAAGTAACTTCAGTAGGGCCCAAGTTTTGCTTTGGTATTGTGTTTAGTGCTTAGATAATAAATATTTATGCCAAATCCTTTCTGGCTTTGTAGCAGAATCCAGCACTACTGACTGTAAAAGAGTGTTATGTATTGTGTAGGTGTGCTTGGCGTTCAACCCCCAGAGTACAATAGTGGCCACAGGCAGCATGGATGCCACAGCCAAGCTGTGGGATGTGGAGACTGGGGAGGAGGTGGCCACTCTGACTGTGAGTTATCTCTTCTTTACTTACTATATCCCAATGCCTCTCTTGCTCTTTTTTTTCTTTTCATATCTGGGCTCACATTCATTCATTAATAATGCATTGATTAACTTTTCATTCACTCCTAAGAGTAATTAGTGTTACCCCTGCTGATGGCCCGCGCCTTTTCTACCCCACATATCCATCCATGATCTGATGGGAAATGAAACTGTAACTTTTTAATAAGGCACTGATAGTCCAAACGGAGGGGAGTAGTGAGCACTCTTTGATGTGCAGACTGCACGTGGGTCCATGGTGTGACTGGTTGGTTGGCTGGCTCAGTCTCAGTGAGAGGCAACTCTCTGCAGCTCTCTCTCTGTTCTTTTAGTACTTCACACCATGAAGAATCAATCATGATGACAGCATTCGATTGGGTGCAGCATCTTAAGCATATGCTAATTTTTACTTATTATTTCAAGAATTTAAGAATCGATCTGTATGTTTATTTTAATAAATAATATTGCATTTTTGATGTGCATTTTCATCCATAGAGAGAGTTCAAAAGAAAATAAATGAGACAGTGAGGGATAATGCTCTCTTTGATTTCATCCAGGGTCACACTGCAGAGGTCCTGTCTTTATGCTTTAACACAGTGGGAAATCAGCTTGTCACTGGCTCCTTTGACCACACAGTTGCTATATGGGATGTTGCTTCAGGAAGGTCAGAAATCATCATTATTATTGCAATGTATGCCGTTGCGCATGTGTGTCATCGGTTATACTGTACAGTGCATGCATAACACCCATAGATTCTGCAAGAGTGCACAAGTGAGTCATTGCTGCATTTTTTGTTTTTCTCAGACGTGTTCACACTCTGATTGGTCACAGAGGGGAAATCAGCAACGTTCAGTTTAACTGGGATTGCTCCCTCATAGTCACAGGCTCCATGGATAAAACCTGCAAGGTGAGCTGTCAGCAACCCAAATACTTTAAAACTTTTTATTGTGTGTGTCTTTTCTTATTTAACTCTTTGAAATAATTATTTTGCCAAATAGTCTCTTTACAGACTACAATTATGTGTTTTGCCTACAGCAATAGTTGTAAAACATAGGTAATTGAGATGGATGGCTCTTGTCATTCATATTTACCTTCCTCCATTTCCTACTCCCCGTCTCTCCCTACCTCCTGTCTCTAAGGTCTCCATCATTTAAAGGAGAAAATTTAAATCCTAATTCCTTAATTATGCCAAGATGAGTCATGCTCACAAGTAAGAATTATCCACCTCACTGCATTCCTCTAGGGCAGATGGTTAAAATAAAGCCACTTAAGACAGCTAATAGCTACTGCAAGCATATTTTATGAGAGACTGTGTATGTGTGTGTTCACATGTGCGTGTGTCCTAGTTTTTGTGCTTATGTGTTTCCTGCCTGTGTGTATGTATGATTATGTCACTGAGTGTTTTATGTTATGTGTATGTATTTGCAGTTGTGGGAGGCAGTCAGTGGCAAGTGTGTGGCCACCCTAGTTGGACACAAAGAAGAGCTGCTAGATGTGTGTTTTGATTTAAGTGGTCAGCTCATTGCTACTGCATCTGCTGATGGTGAGACTAACAATTAATATACTTAATGTTTACATTACTAGTAAGATTATACTAGTATAGTTAGTTACTGTAGTATAGTTTTTTCTAATGCCATAAATTCTTCACATTTTTCACTTGCTGTCTATTTGCTCGTTTCCTGAGGCCTAAGTGCAAAAAAATGTTGACAATGTTGATAAGTAAAATAAGTACATGTGCACTAACAACCCTGCCTTTCCCTCTCTCCGTCAGGTACAGCGCGAGTGTTCAGTGCAGCCACACATCAGTGTCTCGTGACCCTAGAGGGCCATGATGGAGAGATCTCCAAGGTAAGTCACTGGACCCACCCAAAATGGCTTTTCTGCCATGGCCTGTGAGAAGTTATTTTATGTCACCATGGAGAGCCAAAGTCTCACTCCATTTAATAGGAAACAGCATGGTCCACATTTACTTCCTGTCAACCTTTTGATATCAACAAACAAAGCAAAATAACATTTTCACCAGTTTCAAATGCTCATGTTTGAAACTGTAATTACAACATCATCTCCCAGACCTGTTTGGGAGTAAGTATGTCTATAACTGATCATGGGGCACAACCATAAGTTTTGTGGATACACCAGATGACTGCAGTAGCAGGAACGATTTTTGTGTTACATTAACCCTCAGTCTCTAGCTGCAGCTCTCCCGTGCTGTGAATTGGATATTGCATCTACTCGCCTTGTTAGCATGGGTAAAAGTGTGATGCTCAAGTGGAGGGACAGGAGTCCAAGCTTCAGGCTGTTTTGTGCTCACTGTGTGACATGGTTAAGCTCAGCACGTAGGACATGGGACTGTAGTGATGCTGTTGATCTGACTAATTGAATTCCTTGGTTCCAAACTAGAATGTTTTCTCGGTAAATCTCCATGAGAAATTGCAAATACCATCTGTCATATCTGACTTTTGAACTTTTAGGATATAGATAATATAAAATGTTGCATCCATGCTATAAACACCCATCCTCAAAAAGAACCTTTAACCCACTGTAACATTGCCTGCAATTAGTTGATTCAAACAAACACATACTTTGGCATAAGGTGTGTGTTTGTTTGACCCTGCTTTGACCTTGTACATAATGGTAGGGATTTTACCCATTTACCATTTTACAGATGTCTTGCTCTGTGTGAGAGTGTGTCCTGAAGGTCCTGGCTCAGAGAGTTTTTGTGTATGAGGGGTTGAGAAGGTACCTCTGTTTACTGAAACACATCAGGCAGTCATTAATAAATAGGATCCAGAGGATTATAAGACTAATCTCTCCCTAACAGGACACCTCTCTTCCTCCCGTCCTCGCTTCTTAATCATGACCATGTTTTTTTTCTCCCATTGGTCTCTTCCTCTATTTCAGTTTCTTGCTCTTTATTCTTTTATTTTATTGTCATTAGTTAATTCACCTTGCTGCTTTTTTTCTGTTCTTGGAAAATCTTGGAAATAGAAATGATGCACTTTTGGAAAGACTGATTCTAAACACCTGAATGTTTCTATGTGGTTCTACTGTATGTGGCATCTCATGTCAGGAATTCACAAGACCTTTTGTTTTCAAATGTTTTGTCCCTGCTAGTGAGAGGATCCTTCCCACCTTGGACACTCCATTAGCTTTATTCTCGCACTTAGCCAAAATGATCACTCTCTTTACGACCATACATTATTGCCCAGTTCATTCATACAGTTTCAATATCTACTCTATCAATGTGCAGAGCAAAGGGCAAGTGTGGTAAAATTGCCAATGAGACCTTTTTTTATACGATTTAAGTCTTAATTTGGGGGTTTTATTAAGTAGATGACTGTCTCAAATGTCTCTAACTTTGCACTGAAGTCAACACAGAAACTTTAAATGAAAACGGGGGAAATCAACAGTACAACTTTTGAAAAGAATAAGGACGCCTTGAGGCAGATGTTCCAAAGAACATGAAACCTCAGGTTACATAGTATCCATCAACAACACACTCAAAGATCAGGATATTTTAGTATATAGGCTGACAACTTTCAATATACATAATTTTGTAACTTTTGCAGTGAAAACCCACAATTTAAGAAATTAGGTTAGAATAAGTATGTAATATAGAATTTAGGCACAGCTTTAGTCTCGTTTATTTTTACCTCTATCCTGTCGTTTCCTCTTTCCTGATTTTTCTTTTCAATTTTCTGTTCATTTTAAACTGTTTTTATTCCATTTCTGTACCTGTCATAGCAGCCACTTTCATCTTCTTCCCCCGGTCTTCTATCTTTGTCAGCTTTTTCTCTAGTCAGTTTCCATTTCCTGTCTAGGGTCGCTCCTTGGTGCTCAGTTTAGAGTTTTAATAAAAACATATTTTACTCTCATGGCCATCTAGAGCCAGATTCATTTAATCATCTCTTCTTTTACCTCACCATGGGGATATAAAACCATTCATGGAACGGTAAGCCCGGTATCTAACACAATCAGCTTCAGCCGTGATTTTAATACTCGACTGGAAAAACTCTTCACTAAGAAGTGCCACTGGTGCCTTTATCCTCCATAAGTATTTAAAGGTGAAAGACCTCTGTGGAATAATGCTGCTGACGTGGGTTAAGTGTGCCAAACTCACCCCCAGTTCCCCTCCCTTCATCATTTCAACCACTTCTGGCATAATCTCTTATTCAGCAGTCTCTCTTGCTCACTGTGTCGCTCATGTAGCACACCCCCACACACACACCTCTGAATGAGACTAACTCTCCTGACTTGGCCTCTCTTGGTAGATCTGTTTCAGCCCCCAGGGCAGCAGGGTCCTGACTGCCAGCTCAGACAAGACAGCTCGTCTGTGGGATGTTCACTCTGGAGTCTGCCTACAAGTCCTGGAGGGGCACACGGACGAGATCTTCTCCTGTGTCTTCAACTATGAGGGCGACACTATTATTACAGGTATACGCCGTCTCCTCACGCAGCCAGCCAGCCAGCCACACATACATCTGGCAACCACGCACTGTTAAAATGTAGCCTCAAGCATCGAAACCGCTCCTCACTACCCATCACAAATGCTTAATTGCACATTTTAGATGAAAAGCGTGCAGCTGTGTCCTTCTGTGCAGCCACCTGTTTGTTTTTGTGCTCTCCTGCAGGCAGCAAGGATAACACATGCCGGATCTGGTACTGACCCTTCCCCTTGACCATTTTGAGGCTCACACAGGCATTTTCATGAACACAACCATCAATTTGTGTTTCCTATGTATGACCCACTGTATATGCTTCTAACTGGATTACCAGCGCTCACGTTGAGGTAAAAGTCTGGTTTACAGCATCTGTGTAAGATTAAAGTGGTATTGGAAATCATCGCCGTTTTATTATATAATTAATCTCTTTGATGTTCCTCCTGTTACTGAATCTGTTTGAAGCCTCACTTGACCCCTGACTGTTCCAACTTTACTCTGGGCTTGACGAGAAGACCTACTCGTGGTTCGAATTCTTTAACTACATTTTTGGAATAGTTCAACATTTTGGCACAAATGGCTTATCATCTTAGCATAAAGACTGGAAGCTGCCTGGCAAGTTACAGCACACAACTCCCCCGTTTTTACATTTCTGTTTCTGTTGCAAATGAAACACACAAGCTGGGTAGGTTGTTTTAAACTTTAGACGAAGCCAGACTACCGTAAGCTCCATCCTGTTATGCTAAGCTAAGCTAATTGTCTCCTGGCTCCAGCTTCAGATTTAACACACAGACGTGACCATGGTCTCAAGCGTCTCATCTAATGCTTGGTAAGACAGTAAGTGAGCATATTTTTATGTTTCAGTTCAATACAACATGCTGCAATACTAAAACCTTCATATTTAATCATATTCATACATGAGCATTACTGTATGAGCCCATTATCAGCTAACAAGTAATCTGATATTTTCATTCCTCCAACTGCCTTGTTCGTCTCTGTGATGTGTACTCTGTGATTATTTTTTGAAAGCACAAGATGAATGTTTATTCAGTAGCTTCCTAGCAGGTATTCAGCTGTGATGAACTCCCCTGAAGATCATATGGCTGTTGTTTAACAGTCTCACTGCATCTGTGAAATAAAGTGCAATACTGATGTGGAAAAATGTACTACTAAACAGTGTTCCGTTACCTTTCTTCTGAATGTCACAAATGATCAAGACTGCTTGTATTTCACATCACAGAAATTTATTGATGTCAAAAGACAAATACATTCAGTTCTACCGTGACAGAGTTTACAGCTGAATCGTGTGCTTTTTTTTCCCAATGCTGATGTAACACTAGAGTACCACTAAGTAGAGAAATTAACAGACCAAATTCACATACAAATTCAACATTACAAACCTTACTCTGTCTTCCTGACATAGTAAAAGCTGAAGAGAGCAGTCCACTACTCCAAGGTGCAGCAGTTCCAAATCTACAGTATATACAGTACAGCTATCCAAAATAATCAGTTCTCAAGTAACATTAACAAGATAACACACTTACTTAGAACTGAATTTCAAGGTCACAACAGAGGTGGTATGTTGGCCAATGAACACAACAAGGATACGGACATGTTGCTTACTTTAAGCAAATGTGCACTTCTGAGTGGCTATCATAAGGAAGTTAAAGAGCTTTTCCTGGGCTTACATTTCCTTACATAGCCTCTTTTACAAAGTAGTTTTGATACAAAAGGTTTGAGCATGTTTGTGGGGAGAATTTGACCTGATTTTCCTATCTTCTATTGGTATTTTGCTTCATGTGCGTTCATTTGGAATAAATAAATAAACACATAATTTGGTTGTGAGATTCTGTAAATATATATATTTCTTATATAATCTGGAGCAGTTAAAACCTGCTGACTATAATCTCTTGAAGGCTAGTTCATTCCCTTCAGGAATGTCCAACCCGTACACCTACAGTTTGCTCTGTGTTTGTGTGTGTTTGACTATAGAAGTGAATCTGAAAAAAAAAAACAAAAAAACATGCTTTTATTAAAGGGAGACTGGTCCATTCATGGCTGCGAACAGACAAAAAACACTTCCATGGACCGACTGAGGTGTATGAATTTCTCAAGTACGCTGATTGCGTTGTGCTTTCAGCTTGCTGTAGGACACACTTGGTGTGATGCGACAGAATGTGGCAAACAGTTAGGAACATGTTAGAAGTGTGAGTGAAGGAGTGAGCATGTGTGTTTTTGTCTGCAGTGTGGAGGAAACTCGTCCGCCCTACAGGGTCTCCAGCAGCCAATCAAACAGGCTGGACAGAGACCGGCCCTCCTCTTCCTCTTTCTTGTGTAGCTTACAGAACTGAACCACAGCGCTGAACAAGTCCGCAATCCGCAACGCCTTCTGAGACATCAGATGGACCACCCTCAGGAACTGAGAGAAGACACATGACCGACAATAAATACATGGTCATCAACTTCAACACACCGCTGTGTCCAAAATATAACAAATTCTAAAATATTATATAAAAAACAGTGACAGGTCAAATCATACACTCTTTTTTCAGTATATTATAAAATAAAATGTAAAAATACATGAGGCGATATAATCACCATAACATTTCATCATAAACTGGTGCAGTTATTAAACATTAACCATACAGTAAAAAAGGTATATGGTGGGAATTTTATAGAAAGATTGCTGTATTTGTAGCCGCAATACATTTAAATTGTACCACTTTTAAGCCAACAAAAGAATAAATAAAAGTATGAATTATTTTGCGCGTGCGTTGGGGGACTTCAGTATCTCTAAAATCCTGTCTACGCTGCTCCAACCGTGTTTAATTACAGAACACAATACAATCAGTAGCCTCAGATTTGGCTTGACAGCTATGCCTACCTTTGCACCCCACTTCTCTTTGGACTTCCTGAAATAGAGAGCAGGAAGGCCTAGCTCGGAGGCAGCAATCCACTGCAGGGCCACTCTCAGCTCCGAGTCCACGCACTCGGGCTCAAGGTCGCAGTTCACCACCAACAGCACCTTCAGGTTGCTACCGGCGCCTGCGGTCCTTGGTGAACTGCTCTCTGCAAAATCGAAGGGGATAGAACATGTTGTAATAGGAATAGCATCCCTACATTACACACCTTGAATGTTAATGATGTTCTCAACATCAAAGCACTGCAGGACTGCACAGACAATTCATTGTTTTCTATAATTGCTTGGACATCAAAAGCCAACATGCTATACCTTCACATCATACAGTATGTTCGGCTTCATAAAAAAGAAATATCCTTGGTTCAGTTTTGCTTTGATTTGATCTTTGTAAGTCATTAAACAAAGATGGACTTTGTGTTGAGACACTTCTGGAACTGTGGGTTCTTTTCAGTATTTCAGAGAGGAAAATCGCCTCTATTCAAGCACATCCATTTGAGGGATGAATCACCCAGTACGTACTGTACCTCGAGTCACTCAAGAGCTCTTGGTGAGTAGAGAAATGCTAAAGCTGATGAAGGAGGTGAGTAATTAAGAAGATGAGAAATTCATCACTACACTTACCAAAGACATTCTCCTTGGTTCCTGCCAGATTGCCTTTCTCTGTCTCCTCGCTGTCAGGAAAAAACAACAACAACTGAATGTTACAGTAACAGAGTTTCACTTTAAGCAAGTTTAACATATTGGGAGACACGCTTATTCACTTTCTTGTCGAGAGATGTGAAAATAGATACCACTCTTCTGTCTGTATGGTAAATGTAAAACTACTGCCAACAGCTAAGGAAACAAAATCTGCCTAACAACACCTCTAAAGCTTAATAATTAAGACGTTACATCTTGTTTGTTAAATCCATACAAAAAACAAAATGTAAAAACGACACCTTGTAGTTTTACGGGGAGTTATGTGCCAGACTATTTCATCTAGTTTAGAGAGAACGCAAATTTTAATTTTGCAGTTGAGATTGATTATTGATATAGAATAGATGAAATGCATTGGGCTGAAGAGGCTATTATGTCTATTAAACAGAACATTATTATCTCTGTTAGAACAACGGAAAATGCAATTAGCTATAATCTGTCATGTGCATGAGTGTTAGTCCGGCAGCCTGTCACAGTCACATGTCATCTGATTGCTGTGCTCTAGGTGAGAAAATGAGAAAAAGCAATATACTATCTGCAGACTTCTGATGTTTTAGAAAAAAAAAAAAAATGTCATTACGGGCATCAGAGTGACACATTAATGAGAAATGTTTCAGCACCGGCCTGTGACCGTTACCTGATTACTGTGCTCTGAGTGGGCATATCAGAAAAAGCATCCAGGTCTGCCAGGCCTAGGCTGGATGCGCTGCTGGTCCCGTTCCTGTGAACCAATAAAAAAACAAGAAATAGCGTCATCCACATGTTGTCTCAAGACATCCGACATGATCGCTGACTTGTGAAGAGAACAATAACCAGGCGCAGCGATGCAGGTCATGTTATACATTAGCTGGTGATTAACACATAAATAGCAGCTGCAGCAGAGTCAAGACGCTAAAGGTGGGGGAGCTGGTGATTTTGGCCCTGCAGCAAGCCTGTCTGAATATGAAGATGAGGACATTTGGAGGTAGTTCAGGGGGGTAGGGTGGACAGGCAGGGCTGGTGGCCGTGCCCTTGTGTCACGACATGGATCAGGGAATGAGGTGGAGTAAAGTAAGCAGGTAGATGGAGAGGTTGCAAGGAGCAGCGGGTGTTATGGTGGTGCAGACACCTACCCTTGCAGTTAATTAAGCGAAAAGCAACTATCTTATATCACTGCCACACATGGAGCCGAACAGCTTCCCCTTCCCTCTCTAATCCACACATGTCAATGTCTTTAGAAATAAATGCATACAAATTTGGAGTTTATAATGCTTACTTTGGTGTTTGTAATGTGCATTTGGTCCACAATCATATCAACAGGCTATTTGGTAAAAGTTGGTGTGGCTGGCAAAAATGAGAATTTGATGAAGCAGAGAATGGGGTAGCAAATGCTCTGCGCTCGAGGCTTTTGATGCGAGGTCACGGCGCCCGTACCGCTGCAGCCTAGCTGTGCGTGGGGTCCAGGCAGGGTGTAGCCCTGTATGCAAGCTATGGAGACGGCACTGTGGCGTGAGCTCTCTGCCATACTCCGCCTCAGCAGGTGTGGATATTGCAGCAGCAGGGAGTAAATTGGCATTGGCACAGGAGCGCACAAGTGTCAGTAGCGATGGGCCAATGGGGGTGGGGTGAGGGTGGGAGTAGCAGCGTTTGGAGCAGTATCAAGGAGCAACGGTTACTGACCCCTCACTCAGCTGGATAAAACTACTGGTCTCCTCGTGTGGGTCATCCTCGGGGGTTATATGGGACCAGCTCCCCATGCTCTCTTCACTGCTAGCACTCATAGAACGCTTGTCCCGCTTCACTACTGCAGCCACCGCCACAGCTGGCCTGTCCCTCTCACTGCTGGGGAGAGCAAACCGCAAGACGGTGGGAATGACCATCGACTAGTTGTGCACAATGTCTGCTGCAGTGTGTGGTTACTTTGGCTGTTTTTCCGAATGCTGTTCCCTATTCGTGTCAACATTGAGTTTTGTTAAAAACTACAATGCATTTTAAAAGGCATTATCGGGACAAAAATTATACATCTACAGTAACTTCATACAAATGACAAGTCTTTGAAACTTGAAATAACTGTGCACCACATAAAAAGAAAGCTTAATTTTAATATCTTTAATGCATCGGCAAACTGCATTCCCCGGGGGCATTGTTGGATTTTCAGTGTTTTTCAGGAAACTGATTAAATTAAGTCATAATCAGATGATTGAGGGCTGCCATCCTAGACAATTCCAGAGGGAAATCAGGTTTTATTGACTAGGCGACTGATCGAGTTCCACTCTTGACACATGGGCCAAACCGATGCACTCCACTTGTTCCTGGATTACATCTATTGTCAGGTGAAAAGGAGCGTGTCTTGTGACTCTCTTGTGGTCTGGGAGCCTCTCAGCTGTTTTCCTCTTATTCACTTTTGAACAAGTCTTATTTTGAGGATCAAATTTTCTTTAAAACACTAAAGTAAAACCCCAAGAAATTGCAACTGATTTTATTTTTTATTTTTTTACATTTTCAGCAGGTTCATTTGATTCCACACTGAGTTGCACAGTCAGTCTTCATTACCCCCAGAATATCCACTAAAATGTCTTCTGGGAGAGTCTAGCTCTACTGCCTCCTCTGAAAGGCCACTCAAACACTGAGGTTTTAGAATTGGAGTAAATCTTGCCACATTGTTGAGTACTTGTCTTGCTAAAATGTCAGTCTGATTGGAATAAGAAATGCAATACTGACCATGTCTAATAATATAATAATCAGAAAGACTAAATGTCGTTATTCCAAATAAATTGACTTCATATAAACACCATTCTTCAGCTAACCTGCTGCCAAACGTCTCTGAGGCAAGCTTTCATTTAATGTGACACCCAAATTCCTTATCTTAGTTGTGTCAGTGTAATCTAAATACCTATGAGTGTCTTGTGGTTTTAGGGTGAGTGCAGCTTGTACTCAAGGTGAGCTGAACAGCCCCACAGTGGATAAAAGATGAAGCCACTAAAAGCTTTCTGCACACACAGTACATCATCCAGACAGTGTGAGTCACTGCCTAGCCAAAGGTTTGTCAAACCTCACACACTGCTAAAATAGATTAGTTTTCCGAGTGAATGGATCCTCTGTGATCAAACTCTAAAAATAGCTTTGGTGCGCTTGGACAGTTGTAGGGCCTGGATTTCATTTGTTTAGTGCTGATTTTCTTAGACAACTTTTAATGTTAACCTTAAAATAACCATGTAACATTTCTCACTCTTACTCTTGTCAGACAGACTAATCTCTACTTTTCAGATCTACACTATGATGATTCTGCTACTGGACAATGACAAACTTTCTGCCCGAAGGAGGGGTCTGACTGTCACACAGATGAACTGTGAGCTGGGTAATACCTGCTTCCGCCGGCCGTAGCTCTCTCTGTACGCTTGGTAGCTGTCATGTCTGGGGGTGTTTCCTGAGGTCCTCCTCCTGTCCTTTCAGGGTTTAAAAGAGTCTCTTCATCCCTCTGATCTCCCTCAATGTGGATCAGTGGCACATCTCTGGGGCCCCTCATACGGGATGCACCACTGTCACCCGTCCCGGACCCTACTCCAGTACCAGTTGGCTCCTGGCCAGACCTACTCCGACCACAACTTAGATGAGATTGTTTAAACCCCCTCCTTCTTTCGCCGACAGGCATGTGCGGCTGTGGGAGCGACCCAGATGTGCCCCCAGGTACATCTTGCTGGCCTCCCACTGCAGACTTGCCAATATCTACAATGTCAGCTGCCAGGCGATTGGCAAACTGCTGCACATGGGGCTGGGAGTCTACTGCAGCCTCCAGCTCAATACTGTCCTCTGGATCGGCAATGATCTTGTTCTTTCTCATCAAGGACTCGATGGAGCTCGACCAGGTCTCATGAATCAGCATATCAGTAATCTGGTCAGTCTTACCCCTTTGATAGAGGCAGGAGTCTGACTTACACAGTCCTGTGGCTGACACCGAGTTAGTGGGGAAGATATTCAGCGTGTCTCCATGCACATTGCGGGCAAATCCGTCAAAAGAGTTGGCTTTAATGGGCGAGTTGACAGTCAGTCGCGAGTCTGAGGAGCGACGGTCTGGGACAGAGGACTGACGTATACAGAAGGGTGTTCTAGGAGAAGGGGGGAACAGGCTGTTGCTCCACTCTTTAGTCTTGGCAATGCCATACTCTTTGTTTTCCTTATCCATATCCCGAAGCATAAACCTGTAGAACTCCTCTGTGATGCTCTCTGTGCTAGACTGTTTGGACAGGCAGGATGAGGTCCTGACATTAAGGTGACCATTTTTCTTTGATGCAGCCTGTTGCACAGCTGCAGCCAGAATGCTGCTGGCATTTTTCCCTGCGTAATAGTCCAGCAGAAGGTCAAAGCCCCTGCCCTCAGTCTCCATCTGGTTTACCATAAACCGTGAGAACTCATCTGTGATGCTCTCACAGCTGGACTGCTTAGAGATTGAGCTACCACGGCTCAAGTTCTGACCTAGCCGGCTGCCAGGGCCCAGTGTGTTGGGTGTGCCTATGGGGTCTGCATCCTCTTCAGGAATGCTCTCATAACTAGATGCCTTCCCGCGGCTCCATCTCTCACACTGCAACCTGCTGCGTGGCTGGCCTGTTTTGGAGGTATCCACCACATTAAGCTCAGGGCAATTCATAATCCTGGCTGTGACTTCAGAGGCAAAGAGGGCAAATGGATCCTGTGGTTCATCGGGGTTGACTGATTCGTCCACCACCCGGTTCACTAGCCGCTCCATCAGCTCTGGCTGCTCCTCCGTTTTTCTCTTGATCTCACTGAGGCGTGGTGCCCGGTGTTTCTTGGAGCCAGCGTTGTTGCTCTGACTCTCTTTCCTCCTGAGCACTGTGCGGCAAGCAGGGATCAAGTAGGCTTCAGGCCCTTCGGTAGATGTCCCTTTCAGGGCACAGAACCAGGGTTGTTTCCCAGTGGAGTTCTCCAGGCAGATGGCTGCTAGTTCTGTGGCCATAGACACCACTGTAGCAGCCAAATCATCAGCATAGCAAGTAATAGGTGTCCTGGACTCCGAGTCCATTCTGAAATAGAGCAGAGAACTGCAAGAGTTGAGGGAGGACTGGGGTGTGAGGGAGGCCTGTCTGCTGTCACTGCCTGTCAGTAGTCGTCCCCTCTTCTCAGCGCAATGAACTGGGATTTCACTCAAAGGTTCCCTGATTGCACCACTGCTCTGCTGGATCTGCTGGTGGTCAGTGAAGTCCTTGGCGGGCAAGGAGGCATATTTAGGTTGACTTTGTCTGCATGATGACTGCTGCTGTTGCTCTTTGCCGTGTGCTGCGGACGAAAATGCAATGAGATCACTTTCCTCAAGCACATATTTCTCCTTCAGCCCAGGAAGTATGCCAGTGTGGTTCTCACTATTTGTGGACTGGCTATGGCCAACTAAGCACTGTAAGTGAATTAATGGATCCTTGTCCTCCTTGGTGGTAGCAGGCTCCCTAGCACACGTATCACCCTCTTGCATCTCAAATGAACCTTGGTCGCATGTAGAGATGTGACTGATTTTCTTCTGTGTTAGGCAAAGGATGTCAAACAGCAAATTGTTTACACTGTCCTGCAGAAAAACCTGGAGGTTTGGTGAATCTTTTCCAGTGCCCTCTAGTTCTTTCTTCTTTTTTGCTTTCTCTAAAGCATGCTTGAATAGGCTGTCTGCCACCTCATTTATTAAGTCATCCACCTTACTTTCATCCATGTAGGACTTTTTTGGACAAGTAATGCCATCCACTATCTTGTTATGCGTGGTCTCCAGCAGATGGGCTACACTCTTGTAGCCTTGTGGTTGAGTCAGCACCTCAGCTGCTTCCCTGTGCAGGACCTCAGCAATGTTGGCACGAAACGCTTCAACGCTGGTACCCTCTGCCACACTGCAGTGCAGCGTGAAGGCTGCAGAGGCCTCGGCAGCGGACATCAGACCGTGGGATGCTGTGTAGACTTCAGCGGATTCTGCGTCAGAATCGCCGCACTCCCCGGGCTCCTCTGTTAGCTCCACAGCTGCTACAGCACCGGCCACCTGAGCCATGCCACACATGGCTGAGGAGAAGGAGTAGTCACCCCTCTCCTCTGGTTCCTGCAGCTCCTCTTCTGTGTCTTCCTCTGAACCAGATTCCATGGCAAGCTGTTCTGTCAGATGGGGGGTAGTAATGGTGCCAATGACACTGGCAGCACAGGCCAAAGCCACCTCTACATGTTTGGATGGGTGTCCTCCATTGTGGTGGGGAATGTGGGCCTGTATCCCATTCTCTGGTATCTCTCTGGCTTTGGCAGTGATATCCTGGTCAGGCACATCAGACACCTGGGTCTCTGGCCATTCTACAGCCCCATCAGAGCTGTCTGGGCTTTGAACTATAACAATTTTGGGGAGTTCAAAAGAGCAGGTGCGCTGTTGGGAGGGCTCTTTGGTCTTTGAAGGACCAGTGGAGTTGGAACGACGACTAGAGAGGGACACGCTGACAGCAGCCTCAGAGACGAAGGACGTTTCATCTTGAGAGAGACGTATGAAGGCATCTTGCAGTACTGACTCAGCCAGATTGGTGGCGTAGTGACCAGCTGATTCCTTAGTGTGGAGGCTTGCTCGCTGATTCCCTTCCCTTTTCACCTCAGCGTCCTCCCTGCTCTGATGATGGGCCAGCTGTCCCCTCTGACATGCAAGTCTGACACAGTGTTTCTGTGCAACCTCTACCAAGCTCTCTGCCAGGTCGCCACTCTCCGGTTCTGTGAAGAGACAGGGAAACAGAGGAAGACAGGGAATGAAAAATGTCCACACTGATTAGGGAGCAGCTCCATCAGTTTCCAAAGTGTCACAGCAAGAGAAGAATATTACTCTGTTTTACCGTTCAATGAATATTGGAGCCTGTTTATGTCTTGTTTGACCCATTCAATTTCCCCTTGGACAAAATTCCAGAGAATTATTTCCATCTAACACATTTCACTCATCACAGGGGTAACACATGTACCCCTTCAATAAATTCTCGTGTTACATACAACATCACTATAGAAATCTTTCTGTGCTTGCCACACAACTGCCTCCATAGTGTTGCTGCAACCCCAGAAGGAAATACAGTGTTTAATGTTGCCCAATATGCTGTATTTGTTTTTTAAACATGATGTCTGCTTATAAATGAATAGAATAATGTTTACAATATTAAATAGTGTGTTCTAGTTTGAGGTCAGCAATGATGTCAGAATAGTTGACATATTTTTGAACAATGTCAATGTGGCTTTTCACTGTATCTTACTTTGCTGGCCTTACAATTCCCCATTATCTACGTGAGATAAGAAGTGTAGTAGGACTACCATCACTTCCACTGTTATCATCATTCGATGAGCTAAGACCTAAATAACAATGAGCCAGCCATGCAGCAACACTACAACCAGTGCTCTATTTTTCAGCTCTGCCTCTTTTCTTGAGGACGCTGCCATCACATCAAAACATGTTTTGGAACAGCCACTTCATGCTGCGAGTAAATGCAAATTTATCACAGGAACACTGTGAGGCTGTTCAGTTCCATGGGCAGATGTGGGAGGAATCTTTAACTCCTGTGCTGTTGTACACTGGGTCACACAAGGACGGAGAGTGGACGTAAGGGCAACTATGATGAATTTATATTTGTTTCTATATTTTAATCTCACAATACACATATAGTGATAATCATGTGATACATCTGTAATTTTCATGTAATTTAAGCGCAGTGGTTTAAGAGAAAAAAAGTCAAGATATTCAACAATAGAATATGTCGAAATACCTAAAAAAAACAACAAAAAAAACATTTGGATCAACACCAAACAATAAAACTAAACTGTTTGTTGGCATTACTTTGTACCAGCTTTCATCCAACTCTGTGTAAAAGTTTTTGAGATATCCTGCCAACTAACACACAAACGCAGCCAAAAACGAAACCCTCTGGAGGTATAATGAGGATCACCATTTCTGAAGCCATCATCCTCACTGTCATCACCAAGGTGTTCTGAGGCAGTCAGGAAGTCTTCTTCTATGGACGAGATGGAGCGATTAGTGTCGTCATCGACCCGCTGCCCTGCTGCTCGTCCCTGCTGAAGCTGTTGCTCCTTTCCCCACTGCAGACCAATCAGGAACTTGTTGATTTCAAAGATGATGTTGCTAGGTTGGGTGGAGCGTCTCCTTCCTGAACACTGAACCAGGCACACGCCTGTACTTCTCTGCTGCTGCTGCTGCCCACCCTGAAAGAAACAAGTACAGATACCTATTATGCATGCACACACAGAGACACATAAATACACACAGCATGTATATACAAAGTTGTACATGCATACACACACATACTGAACACACACAAAGGTACACACCAAGCATGCATTAACACACAGTGGACAATATGTATTATGAGATAGAATATTATAAACACCTTCAGAGTCAGTGAGTTTTTGTAGCTCTAATGCATGTTTGTCTTCCTTTTATTCGATATACTATTAATTCTCTGGACATGTTCATGGAAGTTTAATCTAATCGTCTGTGCAGGCTCCCTTAGGCTATGTATTGATCCTAACAGTGGGTTTTATACAATGACATATTTGGTGAGCTTCAAAAAGTCTATGAGATGGTCAATAGCTGAAGGGAATATTGTATTATACTAATTAAAGCAGGAATGGATATTAATTAGCAACTATAGTTTGTGTGTTTGTATTTTTAATGTCTATTTAAAGTTTCAAAGTTTTCTGAAATAAAAATGTTTGGTTTGTCTAATACGTAGTTTTATGCTCTAGAAGACATGCAATGTTTTTTTATTTGAGTGAAGGGAGGATAATTATTAGATAAAATGAATGCTCTTCCTCCTGTGGATTTTCTGTGGAAGTTTCCGATCTAATCACACAAAATTGTGGTACAAAAGAGCAGCTTGCATTCTCTGCCTCGCGCGCCAGGCCAGTTAATTCAAACCTTACATCACTGCAAACTCACCTGAGAGAGGGAGTGTGGGTGTGTTTGGCAAGTGTCTGAGGCTTCTAGGCCACCGAGCAGTAGGATCTCATTTTCCTTCGGCTGGTGGACAGTCAGTAATTCAACGAGCTTTGGCAAGTCTGGAGACAACGATGCCAATTTCTGCAGGAGACATGTCGAGCACAGAGACAATGCTAGATGATCAAAAGAAAAGCTTCTTCTTCAAGCGACTTCAAAACTGAACATGTGTTTTGTGGTTCTAACTCAGAGACAAATAATTATAAAATCTTTCCTGTGAGAAGACTTGAGCCATGTGGTATGATTATTGATCGCCCACCGCTGCCACCGCCAGCTGCAAAAGGCTGCACAATCTGCATACTATCTAAACAAATCAACCCTCTAATTCTGGGTAATGATTTTGAATCCATGGCAACTGAGCGAATGTTTACACGTGAAATACAATGAACAGAGATCCTGGGAGATGAGAAGTGGGCGAGAAAGAAAAGGGGCTCACGCAGGATGCAACGAATGAGGGTGGACGAGGATTCTGCTCACCTTCATACTTTTGTCATCACGATAGTCTGTTTTCTGAGGGTCCAGATTTACAAAACAGATCTGAAAGAGACAAAAAGAAAAAGACGGAAGATTAGAGTGACAGTGTGAAGGGGAGGGGAGGGAAGATTATACCGTGAAAGCTGAGCACGAGTAGAGTACAAAGTGTCCCAGATGTCAGATGTGAGAGTGCTATGCTGGTAAAGTTACTGTATTGTCTTTCCCCCTACCATTTCTTCACAAATCCAACAAACCACACAGAAGGATAGCTTCCCTCGAAGTGACTCACCTTTTTAAAACTACAGCAGCTGTCAGTCGTATTTGAATAACCACTGTAAGGCGATGTCTGCCATTGGCAGAGCCCCTTTCTAGGAAGGCTTTACTTGTCTCTCAGGGGCTGCTGGCAGCAGGTGTAAATCAGCAACGATTTTCTTTCGGTCTCTGTCTCTCTTTTTATGCTTTTCTCTTCCTCTGTCTCCACTCTTCCAATGTGCCTCTATCACACTCTCTGCCTCCTCCTCCTCCCGTCTCAACCACCTTCGCATCTGGGTGCAGGTTTAATGGTGTGTGATGGAGTCCTCATGTCAGTGCTGGGAGTCTGGGACTGTCTGCCGGCTGCTGTTTGATTCTACAGCGCACAGCCTCTGATCTAATTTGGCATACCCAAGTTAGTCCTGTGTGGCTATAATGGATAAAACACGCCACCAACGGCATTTGGGGGAGGGGTCAGCTCCCACTTGAGCACTCATACTCAGTATTGGTATGTGCAGGGTACTGTGAGGTGCGCTGGGAGAAGTGAAAGCGGACGTGTCTCAGTCACGAACACATGCATTTCTATATGTGTCTGACATCTACATGCTTTCACGCTTGTCACTGCTAATCAAACTTCATCGCAATGTGAGTCACTGAGCCAGTCTCGATCTTTTCAAAGCCAAACACACACAGGTGGGATCCTGCTGCCTCTCTTTTACCTCTGCCATTTCCTTTTTTCTCTGCCTGCTGCTATGTTTCCTTTTTCTCTCTTCCTTAGACCTGCGAAAAATATATATAGTTTCAAATAATCACATCTTGACACACATAACTGTTTGAAATAATTTACCTTGAACTACCTGAGGTGTGCTTGATTTATTCTGCTAGGCGTCTAAACAGCCTCAGTGCTTGTGAGACAGCATATATTTTCCCTGATCTTCCTCTTTTTCTTCATTCATCTGTGTTGTATTCAACAAGATTTATTCCCAGAAAGTCATGTCAAGGTATAGAAGCCAGCATCAAGGTCTATGTATATTCTTTTTATTATTTCTTCTTTTAAAATCATGTCAAGTTGTCTGTCTGTTTTCTTTTTTTTTTTTGCTGCAGATTTGAAAATGAAGCAAAAAACTGCTGCAATAAATAGGTCAATACACTGACAAGTTTACATTTCAAATAAGGCTGTAATTTTGCATATTTTCCTTCCTTTAGAAGACATTCTGGGGTTAACTCCATCAAAGTAAAATCTAAGATTAAGAAAGAACATTATCAGGGAACAACAAAAACTGTCTGCAAAGCCAGACTGGACGAGCCAAAATGTCCTACCAGCTGAAGCGGTAATGCGGCACATTCAGTACAGGCCAATTTCCCCCCTCACCTCCAATCTGGTACCCTCCAGTCAAACACAATATTTTCCAAACTATTAAGTCTAATGTGATGAAAATTGCCGCTTGAAAATGGAGTCAGTCAAGTATAAAAAGTGTGAAGTCAATGACAGCTGACAACGAATGTAAATATCTGAAAAGGTTTTCCCATTTCACCCTGATCAAACCAAGTGTCTGTTTTTTCCCCTCCTCTGCCCATCATGGACTGCATGTGTCACCTCTAACATTTATCTGAATACTAAGAAGCTTGTTCTTTTGTTACCTTTCCCTCAAAATAACAGCAATCTACTCACCGAGGAGTACTAACAGTTTGTTCATTTGCTTGTCTGTTGTTCAGATTAGTTTAGTGAGTATGATGAGGACCTTTTTGTCAGAATAGCTGTTAAATGTCAACGACATACACACAGGACCTGAGATTATCCTACACCCTTTGCCGAAACCAAAGACAATAGCTTGATTTTGCCACTTGCTGACCCTTCGTTTGATAAAAATATGGCCTTTAAATTCTGTTTTTAGTCATTATGCAGAGTGCTTACATGCTATTGTTTCCGTTGCTGACAATATGCATGGAATAGTGTTTTTTAATTTTATTTTTGTTCTGTATCTGGATGCAGATATATGCCCTTTATTTAAGTGGCAAAGTGCTATGAACAAAGAACCATTTTACAGTGTTTCCTCTATATCGTAGCTGGCAGAGTTCTAATTGAAATCTTTGAAATCGAAATTCTATCCATACCACAACATGTAAATATGAGGTTTGGCGCCCTTGCTTAGGAGCACCTTGGCGGTATTCACTGGAAATCATCCCAGAAAAGCAGCGACAAAACACCTTCCCCTGCCTGCTAACACATCGCCTGCAGATAACACACAGTTTGAGGAAAAGCGAGGCGAGTGATCTGCGATTTTGACCTTGACAAGGGTTAAAGCAATTTAACCCCATCAGACGGGGAGAGCCAAGAGGCAGTTGTTCTAAATTTGGGAACCAGAGGACCATCTAGTCATCTCTGTGTCCATGTGTGAGTCGGGCCCAGGGACACGCTCTGATTCTATCAGTTTTTCACAGACATACTAGACGACACACACTTGCGTCAGACTGTCTCCGAAGGACTGACCGTAAACATCGGCTGAGCAGAAGAACACAGAGGGATAGAGGACAAGAAAATACAGCGACAGAGAGGGTGAAAGTAAAAGTTTGATGTCTGGGTACATTGATACCATGGAAACCTCATACACTCAAGGACTTGAATAGTTCTCGAGATGAGAGAGACAGCCACTCGTAACTTCTAGGAGAAGTAGCGTTGACTGATCATAATTGTCTCGCTTTTGTGTTTTTTGTTTTACACAGCTAAAAATACATGGGTAAACCTGCAATAACTTTTTGTTTGGCCACCTGGGGGCAGCAAAAACCAGCTGTAAACACAACTGACCAACATACTGACATATTATCATCTTTTAAGGTGATATGACAAATTTGTGAGCAAACAGTTGCTAATTTAACGCATGCGACAGATACAGAGCATATTAGCATTTATTTGGAGCTGTGTTACTCGACACATGAAAAATCTAAGGTCAAGATTCATTCTCGGTTTAGCTCTGTTTTTGGTCTCCACCAACTCCTGAGGCAAATATCTGGCTTTTTAGCTGCAGAATGCTTTGCTATGTTCTACTGTTTGCTCTGTGGTGCTGAGCAGGTAGCATGTGGTTGTTTTTTAGAGCTTTGCTGCCAAAACATCTGCCTGCTGCAGCTGGAAACGACGGTATGAGAGCTGCGAGAATAAACCAAAACAGTAACATTAAGGGCCAGATCGACAATGTGCTAAAAGACACTATAAAGCTTCATAGAGGTGAGGGGAACTGCAGAGTCATGGGTTCAACACTACAAGGGACCTCTTTCACATAAAAGTAATCATGCGATCCACTGTTAATATAGAGGTATTGATTATACCCACTTTAAGGTTAGGGAAAGATTGTGGTCACAACACAAAGGATGATCTCCGCTGGCAAAGTCAGCCATCCAACCACACATCCTCATTATGACCTCTTGCAGCAGTAGAATATCATACTTCCCTTTGCTACTGAATGCATACATCATTTTAAGCTGTTTGAACACACAAAGAGCCTATGAAATTTTCTGTAGAACGACGTATTGAAGCTGCAGCAGAGATCAGGGTGTCTTGCCACATCCTCTCGCTTCACTTGGTGCTCAACCAACGTAATTCTACAGCTGTGCTCAACATCGGCCCAGCCAACCAAAGTAAAACTCAGGGTGACTCTGACCACCTGTGCTGATGGACCAAACTGGACAGTAATAACCCTCACAGGAAGGAAATCTGGAAACAGCCTCAAAGTCAACTGGCAGTGAACGAGAACATGTTTTAGTTTCACCTTCAATAAAGCATGAAGGGCATCTTGACTTGTTCTAAAGGAAAAGAAACATGTAGGTATTTTTGTTCCCTAAACAATAAAGTAAGGAGGTTAAATGCTGTAGTTTTGTCCTATATTGTTGGTTTTGATTAAACTTGGAGAGAAGTTCATTCTCAACCTTGGAAATAGTAGTTTGATAAAACAGACTACTATTTCAAAGGTCGAACCTATACTTAGCCTTGAAGCCAAACAAAGATGATAAGCCCTAAAAATGGTGTAGATAATTTACATGACAATGACCTACATTGTTAACTTTGTGCTTAATTAGTCAAAGAATAGTTTAATTTTTATCTTCTATTGCATAATATTTTAGCATGCACTTTTGTCTGCTCATGTGATATAATACTGTACACATGTAATGTAGGGGATGATTATTCAATTGCCCACTGTCTTTTGTAAAATCATCCAATATTGATGCAGAAATGGACTCAAGGCTGTTAACACTGTAGACTTTGGATTACCATGAAAAACTGAATGCCAGTGTTCAGCCGTTTCGCTTTAGGAAGATTTATGTTTGTATTTGGTTGGCAGGGGTGTTGATCCACAGCCCCAGCAGCCAAATTCAGCTACAGTATGTTTGGTTGTTGTTGTTGTTGTTGTTGTTGTGTGTGTGTGTGTGTGTGTGTGTGTGTGTGTGTGTGTGTGTGTGTGTGTCAGAGACCCTAACAAATGCAGACACACACACACACACACACAAGGGTTCAATTGTCCCAACTCATTTGTGCATAAAATCCTATTTGCCCTTGGACATACAAAACTATCAGACAAGCAGATTTCTTTCTTTCCACTATTACACATACATACACACCTACAAACACAGCTTATGCGGATACTTAACCACAGTTTCAATACAATATTATGACGTGGTCAATATAACTAACCATTACAAACATTTCTTCTATGTCCATCAAGGCTTCATTCCTCCGCAGCATCCCTCCCTCTCTGCTCACAACTCTGATCCTCCCACACACAGCTGCTGCTTGTGGTCCTTCTGTCTCCCTTTTTTTCTTTAACTGTGGCTCTTTTTTTGCTCTTTTGCGTGACTTGAAACACAGAAGTATTTTTTGTTATACTGCATATTTAGCCCTTCATATACTGTACGCTTGTTCCGTGTGTGCCGTTATTTTAGGTAAACTGCCATTCCCCAGTGAAGCTGGATACAAATATATACAACTATGGGGTCATTCTCACTCTGAGGTCACAAAACTAAAAGTAGCTCCCTTTATTGTAAAGTGTTTTGACTTATCTCAGTGGCTGGCAACTTTAATTATAATCCATTTTATGTTTAATTTAATTCAAAATAAATTTGGGGTGGAAACAACAATAAGGCTCAGTGACTGCCATGTTCATTTTGTGATGGGCCCCACAAACTACACAGTGCTGGTGTGGAGACCAGACAGGCATGCTGATCTCACACACTAGTGACCATAAACAGCCTTATTTTGCGTTCATGAATGCATGTGCTGATAAAATGCATAACATCAGCTGTTCACAAAGCATAACAAGAAATACCACGTGATTAAATTCCACAGTGAGGTTGTCCAGGCTTTTTACTTCTGACTGAGCTGCTTCCTATTTATCTGCTATTTTGCTGCAACTGAAAAAAATTGTATCCTTGAATGCAGATGTGAAAACAGTGTGTACTTGATCAACGGCTGTGCCTTTCTACTGCTGAAAGGAAAAGAAAATATATGCAGCACTGAGTAGAGAATATCAAATGCACGCACGCACACACACACACAACTAGTGTTTGGCGGTGAGTAGCTCTGCTTGGCGCTCCAGGCTAAAGAGAACATCAAGAAGCTGATGGTGTCCTGGTTCTTCTCACGACATGAATTATATGGATATGTTATAGAAAATGTAAAAAACAGGGCCATATACTGTATAGTATCTCTGGGGAGTGTATACATTCTCTCCTGGGTCGACGAATGTATGCATTCACCAAAACATCATACAATTAACAGTAAATATGGACAGAAACATGTTAATACTGTTGGTTCATACAAGATAACAAAAACTCTAGAGGACCATGATGAAAATGGCTAACAGCAGATTATGATCTGACCCCGGGTAGTTGATGCTGAGTAGTGTCTTTTAAAATGCATACATTTTGATGTGTTGTTCTCACATTTGGAGAAGTGCTGAAGTGTTACCATGAGAATTTTTGAGAATCTTCACAGAGTGCATATAAAATGAGATGTCTTTGTTTAAAGAGTAACTTAACACTAAATCAACTTTTTTGAGATAGTAAATCTATTGATCCCATTTTTATAGTGTTCATTACAACAGAAGCTATTTTTCTTTTTCCAGTTATAATCCTGTAATTCTGTCCACTTGACCCCCCAGAAAACCGTGAAATATCTATGATGCACCCTGGGACACTCCACCCTGACCGTCATGTTCACCCCCCACATTCCCCAACCTCTGACATATAAATACAGCAATCAATACTCCCTATTCCCTATTGTCCACCAAGGATTTCAAACATGCAATCTACTACTTGTAAATTGGTAATTTAGTGTTTTTTTTTTTTTTGTGTTTGTGGCAAATTTACAAATTTGCTACCATTCATTCATATCCCTTATTCTGTCACTGTTCAAACTGCCCAGAGACTAACAAATGCAATATTTCTCCTCACCTGAACTGTATTGTATCCAAGCTATATGATGAGCTAAAGCATTTTTGCTACAAGACCTCCAAGTAGATTAATTCGGCCCTGCCTGCACTAAAGACTCTTCAACAGACTCCCCATTTTTACATATTTTGTTCCTAACAAATATCCACTTTTAATAACACAGCATAAACAGTAATAGGTATTTAGATGAGGGCTACAACGTTTATGCAAGTAGCTCTCAAATTTGGAGAAGAAACCTGCACCAAAGACTGTAGTTTCTCATAATGTCAGATGGACGGTCTAAAGTAAAAGACGTAAAGGAGAGGTTTGGTTTGGGTTCAGAAGAAATAGACAGTTTGTCTTCCTGCTCTGATCCTGCTGTAAGTCAGCGGTCCTGCCGCGTCTGATGGCATATTTATTCTGTTCTCCCTCTCTCCTGGCCGGGAAGGGACAGGTCAGGACACAACACACTACCCAAGTGTGAAGTGTTTGGAACCGGTGATGAATGGATCACTCTCCTCCAGGGACTACAGGTTCAGAGCAGGAAGACGGATAGCCAGAGGAATGGACAGTGTTGAGAAGGGATACTGCTGGCTTACTAAACCAGACTTTACGCATTTGAAAAATTTGGCACATGATGTTTCTTTTTCTATCCAGAACATTGTCATTACGTCTTAAAGTGCTTACTCAGACACATTAAATACACAGATCAATGAAAGGAATTATAACATGTAAATCAGATGCAGAGATGAGGTAAGTGTTTGCCTCACAAAGAAAAAAACTATACGGTGCTGTCTACCTCTTCAAAATGCGCACTCTGTCAAATCACTCAGGGGTGTGATGAAATTCGGTGTGACTATCACAGCAACATGACACTTCTCTGTGACTTCATGCATTAAAACATGAGTGAGTGATCAAAGGTGACAACATGATGCAGCCAGAGGTGGGTGATAGAGCGAAATGCAGAAAATCCAAAGCTTTTATCTTTTATTTAGCTCAAAGTTTATTGGCCTTCAGCACTCACTATTTTGGACTGTTCCTGTTCCTGAATATGTAAACACGGGTTTGTTTTACTCTCAGACAGTTCTTAGAAAAACTCAACACAATGGACTAATTTGGGTGGCTTTGGATCTCAAGGTTTATCAAAAATAGATCTCTAAATAGTTAGCTTCCAGTAAAATCACAGTATGCTGCTCCGTTCAATACAACAATTGCTTAGTTGTATTAAAGCTAGAAAAGGCAAAGTCAACAAAAAGAAGGGAATAAAACTCCTCCCTTTGTTACCCGGTGGTCTGTGTCTTTCAGTATCACTTTCCACTGAGTATCCAATGTTTGTGTGTGGTTTTGTGGCTACTCCTCTCATTTGGTTTGGATTAGCGTTCATTGTCTCACCCTCTCTTCCCTTTCGCTTTTTTTCGCTCCGTTTTCCCACACTCTGCCTTCTTTCTGCCTCCCTGTACAGTTCAGGCCAGGACGATAGAATTTATTTCTCACACAGCGTCATCACTCGTAAGCTCCCTGTTTGATCGATTGGCCACATAAACCACAGAAAAGCCGAACGGGGAATTGAGAGTCAGAGAAAGCAATCTGTCACGTCACAGTCCAAGAGCGATGCTGCGGGAGGATGGGCCGCATCTGTTCGCACTCGCATTAAAGCGCCCCCTGTTTCACAGAAAACACAACAGAAAGTAAAGAAAACAAACGACCACTGTCTCGTTTAAACAAAAACTGTGAAGATGAAGCTGCTTTGTTTTTACATTTCACAGAAGAACAATGAAGATAAAACTGTCCACATAATCCCAAACTCAGGTAGGAGCTTGATGAGAAGCGGCCTGCTCAGCAAAGACAAGGACAGCACAAGGGATGTCTTTGTTTTCAAGTTGGCAGCCGTCACAAATAGCATTTCAAGTAAAAAATGATGAGGAGGAAAAGGGTCACGGTGCAATGCATAAATCTACCTCACAGGATTCTATGTAATGATCAGTGGGGCATGTTGGGATGATGTACAGACCATTTGCCTCCAAAAATCCACAAACTTTAAGGAGTGCTGTAATGCCACAACTTGTATCAAATAAAAAACAATTCTGAAAAAAATCTCTGATAAAACTCAAAGTAGTTTGAGTCCTTGGTATGTCTTGTCCTAGATAATACAGCTGGTGCCGGGGGCTTCAGGAACATTCAATTCAGAACGCGGCTGCTCACACTTACAAAGTGTGACATGAGCGTGTTAGAACGGGGCTCTTTGCTAAATTACTGCTATTACTGTTACCGTGGTAATGATTATCCAACGCTTGAGGCATATTATAGGGAGGAGTATGGGAAAAAGCATGCTAACATTTGCAACGTTTGACCTGATGATGGTGCTGGATTAAAAGTTAAGGGATCATCAAAGTTTCATTTCAATTCATCCTGAGGGGACCATGAATGCGTGCACCAAATGTCATGACAGTCCATCCATTAGTAGTTAGGGAAATTGCCAGCTAAAAACCAGCTTTATGCCGAAAATAGATTATCACTACTTGTTTTAGCATCTCTCCATGGGAACTAGACTGCATCCAGATCTATGGACCCCACCACTTTTGCAATTAAACCTGGATCACTAAGTTGAGGCTCTGATCAGTGAGGTGTGGGTCGTCGCTCAGAGTCTGGAGTTATCATTTCAGAAAAACCCAAGAAATGGCAAAGAGGGACGCATAAGAGATATTTTCCATCTAAAGGTGAAAAAACTGATTTCACCCCTGAGGGGATGAATATCAGACTTATTATGAGGCTATCACTGAAGTGTGGGTGAATATTTCATTCCTTCTGAGAAACTACATTTCAGATGATGTTGTCAGAGATAAAGGATTATGTATTTCAGGTGCTTTCTTTAATGAGACCCACCTACAGTAGGGATCTTGAACCAATCTAACTTTCATTAAAAAAAATGTTTTAAATCCTAGACTAGATGCAGTGTTATTTTTTATTTAAAGTGTTGGTGCACTTTGTTAGTGAAGTCCATGTCTGTTGTAAAATCAATTAATTTTGTTCGTTGTTCTGCCTCCCGACTAACGAGTGCATGTAAGCCACTGACGGATGTAAATCCTGAATGTAATTCATGCTTAACTTGCAATTTCAAATGAATAAGTGATCAAAGGTGACACATCAGAACTGGGTGACGGAGAGGATTAAGTATGTGTGTCTTCCACAGCTAAAAGCGTTTCCCTCTTGATGAGTTTTCTCCCACGTCCTTGGCTAAAAGACCAATAATGTCCCTAGTTATTTAAACACATACTATGTCCAGAATATCCTTGCTAAATGTCAAATTCTACAAAAAATGTTTAGAAATATAGATAGGTTATTTTGTTGACAATTATCACCCTTCTTTTAATTTCTAATGTCATTTTTATATGTTTTTAAAAGCAAATTATAGTATGTTATCTTTGGTGCTGTGTAATTTGCTACTACTCATGTTACCACTGTAACTGCTGTGATACATGTAAAGACTGGAAATGTAAAACGATGCTGAAAGGCTTACGGAGTTTTGGCAAATTGTATAAATCAGTGTTCATCAAGACTGAAAACACCATGATTAAAAACTATATATAGTAACTTAACGGTTACAGAAATACGCTCATAGCCAAGTAGCCAGAATCATAAAATCTGATTACAGGACGTGAAAGAGTCTGCCTCTCCATGTCAGCTCAAATAACAATCACAATTTTGTCACGGTGTTTCAACATTTCTATTTCTGCCAAATCTATCCCAGCATGCACTAGCTAAAGCCTGAGAATGGCTCATTAACAACCACACAAAATGTACCAAACAAACAAATGTGATCAGTTGTGTCGTTTTCCCGTTGTCAGCCAAACCCAAATCAGTGGCATTAAAGTAACTTTGCTTGTGAGGCCATGTGACTGCCGCTGTCAAGGGGAGAGTCCAGAAAGTAGAAAGAGAGCAGATGGAGGACTTAAATCCAGCAAGAGTGTTTTTTGTGTGTTCCCCTTCCCAATCGAAGGAGACAGTCACACTACTGACATCCCTGAGAGTTTGTGTTACAACAGAGATGAGCACTCTCTGATAGCTTTTTTATTTTCAGTCACAGAGTGTGATAAAAATCAACACAACAGAAATGCACTTACTCTACAAAACCATCTTCCTTTAATAAATTGCCTGCTGAGACTAAATAGAGCTTTTAGCAATCTCTCAGCAGAATGAAATTACATAGTTTAGAATAGCTACTCAAAGGAAATCATCTGGTGTATTTCAAGCAGCAAAGTGATGATGAGAGATTATATTCCATTCGTAGATGCAAAAATAAATGTACTTTTCCAACTCATTTTCAAGAATGCAAAATGCACGCCAAATTCTCCTTTCATTCACAGAGCTGGCAACAAAGCCATCATGAACCGGCTGTCAACATCATAAGTAATATTGTTTATGGATTTTTCCTTTGTAAATTCATCAATAGTTATTAAGGTTATATTTACCTCCCATCAAACCCACGAGTAAGCCACTAAAATACTAACTTCATACCAGACTGAAAAGCAATGGCTCACTGCCCTCTCTGGTCAAAAGGTTCAAGTCATTCCCAGTTGTTCAGGTATATTTATGCATGTCATTAACTCCACTTCTCCCAATAACTCCTCACACGAGCTGTTGGTGCATATGAAGTACAGGTACATAAAAGGCTGTACTTCTTTTAAAGCATTTATTGGTCAGTCGCATATTTTGAGTTATTTTGACTATTGTCTCAAAGTGCTGTTTTCTCACTTCTGCTATGCTGGTTGGGTGATCTGTTTCTACAACAGTATTGTCACTTTTATAATAAAATCTCTTAATAGGAAAATTGCATGTTAATAGAGTGAAATTACCACTCCGTTTATAGATTTTTAAAAATGTTTTCAAGGAAAAGGTAAAGGAGAACGATGTCTTACAGTTGCACTACTTAGTGATGTAAGCACAACCGCTGGATTAGCCTAAATCAATTCAATTTTCTCAACTCATAAGAAGTGACACATCAAACCTTAGGAACAAGAACCGTCTACTAAAAAGCAGCAAGTGAGCCCCAGCAACCTGCTGCAAAGACACTTTTTTCACCAACTCCATGCCCACAAGCCACTCAGACGAAGCAGACTGAAGAGAGTGCAGTTTTTAGATGTCATCTCACATCATTTCTGCCTTAAAATTCAAACCATTACCTCACTGTCATTTGAGGCCACAAACATGCCTCCTGCTGCTTTCAAACTCCACACTAGAGATGACTCTGGTCCATCTTTGTTGCCAAAAGGGTGCGCGTGTTTCATCATCCACAGTATGCTTACTCACCATGGTGCAGCTGCCGTCCGTGTCGTCGTCCAGCAGGCCCAGTCTGCACAGAGCTTTCTCATTCCTCAGCCAGTACTCCGACGAGTCCAGCACACTGTTGCTGCACAGCACCTGCAGCACACAGATAAACCCTGTTCATGCACAGCAGCACTGAAATCACACCACACAAAGAGACACATGGAGTGCATGACACCATCTGAGTCAGCCATTCACTTTCATCTGCCAGTCTCTGTGTTTCCCCCTCTGGTTGTTGGGATCAATTGACCTTTCTCCAGGACCTTTATTTCAGAATAAGTGTCTGCGGCATACAATCAATAATCTGTCAGCTAACCAGACACTGCACAGTAAATATTCAACAGTTTTTGTTCCCCCTGTGGAGGGACATTTTAATGAAGCCTTCAGGGTGAAACCTACGGTCATAGAGCTGCCTTTGTCAAAGTGTCTTTGTCCCACTGACTTATGTACTCATTTGTCATACACTATTGACTTTGCTATTTTAATAACCACAATGCCAATTTATTGACAAGGGTGAAGGTAAAGATGCCCTTGATGCTTGTCACAGTGCTAGGGTTTGACCATAAGGTATATTCATATTTACCTGTAAAAGGAGAAGAAAAAAATACATCTACACAGTTTGCGGCACCAATGCACAGCAGACAAAAGATTCAAATCACACGCTAAAAATAAATCCTTATGGAATTGCTTTGACATATGACAGATATTACATGTGTGTTGTTCATCTTCACTGTCTATTTTTAGTGACAAATCATGCCCCCTTATGCCTCCCCCCCCCCCCCCCCCCCCCCCCCCCCAAAGAATAAGCCATCTGTGCAGGCCCTCAGCCAGGTAAAGGTGACGTAGACTCAGCTGATCTCACAGAGAGCGATCATATCAAAGGCTGCTGGCACAGGTCAGCCGAGCACGAGGGCCAATTATAAGAAAGACATCACCTTGTGGCTCTACAGGACACTCGAGTGGAAGTCAGTTAAGACCATGAGCGGCAGGCTAATTAAGAACACACACCAGCGAGTCCACCTGCACATACGCACACAGTGAGGGACACACACAAACAGACCCACACACACTTTGAAAGGAAATTCAATCTAGCCTCCACCTCAGCCCACTGATCTGTACTATTTCCCCTCCTGTCTCTCTGGCACTGGGAGATGATAAATCTACTGGGCTGACCCGAGGGCCTGGCTGTTCTTCTTATTGCACAACCCCTGGGTGTCACCAGCGCCCCGCAGGAGGAAATGAAAATCTCTTGTACTCCTCGAAACACACAAGCAGATGGGAGACGGCAAATGACGGACAGGTGCACAGGTACACGCGGCGAAAAAGACGTGGCTGACACAAGCGGTCTCACAGCGGACACAGACAGGCGGACACACCGGTAGACAGACGTACACTTCCGTCCCAACACAAGCACACGAGGCACAGCTCTGTTTTTACCTTCTTGCAGGCGCTGATGGACGAGGCCACGGTACTCTCTGTGCTGCCTCCCTCCACCTCGACAGACTCTGAGGCTTCAAACATGGCAGACGACTGGAAGTTACTGCAGGGCAAAAGGACACGGAGTCGACTTTGTCAGAGCAAGTTCTCGTTAAGTGCTCAACACCTCCCTTTCTAAAAGAAGACTGCGGGTTATCTCCACTCTGACGGGAGCAGCCCATTGCCTGTCACATTTGTTCATACTGTACAGCTGTGGCGTTCTTCCAATGAATTAACCAGACAGCTGTAGGAAAGAATTTTATTTTTTTAATATGTTTTTTTTTTTTATATGTTTATTGGTATAGGGGCAAGTATACAGCATAAACCCATGCCACACACTACAGCATTTATAGCCTGAGCTAATTTGCAATGCTTGTCCCTAGAATATTCTGAGGAGAATACTTCATCCTTTCACCGAGATCATTCCCGGGTAAGCAAGACAGTGCCAGGGCAGTTTCTAATGCCCCAATTTGCACTTGAAAAATGTGGCAGTTTATGGCCAACCAAGGTGATTATTTTCCGAAGAGTGCAAAGAGTTTGTTTGTTGGTCTTTGGATGTCAAGACCTTTTCATAACATTATTTATTTACATTATTTATTATTTATGAGAAACCACTGTAGCACCTGCACAAATGTTTCTTTAGGGATTTCTGTGATGTCTTCTCTCTCTGCATGAACTGCATAAATACACTAATGACACAGAGTCCTTCTAGCATGAAGGCAAAGCCACCTGCACGTTGGACCCACTAGTGCATAGCTAGTAGCTTTTTGCAGTGTTCAATAGACGCTGCAGCCAGTCTCCAATTTCTGTATGAGAAAATATCACACACATACTATGCTGTATGCAACTAAGCATTAAAGTGTAAAAAATTCATGGCCACTTTGCCAAATCTTGAAATTTGACAGCAATGGCGACAGAGGATTAAAGCAGGACAAACAGGGAAACACAACACGTTAGCTTCATTTGGTGCATAAAACAACATTATTCCACAATCTGCAGCGATGGGAATGTCTGTCAGACTACGGCGAGCCTAAACACAACACAGCAAACTCAAAAATCCCAGGAAGGCGTCATTATCCTCTGTGCATGCTTTAACTGAGATAAGCCAAATCGAAGCTTATCTGGAATGGCATTAATGAGGATCAATTTGGAAAATAAAGAGGCCGGGGATGCATATTTAAATAGGAGCAGCTGTTTTTTTCTGTAATCCACATATTTCAAAGCAAATTAAATGCATTTCATTTTGAAAGCCCCCAAGGCGTCACACAACTGTATCTATTTGCAGCTAATGAACATGCTTGATGTAAGTTTACTGTGAATGGCCAGACACACTGAGGAAAAAAAAAAGAAGAAAAAAAAAAAGATGATGTACTGGCGATAAGTGGATATGATGTGCTTTAAATAGGCTGCTGTATCTCCAAGGCACACATCAAAACAGGCATCAACACACACACACACACACACACACACACAGAGGCACTGGCTCCGCAGTGAATATGTTGGATGCATGCAGAAAATTGGAAGCGAACCACACTGTAAAAGATGGAAGTGAAAAACACTGTAAAAAAAAAAAAAAGGAAAAAAAAGAAGAAGAAACGTGCAAATGTTGAGTGATTCTCGCAGAAAATCGGAGGGAGAGCAGCGGGGCAGATTTGTCGCGCACGGCCTCCCCCCCCCCCCCCCCCAGTGATCTTTGCGCTTGACGACCCTTTTTTTCCCGTCACGACGCGGCGGTGACTGACGGGTGTGCGCGCCCTCCTGCTCCCGGGGGCCCCGCGGCATCGGCCCCGGCGTGAGGACGCAATTAACCCCTCGAAAATGTCCGGCCTTCAAGGACAGCCCCGGGTCCGCTGCTGCCGGTCCACCGCGGGACGGTTAATTGCGGAACACGAGCGGGGGAAGTTTTGGCGGAAACCTTCGGATTTCGCAGCGAGCGCGTAAAATAATCAGCGTGGCAAGTTCAGGTCCCGAAAACTGCGGAAACCTTTCATTTCAGCTTTAATCTGGACGGTCACGCCGAGGAAAAAAAAAGAACGGAGAACGAGAGCTTATTAAAAAACACAATTGAAGTGTGAGAATTGATCATTTCTATTTCCGATGTCCACTTTTTTTTGCCATTTCTATCCGACCGGGCGAGCTGAAACCTCTCGCTCACTGAGCAGCTTCACTGCAATCACTCTGCGCGGATTTCTGGCCGCTTTCTCGTCACCAAACGCAAACTGGCACACTTTGCACATAAAGTCATAAAAAACACTCAGCTTTGATTCAGTGCAACACGAAATATGTGGCGCACTGGCCCCTCACACTCACTTCGTTCTAGTGCTTTTGTTAAAAAAAAAAAAAAAACTAAAGAAACACTACACAAATAACAAAAATACTATATTTTAAAAGGGTGCTGCAACAAAATCACTACGAAGTACTATTGGTGAATATCAGAAATTCAATTGAAGCGTCTATAGAGGCACTGTTATGTTGATTGCGTTTTGGAATATATATATATATATATGTATATATATATATACACACATATATATATATATATGATATTTCATCCCGGGATAATAAGCAGTGTCTTACCTCGGCGTCTTCAGAAGGCACTTTGCGCCTGCCATCCTGTCACAAAAACAAACCAGCCAAACTGTCTCCTCAGCCTCGGCCGGTGTGATCACCCCCTCAGCGGGGCCGGGGGTGGGGGGGTGATGGAAGGTGCAGCGGAGCGCCTCGACGCGTAATTGTCCCCGGGACGCTCTCCGGTCCGGATGCGCATCCCCGACCGAGCACTGAAGGAATCCCGGACCGCTTCACCGGGAGCGCAGGAGGACTGGTGCTGCTGCAGCCCAACACGAGCCCCGCGCGGATCACACGCAGCGAGCCGCGCCACGCAGCCGGGGGACCGGGGGGGGGGGGGGGCGCGCACGCACGTAGCCGACTGGCCCACCGATGCGCCGCGTTTGAACCCAAGTCGATCTCTCTCTCTGTGCGCACTGACAAAGACTAGCAGCACAGGCAGCAGCAGTAGGGAGTGCACGTATTAATACAGGCTGCAGTGGCAGAATGAATATCTGAGGCAAATGATTGTTCTGGTCATGGTCAGTGAAGAGGAGAGTAAAAGCCTGACTCTCCTGACTCATCTCTGTGGATCCCGTGGTTGACCTGCCTTTTTTTCCCCTCAACAAGCAGACAGACGCAAAACATCCGCGAGCACATCTCAAGTGCTCATTTACCGGCAAGGCGAAAGCAGGCGTGCCCGTTGTTACTGTATGTGTGACTGAGCTATTGGGGATAAACTTAGACACATTCAAGGAGCAGTCGCCATGGAAATATCTGATTCTTCTGTGTTTCTGCTCTGGTATAATTGCAGTGAGTGGATTTGAATATTCTGTCACTTTGTCCTGTGGTGACAGAGTGAGGGAGCCTAACTGACACTTGAGGCCAACACCAATGTTAGTGTGACAATATTGATATCAAATAATAATATATCCTGGCCTATATGTTTTATTTTAAATTTAACATAACATATAATATTACCAAACATTTTAGATTACGATGCTTTAAACTTGAACATTATAATTTTCTAGTGGACACACTATTTGGTGTCACTGTTTCTGTATTACCATACTTCAGTTACTTGTTACTTACCAGCTGACATACACACCAATAACTATATATCTTTGGTCAAATCCACTGATAATGTCAGTCATGCCGATGTATTTGTTGGGCTCCAATTGTTTCCCAAATTTTTTTTATGTATTTATCTTTTCAATTCTATTTGAGCTTAATGTTTTATTTGATCATGTACAACTGTATTAATTAATTTTTTGGCCAACTGGGAGCAGCACAACAACCTATAAACATAACTTCGACATGTATCACCGTATAAAGTTAATAGAGCGGGTTTCTATGTTAGTGAACAGTTTTTTATTTACACGCCCAGCAGACACTGAGGAACATAAGCATTCATTTGGGTTCGCGTTTCAGGCGACTGCACGTCCAATATTCACTCTCCTTTTAGCTCAGTTTTTGGTCTCCACCAACTCCGGAGGGAAATATCTGGCTCTTTAGCTTCTAGATGTTCACCAGCTAGTCTCTAACTGTGTCTGTCTGCTGTTTGGTGTTTGAGCAGGTAGTACAGTACAGTTCAACAGAGCTTGTTTGCTGCCACCATCATCTGGAAACAAGGTTGATGAGAGCGTGACAGTGAACCAAAATAGAACAGCGTGCTGGGCAATGCTGAAGTTATGCTTTGTTTGTGATCATTTTGACACTACATACAGTCACCACACACTTTTTTTCCCAGAAAGAAACCTAAAATACAAACACGGCCCAGATTCCCAATTGCCACTTGAGAGAGCCGACATCTCCATCACCTTAGCAGCAATAAAAGAGCCTTGAAAGTAATATCTACGTTCTCTGTATCTGATGGCGAGGGTAAAATTTCCCTCCTTGGCCCATTAGGGAGGCCACCAAATAATCAGGAGGGGGTAAAAGGAGCCGTGACTTTCAGTTCTCTATTATTCCACTGAGACTGTGTCGAGGGAATAAAGTGGTGGGCAGAGAATGAAGAAAATGGTGGATATTCAGAAAAGGTTATTGAGAAATCACAGATCTTGGTGAGTGAGTGAGTGAGTGAGACCAAGAAATAAATTATGCTTGTATCTATTTGAGCATTTTGAATCAATAAACCTGTTCAAAAATTCCTAACTGAGTATATGAACTTGACTAGCTCAGCCAGTTTCACCCACATTTTTCATTACAGATTCTGATATAAATAGCAGAAGTCCTGCATTAGCCAGCACTTTTCACCAACTGTTAATGCCCTCTGTGCTTATGTACTGTACCACCTAATTTCATGCTTCTCTGCTAAGGAAAACAGTTTTTCCAGCTGAATATTTTCTACAAAATTATGACAATAGAGTGCTAAGGAAGCAAAATGTATTCTTTATCATGGATCTGTTCAAACACCAGTTTTAACATTTTAAAAACGTAAAGGTGTGATATCCATACAGCTACAGGTTTTAACGCCAAAGCAAACCAACAAAGAATAACTGAAATCTAATCATCAGCCAGGAAATAAAAGTTTCAGACTCACCACAGACACAAGTGTAAACAACAAATGCAGTATGTAGCACACTGAATCATCCACATTTTCAATTTCTCAGGAGCTACTATGAGTCTGAGAATGCTTTTCAGACAAACAGAATAAAATGACTCAGCCTCCTTTACCCTCTGTATGAGTGTAAATACCAAAAACCTCCTTACATGCAAGAACATTGATGGGATGTGCTTTGCCAATAAACAACTGTGTGTGTATGACATTTCTGTGCGCACACTGTTCTATACGCACACATAAGGAAAACGAAATGTACCTCTCATACTGGGTACAGTGGATCTGTCCTCTTTCTCTGTCAAATAAAGACATAATGCAGTGTCATTGCTGTCATATTTCAGATACATCAAAGTACTCCGACAGTAAGGATAAGCAAGGTTGCTGACTTTAGTAACTGTTTGAAATTTCGATCAAGTAACAGCAGTAGAGAGTCATGTGTATGAGACATGAAGGAATATGAAGTATAGAGCTGAAAGTATTGTGGTTTTGGCAGAACAATAACTCCCACATCAGCTCCCAGATTTTGCTGTTTGTGGTGGTGTGCAAGAGCGACCTTAAAAGTGACCCAACTAGAATATCACCACAACCCCTTTATCACCTCCACCATCTAAATATACTGCATCAGAGTTAAGAGCATGAAGTAAACCAGCATCACCACAAAGCCAGAGATTTTTATGGGAGGATGTGCTGGGTTTTATGCTGTTGCACAGATTTGCATTCATTTATTTATATTTTTTATTTTAGTGGACATGGTTAATGTATAAAGATGTAGCTTATACATTTTTTTGACAACTGTTTAAAAGTACAGCAATCACTTAACTGCTCATTGTTCATTCGCAGGTTAAACCAATTCCACTTGTTACCCACAGTGAAAAGTATTGGTCAGCACATACAGTATCTGATTCATACAGTATCTCTACAATGAGTGACTTTAATTCTGTAGCAAATGCAGACAACATGGATTTTGACTGCATGTATCACAATTCACAGCTCTTATTTCCTGTTGAATATATTGAATCATCAGTGCTATTCATGTGTAATTACTTGGCAAGTCACTGAATCACTAATGGCTAATTTGTGCTTCATTTGTTTTCAGAATCGACCCAGACTTACTTCACAAGTGCAATATATGACTGGGACTGGGGCACATATCCCAACACAAACAGTATGCTTTAAACCAAGTGCTTGTTTAATCATCAGGCAGGAACTTCTTTCTAGAGCTTTCTTTTCTCATTCTTTACATAACTTTTTTCTTTTGTGTGTGTATGCACCCAAGTGCAACATCATGAATGTCTTCCAGGAGAGACTCTCTAAACGTATGCGGCATTATCCTCATTTGTACGATTCATTGTGTGTCACTATGTAATGTCACCACTAACAGCTGTGAATGACAAATCAACAGACCTATAGACCGCTCTCAAAGGAGTTCAACCCATTCAACTTCTTCTAGCCTTTCCTTTCTAATAGAAAGTAAAAGTCTGCTGACAGCTCTGTGTGGTATTCATACATTTCGCATTCAGGCTCAGCATGCAGGATGCTGATGGTTTTGAAGATTTCAACATTAAATCAATCCAGCAAAAGATCGCAGGGCTTCAAACTGGTTTGAAAGTGTTTTAAACAGTCGCATAGCAACAGTGTTTTTGTGTAATTCAAAGGAGCCGACAGACTGATAATCATCCAGGTAACAGTTATCCAAGAATAAATACAACACAAACTGTTGCACATGAAGCTTCACAGATGTTGAATACCCAAAACCAACATGAGTCAAACTTCCCTGATGTTAAGTCTGACACATACACACACACACACAAACAATATAATGCTGTCTTATCTTCCTTCTACTCCTTCAGTGTTTTCCCCCATTTGCTCTTCACACCAATCCCTCTTACTTTCTCCTCTTCCTATCTTGCCCTCCTCTTCCTCCTACTTCTATTCTCTTTCTTCTTCTCTGCCTCCCCTTTCTTCTTCTTCTTTTCCATCATCCTCTTTGTTGCCCTCCACACATCTTAATCCAAAGGATTTTCAGGGAATGGGGAACTAATCCATTGCACACTTTCTTAAAATAAAAGATGGAAGGACAACTAAAGTGGAGATGAAAGCGCAGACTGCTCTCATCAGCTGAGAGGAGACATCTGAGGGAGCTGGGAGAAAAAGGCAAATGAAGAGAGAATCAGCTCAAGTGCAGGCTTTTTTCTGTCTCAGTGGGGCTATTTTTAATTTAGTTACTGACTACAAAACAGAAATACATCACGTGAGAGCAGGAACGTGAGGAAGGGGAGGAGATATGGTGATGAATCTGAGCAGTTGTGACGTGAAAAGATAATAATAGAACATCAGGAGTGAAAAGGGGTCAACCTTTCACTTGGGGGGGCTGTGAGTTCACAGAGAAGGTTCAGTCTGTAAATAAGTTAACAGGTCTTATCAAAGTCACAAAATAAGTCAGTATGCTTGGATCCAGCATGCAATTTTACCTGCAGTTCATGTGTGGAGTTGTTGTAGCTCTGCTTTGATGTCTACATCACAATAGTTCAGATACTGAATAAACAGACCTGGTTTGCATTTTTACACATATTGTTGTGTAGTCAAGTAAAGATTACCAGTTTTCTGATGAAATATTATCAATAAACACTTAAATTAGACACATTTTAGAATATAACATTAAAAAATAGAAATACAACAGATGTCAGTAAACTCTGAAATGAGCCAAACTAAGGTCAAATTTGACATTATTCCAAAGTTACTGCAGTCTGAAAAGATTTGCACATGATGATAAAGCTGAATATTACATAGGGAGGTAAAGACAATCCTGTCTTCTGGCTGGCATTAACCGAAGCATCAACTGGCTTGATGTCAAGCCACAGTTTGACTAAGTCAGGAAGTGCGGAGAAGTGGAGTTCGGAGACAAGGGGTCAACCCACTCATTTTTGTTAAAGTTAAAGTTAAATAGAAAAAAATATAATATAAAAAATCTGGTACCAGATTAGTATTTATATTGGTATTTTCCTACTGTATAAAAGCCCAGTGGATGAAGAAAAAAATTGGCCCTTTACATGCAAAACTCAAACACTTGAGACACACAGATACATGACTAGTGGACAGTGGACAGTGCACACTAGCCGTGAACAGGAAACACAGTATTTACTAGCTGACAGTTCTTGGAAGCAATTAGAGTTAATGGCCTTGTTAATCAGAGTAATCACAGCGTCCGCTCACCTCAGTTTCTCCAGATTTATTTTTGCTTAACCTTGCCATCTATCTTCCTTTCCCCCTGTGCTCTCATCATAACGGAAATGTATGATTACAGAACCTGATCATTATAAGCACATAAAAAGGTTAATGATGAACGGAGTCATTCGTTGTTTTTCAGTAACATCGCTTATTATTAGAGCGTTGTTTTTTTTTTTGTATACATATAGAACAATAACAAAATAAAGAATAGCACATTATGCAAAGGTTTTTGAAAAACACCCTTTTCAATATATATAATGTAATTCCAATAGAATGATTTATTTTTTTTCTTATTCACCTTTTTGCCCCTGCTCATCAAAACTGTTATTACTGTCAATTTCACAGTGAAATGTTTATCACTTTTGGATGAAACTCAGTTTTTTCCATCACCCGAGCTACTGAAACAGCTTCTGCCTCTGACCTGCTGTCTCTGTAATGAGAGATAGAAACCCTTTCACAGACTCGATCAGCATAATAAATGTCTCAAGAGATATTTCTGCTGACTGTTTTGCTGTGTTTGTGTGTTTGTATATTAATACTGATCCAGCACGCCTGTTTCACCTCTGCAGGATTTTGGAGTTAACTGTGAGTGAGTTTCTCTTCAGTTAAGGTGGACACGTGGCCACCCCATGGCTTTGGTGTGTTTCTAAACATTTAAAGTCAATGTTTTAATATTCAAAATGTTCAATTTCAATTTCAATTTGAATACTAATCAACCATATACATCCAGTGTAGTCAATTACCATTTTTTTCCTGTTATGGATCCCTCAGAACATTTCCAACATCTGATTGACTTTTTTTCATTGCAACCCAGTTTTTTGCACCAATGTGTTACACCACACCTCCAGTTTGTCAATATGCTCCTGCTTTTGCCTTCAGAGGAGTTTGATGAGTGAGACAGTCGTCTGTCACCATCACTTCATTACAGAATGGAGGACACATTATGGGACATTACCTGCTGACATCTACACTCATTCCCTGATTTTGCTTGTGTGATTACTGTATGTATTTTTTTCAAAAGCTTTGATTTAAATACACAACATAATGTATTCAGTTATCAGTACAGGTACTGACTACTTTTGTCTGTAAACACATCTGGCGTGAAAGGAGTAGTCCACTGATTAAGTATAGCTGTTGGACTCTTGATGGACAGTTTGTATTGAAGTCAATGCAGCGATATCATAATTTCATTCCATGCATTCTTCTTGTCAAAACCTGGTGCCTATATTACCCAAAATGCAACTTGACCCCAAAAAGTTCAGGTCAGAGCTGCTAGACTCAAATGTAAGCTCAGTTCTTTCTTACTCCACTCCAGTCTTTCAGATTCAGTGATGTCCCCAACGCTTTGTCGGGCTAAGTGCAGCTTCTCTTTTTGAGACATGAAAGGCTTTATACAATATGTATCACATATGAAGTAACACTCCCCAAGACCTGCAAATAGACTTAATAGACTAAAATCGATGAATCTATTTTTGTTGCTTCTACCACACCTGGTAGCCTCTAATCTCTCCATATCCAATTTAGACCTGACATTATCATCATAAATGTTGAGCTGAAAACTTGAATTCTTCTGTATTATAGATGCTTATCTAGACACAGTATCATTGTTTTCCATTGTATGTGACATTTAAATATCATATTATGATGCAATAAAGCAGAGGTGGGGTTTGTTGACTGAAAACTTCAAAATTGTCATGTTAACATATCTCCTTTGTTTTGTTCTACATGTAAGACCGAACTGTTTTCCCTTCCTCTTTTTCTTTTACTTTTATTGATCAAACTATGGCAACAGTAGCAGCCCTGACTTTTGGACTTCTGCTTTTATTTATCTTAATTATGTAGGAATTGTCACAATTCTAATGTAAATCTTAAGCTTACAGTTGAAAAGAGGTAGATGAGCGATGACGTGACATATGGCAGAGTGTAGCACATAGTATTGGGAGATAGGATGGTCAGGATGGATGGAGAGTATGAGGACATGGTGGTGAAGGGTGGTGATGTAAAGGCAGTGGGAGGGATTGATAAAGGCTGGTGAGAGATGGAGGATGGCAGGAGAGGTGGTGATAGCAGCACAGAGCTGCACTGTACTACAGTCGGGATCGGTGGTGGTGACAGATTGTGGTTCCGGTCTGCTGCTGGGAAGAGGCCGTCAGGTTTGGGCCAGACGCAGCCGGTGGCCTTGTTCGAGCCAAGTCAGTAACAAGCCTGCTGGGTAATAATATAATAAGTTGTACAGTATTTAATGCTGATGAGACTATCGTTACATGCATATGAACTGTATGCACATGGAAAACCTCCTTCAGGTGACCTTGACTTTAGCCTTAGTGGAAACAATATCTGAACACAATGTGATGTAAAGAAGCCGGAAAAGATGACACAATGTCTCCTTGGAGTTTTATATCGGGCATTTGAGTCTGAGTCCAGACTTCACTGTCGGATCACTAAGCTGCAAAGCTCATTGAAAACCTGAGCAGCAGGTTGAATTGATTTCCTGAAGACTCAGTATAATCTCTTCCTCTCTGTTTGGATATCTCTCCCTCTTTCTCTTACCCTGCCGTTGTCCCTGCCCCACTCTTCCTCCCTTCTTCTCTGAATGTACTCTAAAATCTCTCTTTCATTCTCTCTATCTATCACTCTGGTCTCTCTTGGCACTTGATTAGAGTCTCTCCAACCTAATCTTCCCCACATGGTGGAGAAATGGCCTTCTGACTTTTTCTTAGACCCTTTAATCTTGTGGGGAGAAAAACAGATGCAGGCAAAGATGAGCACATGCACAATTAATACACACTAGTGTTAGACTTATCATTTGGATCGCTTTGGCCGTACATATCATGTGATTGGATGTTAATTAAATTGGGGTTCTTTCTTGATCTAACAATCTATAAACCTGGAGAATATTCCTTCCACATTTTATATATTTGTAAACTGTGCAATTATAGTGTAATGATAACTTCCCCATGTAACTTTTTCTCACTGTCTGTATTCAAATAATCACTACATGTGTCAACCAGGCATGACATAAATTGTTTTGTCAGTTTTTTCGTGAAAAGCTAGGCTACTCAAGAATTACATTTTTAATTGTCTCTGTGTGTGTGTGTGTGTGTGTGTGTGTGTGTGTGTGTGTGCACCTAGTGTTTACTGAAGACCAAAACAACATGGACATATGTAAAATATTATGACTTCCAATGAAAAGGTAATGCTATACCTACTGCCTTTATAAAACAAGTAGTTAATTCTGTTATTTTGTCCACTTAAATACTTCAAGCAGTCTCAAACTGACATGGAATTGACTCCACACAACTGAACATTAAAATTGAGTAAAAGTTGTCTGATTTCCTTGTTCATTTTGAGTCAGTGTGAAGTGGCCACTGAGAGCACAAACCTGTTTGGTTGTTTTTGTTCTGACTTTGCTGTAAGGCATGCTCGTTAGCAGCCATTGGCTGGATATGAACAGAAGAGGAAACACCGCCAACATCAAGAGGGAACTTAATTAACATTCACAATTAACATGAAGAACAAATGAATACCAGGTGCTTTGACTCCACAATTCAATTATTGCTTCTTACTGGCAACGGACTCAGTGAAGGTCAAGGCCGTGCCATAATTATGGAGCTCTGTGCACTGTAACAGCACTGAGGATTATTAAGAGACAAAGGGCTCTCTTTCAAAGGTTAACTATGCCGTCTGTGGGAGTGTTTAATAAGCACAGTAAAAGAAGGCAGTGTTACTATAATTAAGAGACTGTAAAAACGTGAGCAACTAAACATGAGGGAAATGGGGCACTGATGGAGGTAATTACTGTAGAGTACTGGATCTCTCTGAGCTAATGGTACGGGAAACAAAAATCCCGGTTATCCCATCATCATGTTACTCTGTCTTACAATTGCTCTCAGATGTCAAGAAATACCTTTTTTAACATGATACTTTTTTGACATAGCGTGGCTGTAGACTCTTTTCACATCGGGGACCCGGGCCTAATAATAAAAGGCCCTTAGTCTGGTTTATGTCTTAACTTGGTCAGATATACAGGTATGGATCTGTGTTAACACATGTTTAATGTCTGTCCATACCTCTCACTGTTTTGTTTAAAACCATTCAAATTTTGTTGCTTAAAATGTGCCTTTGATTGATGCCGGTGTCCTTGGCACTGCTGTTAAATTGCGCTTCAATTTCTCTGCTCAGCACTCAGTAAAAATAGCATCAGAATGCAATGCTGTTTAGCTGCTGACTTGGAAGTCCCAGATAAAAGACTTTCCAACCTGAAAAGGTGAAAAAAAAAAGGCTTAATATCCAAGTCCTTATTCACGGTTTGTTACTTGGGCAAAACAGCGTCATATTTAAAGGTTCTACATGTAACTTTTTACATGTGTCAACTGTTTTTTTTTCATTTCCAATGTGTGAACGGATTGTAAAAAAACTGTTAAAAAAATGAGACCGTCCCTGACTTTCTTGTTTACTTAGAAATTAGTACTCTTTCCGGGAATATCCAAAGGTTGTGACATAATGCACGTTGCCAAATGCCTAGCTGCCCTCTTCATCTTCCCTAGTTAATTTGTTATAACATGATACACGCATAGTGAACATACACTGTCTACACAAAAAGATATGAAATAATTACGTGTAAAGCTTGGCAGTACATTTTATTAGATGTAGATATCTTTCTCTACACACAGGACCCCGAGCAGATCTGGCAGGCTGAGCACATCTGGTACCTACACCGGCACCCACCACAACACTCAACAGCCACCAGTGTCACTAATAACAAGGACCTTCTGAAACTTACCTTGCGAGGAAAAAGACAAGTGACAACAAAACCTTTCAGCTTTGTTGGAAAAGGCCATTAGATTAATTTTTAGACTTAACCCCAGTGAAAAGAAGCCAGTAAGGTAGAATACAAACTTGGGGAAGTACGGGAGTTAAATGAAGCATCAGATGGCACAGAACAAAGGATTTGTAGGTGAAGTCGGGTCAGGGGGAAGATGAGACCAAGAACTGGATCTGGATTTACAAGGTAATTATCAGACGCAAAGTAATCCATTTATTACTGAAGATATCATGGTCCAGTTTCAAAGGACAATGGATAGAGTTTAAACTGTGATCGCTCCGTTTTACTTTTCTTCAAGGACACACATAGGCGTATGCATAAAGTAGGTGTGCACACAGTCTCACGCCTGAAATTTGATCAACCGTTCTCAGGCTGGGAAATGACCTCCTACAGATCAATATCATTGGCCCATACCTTATATGTGAAGCCCATTCAATTACCTGTGGACTGAGAAAAAAGAACACAGTACTCCAGATTTAGACATCGGTGGAAACAGTGCTTCATAATTCATTGCCACCTATCAAATCTGTGATCATTTAAGACCACAGTGAATGGAGGCAGCTGTAATGACTGCTGCTTTGAGTACAGAACAATGTGCAAACAACTGGCTAGGAGTGAATAATGACTTGACTGATTTCCACGGTTTAAAAAATTCATGAAGAAATGGAAAAGCTATGAATGGCGCGGGAGGGGCATAAACAGTGTAATCAATACTTGCTCTTTGGCGGCCTAAATTTAGCCCTGCCTTACACTCCAACCCACAAGCCTGGTTTATCAGTATCATTTATCAAAATCTGTGACAGGCTGGACATCGCGGCTGCGGTAAAAAGGGTCTTTCTGGCTGCTCAGGAGGCATGAAATCACCTGGTGAGGGTGGGGATAACGCAGATGAATAAACTCTGAGTGGGAATATTAATCTTAAGGAAACATCTGTCCTTAGAGAGGGAGAGAGCGAAAGCTGCTGCTGACTCATTCTCTCTTTCTGTCCCCCTCCTCACTGCTTCATTACACATCCACCCTCTTTCCTCAGCTCCATTTATTTTTGCCCCCTTGGTTGTTTTTTGTTTTTTTTTCTTTTTGGTTCCCATCTGATATGGCCTGGTAATGTGCTTTCATGTTTCAGTAAACACTTGGGTACACAATATTCTTCAACCCTGCCACATAAGTGGGACGAGGGTAAACCCTGGGGACATGTTTTTTATTATTAGGATAACATTCTTTCTGCTGTAGTTTGTATGGTCATATCTTAAGTTTCATGTAAATAGATTACACAACCAGAAGACCACCTATGTTGCATGAGAGAACATGGTGGACCAAAGTTTGACGGATTATGGATAATGTTGTGCTGCCGGGGTGGTGTAACAAAAATGCATCACACAAAAAGGCTGTAACACACTTTTTTCTAGCTTGACACACTTCAATCGTATCTCCTAAATTCACATTTATGTACTGTTAATTTGTATGTATTTGTAATGTAACATCCACATTTTTAATCAACATAAAGAATTTAAGAAGAGGAACAGTCTGTGAAGTAGCATCATGTTCATTCTGAAGGTATCAGCAAAACATTAAATTTAACAATGTATTTCTTTTTTTTCCTCCAATGACGTTGTTTTCAAGATTATGTTTAAGGAAATTAGACATAATGCAATTTATTTTCAATATTAACCAAATATCAACTATATATATATATATTTAGCTGTAGGAAAAACATTAAAATTTGACTTTGGCCGTTTTATAGAATAGCATGTTATAGGTGAACCTATAAAAGATCCAGAATGACTTACTAATGTATATTTATACTCTCAATGCAAGTCATAACCCATCCCTCATCCGTTAGCCTTGTCCGTCCTGAAGACCAACAGCGATCTACTGAAACAATTTCAGACGGCCATTGTTTATTATATAGCCATGAGAAAACCCTGACAGTGAAACAGCAGTCAGGGTTCGCTGAAGAAACACTTTAACTGAGTGACTGATGCTTTTCTATCAGCCGAGTGTGTGTTCAGCTCAGTGGAAAGACTGCAAACACTGAATGAAAATACTCACTGTACACACTGTGTTTAGATAGGATGGCCCTCTGCCACCTCTCCTCTGCTCACCCTGCTTCCTTTTTCTCCTCGCTGGAAGCGGCTGAGTGCTCCTAATCAGCAATCATTTTAAAGGTCACGAATGAGACGACTGCGGGAGAGGCTGCGGGCTGTAAGCTAACAGTTTGTCTCAGTCAACTGGTGCACTGAGCTGGCACTTCCTGAGCTGTAGTTTAGCTAAATTGGCCAGAGACCCCCTTCACTGTACTGGTCCCCTTTTCTCTCCTTGTGATCATTTTTGAAGCTTTTATTATAAATACAAGTGGGAAGTGGGAATACCATTATTCTAATTCTCTCAACAAAACAAGTCTATCTCTTAATTATTATCCAAGGACCTTTTCGCACATTTTGAAATGTCATAGTTGGAAAAGCAGGTGTAAAAAATAAAATGACTGATGGCTGAATTCCATTTAGCTGCTTCAGTTTCAGGGTCCTGATATTGTGCATGCTGCCTCACTGTCATGGCTTACTGGGAAACTTGAAGAGAACAGTCATTGTTAGGGTTGTTGGTATCATCTGTGCTTTTCCTACTATGACAAGTCAAAATGTCTGCTGTGAAACAGTCTATGGGTCTCTTGCTGCATGTTACAGCTTATAAAGTGCCATATCTTCTTGAAGGAATAGCTCTATGTCTCGCAAAAGTTGAAGTGTAAAAACAGCAAGTTTAGGTTTTATGGCAGGCTATGTGCAACCATTTCTTGGTGGTGGTGGTGGTGGGGGGGGGGGCAGGTACTTTCTGGCAACCTCACACACGACCAGACACAGCACAACAAGACTGAACAAATGAGATGTAAAGTGTTAATTAGTGAGCTTTAGGGGTGCTGGAGGGGATTTTTTTTAAACTTTGGACAGAGCCATACAAGGTGTGGACCACTGCTTTGAGTCTGTATGCTCCTCGCTGTAGCTCCATAGATATGTATATTTCTTACAGAGGTGGGATTGGTATTCATCTTCTTACGTAACTCTTTGAAGCTGCTCTGTTTGTTTGATCAAACTAAAACCTTTAAAACAACTCTCAGACTTTGTTGACTCTGCATTTCTCAGAGTATAACTCTCGTATAACTTGCATAATCAAAATGGCTTTTGTAACTGTGTGCAGAATGGTCTCAGGGCCAGTCTGTGAGCAGAGAGATGCTGGGACAGATGGCTGAAGCCAGATTTACTCAGGCGTTGTACTGTCTACAAACACAGCGCTGTCTCCTTCAGTGCAGATACAACAGTGTCCATCTGATCCCTACAACCACACAGCATCTGCTGAAGCATTCTGGTCTGTGTGTCGTTGTGTGTGGGTGTCTCTATATATGTCTATGCAGTGTGTCTTAATATCTGTTTTGTGTTGCTTGTGCATGAGAGTACAGAGTATCTACACAGTATGTGAAGTATGCCAGTATTTGTGCATATGTTCCACCCTGCCTCCACGTTAAAAGCCTTATTGTTTAACCAGCAGGGCCCAACATGCAGACAGACTTGACCACAGAGACATTCAAATCTACAATCAATGACAGTCCAGAAAAGTTTAGAAACAGTCAAACTTCCAGAGACAGACAGGGAAGTGAAAGAGCGACAGGTGAATAAGAGGAAAGATATGTGATGAGAAAAAGGAAACTGAAAGTGAGATAAGAGTGTTTTAAAACAGCACTACGATCACTCAATGAACTTAACTAACTCACGACAATATAAAAAACACCAATACTGCCAAGAAAAGAATAAAACTGAGGGTTTTGTCACCTGGTCAACCCCCCGAACACAGCACCCCATTCACCGCACACACACATTTATAAACAAACTCTACTGGCAGTCTATCAGCCAACAGTGTGAAGAAGACCCTCTCTGCCTCTAATGACCCTCAGTCCTGCTTCTTATTATTCCTGCTTTTCCATTTGGCAAGCCCGGCCTGCGCTGCAGCTCAGCAGACAGTCCTTCATATGCTAATGTTCTGTGAGATGGGACCCTCCATATCTGACACAGTACAAATATAATATTATGCCGTTATAAAATGGTAAAATTGTTGTAGTAAGAAGGTGAATATGGCAATAAACAATTTGAGCAGGGATAACTACAATGGAAGTATTTCACTAACTTAACAGTCATTTTTAGCCACATTAGTGGTGTGGCTTTTGGAATCAACTGAGTATTGTACAAAGATTAAAATGCTTCCTCTCATCACCATAACCATAAATATATACCTGTGCAAGAGTCACCAATAATTTCACATAGTATCGACCCATTTCCACAAGTTTCTGCGCCAGTCAGTGACATAAGCTGTATAAAAGAAATGGACCTAGCCACTGTGACATCTTCCATTAGTTTGTGGACCACCATTTTGAAGCCTTGAGTTTGGCATTTTGGCCACTACCACTGTGGTTTTTGGAGCCTGTGGAGTCGCCCCCTGCAGGCCATTAGAAAAAATCCAAGGTTAAGATGCGGCCTTAATATCTATAACTTTTAATCCTTAATATATTTTAAATTGTTAAGTTGTATAAAAATCACTCCCCATACAGTTGTCATAAATGGGGAAGTTTGCTATAGAGACCAAAACTGTTTTTTGTCCCAGGCTGTAAACATGTTTATTTCTGCTGTAAAGTTGGGCATTTTAACATGGGGATCTATGGGGATTGACTCGCTTTTGGAGCCAGCCTTGCCTTCAGTCTCTCCCTGGTGATCATTGCAAACTGGCAGTTTGTTAGAGTGTAATAGTTGAGTGAGGATTGCGAAATGAGGGCACTTGCAACAGCCACTCCACTGACCTGGAAAGACCCCTGGTAATAGTGAATGTAGTACAACGTCACCATTACTGCCTTCACCCCCTCCTGCGAAAAAGTTCCCTATTCTCGAATGTTACCCTCAAAACACAGTATCACGGCTTCACACACAAATCACACTCAGTGCATCTGATCTGCCGCTCCAGCTTCCAAACAGTTTTCCTTGACCCTAGTGGCAAGCTGAGAGGTGTGATGTTGGCACAATGCTCATAACTGAGCATTTCTCACCTCCCACTATTAGCTTGAAAAGTCAAAGTCACTCTTTTTGTCACTCTGCTAAAAATCAATGCTTTTTTCTCCTTTACAGTAGAAAACATTTTACAGTAGAGACAGGAGTTCAGAAATACAGTCTGTAGAAAACTGCCCACTACCTACAGAGAAATTCAACCTGTCCAGCCTCCTGCACTGATCCTTTTGTCTGACACTGTAACCCAGCTATACTGCTAAACACCTAAGAACTTACCCTTCACGCATCTATTAGATCTACCTGTTTATTAAATCTGAGCTGAGAGCAAAGCAAAGCCAGATAAAACCGTAGCCCTGCAAGGACAGCGTGGTTGGAAGGCACGGCTCCATTAGCATTGTTCTGCTTAACGGTGAGCTCATTCATGCAAAGAGAGAAACGGAGAGAGGATGAGAAAGAGAGGGAAAAGAGACAGTGAGGAAATAATTGCTGATTTACACCTGCTGTTAGGAGCCCCATCTTCACTCTGATTAGTCTACTTCAGACATAGCCCCCTGTGCACTGATTACATGCTTACAGCACCAGGCACCTGCACACCAGCAACTACAACCCTGCTTACCATACGTGTATGAAGAGCTCTTGATTTGAGACAGTTCGGTGTTTCCGGCAAGGCAAAGCAAGGACACTGCCTTTAACACTGGTAGCTATTTCCCCAAACAATTTTGACAGCTCCTAGAACACCAAGCTGTGTGTCATGCGTGCAATACGGGATCACCGTACAAATGTCTTCGTGTTCAGCTTGAAGCTAGACGGTGTAGACGGCTATAAGGCTCAAAGATTGTGTGCCAAATGCTTGACTCGGAATTTCGAGCTGCATATACCAAAAAAAAAGTGCTGACTCCAGTCCAGGTGATGCTATTACATCAGGAACTGCTCATGTTTGTGTTGTCTAATAGATAGCTTAGGTTGGCAATGTTAGACCTTTACAGGATATAAAAGATGGGATCATACTAGGCAAAAATCAATGGTCATCAGTTAGTCAGCAAATGCAACATAAAGGTATAAATGTTTTAAAACTGTGGCACTGCAGTGGAGGCTGGGGGGATGGGTACCCGAGCATGTCAGACATTATTCAAAAGCAATGAGATTAAATGCACTGCCATTGTCTATGTCTTTAATGTGTTGCTTCTGTAACTATTTAAAAAAAAAAAAAGCAGTGTAGCTTTAGACTACACAGGAGACGTAGCGTGAACAGCACTTAGCAGAGCAGCAGCTTTATTCTCCGCCTGTGTCTATATACACAAGATGCATTGAGGCACATTATTGAGTGCAGGTCAACCGTGTTTTGGCAGCGCTTATAGCCCAACACACAATCACTGTAGATACAGATGTAGGACTTGAAGGAAAAACATGCTTTGGGTTGCGTTTATGCACATACAGGCAATAGTGCGAATGGAAAACGTGACTTAAACGTGCCCTGTGTAGACACGCCGCTATCTTGTTCCCTCTTATGTGACAGCTTGATAATCAGAAAGACACTTCACTTCATTATTGTCATCATCATTATTCACTACTGTATTTCAATCACTGAACAAAGTTGGACATCTGGGTTGTGTTTCAGAGGTCTGGAACCAGGGACGATGAAGAAAAGTAGATAAAAAAGGTGACCAAATGGAATCTAATTGGGTAAAAACCAGTACTTTGAGGCAGGTCAAATTTATTTTAGGAGTATGACATATTACATTTTCTTTGTTCCATGATGTATGAAGATAGATTTTCTTGTTAGTTTTCTAATGTAGTTACTGCAGATACACTGATTAGAGCCATTATACTGTGTGTGTTCCCAACACATGTCAACACACGGCAAGCACGCTAATGACAAATAAACCACATTCAAGCTCCTGTGCACACGTACACATCCAAGTTGTTCTTTTCCCAAAGTACATTTTGACCTACAATTATCTTCTGTCCTACTTCAGTCTGTCCCAGGTGAAAATAATCGCAGTGCATCCGAAAGCAGGTGTTTCTGGTGCCCTTCACCATTTATCACCTCTGTCCTTCAAAGCGCTCCCCTGAAGTTTGATCTGCACATCTGCATGATGCTGCTGTTCATGCTGATATGTGTCCAAAGGGAGGTCAAGGTTGTGAATGGGTCAAGTGTTGTTTTCATCAATGCTACCTTTATTCTCAACTTAAATTGGAATAAACATGGGAAATGCATCTCATGATTTGCTACAGAAGGGATTTCATATCTTGTCTTCGTGAATGTACACCAAATGACAGCCGTGGCATTCAGGTGAAAGCTGTTAATCAAATGCTCATTGGAAAAGTTTGCCCTAGTCTTTTTCTGGCATTTCCTCTCTGTATGCTGGCCCATATGAGTAACACAAAAAGCTGAAAAAAATGAAACTTGCCATTTCCCCAGAAAGTGAAAACAAATTACCTACAGCAGCACAACCCACAGCACACTCGTTCAGCATCAGCTACTGCCAATGTTAAGTTACCAACAACAAAACATCCCTTCCTGCTCCTGCACCTTCCCTTTAATATTACATAAAAACACACAATGCTCCCATTCTTTTCACCATCTGTCCCATTTGTCTGACTCCGGGGTTGTGGCACCTGTTATACGGGCCGTGCTGCTGAGACATCGGTGCTGTTGCTGATGATGAGGTGTCTCTTAGAGGCCTGTGCTCTCTCAGCAGCCCGGCATCCATTAGTGCTTTATGACCAGCGCCCTGCCTCAGCAGTCCCAGTGCATGCACAAGTGTTTGCCTTTTCATTTTCCTCCCTCGCTCTCTCCCTAACCTGAGTCCCTGGGAGACACCGGCTCGGGATCTGATGATGAATTGAGGCAATTAAGTGTGGTAATCACCCCCAAGCTGGGGATAATGGGGTGAAGTAACAAAGGGTGCCCCCATGTGGTGGGGAGAGAAATGCTTTAGTGGTGTCAGGGATGGCTCTTATATCATGACGGGTTTAGACAATGTAAACTGAACCTTCATGATCCCAATGGAGAGGGAATACAGACTAAATACAAAAAGTATAATGAATACGATTTCGCGAATCTTCGGGATACTCAACTGAAAAATGTAACACCAGAAAATTTGAAGAAGAATAGAGAAATATAGTAGATCCCAGCTTTATTAGTCTGTGTATCATAACAGCTGCCAGAGTACCCACTAACTAGATATCAGTCAAACACTTTTCAGTGATGTTCAAGGTTATGATTAGAGAAGTTCCACAACTCATGAATTTAAGGTTTACATTTGATTGTTTTAACAAAAAGGCAGCTAGGCTAATAATTTCTATCAACTTCATAATAACATGAGTTACATGACAGGGTTGGATTATGATTATATTTGGATGTGTAATTTAAATTTTGTGAAGCTAAGAATTAAGTCTTTTAATCCTTATTAGATCTTCTAATGGGGATGGAAAAGGATTCCCCTTTTAAAGTATCACAAAGGCATTTCTTTATCCACTTTTTTAGCTGCAGGGATAATATAGTGTTCAGCAGACAACTATAACATGACAACAATAAAAGAAAATGTCGTTCTTACAGTTCAGTGAAGGTCCGCAGCCCAGTGAACAGTGATGACAGCATCTTCAGTTCGATCCTCTGTCTACGTTACTAAGTTGTTTGTCCAAGTTTTTTTTTACCTGAAATACACAAAAATAGCTAAATGGATATAAGAGTCTATACAGACATGCATGCATACACACACTATGTCAGTATCAGAAAGTAGGATCAGACTCTGACCAGCAGTTTTCCTCCGCATCATCTGGCAAGTGTTTTAGATGGAAGCAATTTAAAGCACAGCAGTATGTCTTCACCTCTCCCACGCACACACACATAAGTGAGAATGTACATTGACTCACACACACACACACACAAGTTTGTACAGCTATACTTGTGAGGACATTCATTGACATAATGCTTTCCCTAGCCCCTTTTCCTAACCTTAACCTAAACTTAATTCTAACCTGAACCCTTAAAACCAAGTGTTAACCCTCAAACAGCATGTTGAAGGGGTCTCAGAAAATGAGGACCGGCAAAAAATGTCCTCACTCCCATGGTCTAAAACTCAAACTGGTTCTCACAAAGATAGTCACACACGCACACAAACACACAGTGAGGCATGAACAACACACACAGCTATTTGAAAGGAATGCACAGATGGCATATCTTGGGTGATAACAACAACAGATCCTGCTTATTGTGTTTGATACCAATTAAGATATCAAACTATGACTCACACAAGCAAGAACGTGAATACTGAATATTTTCTATTGCACAGGTGCAAGAGGCAGCTATAAAACAGTCGGTATACAACAGAAAGCTTGTGAAAATCTATCTCACCTGAATCAGGCAGAAATCATGTTATGTGGTTAATTCAATTGTGAGGTGGCCCAGCGCTGTTATCCGTAGTCAAAACAATCATACTAAAAATAACTTTACGAGCATTGTTGTATCGTTTTACTGTACACATTACCTTGGTGGCTGACATGATCCACTTGTCATAGTAACACATAGTAGTAAACTGGGTCAAAATTGAAATATCATATCTCTAAATTAGGTCTCTAATGGAATACTGTGTTGCAAAATGGCATGCAATTAATGAAAAAATATGCTGTGTGGGAGAAAAAAATGCTGCATGACTCTTAATGAGTATAATTCTGTGACATTGTATGATGACTCAATTGACAAGCGACCAAATGAAACGCACCGTTACCTTGAATAAAATTAGGGATATGTTTGGGTTTGGACATTGTTGGAAAGATTTGGGATAAGAAATGTTACCTATATACTTTTAATAAGGCTCCTTTATTATAATTGTATTTACGGACTGAATAATCAAATATTCCCCATTTATCAGCCTTATACTGTACAACACATGTTCATCCCACACTGGGTATGAGGTCAGAACACTCCTATCTTACACCATGACCTTGACACTTACTGAACTGAACTGTGATGGACATGCTTTTATTTCTATTGTAATGGTCTTGCTAATTTTAGTGATTACTTTGTTTATTTTTATATAGGAGTAAATTAAGTTAAAAATGAACGATGGGAGTAAGTAGTGAAAGACCACATTTTGACATTTGAAAGAGACTAATGGTTAAAGTTTGAGTCACATCTGGTCATTATAGTCTGAAGGTGAACAATAACTGTAACATTTCATCCACGACTGCATGTGTTTTGCTGAAGGCCATGTATCAGTACATACTGCAACTTCTGGCCTGCAGAGCCTTTGGCAGAGTGCACCGACTCTTGGGCATTATAGATATCGTGCAATAATTAACATCAGTGATCCCACTGAAACATTTAAACCACTAGATGAACTTAAGCAAGCAAGCAGAATACCTTACAATGGCTGCAGTGGTGTCAAAGCAGACCCAGTTCAAAAACACAAACATTCAAACTTCTGTTGTTTACACCTCTGATGCTTGTATTTTTCTCTATGTTCTCAAACTACAGGGAACTGTAGACAAACAGGTACAGTAACTTCTCTGAATCTCCTGTCAGCGTGATTCCAGATTATATAGTCATACAGCACAGTTGTCACAGTGCTGTGATGAGGTCATGGCAAATTGTAATGAGGTTGCCGCACACATTAATGAAGTTATTGGGCATTTTAATGAGGTCAGAAAACACAATGATGAAGTCATTAGACTCGTGTTGATGCTTAAATTAATCTCACACAAACACACACACACACACACAAACACACACACACACACATTAATTGCTTCCTGCCTCATTCTCTTGATGATTACTGAAGATGGATGCAAACTTGATTAAGTCTCATTAATGCATTTTATGCAACAGCAAAGTGTATTAGTATAGTTCAAGCTGAGATTTGAACTGAGTCAGTTTGGAAAGTCAGCATGTGAAATAGGTTCAGTTATTTACAATAAGTACAATAGCAGGAAAAGTTAAGACAAGCAGTCATCATTTACAGCAGTACGCTATTGTTTTTTAAGTTTATCTGTTGGGACCCGAACTGTATGTTAGAAGCAACAAAATGTGGGACCCTGCTACTGTTTGTTTACTTTTTCCTACCAACACGCAACTTGGGTTTCTTTTAACCACGATCATTAACCAGGTGTTTATCATGGAACCATGACAACGAAGGTACCTTAACCTCAAAGAAGTCATTTGAACCCAAACCAAGATGTTTTTCTAACCGTTCTGGAGGGCAGTTGCAAACATGCAGTACATGAATTCAGGTTGTCTTAACTCACGTCATCTCACTGTCAACTTTGCACCTCTCTGGACTCGAAAGTGAAAAATACACTCAAAAGAGGAGGAGAGCAGCATGTGCATTAAATGAAACTTTGCAAAACACTAATAACAAACAATGTCCAAAAAAAGGGTTACCTCTGTCCTCAAATATATGAGTCTGACTCCAGCCCTAACAGCTGTATAGGCTTACTTAGAGCTTTTAGGACCACTGGATTATGCTAATTTGAGTTATCGTTTGTTTGGTATTGTAAATATGTAAATATGGACCAGTGAAAGACAATATTAACTGACATTATGAAATCTTGCCTTGAAGAAGGTAGTCAAAATCGAGTTTTAGGACCATTATCTCCGTACTGTACTGTACATGTTGCATATGTCTGAATTCATCTATGTTAAAATTGCCACATAGCCATTCAGGTAGTTTCCCAGCACAGAAAAACTGTAAACAATGTACGGAGAATGGGAAAAACAGGAGATTAATAGGGGCCCTGGGGCCCTCTGACAGTTTAATCCGATCCTGAGTAGAACAAGACGCTTTGAAGCTTTGAACACACAGCAAGGAAGCTTGCTACATCATCAGTGTCTCTTCCTCAAAATGGCCACTACTGAAAACACAGTATCGCACCCTTTAACGTCACCCTCAGCAGTCAAGTTACAAAGAGAACAGACTTGTTTCATTCCAAAGAATAGTCCTTATTTCCACTTTACCAGCACTGAAAGATGGTCTTGCAATGCACCTGCATGCTCTCATTCCTGCTGTAGCACACCAAGCCTGTAACAAACATGTCAGCCTCATCAGACAAGACAATCAGCACACAGACACAGACTGGCCTCTTCACCTGGTTTCTTTAAGCAGATCTAAAGCACAGACAAAAAACAGATTAGCTTGGTCCGGGAAGAAAAAAGGTTTTAATAATTATTTATTTATTTATTTACATAACTTAAATAATTGGGATGTAAGAAGGATATCACAAAGATTTTTTTCTCAAAAATGTTTTATTTTTATATTTTAGAACATGTCCCTTGTAGTTGACATTAGGTCAATCTTTTCTAGGGAATGGTACATTACATGGCACGATTTACTAATGATTCACAAAGACCACGCTGTTCCCGGACTGGTATTGGTGAACTGGTATCAGTTGGTGTCGGGAAGAAGGGAGGGAACTGGAGGAGCCGATACTCTGAGTGGGGGAGCCATCACTTCAAGTGCTCTGGATGGTGAAATTGAGCCCCCACAAGAACTTCAGGAGGGAGGATGTGCGTTGGCGTTTCTGATGTTGTTCAGATCGTTGCGGATGTAAGTGTGTTATAATGGAGAAGACAAGCAGCTGAGAATTTTAATGATGTGGTCAGTGATTCCCTGCCTCTCCGGTGAAGGCGGCTCCAATGCAGAAGGAATGGGCTTGGGGGATATTCCGGATGTGGATATGATTTGGCAAAAGGTGGTGGTGAAGCCAGAAGCATGTGGCCACTTTACCCATCTCTGAGAAGAACAGGAGCTTGACTGGCAAGTCTTGAGTTTACATAGTCATTTTTAGGTTCATATGGACTTGCTGTACGTTCAAGTCTTATCGAAAAAGGTAGATGAGTTGAGATAGACCGGACTGGTTGGTCTTGCTGCATTTGAGGTAGAATACGAGTATCGGAGGATTGACTGGAAATGTCAGACATAGTTGCGTGTCGAGATGGATGGCGGTTGAGAGTAGAAGGGTGAAATCTGAGCAGCGCAGGAAGCTGAAGAATGCCAGGAAGAACATGGATTCTAAAACTTTGTCTATGTAAAGAGGCAGATAGCCTGTGCGGACAGTTGTGTTAGAGGGCGGGGCAAACGTTTTTTGGTGATACATGGTTCCGCCTTGCAGAGACTTATGATTAACATGCTGATGTGTCAGTGGGTAAAGGCTTGACACGGTGCCCCTGGGGACAGGGCACTGCCACTGGAACCCTGTTATTGGTTTGCAGTGGTGTAAAGTCCCGCTTCTCCGGCATTTCTCCGTTGCACAACGCAGAGTGGGTGTACAGAAAGCAGCTGTTGGAAATGGTGCAGCTGGGTTGCTGTGCCGTGGAGGTTCATAGACAGCCGTCACTCAGTTCATCACTGATGAGGAGAGAGGGGGAGAGAGAACAGATGGAGTGCCGGACTACATCAACCGCTAACACAGGTGACCAGCTGACCCTCTCTGCTCTGCTAGTCTCTTACACTAAGCCCAAAATATCCCAGTATAATTTTAATTTATATAATTATATATATATATATATATATATATATATATATATATATATATTGAATTGCCATTGCAGTTGCTGTGGCTGCTTCAACAAAATTAATGCAAAGTGTTGTTAATAACTATTTAATATAAATGATCATTCAAATTAAAATTAATTCAAAAACTATTTAGTATGACGTCATTACATAGACTGACTTTATCTCACCACCCCCAACTCTGAGTGACTTCCAGTGTACCTGGCTGTGGGCAAGAGATGTGACCCATAACCAGGTTATTATAGTGTATAATAATGCAGGACAGTGAGGATGCAGCCATTTCATACAGGAGAGTAGCGTATATAAGTAGATCTACCGATGCACATTCAACCCGCAGATGTTCATAGACAGCTGTCACTCAGTTTGTCACTGATAAGGAGAGAGAGGGAGAGAGAGCAGATGGAGTGCCAGACTACAACGACCCAGTTTGAGGCAAGGGACAGATACAGCAACCGCCGACAGAGGTGACCAGCTGACCCTCCCTGCTCCGTTCATAGTCTTACACTAAACCCCAAATAGCCCAGTATTTTTTTTAAATTGCCATTGCAGTTAAACAACATCAAAAAGCAGGGAGTGCAGCAGTTGGTTTTTAGAGCTTTTTTGTAAAATATAAATAAATAAATAAATAAAAGGGCTGTCTGCTGCATCCAAAAATGAAACCATGATAGCAGTGAGAGTGAACCAAAACACCAAAGTTGCGTTCGGACAGCTAAACAATGAGCTGAAACTCACTGTAAAACTGCAGATTCTCTGTAGGCTCACCACTGCAAGCAACCCCTTTCACATTGCCATTTGATACATTGTTATTATAAAACATATCTATTATAGATGCTTTAAAAAAGCAAATCTGTAAAATAAAGGTCATCACTCCAGGTGAGCTGCTCAATTGCCAAAAGGGAGTCTGAAACACACTCTTGTTAAGTATATAGACATAGATGACAACACATGGAAAACATATGGCAGGGTTGTACATATTCATTGTTTTTTTCTTGCATCCCTGTGGAGGCAAAACAGCCCATTCCTCAAGGAGGCAATACCAGCCTTTCAATGGAAACAAAATTTAAAAAAAAGACATAATCATCATATGACATACTACGATCACGAGGCCTATATTACATGGCTTTTACAGTGTTTTTTTTTTTTTTCACAGCCAGGCAAATGTCAAGGTGGAATGAGGTTAATGAGCTATTCCACTATCCGAAGCTGTCTCCCACAATATTGACGCGTGCTCTTATTCACGTCATGAGTTTTCACACATCACAGCTGCGACACCCTCAATGTCTCAGGTGTTATATTGCAGTGGCGCAACATGACATCTACACCATGCTGAGAAGAAAAAGAATTGGAAATAACAGCATTTGCTTTAACATGCTTGAAAATCAGGTGGGATTTGCCACATGGGATGTCTTCACTTAAATTAAAAGTCTACAGTAAATGTTAATTACAAAGTGATTATAGTTAATGTGGGGAATATAAATGATCCATTACTGTCAGAAAAAAATCAAAACTAAGATTTATGTCAAAGTGATCTTTCACTTAGGCCTGAAGAGGACGAAGGAGAGGGCTGGCAGTAAGTGGGGCCAGGGGGGCACTGTGACTTCAGTCAGCATCACTGCTTCTGCTTTTTCATTAGGGGCTGGGAAATCAGGATGGCAGCTCAGCATCACAGAATCAGCCACGCAGACCTTCTGGCAGTTTTTGTGCTAGTTGGAGTTCAGAATGCCGCCCGGTGTCTCTACAGCACCTGCCATAAAGAGTCTCTTCTCTTCTCTTAAGTGAGTCTCCTTTTCCCTCCACTATGTTTGAGTTGATGTAACCAAGGAAAACAAGCCGAGAATAAGGGGAAGAAGAGAAAATGAGAATAGTGAATTGTGCCTATGTGTGTTAAAGTGCCAGCCAGTGACAGTACAGTGATGAAGCTCCCCTCTCGCTGTGTAAACTCTGCTGACTCAACGACTCCATCAAGTTTGATAACCTTCATCCCCCCATCTTCCCGCTTTTTTCCCCCTTGCTTACATTTCCATATGCACCTCCATCTGTGCACTGTCTCACTTGCTCATTTCTCACTTCACTTATGTGCTGCATGGTTGATTTTTTTTATAGCTTATACTTTAAATCATAAAACCACAATACTACATCTTTACACACAGAGCGCTGCTACTTGAATATCTTCAATGAGACAACACCATCAGTGGAACCAGCCTTCACTCTGTAGGTCTAGCATTTACCCACTGTGATATTTTCTGCCTTATTAATATTGAAGCCTCTTTAAACTCTGCATGTGCACAATACAGCCATTATAGTAATATGTACTTTGTTCACTATTGCTATTTGTATTAATTGCTGTACTTTTATAATTGTAGCCCTTGACTAAGGTATGACAAGCTTATCATCCACAAAGGGCATCAGGGTGAAAGAAAGGGAACTTCTATCTGATGACATTAACAATATATAAAGTTAAAATTAGGGTGGGAAATGTCCTTTCTTATGTCTTTTGCTGCTTTACTTCCAAAAGAAAAGCTTAAAGATTGCTCACATGAATATTTGTAGTTTAAAGAACAAAGTGAGTTAAATTACTGAATAAAAAATGTAGCTATTATGGCTTCAGGTTAACTAACCTCACATTAAATCTACTTTAGTGGGCAACTGCTGCTATAGGCCACCAAGCCAAAACCCTAATTACATGGAAACCCTATGGGTGAAATGCTGGATACAGCATGTGAATTGAATATGGAAGTTGATTTTACAGGAGACTTAAATATTGAAATATCACATGATTGTCCCTTAAATCATCAACTGATTACCATAACTGATGCATGCTGTTTGAACAACCCACCAGATTAAGCATTAACAACAACGGTATCAACCCATCATCTTGTATCAATCATGTTTACTTGAGTGAAGATGATTTTTATACCAAGGCTGTATCAGTCCCGATAGCTTATAATGATCACAATGTAGTAGCGATTACAAGAAAAATTAAAGTAACCAAAGTCCAAAAATATTGCAAACTGTGGAATTATGTCACAGAAACAAAAGAAACAATATTATGCTCTACAGTTAAGCAGAATAACGAATGATGCGAAAAAGCTTTGGAGTACACTGAATAATATAATGGGAAGACACCTCTCCACAACGCAAAGTTTATAAATTAAGGAAAAAATTATCACATGGGGCAGACAATAGCTTACCCATTTTTAATATAAAAAAGTGATATGAGGGATAAACGCGTCTTATTTATTGTAAGATAGCGTGTCTGTTGAACGCTCCGTATCCGCAGCCGCCATCTTGGATATTTACAAAGATGCTTCAACAGCGCACTAAGTTAACACAAAAAAACAATGTTTAAACAGAAAGTAAAGACAAACCTTGGATATATTCGCACATTTGTATCTGTGTATGTTGTACTTGTACATACGACTGTAATGTTTAATGTCTGTTTTTAAATGTGGACCACAGGAAGACTAGCTGTGCTTTAGGGCACACCTAATCGAGATCCTTACAATTATACAACAAACAATAAATAACTGCTATTTAACAAATCAACAGTGCTTAAAACCTAATGACCCTTTGATGTATTCATTTTATGCAGAATGGAAACTGGTAAGCTGCCATTCTTTTAAATTTCTTTATAATTTCATGTGTCAAATTAAACTTGAAGGAATGACCTGTTGTGAATAACTGATTCAGTTTATTCAGCTTATCCGTCTTACCTTAATGAAAAAAATAATGAAAATACTGCCTATGACTTGAATTAATGCCATGTTTTTTATAGTTACCCACTGAGCTGTTTTAGTTCTGCTTCTTCTCAGGTTGTCAGTAAGTGACAAAGTAACTCCAGTATGGAGTGTGGAGGGGTGTGGACATGCTGTCAAGCAAATGAGTTAACCTGCACGGGGAGCCTTGGAGCCTGTCAGTTTGGAATAGTATACCAGTGTGTGTGAGTTGTCAGAGTTTGCTGTGCAAATGTGAGCGACAGAAACACAGAGAGACGAGGAGCCTCTGCTTGTTCTGTAAAGAGCTGCTTGTTGTTGCTCCTCAGAGTTGGGAGTACTTGGTACTGTCTATCACTGATGTTTTGTTCAAGGCTCATTATTGCCTCCACGCTGCAGAGTGACTGACTAAAGTGACACCCTGGATCCACTACAGTCGCTTTTCTTTACTGCTGCATATGATAAAACAATGCAAAATACTGGAGTGACCACTAGTTTCCCACTCCTACTACTAGAAAAATGATGTGGGCAGTAATTGAAAAAAAAGAAAATAGGCTAAAACAAAAAAATCAGGATAAGAGAGGTCAAGAGATGGTGAGTTCTGAGCCGCAGTACAGCAGCAGGTCTGTGATTTTATCTGTGTGTGAGAGAACGGCCACCAAAATCCCAACGGAAAAGCAAAAAGGAGAGGAGGAGGAGGAAGTGTGATGGTGGAGGGAAGGATAGATAGAGGGCATGGACAGATGCATTGACATTTCCCACCCATTACCATGGTCCACAGGTTGTGTAGATGCTCTGCCCACGCACACACACACACACACACACACACACACACTGCTGCTCCTGGCTGGCATATGCAACCTTGAGGAATACAGATGGGCTGTCAATGGGTATATATTTACAGAACAACTTAAGGTAACAAGACCAGGGGAAGGTTTAAAAGAAGTAGTGCCTGAAGCTGATTTTAGGTCGTTTAGGCACAGTACGTGCACCAGAAGTGAAGAGTAGGTTAGTCCCATGTAAGACCTACAGTATTCGAATCACTAAACAAATTGTGGGCACAATCGTGCACAACCAGCCTATTATTTTCATAATTTGTCACATACAAACTAAACCAGACATTCTCAGACTTCTTTTTTATCATGTCCCCCTTTGGAAGCTGAAAACACATTTATTAAAATGTTTATTTGATTTTTTATTTCCTTTCGATTTCTTACCTTTCAAACATCTTCATAGCGTTGCTGGTGTGGAGGCGCTCTTGTTTGTTCATTGTTCCTGAATAAAAGGACTGTTTAAAGATGTGTGGAGGCTTTTTTTTGTTTTGACATTAAATGTAGCGAGGGTGGCAACCATTTGTCTTCAGCCCAAACTGTCCTGGGACGTATGAGTGAGGAAGTGAATGATGAACACTGAGCTGCTCAGCAACATTCCCTCCTTTTCTTCTCGATTACGTCCTCTCTGGATGGTCTGCCAGTAAGTGCTATATCTATACTATGACAGTGATGGGACGGCTGTGCTGCAGGTGAGACGCTGTGTTTTAACAGTATCAACATGTGATTGGCATTTGAAGGCTGACGAACTTCAAGAAACACACCGTTCTTTCTTTTAATAGTGACAGACTGTGCTCGAGTTTTGTTCTTATCGCTGCTGTCGTTTTTTTCCCCCTCTCTTTCCACAGTCTTCAGTGCCATGCCACCCCCCCGCACATACTGCATATTTGATAGCCTAGTGTGTTTGATTTCACGTGCCCAGCCTGCCTGTCTGGCAGAGTGAGTCTCCTGTATTGAATAAAGAGATTTCTAAATGGGGCTATTGATTTTGTGTCTGCCTTGTGTGGTTTCAGCTGTTCTGACTAACAAAATACATCCAGAATGTTTGTTTGTCTCTGTGTTATATGGCCGGGCTGTATGCTCCTCTATTTACAGAGGCAGAACTTAACATGGCCATGTTTGAATAGGCACGTGAGGACGTACATTTGCAGTGCTGGGTGAGGAGGCAGTTTCGGAGGAGAAAATGTGTGAAACTTGAAAGAAGGAATGATGGATTAAACACAGTGGCTCAACTTTTGCTGCAACCGACTACGTCATCCTGCAATGCACTGAACCGGCCAATCAAATACACGCAAGCAGAGGTTTCTGCTAGAATCCTGAATCTGTTATTAATCCATACAACACAGCCTGTAGCTCAGCAGCCAGATGTTGTGGTATTTAGTTATTTTTTTTGTATGGGCTCCAAATATTCCTGTCACTGTATTGCGTCTCTCTCTGACCTTCATATTATATAATTGAGAGATCCACCCCCCCCCCCACAACATGTTAACAGCTCATCAATGAACTCAGCTTGAAAGGACTCTTTTCTCTCTGAGCACTTGTGTTCTCCGACAGCAAAAATGAACAACAACAACAGCTGGTTGTCCCTCAGTATATTTTCCAGATTGCGGTTTTTGTACACATTCATGGAGTCACAAACGTGTAGCTTGGGATATCAGCCCATCACCGTGCACCACCCACTGGTTTAAGAAAACCAGCAACAGCAGCCACTGTAAGTTCAGTGCAGCAATAAAGCACAATCTATGAAGGATGGGGATCTTTTAGCTTGTGTTTGACACAGTTACAGCAAGTGCGAACTGAATGCAATGACAAATCACTCTTTCGACACTCTGACTCACACGAGCCCCGTGTTTGGTTCTTTGTCTATTTTTCTGTGTTCCTCTGCGTCTTTATCTCCTCTCCCACTTGTGTTTCGCTCCCAGCCCACTCTCTCAGTGGGGAGGAGGGACAGACGCTGCTTAGCTAATGCTCCTGCTGGCTCAGTGTTAGTTCTAGTGTCAATTTCTGCTTGTAAGTGCAAGTCAACTCACACAAATGGCCATTATCAAAGATGTAACCAGATGGCAGCACATCTCTGGCACATGGTGGGATGTCTGGAGAACTTAAACATTGTATCAAAAAGCAGTTGGAACCGAAAAGGCTGCTGCTCCAGGATTTGCCATTATTTAACCAAGTCAATTTTCACTTGAAAGGAGCCTTTCACTTTACTATCATGCAGGGAATGTACATATAAAAAAAATGTTCCTTTGAAATGATATGGCTCAATCAGGGACGGAAACATTTTCCAGATATAGAAATTTACAAGTGCTCCTAGTGATAAGTAGCACTTGTCATAAAACCAAATCACGGGTGCATATTCCAGGGGACAAGTAGAAAAGTTCTCCAATGAACACATGACTTTCCTCTTTGTTAAGTTTCGTTGCCCCAGTTTCTCCAACATGACATGAGGCAGTTGTGTCCGACAGCTCATGAAAAACTGATCCCTCTTACTTTGCATTAATTCTGCAAACAACTCAAAATAACTTTCTATTGTCAGTAAAAGATGGCACAACTGTTTTGTTTCCATACCATTTTCAGTCATTGTGCATGTTCTTAACAAACATGTTAAATGCATTTTGGAACCTCAAAAAAAACTTTTTTTGCAGTCAGCAGAAACATGTGAACCCTTGCTCATGGTGTGCACGTGTGTCTTTGTGCACATTTTTTCTCTATCTCACACATTATCTGTACAGGTTTGTTTTTACCATATCTTTCCCAAAACCCAACTTAATTCCCCAATCCGCAACTGGAGTACAGCATTTCCATCAAAGCGTTACAGTCTGTGTGGTATGCATTACAACTGAAACAAATGAACACAGATCATGAACTGGGGTTTTAAAACATCTCCTATTGGCTACATGGAGTGTTATAAATCTATCTGTCCAGACAGAGTTCATCTGGGTTGAACTTTTTGTCAGAACTGACAGCAATCTGACAGAGATGGATGCATTGGCTCTCATCACTGAAATTGAATTGAAAATAGACAATTCAGACAGGCATAATGGATCAGTAGGGTTGGCCCCTAAGCCAGTGTTAAGTTAATTTGATATATTTAGAAATATTGAAAATAAATCATATTTCTTTAGTGGCCAAATATTTACAGTATCATGCACCACAATCTCAGTAAATGCAAAACTGCTTTTATAAAGCTAAATCTCGCTCCTATCTGGTGTTCTGTCTGCAGTCGCTTGCTATGAGACGCGACTCACTGGCAAAGTTAAAAATAAGCAATTGTGATTCCATACTGTGTTTCAAATGTTTTAAATATTTGGAGTTCACCTTAGCTATGGAAACTCAGTTGATCCGGTCAAGGAACATTTATTTCTGGGTCCATCAGTCTGAGTCACCCTCCGTTCACCAGACGCATGTGTGCACGCAAAATACATGCACACACACTTTTGTTTGTTTGTAAAGGTCTGGTCTAACGAATGTGTGTGTGGATGGATGGGTGGGTGAGTGTGTCTCTGTCTGATGTGGCCTGTCAGGTGCGACCATGCAGTGCCCAGTGGGTGAGGACCGAGGTGACTCAGACGGATACAGTAGTCTTGTGCCTACTGGTGGTAAAGGGCAGGGTGTGGACAAAAGAGAGCATGAGAGACACACGACCGAGATGGTGTGTCTGAAGAACCAGAGGGCCTCCATGACCACGTTCACTCAAAGAATTCCTTCAGCCATTTATCTGCTGTGTCCGCGCTAATACAAATGTACTTGACACTTGTCCAGGCTGTTTTCTGTGCGTATCTGCTGGCAGGGGAAAGGAAACGTAACTGCGTTTGACATTTGGGGCTCTCTGTCCCCCTGGAGGTGTAACTGTAATTAATGTGTTTTGCTCCAGCAGTTTCAGTGCAGCAATTGTGTGCAAAAAGTGGGCCTATTTCTCCCAGTTGTGCACTGTATGTGCACACGTGTTTCTGTGGTGTTGCATGTGTGTTGCAAGGCAGCGAGGGGTCTATTTATAGTACAACCTGATGATGTATTTATCTGCCGGTTATGGTCATGGGGCTCAAGCAGCACAGGGCCATGAGGCACCCAGGAATAAACAAAGCCTTAGCACAATGCCCCAATCAGGGGAGAAATCGAAAACAAAACAAACAATGGAGGTTTTTTCTCTACCTATCAATTTCACCTCCAATTACACCCTGTCTGTGCAGGACGTGTTTCAGATGCATTTTTCAGTTTTCTGTCTCACGTCTGTCTGATAGACCAGATATTATGTATTTATTTTAACCAATGTATCCGTCTACATTGGTTGTACACACGTAACTGTGACTCAAAACATCTTTTGAGGGTTCAAGCCTATTTTCTTCCAATTTTACGCATTTAAGTATGTGATTGTGTATTGGGCTGTGACTGCTGTAAAATGCTTTTGAGTGCACAGCAGAACAGTCGCTGAATGGACACAGTGTGGACCCTGACAGAAGACTGTAGCTGCTGCTCTGCCGACATGCTGCTTTTGCTTTTTTTAGAGAAAGTCTCCTGGATCAATAGAAATACATTGCAGTGTAAATTGTATTTAAACCAATGTGACATTCAGCTAGTAATTTATACTGAGTGCAATATTTAGCCCTGTGTAGTTCAGCCGGTGTAAGTTCAGCCTCAACCAGTCAACTCCAGTCTATGCTATCCCCGATAGAGATGTTTAACAGAAAATTACACTGAATCTCCATAGAAATAATACAAATGAGAATGAATGTTGTTGCAAGTACAAATGGCAGTTTTTCGTCATTTTGCGTTATACACTGGGCACTTCCAACTGGTAGGAGACCCTGGGGTGGACGCAGAAAATGATAGAGATTATACATATCTCATCTGGTCTGGGACTGCCTTAGGATCCTCAGGAAGAGCTGGGGAGAAGGGCTTCGGGGCTACCTTGCTTAGCCTGCTGCCACTGCGACCCGGCCCTTGGTAAAGGGTAATAAATGGATGGATGGATGGCTGGATGGAGAGTGATCAAATAATACATTTCTGACTGACCAGTGTTGACAACTCAACAGTGAGCCCAAACCCTACACATCATTATCACATTTGCACTGATATTATGCAACACAACAAATGGCAGTAACTCATTTTGGTACCAGTGTCTTGACTGAAATAATTTTCTGTCCCCTGAAGGAGGGAGATGGGGTTCACTGGTACAATAGTTTGCCCTTTTCCAGCTCTTCCTAAGCTCAGTGAACAGCAGCTGTTACGAGCCTGCCAGTGGTCATCAGTGTTTTCATGCATGACTGAAATGATCTTACTGATGAATCAGGACACTCTTGTTATGTCTGTAACCTTGTGTCTTACTGTATGTTGTATTTAGAATGAATTGTTCAGTTTCTCTGTCATATGTGTCCATAACAAATCATTTAAGATTTCATTAATTTGTATTTACTTCTCCCCTTTACTTTTTATACAGTGTGTCATCCATTTGTTATGTATAGACAAATTACTCACACCAACATTTCCACACCTGTCACCATCCATGCTGTCTCTCTCCCGTCTGCCCTCCATGCGTTTGTTTTAGCCTATTTTAATGGCCCCTTTGCATTATTTACATCAGGGATATTTTCAGACACTTTCAATTATGTAGATACGTACAGCATCCAAATGAAGCCTGTCAGAAACCAGGAAGTGTTTTATAGCTTTACTGATCCCTTGAAAGGATGTTCAATTCCAGGAAGTATATACTCTGACAGCACAGTGTGTTTTTCCTTTTGTTCTTTCTCCGGACAGATGTGTGGGGCTGGATGGATACATAAATAAATAAGTGTGTGTAAAGTAAATGAATGTGTGTATGTGCCTTGTGTATTGTTTTATGAACAGTATATGTAAATATCTGTACATCTGTGTGTGAGTGTGCCTGGCAGCCTGATGCCAAGCGTTCCAGTAATACTGCAGAGATCAATTGTCTCCATGTCCATTAGTGAAGCGGTCTGACCCTTTGGGATAAGCATGGAACCGGATGCCAGCACTATAGAAGCCCAGCGTACTGTAGCGTGTCCTCTCATCCATTTAATCCCTGTCTGCCCCTACGTCTCTCTCACTCTCTCCTTCTGTTTCACCCTTTCCTCACCCTCTTACATTTTGTATTACAGCACATTTATCCCCTTTCCAAGCTTTGCGTCCTCTCTAATACTGATTAAATGCTCTCGCGGTATGGTTTAGGCTTTTAGCAAACACTTGAATACAGTAAAATGCACAATCAATGAGCAGATAAGAGTAAAAGGTCTTGCTCTTCACTTCTTAACAGGATGCAAAAAACATGAACGACATCTCTGGCACATCTGCTGTGTCAGTAGGGTTGATAAACTGAACTGAGATGTGCTGTGACACAATCCAGCTGGAATAGGCTATTTTTATAAAGATATAATATATGTGTGGTGTATCTCCATCATGTTTGTTCTTCTGTGTTTACAAAGCACAAATCATTTTTTGTAAAACTGAGCTACCTTTTAAAGCTCATACGATACTACTGTCACATTGTTATTTGTAATGATACTGTAAGTAAGTTTGTCATGCTTGTCTTACCTCAGAAACAAAACAAACCATGGAGTCTTGTGTGTTTGTTAAGCTTTGTTAAGTTTTACTTTTGTAAACAGTAGTGATGGCTGTATCCAGACCAATGTCTAAGACCTACATTAAGTGATTTTTGCCACTTAGGGGCACATCAGCATTTATTTAGGTCAAATGTAAGTCCAATATTTACTTCCTTTTAGCTTCCACCAACTCCTGAGTGAAATATCTGGCTCTTTATGTTGATCAGCCAATGGCTAACTTCGTCTGTCTGCTGTTTAGTGCTGGTCTGGTAGTGTGCTGCTAAAAAAAAACCCTCACCGCTCTGATGAGAATGAACCAGTAAAGTACAGGCCAGAAAAAAATTAATTAGCTCTACAAGTGACCTGTTTCCCATTACACATAGTTATTTGAAGCATTGTTGATATAAATATATTGATTGATGCAGCTTTAAATAACATTTTAATAAACAAAATCTAACTAAAGCCATCAGATAATTGTAAAAAAGGCTACAGCATTTTCCAATCTAGTACAATGTTACAAGCACTCACAATTGTAGTTAAGTCCAGTCCTTGAGTAAAAGTACTCAAGTTGTTATTTAACACCTTTGCTTGCAAGTTGAGAAGTTGCAAGTAGCTACCGTCCATACTGTATATTATATTATTATATAGATTATATTATATTTAGTCAATCGTGCAATTTTCAACTGTATCGTTCAGTTGTTTAAATATTAGAAAAATATATATTTTTTTACTGTAGCTGAGAAATATTAATACTGAGACAGATGGATTTGAGTTATCCTGTGCTGGATTTGCCAACATCCTGCACATTCCAAGTCTGGAGCTTAAATGAAGTGAATATGACAACCACATAATCATGCAGCATTAAATTGTCTGAGTGATGAAAAGAGGTAGCGTCCTGCGAGAATGTGTTTTGATAATGAGTGATAGCGGGTGAAAGAAACGAAAAGACACAGGAAATGACCGACAGCTGCTCACTGCATAATGACAGTTCAAACTAATCCATGCAAACGTTTAATATCACTTGAACCTGTCGAGGAAAAGAGAAGGGAAAGAGAAAGAGTAGACTAGGGAAAATAAAAAATCCTGGACAGAGACAGTGATTGAAGTCCCATAGCAAGTCAAGGTAAAGATAATTATATATTATATGTGTCTGGTCTGTGTAGTTTTAATATTTTCATCATTGTGGAGATGAAAACGAAAAACTTACAAGCATCACTAAGACTTCATCTGCTCTTATTTATTTGCTTAATAAACATTATTTCTGTTCTGAGAAAAGTGGAAATGATAGATGGTAATGGTATAGATGTCAACAAAGTAAAGCTTAACAAATGGGGTCATACATGTAAAACTACTGTTGATTTGCTTTCATTATAATTTGACATGATGCTATAAAGACACGATAGGTGATCTGTCACAACAGACATGTTACTAAACATGTGGCTGCTGTCTTCAATGTGTGCAATCACTTAGTGCGAAAGGAGCCAACATGTTTTTGATTTCTGCACGGCTGCCAGAGGAAAAAATAAACATCATCATGAGTCCAAAAAAAAAAAAAAAAAACACGTGAAAAACTAAATCAGTCAAGTCCTCACTCTCATTTCCCATTTCCAACACTTTCAAAAGCCTCCTCTCCCTTTTTCTGAACCCTTGTCAAAGAGATTAATTGATTACATACTGTAGATCTGGCTCATTAGCAGGCTACTTGCCCACACATGTGAGGTTTAACGAGCTCTGCAGCAGGGGGGCTCAGCCAAAAGCTCGTTAAGGTTTGTCAAGGCCCGTCCTAATTGGTCCATCACGCTGTTTGTCTGGTTTCCGTGGTGACATGCTGCTTCATTGACTCAACCAGGTATCTTTAGCTTTCTCTCTCCGGCCAAATTTGCCAAATTCACTTGCCGCAGGTACGTGTACACACATCTGCATATGTGTGCTGTGATCCACACGTATACAGATGGAAATTACGTATAGCAACGCCTTGCTTATATACATATAAAGCTACAATGTAAAAATGAAGCCTGGTACTACTAGCCTAGAAAAAAACTTTTCTAACCCATTTATATAATATTCAAGCCAAAGTTTAAAGAACAAATATATATCCAATGCTGAATAATTTAACTGTAATTTATATGTTTATTTAACTTGGGTCTTATCGGTTTGTTTACCCTGAAAACATGCAGTGCGGTTTAGCTGCCAACTTGGAAGTCCTGACACATAAATGCAGCAGGATAGCTCTGGCTGAAAAAAAATAAAAAAAACGCCCAATGGCTGGATTCCCAGGACTGGCTCACCATCAACATGTAATCAAAGGGATTTTTTGGCCAATGGCCATCTGTCAACCAAATATCAGCCAGGGTTGTTGGTTGTCCTAACTTTTAAAGACAGACAATTAGGCAGGAATTAACCCCTTCCTATTTTGAGTAACTGTGTTTTAAAGGGAGATTATGCAACTTTTCCTGAATTGTAGTTACAAGACGTAATACCAGTGTAAAGGCATGTTGACTTTTCCAAGATCTCTCAAGTCTATTGCAAAAATGGCATCACCCATAGACCTTTTCTACAGCAGACGTTTTGACCTGGCATTGTAGAAAAAGCCTACAGTAGGTGTTACTAATAACACTTCTTCTGTTCTATTCAAGTGTCCCAGTAAGCCACGACAATGTGACTCTGAAGCAGCTAAATGGAACGCGGCCATCATTAGTTATTTACATCCGTGCTTTTCTTACTGTGACATGCCAAAATGTCTTCTGTGAAAAAGGCCTATTAAGCAAACGGATGAAAGGGCAATGACGAACATGTTTTCTAGTGAGTCACTGTTCACTTTATGTTTTATGACAATTTAAATAATTGAAAGATTATCTGTGACATGATCAAATTTAGCAAAACTGTAGCACAAGTAGAGGAGACCTCTTTAAGTCAGCTGACTAACTAAGACTGTGGTGGCCAAACAACAAATGTGGTCAGGCACATTGCTACCCTTAGGCAGTGGGAAGCGCTCGTGCCATTGGCCAACAAAAACCTGGTCTAAAGTCAATGGCGCATTTTTATTCCTATTATAAAGGGGGCATTATTCAGATAATAGGATTTGCCTACATAGGCGGGTGCACAACGTGCGCACACTCTGCTTGGTACACACACAGGGACATGCAGCAGCCCTCCTCCTCCTCAGTAAAATATCAAATATATATGTTAAAGATTCCTGCTGCTCATGTAGATGCTCACGTAGATAGTTTGCGCGCTTTTACATCATGCATGAGCAGATCCATTTCCCCAGCAGAAGACCGTTTGTTTCTCCAATCTGCCATTTTAAATAGCAATATGCCAAGGTGCAAGCACACCTGGCTTTTAAATGGGAATGGGAGATGACAGTCTAACCAAAGTATAACCCTTTTGCGCCTTGCACCTTACTTTGTGCCCAGATTAGTGCTGTTTAACTATTGATTTGGACAAGCCCTAAATGCACTTGCGCCCTGCTCTATAGTTTGTTTAAATAGGCCCTTGAGCCGCTGATCTGCCCACTTAATTAATAGCAGGTTTAGAGGCCTACTGATGGGCCTGATGATCTCCGTTGGGGGGTAATCAATTCTTTTTTCTGTTCTTCCATGTAACACGTTGCTGTAGGGCTGCAGGATTTATCGTATTAAAGTTGTGATTTTTGATTCAAACCTCTGAGCAGTTTCATTTGTAAATGACAAATCTGCCACATTTGCCTTAGCAGGGAAATCTGATGAATCAAAGCAAGCGCAGCTAATTTATGCCCAAAGCTGCATCAACAAATGACAAAATGCCATGTGAGCAACTGTGAAAAAGGCAGGAGTAATACAGTGAAAGAAAAAGCTTTGGACAAACAACAAGCAATGTGTTTTACAGTTTTTTGTCCAGAATTATGCAGCCTGATATTCCTCTACACGACATGTGAGCAAAAAGACAAAACAAAGCTTCAATTTACTACATCCCTCTGGAAGTTATTAGATTAAATTAGGGAAACATTAAATAATAAAAGGGTAAACACTTCCCAAAGCCTAGTGTGGGTGTGTGTGTGTGTGTGTGTGTGTGTGTGTGTGTGTGTGTGTTTGTGCTGCAGGAAGTAAAGAGAAAACACTGGGGAGGAAGCGAGTGGAATTAAGGTTTCAGAAATGTGACATCCCTTATTAAATACAAAGCAGTATACACACAAGCACAGTTGGGCGAGCACACACCCACACTCACAGTGATAAACACTAAATCCATTGATTTGCTAATTTTATGTACATAAACAACAAAAAGACACACAGAGTAGAGATCTTGCCTCAAGCCTTGAGGCTCAAGTTGATCCACTAAACTGTTGTGTGTAATGTCAGATCAATATCTATCAAACCAGCCAGGCTGGCCAACATACGCATGACAGAAGCTGTCCTAACAGTGAAGACGGCGGGGAAAACAATGAGCTAGTGAGCTCAGTTTGTGAAGTGTGATGATATAACCACGAGTTATCAAGAGAAATATGCCAACTGATGATAGCTTACTTAAATGGAGGAATAATGTTACGATACATTTTCATGGCTCATCAATTCTGAATACATTTTACTTGTCCAAATATGATGAAGTACTGAATGGATGACAACACCTTGGGAATTAAATCCATAATCCTCAGGGCATACTGTACAAATCCTGCAAGGCCGATTATTTAGAGGCTTTCTTTGCAGGAGAGACACATAACCGAACGTTTAATCACAGCAAACAGGAGTAAAGCCATGGCCCCTTTTTTCTAACACACCAGGGCAGCAGAGGGACCTCAGAACCAGGTGACCACCTCCTCCCTGACCGGATATCACTACATTCCCACACAAAATATGAGCACACTGTTTGTAAAGAGGAGGAAAAGAGGTAAATTGATCGTGGTCATGGTTGAAGCCCAACTGTGTCATTCTTGCCATGGTCCCTCGCTCAGGAAAATATCAGTCAATTGCCACATCTTGTGCACTTGCACCACGCATCCATTATTCACAAGATTACAGTCCTTGAAGTTTTTGCCCTCAATCAATTGTAGCAATATTTTATTTAATTTGTCACATAGAGTCTCTTGGCTTGCCCTCTCCATATGGAGGTCTGAGCATATGGTCGGCTGTGCAGGAGTGCCTCTGGAAGCTAGTATGATTCTCTTAAAACCAGGTTCTCCGTCCTCACTACACAAGCCTTCTACCTTCTAACTAATTATATTTTGGACATGACTCCAGTAATGTACTTTTGATAGTGTGCGACCCACTGCACCTTGGTCTTGGTACTAGGGCTCTAATTTGATATAGCGCACTCACTATCGCCCAGTATTGTCACTTAACAGCCTTCGAGCTCTGAGCTTTTGATCTGCCACTTGATCAATTTTCTGCCCTGTCAAAACCCATTAGCCAGTCACAGCCTGTTACATGGGTGTCAGGAAACAGAGAGGGACACTGACAGTATCACTGAGCACAGATCATATGCCAGTGTAAACACTTGGACAAGTCAGACACGGCACGGCCAACACACAGTCGCAGCAAACAGCAGGCAGAGAGAGAGAGAGAGAGAGAGAGAGAGAGAGAGAGAGAAGCAGCATAGCACAGAGGGGAACTCAATCTTTCTTCTGTGTTGAGAGGTCGGGCTTTATTGTCGTGTTGGCACAGTGTCGCACCAGACAACTGGTATTTTCCCGGGGCACACTGAGGTTAGTCCATCGACTGCGTGTGTTTGGTATCCCGGGGACTCGCTGTGGGCCCCACTGGGAGGAGAGGAGTGGTAGGGTTGTGGCAATGGCAATCCACCAGCGGACTGCATAGAACCGTGGTGCGTAGAATGAGTAGAGCCGTCTGCTCAGAGCAGTTCAACAGCTCAGCACACTTCTGCTATGTTATATCAAACTTGTCATTTTGGTTAATTATTCGACAAAGTTTCTACTGCAGTGTCCAGTAAATCAACAGGCATGTGAGAGATGGACAGATTTAATACATTTAACACAGTTCCAAGAAAAATCGTAGATGAACTGAAACTTATTAAGTCCCTCAGGACTACCCGATCTTCCCAGTCCTCCCCTGATGTCTCCTTACAAAGCACTGGATAACCGGGGAGCTCTGGAGTATTAATTACAATATATGTAAATGTATGACTGTGCTCTCCAGCATGATGTGATAGAGATTGCTCGGGTTAAATGTTATAGTTGTGTTCCCAGAAACAAAAAGACATTTTAAAATGTATTTATGGAACATCACCAGGATCATGTTTATGTAGCAATACGAAGAGTAAGCAACTATTTCATTCCCAGATTGGCAGCAATAGTTTTTGCATGTAAAACAGTAAAATCAAACTGACTTAAACTTTAAAAATAATTTAAAAAATAAAGAAATACAACTTGAAAAAACTAGACCGAAATTTAAATTCAGCTATCATTTCATTCATGGCACTACGGTGGTGTTCAACTACAGATGGCTGATTGTGTGGATCATTTTGATGACAAATAAAATTGTGCACTATTACACATGGAGAACATGATGACCATCAGATCTTCAACATGTGTCAACCAAATTTCCACTGAGGAAAACTCTTCATAGGATTCTCAAACTGTCGCCATGATGGGGAGAGCTCTGTGTTTCAAGGGGGTAAAAGTAGTGAATGTGATTGGTCATGATTGTCACAGCTCCAACATGCAGACCTATAACATATGATAATTAGTTCTCTCTGATCCCACCCGAAGTGTGCCTGGTAAGCCTAGCAACGAAATTACCAAAAGTGCGTTTGGATCGCCCCCAACGCATTGGGCACTCGTCTTTTTTTTAATTTTCTTCATGTAAATTGATAAAATATAGAAGAACAGGGTTCAAGTATTACTGTACCTTTCTTTTCTGAGGTGGTTTTTAGCCATGCTACTGCAGCCGCGTGGCTCTAGGGACGGCACTGTTGGTCAGTTAGTCCACCACTTTGGTTTAGATGGAAATATCTCAACAACTATTGGATGGATTGCAAAAAATTTTGCACTGACATTCTTGCAGCCCTGACAACATTGATGATCCTTTCATGCTTTATAGGAGAATCATCAGGTTTTAATTAGTCCACTTGGGGTATTTGTGATTGTATTAATACATTTTGGAGGGAAAGGTGTTCAAATAGTGTGAAAATGAGCTGTATGAATGGTTAAAGGGCATTTTGAATAAATACGACAACTAAATGGTAAATGTTATCTCACTTGGTAAAATCAATACCAGTAAACAATTCTGAGTGAAGTCCTTTCATGCTGAGCTTTTATACCACATGAGCTCAAATCTGTTTTAGTGGAAGGAATATAATGACAGTGTACTTAATGAGGTACTTTTTCAGAGTAATGAGGAGAGATTGCTTAAACTTGAATCAGATGGCAGTTTAATTGTCCAGTCAACCTGAAGAGACGGATGATGGAGTAATTTAATGACTCTGACAAAGACTTATTGAAGCATTAAGTGCTATTACCAACAACAAGGTTAAAGAACTAAAATGAAAGGAAGTGTCACTTCTTTCTTTCTGGAAGTTACCTAATTTGGTGCCATCCTTTGCTTCATGACACAAGCATGAACTGCTTATTGCAGATTAACATCACAATGAATCAAATCTGGTAATGTTCCTCTGCACACTTCTTTTTGATCATACAGTAGACCGAGATGGATGTGACAGCCTCATTACGTTTGTCAACAGAAGCTACATCTGTCACATGTTAGCAGGCCCTATACTTCTTCAGTCCATACAAACTTCCTCTACTTTCTTTCTCAGTGCTAAAAAAGTACATGATGAACCAGCAGTAGCTTCAGTTCTTCCCTCTGCTTTATTATACATTCATCAAATAAATGTGAAAGGCAGGCCCTAACTTCTCATCAGTTACCTCAGTAATTATGTTCATGCTCTTGTTTGACGTCACTCTTGTTGTGAAAAGACAGGCAGGGTAGATGGTCACGTCATCACCAAATTGACGATACATCTTTCTCCTCCTGGAGGCACTTTTGCAGACTTTCTTGCTGAATTTCTTTGTCTGCCAGTCTTTGATTATTTAGTGGGTAATAGAGGGCAGAGATGTAATTTGTGAATAGTACAATCAAAGAGGTGTGCTTTGAATTATTAAGCAGAAATAGTGGAAGAACACACAAAGAATTCTGCCTTGCTCCTACTCTCCATCCGTAGCTAAGGTTGTGACAATAGTGGCCATCGCTTGCAATGCAGGATAACTCAATTTGTCAGAAAACTGTTTTATTTCTGATAATCAATTAATTCTCATTTTTCAAACACAAATGCTTTGGGGAATTTCTTACTTTTTCATTTATCATTAATCATTTGCCATACATGTTTCACAATTTACTCCTCAATATATAAATGACATCATGATTTTTTAAGCCTACAATTTAAAGTTATCATAGACCCCTTTTTTTTTAACAAAACGTGAATCTCACTCATCTCTGTCGACAATGTAGAAATTCTATAAATCTGCTGCTGAAACCCTAAATGAGGCCACTGTCAATGTTGACGTTGCCACTGGTCTGCTCTGTTGTGGCATCATGTGGAGACAATCTTGTATCTTGTTTCATGGGACATAAAGGGAACATAACAGCATCACAGTCCGATATGTGTTCTATAAATGGTGTATCTGCATTTGCCACGTGTGTCTGTGCGTGTGTATGTGAGTGTGTGTGTGTGTGTGGGTGTGTGTGTGTAGGTGTGTGTGTGGGTGTGTGTGTGTGTGTGTGTGTGAGAGAGAGAGGTAAAGCAGAGGGGAGCCAGTCAAAGCCATACATTAGCATTACCCACAAATCAATAGGCCTCTGTCTCCTGTTGCAAGGAGACTTAAGTACTGGTATTACTGATAGTGGAGTCTCCCCTGGATACTGACCACTGTGGCACTCACCCGTGATGGCGTGTGTGTGTCAGAAACACACACACACACACACAGAAAAAGAAGATTTGTGTTTGTGTCTACGTTGTACCTGCACATCTCATCATCTGCATAGTTGGCTGCCTGTTAGTCAGCCTTATGTGGGTTCTGCACAGAGAGATGTTGTATGTAGATATTCTATATACAGAGCTTTTCTGTCTAGTTGTTGGCTGATTGTATCTACATTGATGTTCCAAACTCACGTGATCCCTTCTGATGCATTTAGAAAGCAGTAAATCATGTCAGCCTGCATTACGCCTGTCCGCGAGTGAATATGGCAAATAGCTATGGCTATATTTGTACCCTGGCTGCATTATGTATGTATATGTAAGTGTTCACAGTTCTGTATGCAATGTCACGTTTATACATTTACAGGCAGGAAAAAGGCAGAAAAACTGCAGCGGGCGGCATAGAAAACGGATTTTGCTCTCATGTCTTTTGACGCAAATAATGCGAGATCAATGCAGATCAAATCCATTTGGTCTCTGGAAATACTGTGTAATTAACTGCTGTAATTAGGGATGGCACAGATGACAGGTTGTAAGATGAAAGGGAAGAAGGGCAATGTTGGCGTATAGGGAGAAAGTGACACAGAAAACCACCATATAGAAAGAATGCAAGAGAGTGAGAGCAAAAAAGAAAGACAGAAAGGAAGACAAAGAGACATTTGAGTAGTATTAACATCTGCTAATTACAGTGGTGCATCATTTATGCTCCTTTTGTCTAAAAGCTGTAGCAGTCAAATGCAAATCTCCATCCATATTTTAAAGGAAGTGTATAATTCATGCATTTTCAAACTTTAGAATTTTAGAATATTGCCGTGTTTACGCTTGTCCACCTTCTCTTTCTTTCTCTCTCCCCCTCAGCTGTTATTTGATGCTGTCCCATCAATATATGTGAGGTGACGTGGGAAAGGTGACCCTAATGGAAAATTTTAATGCAGCCACTCTCTGTGGAAAATAGAGCATCAGACTCCTTAATGCAATTCATTCTTCCTGGACTCGATGATTGATGGCTGTAGTAATGTGTGTATACTTTAATGTTTTTTCACTTTGATAATTTTGTTAGATAACTGTTGATACAGAAAGGAGAAAAAAAAAGAGTAGACATTACCAGAAACATGATTTTGGGAAAATGAAAGCAATAACTTTTAGAAGAGCTTTCATATGCTTCTTCTTAGGCTCTGTCATCATGCTCACAACAATTATAGCATTATAGTGCACCTGTTTCCCATAACAGCCCATTAAACTCAACTCAGATCTTTGTTTCATTAATTTTGCATGGCTACATCACACTAATGCAAAGAAAGCTGAAATGTTTGCTATGACAAAAAACACTGCAAGCCAAGTTGTTGGTTTCGAGGGACGGTGATGCCTGTCTGTATATATATAATATAAATATCTCAACTGTTTATCTATCTCTCTGGGTGCCTTAAACCATTGTGGGTGATGCTGCAAATCAATGAGCAGGACTTGCTTGTGCTCATGTTGAATTTTCATATGTTTCTTGCATCAGTGTAACTGATTATCTAATTTGCTGGATTTGCTAAAACATATTAAATCCAAATTCAATTCCAATTTTATTTATATAGCACCATAAAAACAGAAACAAAAATGCATAAATACACACACACATGGAAAAATACAGTCTATATAACTGTGGTGTGTTCCACTAAAAGTAGTCTGGACTGAAGGGGAAGGTCTTTAGCTTGGTTTTAAAAGAACACAGTGTTGGAGCCAGTATAAGATCAGCAGGGAAAGTGTTCCAAGTAAATGCTAAAAGCCGTTTCACCTGACTTTGAATATGCCCTAGGCTCAAGGAGGAGATTATCATTTTGTATGGCTACTTTATCCATTAGCAGTTTCTCCATTGATTTTTTTCCCCACATTGTTGTGAGCCATGATATTCTGGGCTGTCACCCTCAGAGAGAGAATACTTTCTTCAATAAACTGGAGTGAAGTGGAGCTCCCACCAGTAACAAATCCACAATCAGCTTCATTTTTATAAAGTCTAGCAAACTATAGGGAGCCATGCATGAGCATATAAAGAGTACAGTCATTATTCTTATTTCCATCAGTGCCTCCATCTGCACAACACAATAGCATGTTATCCCAGCTAAATTACACCCTATTTACAGCTGAGAATTCTAGAGACTTGATTACAAATACCAATGAAGCTATAAAACAAGGTTGGCATGATTAAATGCATATACATGGTGAAATGTGTATTAGGGTTAATAAAACCTCTCCATTCTCTATTGTGATAACAGTGGCTCAGTTTGTGTCTCGCTTGCAACGTGCAGAGCATGTATCCAAGATGTGTGACACAAAGAGAGAAAAAAAAAGAAGATGTGAAAAATGCCCTATTTCTGTATCATGGCTGACTCATCAATTGTGTGAGCATTTAGCTGGGGAGCAAAAACTGTCAGTGAGAACTCGAATGAGTTTGTGCTCCACAAGGGGGCTGGGTTTTGTTCTATTATTTCTTGAAACAGTGTGATCACGCTCATTGTCTGATCTGCAAACCAGACTCTCTGTGTTTTTGCTGAACTTCAGAGGTGACATGCACATACACACACTCACACAAAGGCAGTGACAGTCTTAACAACTGGAGATGGAAGAGTAAAACATGACTGCATGTAAATGAGGCATGTTAGTGAAAATAAATGTACGTGTGTAAAAAAAAGGTTCCACCGTTTAAAGTGATTTAATATAAACAGTATTTAGTTTATATGTGTAAGTGCAAGTATGTACAGTACATGTTTATGGAAATTTCAGTGTTTCTCAGCACATCTGTATGCAATCCTGCTACTATAAAATATGTTTATATAACACATATTTGCTTTCCCAAATACCTGGGTCACATTCACTGGCAAAATGTGTGTCGTGTGTGGCCTGATTAAAGCAATAGTTCAACATTTTGGGAAATCAACGTATTTGCTTTATTGTTGAGAGTGAAATGAGAATATCGATACATCTCTCATGAGAGAATTATTCCGGCACGTAACCCGGCTGTTTTTATGCTAAACAAAGCAAGTCAGCTGCTGGATTTAGCTTCATATTAAATGCACAGACATGAGAGCAGGTATAAATCTCAACCTTCGGCAAAAAAGCGAATAAGCATATTTCCCCAAATTTCAAACAATTCCTTTAAGTTTAGGGAAAGATTGTAGTTTTATACATCGAAAAAGTCAAACCTGTTCGGTCTGGTGCCTCAGGTCTGTTCATTTAGCCAAGACTACAATCTTCTCACATAATTATGGACCACCTACCATTAATTTGAGTTATTGTGATATATATATATATATATAATATTAATAGAGATGAATGCTATTTTCGCAAAACAATGACTTTACTCTACCAGGGACCAAAAAGCATACCGAACGGGATCCACGGCGTGACACAAAACAGTAAACTCTGTGTCAAGTTAAAATTCAAATCCAAATCTCACAGTCTGACAATTGGTCTTCCTTATAGACTTGATTATCATCGCTGGTACCAGCGCGGACTATAATCTGTTCCATTTATTTTCATAATGCTCTAAAAAATGATTCGCTTAGCAAGACTTCAGGGGGAGAGAGAGACAAACAGAGTGAAAGGCAGTAAGGGATCACAGACAGCACAGATCGGCAGATGCAGAGGGAGAAAGAGAGACGGAGAGCATCTGTGTACTTTCCTCCTGGCGGAAAAATGTTTGTCACCACAAGCTGCTCAATATGAAGCTAGGAGCCAATTACAGTTAATGGTAAAATGAAGCATATGCTTGGATTACATTGCTGTTCGATTCCTCCCTCAGACGCAGAGGCAGGGGTGGAAATTAGGGAATTCCCGGTTTGCCTGACCCAATCGCACGCTGCTCTGAAAGTTTAGCTCAGGTCACTTGGTACACTCCCGAAAAGTGTCCAATAGATTTGGCCATGAAGCATTATAATTAAGACTATTGCAGCCTACAAAGTACATTGACTGATCTATTAAACAGCTGAGAAGAATTGAGAATTTTTTTTTGCATTTTTTGTTAAAATCCCACTTTTGCTTTATTAGAACAAATTGAGACTGGAACAAATTACATACTCATGTTTTTCTGTTTACTGTATTTAAATTGCTTGTTTTGAGTTCAAGACAATAAGTCTAATTAATAGATTGCATGTAAATACAGCAACTGCTGATTAACCAATTAACAAAGCACTAATTCCCCACCAGATAGAGCTATTACAAAGTGAATGTGAGCTGCACTACAAGACGTTAATTGAGATACATAACCACAAGACAACGAAAACAAGAGATATGCCTGGAGTCACTGAAAACGTGGAGAGCCCGGGTTGTTACACATGCAAACAGACGTCAAATTCAAAATGTTTCCTCGTATTACTTCTCAGATATTTTAGTGTACTGACTGTTGTAACTACACATAGTTCATCAGAATATGTATCTCCAGCGACATGTAGTCCACATGGGAAATAATATTTTCATAATTTGGGCAGTGTCCACCGGTCACAAAGATTCTCAACACCTCATACTGCAATTTGTCACAATGAGCTGTCCAATAAGAGTCTGAATGAGGTTAAAAGAGCATAAAGAACAATTACAATCAAGAGAGTCATTTCGGTTTTGAAACGGTTGCTGATGAGGGAACGATGGCGAGGCTGGCTGACGTGAAGGGGACGGCGTGACAAACAGCTATAATAGCACTGACCTTTAACTATGTAAAAAAGGCTGTCTTTGGTGGAAAAGCTTTTCAGAATCAAATTTACATAAACAAAAATATCACACATGCTTCGTTTACACTCCCTAGAACAAAAACATGATGTTCAATTAATGGCTTCCTGTTCGCAAAAGCAAACAACACATGCGCAAAAAAAAAAATCCAACCACATACCGTCTGTTCCTGTATGTGTGTTTACACGTGTGTGCACGTGTGTTAGTGCAAAACCCAAAAATGCAAAGATGAATTCACACTTAATTTGCTAGTAACAACCCTCATTCCTCTTCCAACACTTTGTGCAATTTTCACAACATCTCATGCTGCTCTTAGCATTCAGCTCTCTTCTGCCTTTCTTTGTTTCCAATCCCTACATACTGAAAGAATAGTACAAATGGCCAGTTAAAATGTCTGGCTACATACTGTAATGCCTGCAGTGCCTCTATGTCAGCAGTCCAACCAATTTTTCTAGATTTAAGAGATGTCATTTTGAGGATATGTCACAGTGTATCGCAGAACATGAACTGACTTTATTACTGCAGTTTGTTTGAGCCAGCTCTTGCTCACTGAACTCTAATTTTTTGTCTGACAGGCAAAGACAGCTTCAAAATAACTTCAGATCTCTTTTTACTTTCTTCCTTTTCAAAAAAATTGCATAAGCTCAGTACATATGAGTAGGTGAGAGCTTTGAATTTCCTCTTTTTCAGCGCTGATCTAATGCTTTTGATTTGAGCACTGTTAACTGTTGGAGCTATTAATAACGCGTCTCCGGGCTGTGTTGAGGGAAGGGATGGAGACCGAGAACGTGCAGCATTAGCAGAGGATGGAGGAGCCAGCTGCATTTAACATTAGACCTTTCACTCCTGAGGGCCTCAGTGAAATCATACACATGGGCCGTGAAATAAGCAATCTGCAGGGGATCTGTGGAAGCTTCAAGCTTCCACAGATGCTCCGTCTTGAAGCTGGGGTCATCAGTTTTGGACCAGAAGCCTGGATGGGCTGAGATGATTACTCTTGGTTTTATGTATTGGCTTCCCCACATGGTTATCTTTCAGTGTATCTGCTGTCACCCCACTTAACCTTCCCATATGAGTCCCCCTTTGAAGTAATGAAGAAAGATAAAAATATTCCCCTGCTGCTAACACAATGAGTTCTCTCTTGTCAAGAATACATTTTAGTGAGGAAATGACAACAGGGTTTCCTCACAGTGGTTAAATATTGCCCATATACTGTATCTATAGCTCCCTCTACCCACAATAGATGATGGTTTCACCTCAGGACATTCAAGACAATGTCCCCGATCTGCAGGGAGATAGCACCATTACTTGCCTACTTGGGAGAGGGAGGGGAGGAAGGAGGGAAAAACAGGAATTTAATCTTCTTTTAAAGCGTGGTGAGTCACCACAGCAAGAGTGTTTGTTGTTTTCTTTATTCCTGAGTGAGATGGCGGATCTACTGGGAGCACGAAAAGCCCACTCTGACCTTTTACTAAAAAGGCATGCCTTTTGGTTTGCTTTTTCCTCGGGTGCACTCACGCAGGCAAAATAGACCCATACACCCACCTCAACTCTCCCTCCTTCTTTTTAGTAAAAAAAAAACATGTTTCAGAAAAAAAGGACAATAAATAAATAGCATTTCATTTGCTGGATGACTGTTGTGACAGGTGGTAATTTTTTTCTTTGCTGCTGCATACTAATATTAGACTTGATGGGAAAACATGAAAGCTAAAAGCTGGTGGTTAGACAGGCTGCACAAAAATACATATGAAATGTAGCTGACTAATTTTACAGTCCAAAGAGTATCTCAAGGTGAGAGGGAATGGACAAAGGACAATTTACTCAGGACTTAAATTAAGTCTGTCATTTGTTGCTCTAAAGTGACTGAACAATGTTTTATCACAGAGCACTGATTACCTGCCATCCATCAAGTGCTGCCACCAAGCAAAGCGGAGAGCTGTCAAATGATGTAATTACCAAAATTCTCTTTGCTGTTTGGCGATTGATTATTCACTTGTTTTGGCTGTGTATGTACCTGAAAACCAATGTGTTTAGCTCATTGAAAATAAAACAACGACAGAGACGGGGGTTTGAGTGTGTGTGTTTGTGTGTGTATTTGTGATGGATTAAGACCACGTAAGTCAACCTCTGCTCTTGACCCGTGTTGCAGGCAAGGCGGCTTATCAGCAGCAGTAAGAGCAGCTCCAGTGATCTATTGCATTGTTCGCTCACCATATCAATTTAATTAAATGCCATTGATTCCACTGACTCACTCTCTCTGGCTGTCTTTGTGTTCTGCTCCCCTCTGAAGCAGCTAAGTCCTTTTCAAACTACACCTAGCCGTTTATCCTCTGCATGTCTTGCGTTAGAACAATCAAAAGTGGACCGGCTTTGACTGAAGTCATGGGAACGTGGCATTAAGTAGGCTCAGATGTTTACCTTTGTATTTCCAGTTCATGGCCCGACTAGCATGAAATTTGCTGTGGACAACACTCTGAAACTGGAAAGCTGTCAATTTAGGTGATCGTTTGATTTAAGTGACCTTTGAAAACCTTGCCCATAGTGCTACAATCACGCCTCCCTTTAATTGTGGTTCTGTCCTCGACCCAGTTTATTGATGACTAAGAAAGCAAAGGCTAACCTGAGAGGGTATTAGGTATTGGCTCAGGTCTGCAGCCTGTGGAGTGCTGTCTTGCTGATAAATGTAGTCAATATCAAGTAGGCAGGATCTTTTAAATGTTTGAACAAAGCTAAAAGGAATACCCCGACACTGTCATCGTCATTTGATGGAATCTCTTAAGCCCAATTTAGCACAAAGACTGGAATCAGGAAAAACAGCTTTCCTCTGTCAAGAGGAAAAATACACCTCCCGACAACTTTTAAATAGTGTTTTTACATGTTCTGCTCTTCTTCTTATCTAGCATTATAGTCATCAATCCCTCCAAAAATCAGATCCCAAAGCCAGCTACTGTACAATGAGTATCAAACTTCTGAGGAGCTGTATGCAAAGACCTGCTTTTGGTCAGTAACGTCTCATTAAAACAAAAGTCTGTTTGTAATTGTTATGTTTATGCTACTAAAACACATTATTTAGGGTTATGCAAAGATCATTGTTTGGTTAAAGCAATCATCTGACATTTTGGGAAATAGGCATATTAACTTTCTTGTTAAATGCTAGAGAAGAAGATATGATACCAGTCCCATGTCTGTCTATTAAACATGAAGGTAGAGCCAGCAGCTGGTTAGGTAAGCCAAGCATAAAGACTGGAAACACGGAGAAGCAGCTAGTCTGGCTTTGTTCTAAATTAAAAAAACAACAAAAAACCCCCAAAAAAACAAACACCTACGGGCACCTCTAAAGCTCACTAATTAACACTTTATATCTTGTTTGTTTAATCCTAATAAGAAACAAAGTGAACGACAAGCTGTTTTTCAATGAGTTATCTGTGGGACTATTTCTTGGCCAGGACCCGTTATGTCCCGCAGTCTTTTCAATTGAGCTTCACCGAATTCATAGACAGGAAAAAAGCAAACAAGCAATGTTCTACCTTTCTACAAAGGCATCCCTTGAAAGGAGATCTTGATTTATCCTCCTTGAGACCACTAAAAAGTTAATTCCCAGGTTTGTAACAGAAAAATCTCTCTCAGCTGCTCTTTAAAAGGAGAACCACAAACATAATTTCATTGCATATCCGTGTCCATATCAGCAGCAGCATTCAGTAAACATGGGAGAGACACGTCTGCTTAGTGAAAATGCAACAAGTGGAGCGAATGTTGTGAGGCCCTTGTTCTAGCCCCCATGACCAATGTCAGAGGCAGGACGATCTCCTCCATCGAAGGGAGAGATTGAGCCGTGGTTTACAGAGATTGACTACACACCGGGGGGGAATCATGTATTCATGACATTTTATATTTTCAGTGTTGCCGTGTTGTTTCTGCCTTTTAACTGGTGGCAAGTCTTGATTTTTTTTTTTTTTTTTTCTCAATTACGTTTTCTTCCTCCAAATGCAATTCAGACTGAGTCGTGGTTAGAGGGCATTTGAAATGAACTCCTCAGAGGCCCTGCTTAGGAAAGGAAATTGCCTTGGCTATGGCCTTTTGTCACGTAGCTCCACAGTGCATATTAATGATCAGTGGCACGTGGCATAGCACTGCGCTGCTGGATTCACACAGTGATACAGGTCTAATCAGACTTGCCGCACATTCACTGTCATTGTCTTTTATTTTTCTCCTCTGTCTCTTTCCTGCTTGTTTTCTCATTAGCCTGCCCTAATTCTCTTTTATTGTGAAGTTCCTACAAGAGCCAGTAGCTATTATTATAGCTGTTACATTCCTTTCACTTTTCCAACAGGATGCGAGTGACACAATTATTACAAATATTTTACCTTTAGAAATAACAACACTGCTCAACAATAAGAGAAATAAATTTAGTCGCAACCGTACTGAAACGTGTCTACTCAGGATTCTTCAACTTTACTGAGAAAAATTATGACTGATCAAATGCTGCAACATTGAAGTAAAAACAGTAATCCCATGCTCCCAAATATTGCTTGTGACAAGTTGTAGCTAATTCACCGCAAATAAACTGGAAACCATGGCACTCACCGTGGGTGTTAATTCACTACTAAAACGATCATAATCAGGCCACTTTCCAGCAACAATCAATACAAGAGACAGCAGTGACTTATTGCTCATATTTCATCACGTCACGACTGAGCACACCAGTAACTAAAGCAATTTGTCAGAGTTGGAAGTACACTGCAGGCAGTTAATGCAAAGCAAGCTACCTGACGTGTAACATTGAATTAGCTGCCATGAGTTCACATATAGGGAAAAATAATTACCTCATTCACCAAAATAGCTTCTAAATAACATGACTTCTGCAAACTTTCCAGAATTGTGCTGACACAAAACTGGACTGCAACTAAATATTATTTTAATTATTGATTAATATGTTGTCCAATCAATAAAGTAATCATTTAGTCTATAAAATGTCAGAGTGCACATCCAAAAATAACCCAAAATAAGGTCTTCAACTTGCTTGTTTTGTCAGACCAGCTGTCCAAAACCTAACCTGATTATATATATTCAATTTGCAATGATATAAAACAGAGAAAAGCAACTCATCCACACACAAGATAGATCCAGCAAATGTTTGCCATGAAACAGCTAGTTGATTATAATTGAAAATTGAATTCCCTCCCTTAATTAACTTATTGGTTAATCGTCTAATTATTTCAGAACTCGGTGTCAGTGCACGGGGCAAAAAAAGTTTCTCAATTCCTTTCAGCAAATTAAACATGCAGAATATGCTAAAACTGCTCATGTTTTCTAACAGATCAGCTTTCTTGAGACTTGAGGCGAACATTCCTCATGCTTGACCTAACACAAATAAAAGAAACTCTTAGTCTGTACGAGGATCAAAGGCTGCAACGCATTATTTTCCCGGAGTCTTTCCTGAGAGCTATTATTTTGTGTGCAAGGCTAAGAAAATAATGTAACACTATCTGAAATAAATCTCCCCTGTGAGCTAAGTCCCTCTCTGTTGGATGCATGCATGGGAGGATAGATGAACATTATTTTACTGTGCACTCCATCCTAATGCTCCTCTGCTCCACTTAGTGTATGTGCCTCACACAGGAAGCAGAAACACCAGAGAGAAACAAAAAGAGAAAGAAATAAAGAATAGATTACTGTAAACCTCAGTGTGAAATTTGAAAATTATATTATCTCTGCCTCTCTCGCTGTCCCACTGTGCAGGAACTCGGCAATAAAGCAGAAGAGAAATACTGATGGGAAGACTACTGTACCTTATACTGTATGTGTCTTTTTTTACTGCCTTTTAGAGGTTGTTTCTTAGCTGAAATGTATTATCTAGCAGATCCATATGGGACATCAGAGCCAAGAAAAAAAAAAAAAACGACTAGACAACATATATGCAGAGTATGGGTTTGGCTCACAATTGTGATTGTAAAAGCTATTTATTGTGTATTTAAAATATGCTAATGGAAAATACACTTTCTGGTGGAGAGTTAGATAAGAAGATTAATACCACTTCAAGTTACTGGTCCCAGCCAAGAAATATTTCCAAGTCAGCAGCAGACTAGCTACCACTTTATGTTGAGGTAAAACAAGTGAATGCGTCCGTAATGTGGAGAATAATCCCTCATTGTTCTATCAATGGCAAGTACATTAGGTTGAACCAGGAAATCAGACCGTAATCTGTGGTGGAACACTTTGGGTTATAATTTACTGCTTGCCTTTTAATTTTCCAAGATAACTTTCACTAACCTGGAGGGTTTCTTTACAACGTGTATGATCGTCTGACTGCTCGTGTTTTTGCCCCTTTTCAACAGCAATTACTTGAGCTATGGTAACTGCTTACTTACCAAAGGCTGAAGCTAAAAAAATTCAGAAAAAAGGAAAGAAAAGGAAAGAAAGAAGGAAAGACAGAATATTTTATGGTTAACGGTCCCTGTCTGGACAGTGCACTTGTTCCTGTGTAGTACCAATGTCATTCTGGCCAATCTCTCCAATAGCCCTGTCAGCTAAATACAGTAATTTATCTGTTCCTTCAGAGCTTCATTGACCTATTGAAGCTGGAGAATAGCAATCACTCCTGCCCCCATCACACACACACACACGGTTGTACAGCTATACTTGTGAGGACATTCATTGACATAATGCATTCCCTAGCCCCTTACCCTGACCTTAACCTAAACTTAATTCTAACCTGAACCTTAAAAACAAGTCTTAACCCTCGAACAGCCCGTTGAAGGTGCCTCAGAAAGTGAGGACAAGCAAGATTTCCTCACTTTCCAAAAATATGTCCTCACTCCCATGGTCTAAAACTGAAATTGGTTCTCACAAAGAAAGATGCACAAGTACACACAAACAAACACACTCACACACACAGCTATCTGCACATCATATACACATTGTGTGTATTTGTATTATGTCCCTGAGTCCCTGCGTGTGGACAGTACCAAGCCCTGGAGCATATTGGAAGAAGACAATTATATTTGACAGGAATAATTGAATTCCTTTGCTGCTATTTCACATGCAGGAGCCGTCTTACTGTTCTGCTGGTGACTCTTGGTCACATTCATGCTCTAGCATCACCTGTGCAACTATAACGCTGTGTCCAGTCTTACTGCTGTTCTATGGAGCCAGCTGTTGGTTACAAAGTGTGCACACTGACAGTAGAATGGATCAGAATAACAACTTGTCTACTAGATGTCCTCTTTGACCAGCTTTCTGCGCAGTACAGTTTATGCAGTCTAGAGTTCATATACATATACTTGATTTCTAGTTGCAAACATGTTACGGTTTGCATGCAAGGCAAAACAAAGAAAAACAGGACTGATGCTGTCAAAAGAGTATTTTCAAGGTGTGTATGTGGGAAAGAAATTCTAGAGAGAAACATGTTAAAAAAGAGGATGTCAAATTGAGTGCTGAAGTGATTAATCAATTAATTCATTAGTGAACAGTTTTAAACTAACCAACAATTTGAATAAACACTTCACACAAAACACACAATTTTGGGTTGTTTGCTTATATTGCCAATCAAATCTGATCAAACCACACCCACACAGTCCCGATGAAGCAGATTAAATTAGTTTTTATAACCATAACCTTGATTGTTGAGCATTTAGAAATGAATATTTAATGTTATTGTAAAATACTAAATGTGAGTTTTTGACATGAGAGGGTCCTTGTTTTGTTTGTCATGTAAACGCATGTGACGTGATACACAGTCCTACCAACAGTGTCACACTGTTCCACTGATCTACAGGTGGCATCACATCAACATATGCAACAATGTGCCAGAAATTGCAGGGAAGAAGAAAACTGCAGGCTAATAAACATGGATGTAAACAAGTCAACAATGCTGGATTTAAAAAATTCATAAACATCGTCTTTGCAAATGTTTTAAGAGGAAGGAAATGCACTCAACACGATTGTTAGACCTTAAGGATACAAGCAATTTGTTTTGATGAGCAACACTGAATGTAAACATGTTTGTTTCCAAGAAAACTCCACAGGGCACCTTCAAGATTTTAAACCACTTTTTCAGGGGCTTTATCGTTAACTGTTTTGATAATCTTTTAAGCCATTTTTCAAGCAGAAATGCATCTCCAATGTGAGGATTTGCTGCTTCCCTCTGTTTTATATCATTGTATACTGAATATCTTTGTATTTTGAGCTGTTGGTTGGACAAAACAAGCAATCTTAAAATATATCCTTGGGCTTGGCAATCAATAATAAAAATAATCACTACTTGGGGAGAAATTGTTTAATTCAAGCATGAACCTGAGCTAATTTTCAGCACATTTACACTATATGTAGCTGTTTCAGTTAAAATGGCTGGTTAAATGAACACTGAGCCAAATACAAAGGTAATATCAGGTAAACATGGGAGGTGCACAGACATGTCAGTAAGAATTGAATATTTTTTCCTTCTGACAGACAGGTGTCTCCCAGGTGTAAGGAAGGGAAGTGAAGAGAGAGAGACAAGGTGACAGTGTGAGTGCTTTAGAGAGTCAGGTGGTGACAGAGAGAAAAGTTGTGGCATGAGACGCCCAACCCAACAACAATTTGGTGTCAACCTAGAGGCCATGATCTTTCCTGATGTAATATGTTTGGAAGCGGTCAGCCATGCGCGCACAGAGCACACCCCATAGAACAAGATTAAAAATCCAATTCCATACTGTTGAAAAAGAGCGAGGCACAGAGGTAAAGACTGTGTGACAGATATATAGAGAGAGAAATCAGAGTGTTTCATTTATCACCAAGTGAGAAAAAAAAGTATCCATAATCCATTAATCTAGGACACTTGTGAGAGCCTCATTCACATCTCTCTCTCACTGTCTTATGACAAACGGAGCTAATCACTGAGAGCAGAGTGGAGAAGCACGGCTCAGCCTACACTGTAAAGAGTACCGTCCTGCTCTCTACTCGGACGTTCAGGAAGGCACTTTGCTCTGCTTTACCATCACAAGTTCCCAGAGCACATGGTGATGTTTCACGTTTTTTGTTTTGTCAACCTGCAGTCGACATACCCTAAAACCTGAAGGTATGCAGCACATGTTCTGCATTTTGGCTGATAAATGATTTTAAACATCTGAGATTTAACCAGGTTGACAGAGTTGTAATGCAGCACAACCGGCGGAGGTCGAGGTAGATGAATGAACAAAGCATTGTGACATTGGCTAAAATCCCCAACAGCAACTAAATATTTTATTCACCAAATCCTGCCTTACAACAAATATCAATATTTTCCACCAAAATCAATAATTATTGACACAATCAATGGCACAGTGCAAACACAACTTACTTCATATCATTTTATCATACCAGTGGTTAAATGTCTCTCTCTGTAAGAGCCCTTAATAAAAACACTGCAGTTTTATCAAAGGCACTATGGGTGCAGGAGATGCATGTTATAAGATTTGCCAAAAGCAGTCAGTCAGTCAGCAGGACACTATCCATCAAAGTTAGAACCTAGAAGGTACATCATCAAAGGAAACCTAAAAAGCAAGAGGGAAGTAACATACAAAGGACAGTCCAAGTCTTTGTGAGATGAACTAAAGTGCATGTCCACATGTGTCTCGAAAATGCATGACCACGATCAGTACAATGGCGGGAGCAAAAATATCCGTAATCAAAATGAATACAGAAAACTGCATCCTGTCTGCCTCGCCATTACACATTGGTAACAACTCACTGATCTCTCATTGAGTCTTTGATCCTGGAGTGCGTTGCTTTACAGCTCCATGACAATATACTGGAGTGCTTTAAACATGTACTTGACATCAGGAGGTTGGTTAAATTCCCATCTGTGTAAATCTGAGACAGCCCATCCAAGTGTTAATTCAACCATCTACACAGGCATGTACAAAAAGTACCACTCAACACTACCTCAGAGCCTGACCACCACTCAGTGTTAAAAAAAATAAATAAAATAAAACACTTTTTTCCTCATCTCCAGTTGAGTGTGAATTAATTTAATGCTGGTGGCTGGAGGAACACCACATATATCTATTTTTATTTTTTTCAATAAAAAACTTCTCCTTTGCTGAAATACCTGAAAGGAAACATTCATTTTCACTCACACATCTCCTCTTGATTGTGATGGACTGAGCTGTTTGCCTCTAATTGCCCTAATTCATAAAACCTTGTCAGATGGGTGTAACAAAGCTAATCTATGTCCCTCTGGAGAGAAAAAAATAGTATAAGACTGCTCCAGAAACTCAAAAAGAACATCTTTTGAGAACATTTCATGGAACAAAAACGTTTATAGATAGTTAATAGATAATGTTTTAAAATATATTTGTTAGCATGGCTAGTGAATGGTATCCTACATTTGCATTAACATTAAAGTGCTCAAGTTGCTGACTTACAGATAAACTGGGTAACAGCTTAATAAAAGTAACGTTACCCTCACCATGGAGAGAGCTCTGGAGGTCGTTAACAAATCCTCGGACATGAGAGAGAAAAATCAAGGACTGTAGTGGTCCTCGGCTGTTGTTGAGCCTGTTTTTAGGAGGCTTTCCATTTTGAAGAAAACACAACTTCTTTCATTCATTTTAACATGACTGAGCCTAGTAGACTGTACATCCCTCGAGATTAAGATAATTTTAAAAGATTGAAATATGCTTTAAAAAAGAAATTGAATTGTGTAATATGCACACTCAGTGCATATTTGTAAATTGAATAATCCACCATTTCCCGTTTTTTTAGTGTTGCCTCTTGCGTTTCATTGTCTTATTCAGAGCCGGCACCTGGCACCTTTGGTTACTGACTGAGTCTCGCAAAACATTACTCAACTCTGTAGCCTTATTCAACCCTACAGTATATTCTAGGACAACATGGATTTTTCTTTTTTAAAGTGAGTTTAAAATTTCCATCACTTTTATCAGTGCAGGCCCCTCAGTGTAGTAGAAAACAATGAGGAGATTCAGGGAGAAAGTAATCGGCTGCTGGGTGATGAGCCAGGGGATCCAGGGGCTCCTTGGCCAGCTATGATAAGGCCACACTCATCCCACAACACCCACTGCTGGGATTCAGGCTCATGCATTGGCTGCCATCTGAAAATACATTTGTCTCCACACTGAGGGACACTGCCAACTTGCAAAATTATCATTTTCACAGAAACAGTCCTTTCAGCGGAAAACTACACACACACACACATATCTTTTTAGCTAACAGAGAGTCAAAGAGAGAAAGGAGAAAATAGAGAGAGAGACGGGGACTGAAAGTATTACAAAAACCTGACAACATCCATTTACTGTAATGTCATATGAAGTTATATCTCTAAAGAACACTTGAAGAGCATGTTTCTGAGCACAGTACTGTTGAGTTGTGGTGAGGGATTTGGTTCATGTGAATCTGGTCTGGTCATTTGATATCTTCTTCCACTGCTGCTGTCAGTGCCTCCAGAGGGCAAGCCTCTTTTCTTTCCCTATTCCAATGAAAGTGGGTTTAATAAAACAACAAGATGAGCATTTCTCATCGACAGTATGGCCTCTTTTCTTAAGGGATAGGTCCACATTTTTGTCTGTCTTCAAGGCCCAGTAGGTAAGATTGAGAGGAGAGCGGTCTTTGCTTGGAGACAACTTCCGGGTCCCTCCCCCCTCCCTCTCCGCTGCACTTCAGCTCTGCCTCCTTTTTTAAATTTTTTTATTAATTGTTTTGCACTTCAAAAAAAAAAAAAAAAAAAAAAAAAAAAAAAAATTTCTAAATTCCTCTTAAAAGTGGCAGATGGACATATCCCCCCCACCATAAACAAGCTCAGACTCTTTATGTCCTGCTGCTCTGCAGAGAGCAACAGCAGATTAGCTCAGAAACACCTACTCATGAAGAACAGACTAATAGTGACACTGCGGAAGGATTCAATTAAAGGAAATCTATGGCATGTTGCAACATTTTTTAAAGACCAGGGAAGAAAATCTCTTAAGAGTGACAGCACCAAACTGTCAACCTGATCTCCCCCCCTCTAACAGGATTACAACAGGGACAACTCTCCTCCCTCTCTCTGCTACCTTTCTTCATGCCTCTCCATGTCTCTCTCCTTGCATCCTCAGACTCCTCTCCTCTTTCTCATTCACCTCTCTTATCACCCTCTCACCCAAACAGCCTCTCTTTCCCTTTCCTCCGCTCCATCTCCCTCCATTTCTACTCATCCCTCTCTTTTTCTTAATCTGACACACTTTCACTCTTTTCAGCTCGTTTCCTGCCTGTTTCCCGCCTCCTCCTAGGAGCTGATACGAAGTCAGTGGCAGACAAAGGGACAGGAGCAATGACCCAGGATGAACCACCCTGTTATGCAAAAAGCATGGGGGACACAGGAAAACCAGCCCTGTACACACTGACTACATTTCTATGATGTACTGGGTGGGTCCACTGGGGATTTGTGATGTAAAAAGTACTATCAATCACTCATATATGTTAGTTAAATTACAACCATACAGCAACATGAAAAACTACAATCAAAGTACCATGAATTTTCAAGACACTGTTGCTACGCCTGCCCAGCTTTGTCACACGGGCCAGATTCAGTTTATTTTGATAACAGTGGCAGATTTACCACTTGAGATTTTTAGTCATTGTTGAAAGGATTGGTTCTTGACTTTAAACAGAGGCAGGCAAAAGCAGGCTCTTTATTGAGTATCACGAGAACATGACATCAGAGGTCAGACTGGCCCACTCCAGCTGGAGGCAGCAAGACTAGCCGACACATTACAAACGGTACATAAGGACATATCACTGAGAGAAAAAAGAAATGTAGCACTACTTTTTATTTATATTTTTTTCAATCAGGGCGTACGCACACACACACACACACACACACAGACGTTTATTCCACTACCCCCGTGGGGACAGTTGTTGACCCCAGCCCCTTTCCCCGACCTTGATCATCACAACTAAATGCCTAACCTTAACCCTTGTCCTTAAACCAATTGTAACCTGTACCATAACACCAAGTCTTAACCCTCAAAAAACTGTGTCTATTCTGACACAAGTCCCCATAGGTTAGTGTGCAGTCAGGTTACAGTCCCCACCGGGAGAGAAAACAAGGTCACACACACACTGTGCTGTTCTTGACTCACACCAACATTAACACTGCACATTGACAATCTAAACTCAATTAATGCTCATGCCTCATTAGCATGCCTGGGCTGGTATCTTGTTTATCCCCGCCTGTCCAGTCAGCTGCACTCTGGAGAATGTCAGCTGTCAGGCTGCTGCTCATACTGGTGGATCCTCATCACTGTCCTGACAACCTTCTGCACAACACCAGTCCCCTCTGTACACTGTGCTGTCCCCCAGCAGGCACACAAATATTCCCACCCTTTCCGTCTCCTCCCCCGTTGCCAGGATACTGTGTTCACATTCAGAGGAGATATTGGATTAAGATCCCGCCAACCTCAGGATGTGACATACGACATTAATAACAATTTTCTCTTGCACCATGGAGATTTTGGTCAAATGCAATGAGTTGGAGTTGGATAGAATTGTATTTGTTTGCTTGGGCAGTTGGAATATAAAGATTAACTGATACGTAATCAGAAAATCAATAACAGGAGTCAGCGCTTCAGCTAACCACACATCCAAACCAAATTCAGAAACAAATTTGTCAAAAAAAAATCAATGTGGCTGTCAAAAAATTAGTCTCTGTGCTCCTGTGGCCCGTATGAGTCTGAGTAAGACTCACCCTGCCTAGTCTTCCCATCACAGAGTCCAACATGGACTAAAACTCTAAAAGAGTGCAAACATTGGCAAACTACCATCAATTATATTGAATTCACAATTAATTACTAATTTAAGGAGGCAGCATGGTATTGAAACACAACATAGTACTGACATTAAGCTGCAGTAGTACTGACATAACAAAGCTGGCACTAGCAACTAACAATACTTTCAAAGCCCATTTGCTACTTACTTTAACTTCCTGGTTAGAGTAAGTAGCAAATACCTGAAGCAATAAGCTGCCCATCCACAAGGACAGGCAGCCATTGACTTTTGTTTAAAACGGAGTGGATTTAGACTGATTATACTGACTATGGGATCGAGGAACATAATGTCCAGTTGGCAGAATTTCACTGAGCTGCCCTCAGTGTATCACTGCCCATTGTTTACCACTGTTGGTGAATTTGGTTCTTAAAGCTTGAAATAAAACATACAATATAGTTGTTTGTTTCAGCTATGGCTAGACAAAACTCTTACTAAACCATTTTTTCCAGCCTGGATGTCCAAGTAGCAGGACTGCCTGATATTCCATACACATCCAGGGCTTTTCAGCTAACTTTGCATTATTGTGAATGTCTTTTGTGCAGCCAAACCATTTCAACCAAACTACTGTATGTGGTTAATCTGTACACCCAGGATGTTCCTTCTAGTCAAATGGAAAATATCACAGAACAGATATTATAATAAGGAAATGTTGGAATCAATTAATTGAATAATCATTACTCTGTAAAATTGGTTTGGTGTGAGTATTTCTTTTGGAACAAACATATTTGTGCAGTATGTGGGCTCCCTTTCTGCAGTAGCAACAGACCCTCAGGTCTGTTGCTACTGCAGACATCAATTTTTTAGTATCTGGAATACTGTTTATCTTGGTTGGTTTGCAGTTTCTATCACTGGCTGCTTGAATACACACAGATAATCACAGATGGAGGGGAGAGTCGTCAAAGCAGTGCAGTAAAATGGACTTGTTTTTGTTAGGTTGTCAAAAAATTAACATCAGGGAATCTAACAGCCAAATGAAAAGATCCTCTGCTTATAACAGGTGACACCATGAGATTTAATTTTCATCTCTCTTTCTTCTCTTTTAATGGGGGTAAGTTCAAGGAAAATGGTGAGCGTGGTAAACATACTGCTGTCAGAGATGGTAAAAATACTGACTTTCGGTTTATAAAGTCACATACCAAACTCAGAGAGCTTGAAGAGGCACGCTACAAGCCATAACTTGATATGAATTTATACCTATCAGAAAGCAACACATTTTCATGGTATCTCTTATTTTTTTAACCTCAAACTCAAACATTTGATCGTTTTTAATCAATCATATTTATGTATTTCTCATTTTATGAGTTTATTTGACAGGGACGATGTTTAATGATCAACATAAAAAATTAACTCAGATAGAGCCACAGTTCGCCTCGAGTGCTAATTTTCATCTGTTGATCTTGGCCAGATTTTAAATCAGCACCCTAAAGATAGAATAAAACTACATATCTTCAAAATGCACAAGACATTACAAGGATATAATTTGCACTGCATTTTATTCTGAGTCACTATAAATTAATAACTAATAAATTGTGGCACGTGTTTAAATGTGTACATGTACATAACTCTGCCATAAATGACTGTAATCAGTAGCTGCAACCACCAACAACCCCTCACAGCCTTTATCTTAACAAACACTTTAAGGGTTCTTGGAGCTTTGTCCTCAGCATTTAAACGGGTCAAACTTCTCATTTACACTCTGAGGATGAGGATGAGGATGGACAGGAAATGATCTGAGTCGTGGCCTTTGTGCTGGTCCGAAATAATCTAGAAATAAACATTTGTAAATAGAGGCTCGTACGTTTGTGTTCATCGATGGTGACACTTTCTGCCAGAGTTTGAATAATTTAATACCCTACATTCACCCTCCTGTCCAGGATTGTGTGTGAGAGTGTGTGTTTGCGAGGGAGAGAAAGGGACCGAGATAAGTAGCCAGAAAGAGAGGCGAGAGAGAAATCTGATGAGAGCATCAGCGAGTGATAGTGACACAGAGAGAGACAAAGCAGGGCAGAGATGAAAAGAGTCCTCTGTTGTTGTGCTCTGCTGTCATTATCCGCTATTGTCGAGAACAATACGACAGCGCTGCAGCAGGGAGCAGAAATTGGCCAGAGAGGGTGGACTGGTGATGTAGATGCCATTTGTTTCCTAACTATTATTAACTCATTGTTACTGAGATCTGCAAGGGACATTACATTACCCTGTACAGTAGCATGTTATTGGCCTACTCAGTAATTTCCTTACTCTATAATTTCGTCAGGGTTTCTTATTAAGCTGCTTGTGCATTAGTGCTTCCTGTGAAGATTAGAGCAACAACTAGTAATTGAGAGAGATGTAAAGAAAAGAAAAAAGGAAGAGAGGAAAAGACAGAGAGAGAGGGAAAGAGAGAGAAGTCAGACAGTGAAGTAGGGATTTGTGAAGCTGTGAGAATGACTGTAAGTAGGTTACACATATTGTGCCTTCGGTCTTCATCGGTGTGTGTTGATAAAATTTCCAAATCAGTTAGTTTTTTGTGGGTCACATGCAGAACCATTGAGCACAGTCATCAATATCACATGTTATTATGTACACCTGGGAAATCATTTAACGCAAAAGCCAATATCCATTGTTCATCAGGTACGTGTCCAATTAGTAATAAATCAATATATTAATCGTACTCCTCCGGCTGACCACAAATGTTCATCAACAATGCCTGTACAAAAGAAAAAAGCATCTGCCAGTATTATTTGAGAGCAGATCAGTCATGAAATCTGATTGTGGTTGCTTATGGCACGATGGGAAAAGGCCAGTTATTGACTGACTTCTTTGTTGCTCTTCTGTTGTATTTCAACAAAGTGGCTTCTCATTGAGTGTTTGCTGTTGTAATAAACTGAACTCGCAGCAGTGATTAGGGTTACAAATGCACTGCAGCCTTCAAGTCTAGAATTTAGGGGTTGTTTATTGTTTCAGTTTATCAGTAAAAACAGACATTTTGCCTTTAAGAGAGAGAGTGGGGAATTCATCCTTTCTTTCAGCGTTTTTGACAGCCACAGATGAGCAGACACAAGCAGGAATTGTGACAGCACGAATAGCAGAGTTGAAGCTACACAATGGCAGTGATGGCTTCACTGACAGGCCCATTAACTTGTTTTAACCCTGGGGTGAAACACCTCGCTTTATCTAATAAACAGGATCACCGTGTCTAAACACCTGAACACAACACTCCACAAGTACTGTCAAAGTGAAATGTCATCACAGGAGAGTAAAACCAACAACACTTTAGCAGCTGATACAGTTTAAGACTAAAGTTACTTTAGCAATATTTGTAAATAGGAGGTCAAGAAAACTGTCCACACTGTGTTTGGGCAGGATGAAAAAACTATGCAATGATCATCTTGATATTAAAAGCCTTAAAGCTATACTAACTTTTCTGCATTAAAATGTCTAAAAACAACTTGCCCTGTTACAGGTAGTAACAAGACTTGTTACATATTTTGTTGAGTTGTGTAGATACATTATCCCAAATGTTTCCAACAATTTTCAAACCCAGAGAAATCTGTAATTTGAATCAAAGTAAAGGTACGTTTCGTTTGGTTGCATTTGGTCAGTGGCGTCTTATCCCCTTTTGTGCATGCGTTACCATTGAGGTTGTCTACAAGAAGCTGTTATAACTTGACTTTTTGTCCAGTTTTAAGCCACATTTTCTGGATAGACTTTTTTAGATCTTGGTAGTTTTTAGCCATGTATTTTAACCGGATGAAGAATTTAAGTCATCTGACGTCTGGATCTTAAGTTATCATAAAAACAACTGAGCAAATGTAAGCGTCACCTCAGCTTGCAGCCCCTCCGGTGTTTGCCGGACAGCCTCAGAGAAAGACTGATTTTTAAAGTTGTTTATTCAGTGAGACCACTGCAGATTATTTGGCTCCGAGTAAAAACCTTCTGAGCATCTGGATCTTAAGTTATCAGAGAAACAAGTTGAGCAAACATTAGAGGCACCTCAGTTCCCAGCCCCAGTTTTAAACTAAAGTTAATTCATGATTAATTAATGATTACATTTAAGTCACAGAAATAAGCCATAATTTTTTTTTTTTTTTTTTTAAATGCAATCGATGGGACACTACGGGACATGCAGCATCATGTTTGACTAAATTTAATTTATTAATGAAGACATGTGCCTGATGCTTTAAGTTCTAATTCTTAAAATGTTCACCATAACAAATTCAATTTTTTATACTTTTTATCATTGACATTAATCTAGAATTGTAAGTATATATATATAGGCTACACTTATTTGTTACCTCTTTATAATAGTAGTTTGCAGTCCACCATTCCTGCCCTGGATTCAAATGGCGAGATCAATAACAAATGGATTCACAACAAGGGAACAGTCCTCTGAAAATCTGCTTTCTTGTCCCCAATTAAAAATTAAAATGTGATTTCTAACACAATTTGTGTGACTTGTATTATGAAAGCATTATCAGCATTACCACCAGTGACCATGCGTGTTGTAAAATCAACCATAACTGAAATTATAAGGACTTTAAAGTCATTTTCTTACTACAAAATATATATTCCTCAATTGTAAGTAACATTTTGAGTTGTTAAACAAGCAGCCTTCATTCCAGTTAAAGTTAAATGCAATATCTGATTTGCATCATGGAATACATTTACATGTCAATAAGCAATGAGAAGCTGTAATTAAGCCAGTTCTTTGTATACATGGCAGAGCAGTCCATCATAATTATCATAAAATAAGTAGCTTTCCTAACTCAAACTATCTTTTGATGGAAAGTAGAAATTGAAGCAAAAAGCAGATACATATTTTTAACTAAGTGTGTGCACATGCATCATCAGTTCAACAGTGCGCCTGTGCTTTATTTCATTTTCCTCTGTGGTGTCAGATTTCACGTGAGCCTGTTTCTGTGTGCGTGAGCTGCAGCACTGAAGTTTTGCTAAAGCAGCAGTGAGGCAGCAAATTAAGCAATCCTCACTTGGATAAAGATCACAGGAACTGTATTAGTAATCTGAAGTGAACAAGATGAACCTTTGGCTTTTGGGAGTTTCAATTAAAAGAACACTTTCCCCACCTTATTTTCCCCGGGTTCCTGATGTGCTCTGGGTGGCAGAGTAAGTTGAGTAAAAGCCAATCACAATCTTTTATGTGTTGAGAAATTCCTTTCTCCTTTCTTTCTTTTGAAATGAGAAAAAAAAAAGGGGGACAGTGTCAGTGTTTCCTCCTCTGAAGCTGCAGGAATCCAGCTAAACCGATTTACACTAATCCAGTTAGCTCTCGCATAATTCCTCTTTGTGCTAAACAGTTACAGCAGTCATCAGCCATACAAACATTCAATCTACTCTCCTCTTAGGTCAAACATATACACTGCCGAGGCCCCTGAAAACACCTGAGACATACTGTATGCCATGTATATAGTAGATAATAATAACTTTGGTGATCCTCTGACTTTTCATCTAGCACCAACACTAGGTCAAAATTGCAATTTTAAGCAAAACTTTGGTTTGGGACATAAATACCTGCAAATTTATGATACTCCTCTGTATTTTGTGCTAAATGATAATTAGCAAATGTTTGCATACTAACACACTAAACTACTGTAAGATGGTGAACATTGAACTTGCTAAACATCAACATGTCGGCACCATCATTGTGAGTATGTTTGCAGGGCTGTGGACTCCTAGTCCTGTTGTCTCGCCACCAACTAAAATTTATTGTTTTTCTGCTGTGAGATGCTTCTCTATTTCCTTTGTGCATTGCATAGTGGCCCAGCAGTGTACAATATAGCTTTTTTTTAAATGAAAACTGACATTTTTTAATTTAATTTTGACATGTTCACAATGTGACCAAACTACATAATCAGAACCTGCTTTTGTGTGTTGTAATGAATTGTGGCACAGCTCTTATGTAATCAAAATGTAAATTCCTGGTTCACTGCGAGGTACCTGTGAAGGGCACGACAATAACACGCTCGAGTGACAAAAAGCAAATGTGAAAGATTGAACACAGTGAATATTGAAAAAAGAATATTACTCAGTATGCATTTTGGTACTTGGCCTTCATCTGTGTTTTGACACGATGAGTCAAAGCACTGCCTATGTGCCAGAAAACGGCTGTATCTCATCAATATCCTAATGAGGTAAACACTCATGTAAAGCCTCTTACTAACACTCCAACACAGACATTTCAAAGTAAAGGCTAATGCTAGATAACCAAAAATACAATCAATGTATATATCTAATATGTATTACAGCATCATCTCAACAGGGAGATTTCTGGAAAAGCACTGACCTGTATAAACAGACTAATGTCCAAGATGTCCAAGGACTTCCTGTGTCCTGCAGCTCAAGTCCGCAACATAGCAGAGTAAATTATTTCTCTTTGGTGTGGTAGAAAATGTGCGATCAAAATGCGAATTTTGGGTGTATGAAGTAGCAATGTCATTTTATCTTTTGAGTGCTGCAACTTTAGCCACCATATTTATCAGAGAGAGGGCGAGCGTGAGTCTTCAACATTTGCGATAGCAGCTCGCCTGTACAAGCTCTGAGTCTGCAAACATCACTTGGAACTCAGCTATGCACAGAAGTCACTGCACTGTTACACAACACTGCAAACAGAAAAAGTGCCAAAATATAATTTTTCGACAAACCGATGAGGAATGTTGTGGCAGGTGTAGAGTGCTGAGTTAAACCTGTGCTGTGTTTTGATGCGTGTTCAGAGCTGCTGCACACTGAGCAAATATATCTGACCATGCAACCATGTAGAACCATGAGGTTTAGAGTAACATATGGCAACACAACACTTGTGTCATGCAATAGGGATGTGAACGAATTCAAGCTGAACATAACTGTGTTTGCCTGAATATTTCAAATTAAACCATTGGGGTGCAAAGAGCCACTACTGCAAGAAGGAACAAGTAATTGCAGCATTGATCACAAAGACCTTTGATACAGGCAAACACACACACCATACATTCATAAATATGAAAGGCATATGCACCCACCCACCACCCACACTATTGTTGACATCCACAGAGGAGTTACAACAGCTACAGGTAGTATCACAAGATGGCCAAAAGCACTCACCGCTCTCATGAGGGTCGATCACATCGTCTTTGTGGAGAGAGGTTAGACTGCTCTCTCTCTCTCTTTCTTTGTAAACGGTACTTTTATAAAAATCTTTTTCTCTTCTCTCCCGCTGCTTCTATCGCTACCTCTCACTGAGGCTCAGGATAGAGGGTATTTGGCTTGTGTGTCTCTGTTTGTATGTGTGTGCGAGTCTTAGTGTGCCTAATCCCTGCTGAGTAGAGTGGGTGCTAGGCAGCAAATGTTCACTGGAGAGTTAGACACACAAAACAGGGGGTAAATTGGGATTTGTTATGTGGTGGGGATCTGTTATCTCATGCTGAATCCAAGGGGTCCTTGATGTGAGTTTTAGAACATTTCACAGACCTACAAGCGTAACAGAATTTGTCAAAATCAGGTCATTTGTTTGAAAAATCAACAAATACCATTGGTCTATAGTGTAGCTGTGTAACCTACTTTCTCCTCAGTCAAATTCCCTATAGGTTGATGATCACTACTTTCTCTGTATGTGAGTGCAGACAATTTAGTAAGTACCAATAATTAATAATCATACTAATTTAAGAGGCAAATATGCGCCCAAACCTGTCCCCATACATTGATCACATAATTTTGTGCTGACTGAGACTGAGCAGAGTGGGTGGTGAAGACTGACTGTCATTTCAAGCTATACACAGTCTAGACAGGTAGTCTTTCAGTGTTGCCATGTAAGTAATGCTCTCCCACCTCCAATGGAAAAATAAGGGTTAAGTTAATGATGGATAGTACATAGGTCAGGCCCTAGTTTGGCCTATTGACATTTTGCAGCCTACGTACTGGGTCTGAGCTCTGGAAAACCCTGGTCCAATTTAACCCCCCCATCTCTAGTCTAAGGACTCAAATGTATTTGTGGGTCACTTAAGCCAGAGTGAGTGACGTTAACTAGCGATTGTCTGTAGATAAAACCTGCCATCAACCTGGCTTCAATTTGGAGGTATTGTTGTACATAAGTTTATTCATCACTTGTTTGATCAGTTTGATCTTGCTCTCCCTCATCTGTTGTGTCTTGGATTGACATGAAATCTATCTTTAGGGTACCAAACCCATCGCCACCCACACCCGCCTCATTGGCTCAAAAGGTGGCTGTAAAATGCAAATAAAATAGCTGTAGCCAATTCTAAATCATGACACTGTTTTCACACTAGACAATGTCCAAAGAAACTAAAGCTGCTCCCGCAACCTAACCTACTTCTCCATGCTTCTTTTAGTTACGCTTTGTAGCAATGTAAAATTAAGTTTTGGCAGAGTGTTGACTCTACGGAATATATACAAAGCACAGGGTTTGAGTTAGCTGGAAGCCAGTACGAGCTTAGCTCCCATGAAAACAGTAAAATCAGACAGTAAAACAGTAAAAAAAAAAATAGATTACCAACAACCATTACTTTAATCACAAATAATGTATTTTCCAATGTAATGAGTATTATTTACATTAACAAGATAAATAGGCTAAAAGAAACATATTTTCGAAAAGAATTATGAACCATATTCTCTCTCAAATGACAGTATGGCTGCATTTCACCACCAGGCCACCATGGTATGCAGGAGAATATTGTGCGAACTATGCCTGTTGAGAGCCGTGAATGTTTGTCATTCACGTGGTACGTGTATGTGTGCGTACGCGTGTTTGTGTGTGTGTGTGAAAGTGTTGGACCACGCAGCGAGCATCGAAGTCTCTCTCACGGAAAGCGCACCCAGTAGGCTATTATTTATTCATTTATCTCCATCCCTAGCATAAGTTATTTCAGAGACCCACAAAGCTCAGATTATTACTTGAACCCTGACTAAGCACATATGTTAGACAGTCGAGCAGGCCATCATGAGGTCAGGTGCATGTTATGGTAATGAAGGTAACTGGTTACGGAGCTGATTGGATGTATTTGTATTGTTTCTGCTGACGAATGTCCAGCTTTATCGGCCTTAAAGCTTATTCTACGCGTGTAAAGGACATCAAACTACAATAGAGTTTATTTCTTTGTCCAGCCCTCCAGGTCAAGCCCTGAGCCATCCTCTCCTAATGAACACAAAGTCTCTCTCGCACACTCATGCCCACACACCCACCATGAAGGTTTAAGTAGATTAGTGGGCTGCATGATGAGCTTTTAACAGGACAAGTCCTTGACTCAGAGGCCAGTGGAGCAGGGCAACAAGCCCAAACCTTGACAACATGCCAAACTCCACTAATGCTTTTAAAGATGGTCATACCCTAAAAGGTAAAGAGGCAGGCTTGTCACCAATAAGTTATCTGCCTGGAAACATCAAGGAACAGAACAAGTAGTGCTCTCTGATCTCCCACAACAACTTTCAACATGTCCTTGAGGAAGGCATTTGACCTCCAAATACTTCAGTATTCACATTCAGTATTCTGCAGCAACACTTGAGCTGTAAAAAGATTAAATGGTTCATAAAAAGAGGCATACACATAACAAAAGCTATCATGTTTAACTGTTAAAATGAACTGTTTCCTAAACTATAACAACAAAATCACCTTGATTGTTTTATTTCTTTTATATTTACAGAGGTTTGTTTTCCCTTTGTGGACGGCCATGTAGACCTGAAGGGCCCTTGATATTTATAAATCATATTTCCCAACAGAGAGAAGCCGGGAACTATTTCAACCCTTGTTCAACCAGGACTAACAGTAAATTCAACAGCAATATACTGCAAGGGCATTTGCAAATTTCAAGTTTTTTATTGTCACATACTCACCATATTCCTATACTGTGCAGTGAAATGCTTTTGCCCTCTCCAGTACTGTGCTTTGGCCTAATAAAGTATAACAAAAACCCAATACAAATACAAAAATTAAATAAATACAACAGTAAAAGATCAATAAAATATCAGATCCAATATCAAAAATACGAAATATATACAAATATAAGATTTGAGTATAAAATATGAAATTTGTGCAAAGGTTAAGGGATGCAGGGGAAGGGTGGAGATAGGTCTAATTGTCAATTAACATCAGAGGGATAGTGTATCAGAAGCCCAGTGTCCTCATTCAGGATTTGGATGGCCTGAGAGAAGTAGCTCCTCTTTATCCTCTCTGTTCTGGCCCCATGACTGCAGGAGCACTCTGCAGTGAGCGAAGTCGGGTTAAACACGCACAGAAATACCTGGGGGGCTACCCACCACTATCACGTATGATTGGCCTGTGAGCAGCTGGGTTTTCTGGGCATCAGAGAACTTAAGCTGCTGCCTAAAAGCCTGCCTTAATTTACTAGATTTTTCCAATGCACTCAAGGCTTCTTGTTCAATTTCCCCTCAAGTCTCAATATTTTCATTCCAGAGGTGCACAAAAATTGATTGCACCGAAATGAGAGTCAGCAACTGCTACTGCTAATAACAGGGTCAATCAAGCAGTGCTTTGCAACTTCAAAGTGACCAAAAGTAAAAAAATAAAAATAAAATAAAAAATAGTTAGTTAAATAGTTATGTATTCTGTGTGTGCTGTTTAGAGTCTAGTCTAGTTAGAATTATACACACACATATACACACACACAACTCTATAGATCAAGATAAATGCAGTTTCTCTTGTTGTTTTAATAGGAGTATGGTGTCCAGAAATAAGGCAAGAATAGATTTAGGGTGCATAAAGTATGAACACTTCACTTTGTCTGTGAGATAAGCTATTGGTGCTTTTGGATTTAAACATACATCTAATATTCCTCCTTTGGTGGATGAGTCAGACATTGTGCAAGGAGTCTTTTCCAGGTTGTCTCCTTGCCTTGTTGACGTTTTCTGTGGCTCAGTTCAGAGGCTAAATTCTCCCGAGTCCTCTAAAACACACACACAGATGTGGAGTGATTAATTGGGCGTAAGTGCACCTTGTTGACCCATGATGCACTTATGCCTTGTTTGACCACGGGGACTGCTCTCTACGTCTCTTGACCAACAATTAAACCATTGTCCAGGCCACCAGGCTCATTTTGACCGGTTCAGACTGGTTTGAATGATGCCAGGAGATGAAACTGCAGTGCACAGGGAAACAAAGGCCCTTTTCAGATTATTATTATTATTATTATTATTATTAAGAATAACAATTAATGAATGCTTACACCATAATACCTAAACATTTACATCAAATAAAAATAAAGCTATAGACAATTATGAATACATTTATTTACATGACATAATGAAAAGCTTACCATCAAACAAACAAATAGTAAAAACACATCAATCAACAGCTAAATCCAACTTTTATGTTAAGGTATGGTAATACTTTTTACTGTTTATTGTGATATCATTATGTGACCGAGCCATTCATAAGCAGATGGCTGCAAGATTTGCCATTTGATGTGGGAATTGGATGTTTGACCTGTGCTGTCAAAAGCTTCAGTCCAACCTAGTCATCCCAACCCAAATGAACCAGTGGCAGTCGGGCTTGAGAGGTAAATTCACAGAGTCCCAATTCAGAGGTCAGATGATGCAGCTCGTCAGCAGTCTGAGCTTTCCAACCGTGTGAAGCATCACCCCCCAATTACAACTTTCTGCACACTGAAGACGAGGTGGTGGAAATGCAGCCATTTTTTACAGCTTCTAAAACTGTGTCCAGGTCTCACTTGGACAGTGTCAGAGCTTTGAATATCTCGCTATTAATCAACAGTCTGACATGCCAGTTCAGGTTCTGATAATGTACCACCTAAATACAACTTTAAATTATTAATGATTTTGCAGATCTACTGTCACATATCTGTACTAATTACACCAATGTGATTTTCTTCTGGGGATTTCAACATTGACATTGATAATTCCACAGTCCTGCCCTACGAAGGGGTTCATATATTTTCATTGTGCCATATCAGACTGCAGTAGGCTTTTGCAGCTAGCTTCAGATTCTGCACACTACCTAAAAGAAATGACGCAGGTAGCCTAGGTTATATATTATTATTCAAAATAAATAATATCTTAAAATTAGTAGTAGTTTTAATGTTTGTATATTACCTCTTGTAACCTTGTAACAACCTCTTAATAGCGTTGCCTATGCCAACCCCTATAAGAAAAGATAACGATTGATGGTGCCGTTGGTTACAACAAACTCCAAAGTCACGTCAAGTGTTGACAAGGACTTAGTACAAGTGTTTGGTCATTCTATCACTACTTGACGGAACAATTCTGCTTAAAAGAATAGCTTTCAGTTTTGATCCAGATTATATGTATATATATATATATATATATATATATATATATATATATATATATATATATATATATATATATATATATAACAGCTAGGCCCAGTAACTGCATACTACCTCTCAAAAGTCCAGTTCTCACTGTGAAGAAGTTCAAACAAAACCCAGATGACTTTGAATGGATTGTTGACATACTTGCCTTTCCTCACATTGAGGACAGCAGATCATCTTCCAAAATCTGGCCTCATCTAAAACGCTGTAGAGGTTCAATCAGACAGCCATTTTTCTCCAGAATGAATATAGCTAAGGGCGCTCCTATCTGACAATCCAAATGGGAGCATGTGTCAACAAAAAGGATGTGTATTTCCATTTCATTCAACCTTTATCTAACCACACAGGTCCATTAAGATTTTGTTTGATATGTAATTGATCTATTCTCACCAGAGAGATTCAGGTTCAAAGATGGGTTCTTTATCTCCTTTCTTTCTTTGTAAAGTACACATGACTTTTGTTAATCTGGGGAGAGGAGACCAAAACACTCCTCGACCCCATCATCCAATTCATCTGCTACAGCCCTCGCCCGCAGTCTTTTTCTGTTAAAAAAACCCATCAGACATCTGTCTTCTTCTGCCTGGGGGGATAACACACACAGACACATAGGAAGAAAAGTTATCAAAGTGACAACGGGAAACGAGGAGTGGAGAGGGAGGGAGTAAAGGCAGAGAAAATAGAATACTGAGGGAGGAGGCAACTGGGTACACGCGCATACTGTAAATAAATCTAGGATTAAGCACAGTGCACAGTAAATTTGTAGAAAAAAGCCAACATGAAAATTAGGAAGACTTTTCTGACATCTGCAGTGCAACAAATGTAAGCAATTATTTTTCTCACACAATTACTCTAATCATATGAATTTGCTTGTAAAGAGCATGCAGATCTTAACAGTGTTGTATTTGTCTCTTTCAGAGGCAATGCATGAAATTAGAGGTAACCCATGGAGTAAATAATATAAGAAACTATTTTACAGCTCCATCCACAGAGGTTTTATTCATTGCCTCATCTGTGTCGCCTTCCTTCCATGAAAAGACTGACAAGGCAGATTGTATTGGCGAGGCCACATACATGAAGTGGACTGATCTCTGGTGAACTGACCCCCCCTGGTTAGCAACATGTTTCTTGTCATTGGCTTTTATATCTCACCACATCTTTGTAATTTACAAAATGTTCAGGCTCTCAGAGCCTCAGCGTGCCCTTGTAGCTGTGACACGGTGTCACTCAACACTTTTCAACACTCTGTTTTTTGGTCACGGCAGAGCTATGTCTGCCTAGTAACCCATATGGTTCAAACATCCGCAACAACTGGCTCTAATTTACATTCAGCATCAGCCTTTAGGAGATGAAAGCAGTGAGCTACAGGTGGAGCTAATTGGATAGATAAATGGGATGGTGACTGGTGAATGGATCCTGCAAGGGTAAATGAGAAGAGCGTTACCTTTAGGCTTAATTGTTTGGATGAACCAAACCACAAAGTCAGGGAAGCATGGTGATTAATAAAGGGAAACTAGCATGTAGATGAGGCTACTTTTTTTTTATTGTGTTTTACTTTTTTCCCCACATCCAAGCAGCCTGTAGTAGTCACTAGTGCAGAAATAAAGACATGAACCCACATAAGTTGGCCAAATGCCAATTGTGTTGATGCCGAGCCCAAACTCAGCCAAGCCAAAAGCACCCTATTTGGAGATTGAAAGTGGGTCTCTGAGGTGGTGGCCGAGTGCTTTTTCTCCTGCACCACCCAAGCACCCCTGGTTTGAAATGGCTAGATTAATTGCGTCTTGGTTTATTTGATACTAAGTCAGATGAATCACTAAAGGAGAGGTGTAAAAATCACATTGTGGGAAACTCGAATTTTACAGTTTTGGTAAAAGTTCACTGTGAGAAAGAGAAAGGTAAAGAAGGAAATACCAGCAAAGAGAAATAGAGACGAAGAGCAAGGGAGAAGCACGAAAAGACACAGGATCTCTTAAAGTGAGTGGGTGAGAGAGACAGAAAGGACAACAGAAAGTCTATGAAAGGAATCAGGGAGAAAGAGTGAGTAACAAAGAGAAAGGTCATGGCCATAATTGGGGCCATTCATCATGGGACAGTTTTAGGAGTAGGTGTTATGTGCCATCCATCCATTGAGCCTCTGGCTCTCTGAGTGGCTGATGATAAGACGGTCTGGAGTCAGGCCAGCCAGCGAACGGCTTCTCTCCTTTTACTGCTGCATGAAGTTTCAAAACGTACTCATACATTCTCACAGTATGGACATCTTATCCGGTGCACTGTTAGTTTGCAAGGTTACAATGGCCTATTGGTCATTCTTTATACTGATAATATGAAAATCATAGTATGAAAGCTGGTGGTTTTTAGATTGAGTACATGTTAAGTGCAAAGATGAAGATGCCAATATAATCAAAGCGGTCCAATAATTATTTAGGAAGCTGGGATTTAATTAGCATATCCCTTTAAATGTATCCAATATCAAAAAAATGGAACCTGCAGGGGAAGGTTGGTGTACTTACAGTCAAAATAATGGAAAAAACATATTTTGCAAACTAACTTCAAATTATAATGTGTGATCTCTCTTTCCATTTCTTTGTAGAAGCTGAAGGCCACAATATCGGGGATGAGAACAGAGGGAGGAAGCCACATCAATCTTCCATCCCTGTTTGACTCTGTTCAGGGCACAGCAGTGAATGCTCCTCCACAACAGTCTCATCCAGTAAAATAAAAGCCTCTGAATGGCACACGCCAAAAGGTGAAATGAGCCAGAGTGTTGCTTTGGGGAGAGCTAAAGTGGAAGAGAAGACGTGGAAAACATTGGAAAGGGAAAAGAGCAGAAGGCATTAGACAGAGCCGAAAGACAGGAGAGAGAGGTGAAAAAAGGATGAGGCTGGAAAAAGAGACTAGAGACTGAGGAGAGACAGTTGCAGAGCCATGGGAGAGTGAAACACAAGAGAGGACAGATTTACCAGCAGATAAAAGATATCTTTTGGATGTTTTTTTTTCCTATTGTAGTGCAGTGTACACTTGAGTATTTGCAGTTACATTATTTACTTTGGATGTGATATGATTAGAAGTGAAAATTAATTAATTAATTGTTTCCACATTTACTTCTTGTAACATGTGACAAACTGGAGCGGGCCATGGCAAATGTTTTCTGGACAACATGGATGATGTAACAGTGACCAGAAAAGAAGCACCAAGACAAAATATGCATTTATACACACCTGTTTAATGTATTACAGAAATGTATTAAGAATATGTTTGCTTACAACATGTACCTGCTCACATAGTTTAACCAAAAAGTTTATATGTAGTTCTGGCCTGCTAAGTGTAATACATTATTTACAACAATTAACACTGTGTAGGTTACAGATAAGGTTATTACCAAGGTAGCTCAAATGAATTACTTTGATAATTGACCTCAGACTGCGACAGTTGCAGTACCAGTCTCCTGAGAAGTAATCTCTGGTGAGCTGGCTATTGCATATTAAAAAAGGTCATGTGAAAGTCTGCCAAGGGTATCATATATGCTAGTAGGTGGTGCTTTAAATTGTATAGTACACTGTATTAGTATTGTACTATAAATCCTAATTACTTGGACACAGCTTCAAATGTTTGTATTCATAAAGGACGCAATTTGGAACAGGTACACACAGGTACAAATACACAAAAAGGTGCACAAAATGCTCTTGGTTACAGATAACACTCACTCAGGTGATAAGACAGAAGAAGAGGGAAAAAAACAGAAAAAAACAAGAGTCGGTGCCAGCTGAGCATACGTTGGCGTTTGCCCCAAGTGAGTTCATAAATGTCTAGTCGAGGCCTCCACAGTGCGGTGATGTGTCACACCCTCGAAGAAAGTGATATAGTTACATGGTATTAGGATGGCTGTGGAGGTCATATTAGACACGTGCAGTTGATCCATTATGGACAAAAACATACACAGTTGTCTTACATGCTATTCACGCAACTAAATCCCTCTGAAAAACATCCCAAATATGTGAACTATTTGGGCTGTTTTTACAGAGAAGAAAATGTAGGCCCTAATTGTCGACTTTTCGAATTTCTGGATGCCAGTTCAGTCCTCTGTAACCATTTTGAGTTGTCCTTGGACTTTGTAGGGCCCCTCTTAACCTTGCTGCCAGCGTTCCCTGTGGGGCTGCAGTTCCGGAGGCTTTTTCACAGCAAGCCCACACTGGTCTCAGTAGAGCCAACCCAATAAAGTCTTATAACATTGGCTCAGACAAACCACTGGTGTGCGCAGCAGGGACGGCAGGACTGGTCCTGCTGTTTTTGTCCTTTTAGTTCCTTTTTATATTAAAACTCGGAGTGGTATTGCTAAGTGACAAACCATGAGATACAATTCTGTCCAAAGGGCAATTATGAAGCATTAAAGCAGTATTTTCGCTTTATGCTGGCTGCCCAGGCCTAACATTTACAACATGTTCCTCCTCCTCACATAAAGTACTAAGTTTTTTATAGTAGTAACCATAAGAGAAAAGCCCAAAAAGATGGAACACTGCATGAGCCATCTTGTATATGCAGGTGACATTAAGACCAGAAAAGTGTAAACAGATGCTAGCAAAGAAGGGGAAAATAATCAACAAATATTCTGGACAAGTAGGCAAGAAAAGCAGCGGCATCCAAGTTCCCCTACAGAGTAGGACGGGTAAGTGTCAACTCAACACAAAAGAACAAGATTCAAAGCATCAACACACACCCACGATCATCAGATATCCAGCTGGTGGAGTAGCTGGCCAAGACACCAAATGCAACACTGTGAATCTCCTCACAATGAATGACAGCAACCGGAGACTCGATGCCGGCCAGAAAGAGCCAGTGTCAATGCTGCTGTGCTGAATGGAACACAAAGGATCCACCGGTTTAATGGGATTGAATACTACTATATTTTGACTGTATGACTTAATACCGTGTCCAACATGGATGGTTTCTGGAGACCAAAATCTCTTTTGAGAAAGACTTCAATGACTGCACAGTTATGTTTCATGAAGAAACACAGAACCAACATTTACTCAAAGAAGCATAAGGAAATTGGGTGAAGTATAAAAGGTATTGAAAAACTTAGGGGTAGGTATAGACTATGACATAGTGCAAAAAAATATATAAGTATTTCATTCCAACATGCTTTTGAAAACTACAGACTTTCCTGGGGAAGCTCTCTTGCATAGATTTCACCCCTGCTGCTACAAATAACTCATGACTTCATTTTTTTAATTTTTCAAACTATCACTCTAAACATACATATTTTATGTATTCAATATTATGCAAAAAAATAATGACTGTGGCAGAGTAACATCCACATTGAATAGGCCTTTCCTACAGTACTGTAGCTGTTTTGGGTCAAACTGTTGAAATAAGAAAAGGAAAACTTTCCCTATATCAAACCACAACAAGGCCAGAGCTGTTGGGGATAAGCACCACCTAAACAGTGTAGACAATAATTCCAGTAATCCTTTTTTGATTACATGAACAAATGTATGGTCAAATTAACTGAATGTCTATTTTGTTGTATACCTATGAGAACATCAAAAAGGAAGGACAAATGAGAGAAGCATCTCCCAGTGTGAGGGACCAGTTACAAAAGTCTTTCTAAAATGAAAGGATATCCAATGTGACGCACTTTCTCTCACACAAATACACAAGGTGAGTCATAGCTCCTTGAGACAAAATCCTCTTTATTTGGGGGAGAAAATATTCAAATATTTTAGGGACAAGGACAAGGTGGAATTTTGCATTTTTCAGATGGTAGAAAGCTTTGCCATTTGTGGAGTTTGTGTTGTGCAGTGCACAGTTACAGCACAGCTCAAAAATAAAAGGCTAATCTTGATTCCACGCTGAGGAACACCTGATGGTTGCTATAACTAAATACTGAGCCATGCTTCATTATGCATGTTTCTTCCTGTCCTTTATATGTATATAAAGAAACATTAAGCAAGATACCTAAAACTACATCTGGCTTAAAAGAGTTCCCCCACCCACTGAATTGATCTAGTGGATCTTTGTAGGTCAGTAGATCTTTTTAGAAAAAAGCAATAATAACAAGGCTAACAAGTTTGTTTTTGGACAGAAAAAGCTGTGTAATTCTTTTAAGGACCTTTAAGAAAATGGCAGCCATCATTGACCTTTTTATTATTCTAACCAATTACCATTAAACAGGTAGAAACAGACAGAGTCTAGACTGTACTTAGGTACAACAGTGCTAAATCAAAGCCCATCACAAATTCCCAGAGCCCAAAGTGATGCCAATTAAAATTGTTTTAAAACCAAAATATATTGAATTCATTATCATAAATTATTTTTTTTAATTTAGCAAGTCCTCATATTTGAGAATCTGGAACCAACAAATATTTGGCATTTTTGCTTGAAAAATTACTGAAAGAATCAATCGGTTATCAAAATAGTTGCCATCCACTAATCAATTAATCCATTAATCATTGCAGCTCTCCATCTTAACTTAGCATGTTATCATGCTAACACTTGCTAATTAGCACTAAACAATTTCTGCAGCCGAGAATGATGGGAATGTCGTTAGTTTTGCAGATATTTGGTGAAAAACAAAAGTTTTGGTTCTTTGGGGTTAAGATGCAAAGTCCCCAGTCCTTTACTGTCATCTCTCTCTAATAAAGGCATAATCCTCTGGAAACATCAAATGTCTGTACAAAATTTTGTGCCATACCATCAAGTAAATTTGATATTTTACAGGATAACTACTTTGACCTGCCGCTACAGGAAAAATCGTGATCAACAAAGTTACAGATATTTCACTCTGGACCAAAGTGGTGGGCCGACAGAACGAACGACATGTTGTACCATTGCTAAAAAGCAAAAACAACAATAAAATGATCTTGCAACCTGCCTTCCTTTCAGGACTTATTCATGTCCACTAAACATCCACTGTACCTATATATTCTAAATTACATTTTTGTAGTTTTAAACAGAGTCTTTGAACATATCATCATTGTCAATATAAATCTTAGCACACTGTAGATTCTGTTTATACATTCATATACTGTCAAATCCACCTGCCTCATGTATATAAAGTAACCTGTTACATTAATCTTTCCATATTTATTCTAGCCTATTTGCACTCTGCACCAATCCACTATTGTCTTATTGTTCACAATTTTCATTGTTGTTATTTTATTTATATATATATATATATATATTTTTTTTTACGTATATTTGTATCTGTACATAGTAGTTAAATGTTTATGTTACCTTGATTCTGCTTAGTTGTCTTATTTCTGGGTAAGTACATAGAGAGCATTGGAAAAAACGGAGTCAAATTCCATGTACACATACACAAAGTTAAGCTCTGAAAGTTATTCTATTACTAAAAAATATTGTTTATGTGCCTGAATGTGTATAAAAATTTATTCTTGTTTGTTTCTTTAACTTACCCGTGCATTTCAGTAAACTAGCTCACAGGGAACAGATTTATTTTGTGAAAGCAGAATATTTACTGAAATTAAATTTGGTTTGTTTGGCGTACTTATGACAGGTTGTAACGTCCGACAGGACTGCGTTTCGTTGCTCTGATTGGTTTTTTCCGCCCCCTTGATAACACAACTTGGAAATCTACCTGAGGTTCCAGATTAATATGCATTTGCGAATTAGTCTGGCCATGCCATGCTACTAATCTTTAATTGTGCTTCAAAACTGTCAACCTCACCATTTTTATTTGAAATGGACAGTTCCAATTTATGCAGGATTATCATAAAGTACAGCACATTGCGGTATGACTAGACATAATACTGTCTGTTGATAGGGTCTACTTGACATGTACAGGAAACCAGGATCCTCTCTGGCACAGATTCAGTAATGGTCATAAATCTCTTCACCTTCTTAAAAGTTAAGCTAAAGCTCTGTTAGACCTAAAGCAAATGTAGCTTTCAATAATGCCCTCACATAAAGCTTTTCTGCACATTTTCTCCACATAGCTCAGTGCTTTTTCTGAATCCCCATCAGCAGCGTGAGATACCACACTTTTTTCATGCATGTGGAGTTTGACGAAAAAGTGGGCACCTGCTGCTGTAAACTCAAAACTAGTAATCAGCTGTGACTGGTGGTCGTGAGAGAGGGGGATGGAGCCAGCTCGTTAAGAGATGAGTAATCTGCCTTCAAAGATTGCTGGACTTCATTAACCCTTCAGCCGAGGTCTATCTTCTCTAGCTTTCTCTCTGTCAGTGTTCTGTCCTTCTCCTTCTGGCTCTCCACCTCTGTGTGCCCCTCTAGCTCTCAGCCTCTCTCTCTAACCATGTGGATGACTGGCTTGTCAGAGGGCTAACTGCACCACTCAGCTGGAAAATGAATGGCTTTTCATGTGGTGTGTTGGCGATCCTCAGTAAGGCACCGTGGCTCTTGCAACAGGCAGAATCCTGCGGACAGAGGAAAGTCCACCTCTGTTGTGTGGATGGTCAAATACATGAATGAAGTATGTAAGCCTAATGCCAGGTAGTGTCAGTGTAGGGCTAGTGTAAGGCAACATTTACTTTTCTGTCCAGAGGTAATCAGAACATTAAACCTTATACAACTATTGATATATTTATCCTGTTTTCAGCTAAGTATATCCTCTAGTAAATTAGAAAGTAGTTAGGGGTAGATAAACAAAGACTGCACAAATGATCAAACTAAATAATTGGCTCTGAACCCACTTTTTCATCGTAGAGGTGTTCCATATGTCGTGAAGATTTTTTCCCACTGCTCTTGCATTAAAGAAATCTATTGAATCAGTACATCAGACGAACATTAAAAAAATGTGAACTTCTTGTACTGATTTCATCAATATCTTAAATGCAGGTGCAATCTGAGTTAATCTCCTTTTTTGCAAGGCACATGCATCCAGCATGTTTGAGTTCAACAATATGTGCGGCTGAAGTGGCTATTTCATGAAATATTTGATGGATTGCCTTCAGATTTGGTACAGACATTCATGGTCCAGAGAGGATAAACCCTACTAACTTACCCGACATTTACTGACATTTCCTGCTGCACCACCATGAGATTTGTGGTTTTAAATGAAATGCTTCAACAACTATTGAATGGAATGCCATGAAATTTGATACATACTTTTGAATTTTAATAACTTTGGTAATCCCTTAACTTTCCATGTCACCCACCACATTATAACTTCAAAAGTTGAATTTGTCCAGTACTTTGGTTTATGACTAAATACCTTCAAAATTATTTACATTTTCAGCCTCAGCTGTACTATATATAGTACTAATTAACAATTGTTAGCATTCTGCCACGTTAAACTAAGATGGTTAACATGATAAATGACCTTTTAAACATCCGTATTGTTGTGGTGAGTATGTTTGCATGGTGACATTTGCATTTAGCCCGAAGCACCACCGTGCCAAAGCAGAGCCTTACAGCTTCTAGCACGGCTTTTTGTTCATCAAAGTTTGGCTTGCTTATGGACCAGGAGCACTGCTACAGCTGACTAACAGTATCACGCTTGTGCGTTTTGTTTGCTCAGACAAACTTGTAAAACACTGGGGATGAGGTCAATTTAGCTAATAGATCAAACAGCTGCCAAATAGGACAGAGGCAAGCGAGTTACAGAGAGTCAGTCTCACTCTACAGTGTCTGCTTCTGAGCTTTGAGCGTTTTTATGTGTGACTGATCATACATGGCATCTATATTTTAACATTATAAGAAAAAAGGATTTCAAAGGGATGTTGTTCCTCAAATGCTCACCCGGAGTGACCTAACCTGCATTTCTTGGGCCAACCTTGTGTTTCTCGTACTTCTACATTAGATTATGTTTGTTAATAATATGCTCTAGTGTCCCCACAGGAACACGTCTCAACTGAAGTGCTATGAATACTTACCTTATGCTCTTATGTAAAGTAGATATATGCTCTTGGCTTTTTCAGTATATCTCCTCCTTATCACTAAGCCCACCAATCTTTTCATTATAAGCTAGCGGCTAGGCATGATTTCTCTCTGGTCTATCGTAGAGGATGAGTGAATGACCCTTGACACCAAGACGCTGAAGACTGGAGGCAAATCAGGCGCTGACTTTCTCAAGATAGTACGACTGTGCTCAAGTGTATGCATTTTGAATTTATGTGAGTGTGTGTGAGAGAAGGACAGAGACAGAGAGAGATTTTTGGAGCTCCTGTTTTTTCTCTCCAGACAGGAGTCACATGTCATCCGCTCTTCCATTTCTTCCTCTTGTCATGGGCCAAACAGGGCATTAAAATATAAGCCTGGCTCCTGGTACAGTACCTTTGGTACCAAGTCAGCACACGAAACCACAAAGCGTTAGAAACAAACAACGGGATGTTTTCTTTGCCACTGATTCAAAACGCATGAAAGGGTAGTGGCAGCCTGAACACAGAGTGAACAAGATACTGGCCTGTTCATTTGCATTTTCCAGCACCACATTTAAGTCAAATCATCAGTGTATTTATATTTAGAGGTTGTAATATATATGGTCTTTTGGCATTAAAGATCAATTTCATTTGAATCAGTCATTTCATTTTCACACAGTGTAAAATTACAAATGTGGCGTACTGTACTTCCATTCAGCAACTGCTTTGTTTTCCCATACATTTAGTTTTTTTGTTTGTGTGATTTCTTTTTCATGAAATATAATAGATTACAGGTATGTCTTTGGTAATCTGATTAGATATAACCCTCTCCGTCACATTTATTTAGAAAAGTATCTAAGAATTACTCAGTGAAGAACGCCAGTAGAGCCACATGACTATCTGATGTGTGAAGAGGAGTCTGCTCAGGGACATCTAACTTCTAAAGGACAAAAGGGACTGGAGCACACCGATTGATTAACGAGGGCATGAGGCAAACATATACAGCAAATTTAGACCAGGTGTGAAACTGTCGTTGGATAATTGTTTGAACTGGATTGTAAATCTACTGGATAATAAGAACCAAGGGTGGGAGTTTCAATTGTTAATGTCCAAGTGCCACACTCCTACTGTATATCATTATTAGGGGCTCAAAGAGCATATGCACATCTGGTTCTATGTTAATTTACGAGAGACCTAGATCAGTCAAACAGCTCGTAGGCTTTATGCAAGCAGTTTAGTCTGTTTAATTGTTTCCTTACTTAACAGACAAACTATAAAAGTGTAGTATAGATGCACTTACGTAAACGTGTGGTATATGACATGATGTTTTTTAGGACTGACCAGGAAAACGTGTCTGGATTGTGCATTAAACACACCATATGGGTCTATATGGTATAGCTTTTGATTTTAATAGTTTATTCTTCAGTGTATTGCCATTACTTTGAGTATGTCAGGGAATGGATCGTGGAGGGAAATATGAACATGAATAAAGCCTTGTAGCTATGAAAAAAAAGAGCAATCATTATTGCAATGTGTCATCAAAAATACATTTGCAGTTTAGCTGGAAAGCAGCCTGCCCTTCTTGTAACATATCAAAAGACTCATCAACTGGGTTTTATATCATGGCCTCTTCACCAGCCTTACCTCCTGGTGGGTGGTCATCCTCTTCATGTGATATTTTGATGGTATGCAGTCAGGGTGACCTTGAGTGGCTCAGTGTGTTGTGCCCTCGCAAAAAGTAATAGCTCACTGAGGGAGTTAGAGCAAAACCCTCATTAAGTCACTCCCAGATGAGTAATAATACAGATAGATACAGTTCAGTCACTCTCGTAAGAGATCTACCATTTATTGCAACAAATGGAAATAAAGTTACGCTTGGTGCTGATGATCTCTGGATTAGCCCAGCAGCATGCAAAGCCAGCTCGGGAGTGCAATGCTCCCCCATTTGTATACAAGAGTGGGCCCAAAGCAAGACATAGAATACCAGTTTAACCTCTGAGCCATGTTAGGCATGGCAGCAGCGTTGAATGTGGCAGCACTGGTGTAGCAGGGATCAGTGTAAGAGGGAGTCGTATTTAGAGGGACCGTCAGCTGATTACGGCCGGGGCGTACGACTTCTTTGTCCTGCATGATCTAACATGATACTTAATTATACACTGTAAGGCCCAACTCATAGATTAAACATGCTGAGTTCTTACAATGATGTACACCAAATGACCACCAAATGTCACACTGACACTTTTCAAAAAAAGGACCCACTTTTCTTTTTAGTGATCAGCCCTTCCTGCAGACACTACATCACTTTAGGTAACCGCTTTAAATCCATCAGTCACACTAGCTCAGTGTGAGCCAGACAATGAATAAAATGTAACACTTTTACACAGCCAGTATGCATAATGTTTTAAAATGAAATCGCAAGTACATCCGTCTTTGTGGTGCAGTATTGTAAAACACTCATTTACTGAGGTTGGACAACATTGATCTCTGCTAATGAGAAAGACTGTTTTTCTCTCGGCTTGTTGGGTTGAAACCGTCCAGTTTGACAGTGCTAATCCAGCCAGCTCAAAACGGAACTAGCACACTGGAAGGGACTCATTTCACACCATGTTTGTGTTTTCATGCATCAGAATCAACCAGACACCCAGTATGTGCACACATGGTCGATCTCCCATCTTTGCTGTAGACCTTGTTATTTAGTAGAGCTGTAGAAATGTATAGATTTAAAAGTACATTTAAAAATGTATGAACTGGATTATTTGATCATATTTAAAGCCAGTACCTGCAATGTTTTACTGTCACTGATATGTCATTATTAAGGAATAGCTCATTATCAGTAATCTCTTCTCTTTTAACATTTTTGTGACCTTGATATTGACTGAATCACTAAAAAGTTGCTCACATCAACCTGTCTTTTGGACGTGGTGTTTTCTGATACAGTGGTCTTTGTATTTATATGTCTTGCTGTGGTCCTGTGTTCTCCCGTCCACTGAGGACACTGCAGCATCGGAGAGTTTCTCAGACCCAGGAGGCCAAACAGATGCTCCTCCTTCCTTCAACAACTGTTCCAACGCAGGCCAACCGCCTGCATTGGCCTCTGGACTCCCTGGCCTTGTTGTTTGCTCCCACAAGACCTGTAATGAACACAGGGTAGGCAAGGAAATGTCAGAGCTGTGATGGGGAATTCTGATGTAATCACAGAGAAAGGTCAGGAGGAGGGAGGAGGGAGAAAAGGAATCCAATATTATTGAAAATAAGTATAGTGAGACTAAGGAGCAGAGATTGGCTGTCAACCAAAGTAAAACTAAGGAGAGAATCACACTGATAGTTTAAGGTTATGTGATTATATTTGGCTAGCACAGCAGTCTGTCCACATTTCAACCCATGAAACCACACGCCTGCATCTTTTCTTTTGCCATTGACATAGGCTGATTTGGATAGCCACGGTTTGCATTTATCCCTACAGTTTGTAATTAAATATGCATTTACAGAACTTAGTTTCCTTTGGGCATCTGACAATAACATGAAGTGTCAGACAATTGGGCAATGTGTTGCATTTGAACAGCAATTCAAAATAAATGTTTTTTCATATTTAGAAAGTCAAAGGATTTTGGTTTGTTTGTGTGTTGTGTGACCTACTGTTAAATGAATAGTATGTCATTTTGGGAAGTCTCTTTCTTGCCTAGAATTTAATGAGAAGATGGTTACCACTCTCATGTCTTTAAATATGAAGCTACAGTCAGGAGGCAGTTAAAGACTGGAATCAGCGAGTTTGGATCTGTCCAATGGTGACAAAATTAATCCACCAGCACCTCTAAAACTCACTAATTTAAACCTTCTATCTCATTTTCTTAAGCAGTACTTCCTGAGGTCTCAGCTGGTTGCCTGGCAACCTCAAGGTGACGACAAGACTTTAGGAAGTCAAAAGGATGAAACAAATGAAATATGTGTTAATTAGTGAGCGTTGGGTGTGCTGGTACAGTAGGCACATTTCATACCTTTGGACAGAGCCCGGCTAACTGTTTCCCTTTGTTTCCAGTCTTTATGCTAAGCTAAGCCAACTGGCTCATGGCTGTGTCTTCATATTTAGCCTACAGACATGAGAGTGGCATCAATCTTCTCATCTAACCCCCAAAACGAAAGCCAATAAGTGTATCTCCCAAAATGTCATAGTAGTCCTTTAAATAACTGAATTTAACGTGAATCATAATCGCTTTCAAGTAGCCACATTTCCTTCATTTTATATCCACCTGGAAACCAAACCTGGTTGTCTAATGTACCGAACCAAATATCCATATCATTGCAGGTTTAAATTAGGAATCTTTGCCATGTCGTTGCTCTCACCCTCAATACCTCCATGCACATACACATTAAAGATTTACTACACAGCCTCTCTGGATGAGATAAGGCTCATACAGCCAAATTCTGGGTTGCAGCACAAACAAGACCTCCGCTGCTTATAATCTTGTTGTGTAAAATCTTGTAACTGTTTTCGATCTAGAGCTCTGGATTAGCTTCCCTTGGAGCTGTGGAAGCCTCTTATTACCACCAGAGGTGAAAGGCTTCCCTGTTTGATGGGAGATTTGTCTTTGCCTGTATCCCCTAAATTATCCTCATAGACATATTATTATTCATGAGAAAAGTCCATTTGGTTCAAGTGTTACCTCTGTATTTTCCTGTCATTGTCTACTCCCCAGATGCAGTTTCCATGCCTTATTTATTCATGTGTTGGGCGAGCTGTGATGCCTGTAGACGAGTCCAAGGACAATGTCTCATTAAATAGTCATATGTAATGTCAAGAGGAACAACTGCAAATCCTCAAGGACACGCGCCGTTTTAGGACATAAGTCTAAGGATACAGTCAGTTGATCCATGACAGAGGTGTTAGAGGTGAAAAATGGTGTATTTGAATATACATGTGTTGGTGGTTACACAGTATATGGACTGATTATGGACACAGTGCCCTGACCTAGTTGGACGTATTTGTCCATCTCACAGTGGGTCAAGGAACAGCGTCTACTGTTACTGATCTTAATGAGCACTTTTATCCAACCATTTCCAGCATGTTGGTGCAGCATAGGCACAGCAGCACAGTGCTTTAATGCAGGAAATATGCATGTTTCAAATCATTACTGGCAAATGTACATAATGCAAAGGATATTTTAAGATCCCAATGCATATACGCAAACACACACACACACACTTTGGAAAGCTTGTCCCTTAGCAACTCCCCCAGCCTTGCCTCTCCAAGAACAGAGCTGTGGTGGGATTTGACACATTGACAGGCAAGTCTAGATAACCCAGAGGGGGATGGTACAGGAACTACTTAGACACATGCAACAGAAATACACACACACACACACACACACACACACACACACACACACACACACACACACACACACACTTAGATTTCTTTAAATAAAGGATGAAGACAACTGACAAGGTGTCTGGTTACAGACCAACAGAATGTCCTTTCTGGCGACAGTTAATGGAAACAGTCGTACCAACTCTCGTGACCTCCTTAGCAATTTTCACTTTTAAAAAAATTCTTAGGGCATTGGGAGTTCAAATTTAGCAAGGAAATAGCTATAAGATAGTATTTAGTGGTGTGAAGAAGACTTTGACGGGGATTTGCTGTAGCTCCTGGGCTCAGCAGACCCCAAAAAACCTTTCTAAGCAAACATTGATGACTGAGGTCAGAGCGAATATAGACTTAGTTAGCTTTGGATGACCAGCAACCAGCTCGTGGCTGGAGGCTGATGTAGCTGATATGGTAGGGAAAGAGAGAATGGACATTTCATCTGGACATGCCGAGAATAAGAGAGTAAGCTGAATTAGAATTCAAAGTAAATACCTGGAAAAGTATGACACTATTTTAGTTAATTTAGTTTTAGAGGTAAGACATGACGTAAAGGACCAAAATCTTGGAGCAAACACAGAGCACACTCGTTAAGTTAGTTAAATTTTATAAAACATTTTATTTTAGGAGAGTGAAAATGGTAATGACCATACAGAAGCTCTACGTCTGAAAACACACCAAATGCAAGTATAAGGTTCCTCCATGGAAAACAGAGACTGAGCTAAAAAGAAACAAAATCAATATGTAGACCAGTAACAAGTTAATGAAATTAATCAGTGTCATTACTATATTTAGTTTGCCTCCATTAAGTAAAATGAGCCTTTATTTGTGTAAAATAGTACAGAATCATATTGTTAAATACCATTAAAATGACTTATAGTATAAAGTGTGGTGTTAACAGTTAACAGTAGAAAGAATAATTATCATCATATCTATGATCATTACTAGTGAGAGCAGAAATTACATTTGCAGAATAAGGAGATTTAGGAGTTTTACAAAAAGGGATTTTTATGTTTAACAGGCTTTATGTCGAAAACCAACTGACTTAAACTTTCATAACTGATGATGATTTAATAGTATATGAAGTGAAACTATAAACATGAGTCTAACAGCAATTTGATAAATTGTGTCAGATGTCTCAAGTGTTATCGCTAATGATGGACTTCATTGTGGCTGAGGACCTGTCTAAACTGGTTAAGTGTCTCTCTGTCACTGGCTCTGTCCTTGATTACCAAGTGCAGTGTCTTGTGCAGAAACATTGACAGTTTGCCACCCAGATACATGTACAAAGTTATTATCGCCACTGTGGCAAAATGGTTTAATAACATAAACCAACTTATAACTAAGGAAATCATCATGAACAAAGTTGTTTCTCTCTGTAAATCAGTTTAGCAGCACAAATAGGCCAAATTACAATGAGTGTACACCTCTGCATCATGTTTTTCTGCTGTGGCTCAACCTGCTGCAGGTTTTCAAAACGCAGGGCAGGGTATTTTACTTATTGAAAGTTGATATCTATTGTTTCTTTGAAGGGTGAATCGCTGGACATGTCTGAAAACGCCAAACCCGCTGATATTGTAAGCTGCACTCTTCCAAGCCAGATGGATCGCAGTAACGTCAGCCTCAGTTCAGCTCCCAGTGTACTCTGAGGCTTTTCAAAGACTTGCAGCTCTTCAGTTTCCATACAGCGTCTCTCTGTGAGGCGATGCTGTGCTCTCTATCATCGAAACAGTGAATGTTCACAATGTGCAGAGCTTTAACAAGATCGCCTGCAAAGAACTCCCGCTACCTGAGGATCTGCTGCAGGAAAAGACAGAAGATGATATTTCAGGCTGTAGAATTGTTATGTTCAGTAATGTGTCCATTACATGGTGTTTTTTGCAGACACCAAACAACTTAATTTCCTCATTCTAAAAGGTATTACATTAGCTAACCATAATAAAGATAATCAGGTTTATAAAAGCCCTCACTGGTATAACTGGAGGTGCAGATACACAAGCCTGACAAAACAGGAACTGCACAGACAGTTCTGTCTAATAGTAACAGTTCTGTCTTAATGGCTGTGCATAAGAGAGTGAAGAATTTCCTCAGGTGATGAACTGCAAAGGACCTCGCTGAAACTACAACTAAGTATGTCACAGTGACATGACTGGCCAAGTGATTTCAACATGAATATAAGAAAAATAGAATACATTGTGTGAGATCTGCCAGAATTTGGTCATGTTACAAAATGTAGCCAAAAAGTGTACATACTACAGTAATTACCAATGGTGGAATGTAATTACGTAAATGTACTCTAAGTACTGTACTTGGATACAATTTTACCTTACTATACTTCTTACTAATCCTCTGCTCCACCACATTTTAAAAGGAAATATTTTCACTCCACTATATTTATTTGTCAGATATAGATACTAATTATTTTGCAGATAAGGATTTTACTCATAAAACATAGAATCAGCTAATACAAAATGATACATCTGATACTTACAGTACTACATTTCGCTGCTGGTACTTATTATTTATATATAAGTACATTTTTGAATACAGGACTTTTATTTGTAATATGTAATAATTTTACCCTGTGGTATTGCTACTTTAACATGACAAAAGATAATGTTAAAAAAAAGAATAAACATTTCCTGCTCCTACAAATTAAAGATGTGTTAATAAGCAATAAAACACACTGCCCACTTAAAGTCTCACACAGTCTCACTTGGCCTGGTATGAGCCGCAGATTATGGTGATGAGTCACTTTGCTGACTTTCTGACCCTACTCTATTTGTGCTACTGTTACACTGTGTTTAAACATTTAACAATACCCCATAGTTGTCACTTGTAGCCACAGTAGCACACTTTAAATAGGTTTGCTTTCAGTAAAATGTTTGATGACTACTGCAAATTACACCAAAAACTGCAGTGACTGCGCTGCCTGTATAGTGTACCACAAGGTTTCACATACATAGCAAATCACATATTGTATGGCATCTTTAGCGTTTAATACTAATATATCATTATGTAACCAGCGATTACACCATAGGCCTGAGGTCAGGTTGTATTGTACATTGAGAGTGACAGGAGTGAAGGTCCAGGGGTTGCATCTCCAGGCTGCATCTTATTTCAGTAGCAGAGTTTGAGTCGTCCCTCTCATCTACAGAAAGCGACCTGTGACCTTTTCAGTTCCCGTGTAGTGAAGAGAGGAGACAGGGTGATTATCCTCAATAAAGTGTGCAGGCAGATGATGGGCAACGTTATTACAACTGACAGTGCGCCGATGCGCCGCCGTATGTTCTGACAGCAGACAGCCTGTACCTGATTACAGAGGAGTCGGCACGCGTTCTGTTGTACTCTGGCTCACTCTGGACTCACCCTGACCAGATGGCTGTAAAATGAATGGACAGGACGTTCCCACACAGGACCCTGTATGGCCTTTGAAGTCCACAGCGCGTGCACTATAATCAGGGTCTTCTTGAATGTACACTCAGAGATAAATCACCTGAGTTGTTTGCAGTGTCAAAGTATTGATCAGAAGAAGCCAAACAATCATTAGACACAGTGAATGAAAACAGCAAGAGTTGAACTGGTCTGCTCAGTCACATAGAGCCTGTATCAGTGTCAGTCATCACCGTCAACAGTGAATCTTGACAGCACCTCGTCACTTTGGTGCTTTGGAGACTTCTGAGCCAATTCCATTCGTGAACCACAATCCTGATTGAAAATGACACGATAGATCATGTTGCTCAGTTACAGTAATTACAATTCAGTGGCACTATTGACAGCAGGAAACATGAAGTTTGCCTCCATCCTTCACTTCTGTCGAATTCCATTTATTTGTTTCACTTTCAGGGTCCTGGTATTGGGCATACTGGTTCACTGTCACGGCTTACTGGGACACTTAAATAGAACTAATGTTATTGGTTACACCTGTGCTTTTCCTTCTATGTTGTTTACAATGTTTTTCTAGTCACTGAGTTAAGTTTTTTCTTGCATACATCACCCGTCTGTATGCATAATAAATAGTAAAATATTCCCTCAGATGTTCAGATGAGGTAGTCAAGTGACTGGGCTAATTGACCTGCTCATGTTAGGGAACAAGGAATAGCCAAAGACATAGCTTCATTATATGTTGTTATGATTAAACATGTTGGGCTATAGAAGCAAAAGTTGCAGGGATGATGAGGGACTCTCAGGTGTAGTTGGGCCTACATGCATGTGTATGCTAATTTTAACTTTTTTGGCAAGCTGTTGACATATAGTATACTCTACTGATAATGACTTTGGGTGTATAGTTATGGTATAATAATACTAATAATATAATAATAATACTGTTTATATTCCAAGATAAATTGGTATCTTCTGCTTCAGTGGACTGTGGTATTCAAGCATCTTGTCATTTTAATCCAGATAAAAGAATGATTATTTTCTTGGCTTTGCAACAACAACAAAGAAACATCTTTGCCATCTTGTAAAGGTTTTAAAACATCTGTTTTTTTTATTCAACTGTAGGGTAAATCTACATTATTATAAAAACTCAGACAAACTCTTGAGTACAAGTACTCAACCTGATTTCCAGTTGATTTTAGAACAATTTCTTACCCTGATATTATTTCTTGGTTTTATTTACAAGAGAAGTCTACTCAAAAGATATTCCAAAAGAAGAAAAAAAAACAATCACAAGGGGATTCTTTGCTTCAGCTTGACTGGATGTCAGCAAATAAAAAGCAAAAATGTTTCCTCTTACTTGGTCTACACATAAACATGCAAGTGATTTCAAGTCACCATACACCATATAAAAAACACAAGGGCCACAACATCATCTCATTGTCCTTATGGCCAGCTCTGCTATAAGCCTTTCTTTCTTTACAATACGTAGCGTGTCACACAGTGCTTAATATCTACTGTATGCATTAAATATGTCGATCCTATCACTGATGACAAACACAAAATCCATTTCCCATCTCGGATTAAGGTTATGAATCATTTTCACACACACACACACACACAAACACACGCACACACAGTCAGATCAAACGATAACACGGCGCTGTGAGATCTTTCCTGTGTTCAGAGATGTTTTGAAGATTGTGCTATAAGCTCCATCTCCCTCCTTCCCAACAACCTACAGAGCTTTTTGGGCTTCAGGATCAAACCTGCTGAGCCACAAAGGTAGATCACCACCTCAGGAAGAGCAAAATGTCACAGCTGAAATGCTCTCTTCAGTTTCATCCCAGCGAAAGGAATAATGCTGATGCTTGCTTGGGGGGAAAAAAGCTTTCAAGATTAGAGACTTCAACTTTAAAATTCAAATTAAATGTATTTACATCTTTGTATGTAGATGACAATCGTTTCACTTGGTATTATTCAGGTCTGATCTGACCATATGCTGAATTCTGGACTTAAAACAGGATCATCTGTGGTATCGTGATCTGCCACCATGATATGTGTTCAATGCTCAGTGATCTCATCTTTATGCTCCTCTCCAAGGCTTTGACATGCGGAAAGGGACGCAAATGTGAAGGTGCAGCCATCCAGAGTTCATGACATTTTCAAAGAAGAAACCCTGTAGTGACTGACAAGAAATTGAAATATCTCAAATATCCTCTTGGCACCTCTAACATTTAGATTAATTCCAGGGGATGAATGTTTGAACAGGCCATGTCTGTCTTACCTCAGAAGTTTTAGTAATTTTATTTTTAAATCTCCCACCACCAGAGAGGTCACATTGTAATAAGGTAAATAAAACAGAGAAATGTAGAACCTTTAAAAACAATTTTCCACTCTGTCTTATATTCATACCAATATGTATACAGATATTTCTAAAAAGTATAATACATTCAGCAATTAGCAAAACTTTTCCAAATGCTGGTATCTGAAAAGAAGTGTTGTAATCAGCACTTATGCAATTCCATCATTGCAATCTCATTGAACTCAATCCAGTCCTCAAACAGTAAGCATAGCACTCTGCTTTTAACTGCTGCACCATGATGACACCAAGTGGACAAAGGAGGTAACATCAGCTGCAAGAAGTTTAGCCTTGAGTTCTGTTTAGTTCTACTCAGATTATTTAGCTGTTTTGCTTTTCTTTTCCGGCTTCTATCTATTTGTGTCTGTGACCTCATTCACAAGCGATGAGACAGTTTAGTCAGTTATTTATTTTCTGAACAGCCAGCAGGATGTGACAGAGTTGGATTACCCAACTCTTCCCTCTACATCTGGGTGCAAGATGCTCAACCAGATGAGACGTGTCTCTTCACTCCTGTCACCTACTTATCCCTTTTTTTTTTCTCCACATGCATTCCTTTCCACTTTCCTATACTATCCTCTCCGTCTCCTCACTGCTTCTTTCCTGCTATTCACTTCCTTCTTTGGCACTGAACCATCCAAATCTGTTTTTGTCTATAAGCAGAATGTTGGCCTATGATAAATTAAATTGAATTTAACTAAAACTGCTTATTTCCGTATAGCAACATAGGAAAACTACAGTGACAACATACTTTTACAAAACACAATTTTGGAATGGTTTGCCAAGAAATAGTCTTCTGTAACTCCCATAAAAGCACAGCATGTTACAATTCTGTACAGATTATGTAAATGAGATATAACACTTCAATAAGTGATCATTAGAGGTGCCGGTAGGAGGATTTTGTTACCTATGGAGTCAGGTTAGCTTTTCCCCCGTTTCCAGTCTTTGTGCTAAGCCAGCTTCATATGTAACGTACAGATCTTCTCATCTAAGTCTTGGCAAAAAAGCAAGTAAACCCAATTCCCCAAAAGGATTAACAATTCCTTTAATGTGAAAAAATGACACTAAATCTCAAAGCACATGCATTTTTGGAATCACGTTACTTGTCAAATATCAGAATTAGTGTTTGTTGCTTACTTTACCTTTTTATTAAATTTCATATCTGAAACTTTCATTTCTATTTTCATATATTTCTATTAAACGATTATTTATAGATGAAAAAGTCAATTTCACTTGAAAAGTAGGATATTTTTACGTGTAAAACATTGTGTTTGGCATGTCAGAACACATCATTATCTCCATTAGTCTTAGTGTTTCACCTCTTCAGTAATGTTTACTTGTATTAAACTCTGAACAGTCACACTTTGAATAGCATCAAAACACTGCACAGTAGCTCTTTACAGGCAGAGCTGCTGCCATTTGTCTTGCAGGATCTGTTTTAGCTTGTTTTGCTCTCAGACCCTTATCCCTTGTTCCTGACAAACAAGCTCCTCCTGGATCTCAGTCCAGACATTTCCTGTCCCCCAGGGATTCAGGGCAACATCTCATCTGTATGTGACAGTAAGTGTATTACAATAGCAATGTGCACTGAATGCTCGGGGCTTAGGTAAACACAGAGTCTGGAGTCTTATGTTGTGACCCCCCTCCTCTTTTCATTCCAGTCCACATTTCATTATGACAGGAATCTTAAATCATATGAGGGCTTTAGGGACCAGTCCAACAGGAGGGATCAGAAGGGATCTGGACATGATCAGAGGAGATGGTTTGTATGTCAGAAAGAAAGAATGTAACAGACACTGTCCTCTTCATCATTCATCCTCAGGTCTGGAAGATACATTACCTTCCGTACTTCAGACTTTAAGACTTTAAAAAAAAAGAGAGACAGACACAATGTGAACAATGTGAAATTTGTCTACAGCCAAACATATGATTGAACATCTTTAAAGAATAACGTTTTGAATAATAAATCAATAATAAATTAATATTTTATTGGGTTTTAATGGAACAATTCTTTCAAGGAAATCCGACACAATACTACATAGTTCCTTCCAGAAAACTTCCAATTATTAGGATATTTGGAACCCACAAAGTTGAGCGTTTCCCTCATTAGTTAATTTTTCCTTTTCTTTTAAAGTCATAACAATATGCTTTTGTCATCGCTCAGCAACAATAATGTTAACTTACATTTTCTTTCAAGTTCTGTTTATAATGCATTTAATACATTGGTAGAACGTTTTAAAAGGTTTCCTAACATCATGATGACAAAAATGCCTGTGCCACTTAAAAAAAGACTGAAAATGTGTCCTTTGTGTGTTCAAAATTGAATAGAATGCCTGTACCAAATTAGCTGTGGTTATAATGTATATAACTATTGCCAATTCAGTACAGATTTGTTGTCTTATTTTATACTACTACTGTATCTGCGCCGCTACAATAGAATACTCATTCAATGCTAACTCTCTCCACAAATAATTCCTGAATGTTTGAAAAGTTAAAGACTGTTTGACCCTGTTGACCCACACAACTCTTTGCATCTTATACAGTGCAAACTGTGCTTTATCAGTCAAGCCAGAGGCAGAAAGAATGTGTACAGTTCCTGGTCCATTTCACACATATGTTACACACATATGTTTACAGTACTCCACCACACTCTCTCTCTCCAAGAGGCCCCGGCCCCCCCGCTCGGGGAGCAGCAGCCTAGAGGAAAAGAGTATGGCTGAGATAGCGAGAGAATAAGAGGAGCCTGATCAGAAGCCAGTACTGACATGGCTCCCCCCCCCCTCCCCTCCAGCCGGACCTCAAGCATGTGGGCCCTTGGCGGGTGGATGGACAGGCGGTTCTGGGACTTTGAGGAGGAAGAGCAGCCAGCTGGAGCGGTAACAGAGTGGTATTGTGAGCTGGCTGACTGACTGACTGACTGACGCCTCAGTGGAGCAGAGACGCAGGCTGCCGGGGTGGCCTCTTTCAGGGGCCCACGGGGCCCCTCTGTGCTGGTGCACTGCTAGAAGTGGGTCAGACAGACACAAGAGCACAGTGGAGAGCAATCAGACACTGTACGCTCAGCAGAGATCCAAGACAAAGAGGCATCTAAACAGCGAAGCTTGTGTACAGTGAGCTGGAAGAGACGGGGCGGAAGGTTGACCTGGCGTTATAAAACTTCTAATGCAGAGATGATTGTCAGTTTTGTGGTCAAATGATCTCTCAATACTTTCCCTCAATAACAGAACAACGTTGCATCTGTTTAGTGCAAATGTTACTCAAATAAGGAATTATATCCGTCCACTGCACATTAATGTTCATTTGGTGTTAGAAATCCATTATTGAGTACAAAATTCAGCCTCTGCTAGCTTTTTTATCCTAAATAAGACAATGATGTAACAGCACGACAATCCGTTTCCCTCCTGCCATATGCAAAGTAATGATTGTCATCATGATGAGTTGGACTGTTTGTGCCAACATGAAAAGGCCTCTTTGAAAAAAATGTTCAAAGCAAGAGTCTGTAGCTCTTCTTGCCAGAGGGAGGCAGTGTTCTCATGCAACGCACATTAACATTCTTCACAGCATCCATTTTGCCTCCAATTCTCTGCAGCTCTTAAGCTGCAAAATGATCGCCAGCCACAGAAGGAGAGAGCAGCTAGTTATCTTGTTATTGATGTGGGCACTTTGAATAGAAAAGGGATGCCACATTCTGGCAGACAAGAGACCGGAGCACAACAACACAATAAAAGAAAGATCTGAGAAGTCAGAGGAATGTGAAGAATGGGAGAGTAAAATTTCCCTCAGAGGATGGACAAAGTCGGTTTTCACACTTAAACCTGAAACATGTTTGGAAATACTGTTAAGTTATGTTTATGAGTTTGTTTGCATCGTGAGCACACGCAGCGGAGGGGTCCTTGTACTGTGTACTCACATTCCAGTATGCAGCAACATGTGTGTATGGAGGCCGAATGTGTGGTTATGCTTTACATCTGTCCTGGCTCCCTGTCAGAGCATCATCTGGTTACTCATTCTGTTTGTTCTAAAACTGAACGTGCTTTGTATTTTTCCTCCCACACGCAGCCACAGCAGGGAATCCAGTGAGTGAAACTCAAGCAGAGTTTAAAGAATAAAAACTTCTTTTAGCCTGGATCTGGTGACAGCGGAGACTGAATGACGGACATGTGGATTTGAGACAAAACAGACCACGCCATCACACGCTTGGTCTTGGTAAATACTTTATATGCAATTGTTTCTTGATCTTTGCCAACACTGTATAGAAAACACTTAAGGTAACATTTGTCAAACATTTAAAGCGTGTCTGAGCTTTCAGACAAGACATGACACAGTAATCTACAGCTTTATAAACATTCTCCCCCATCTGGCCTGTCCATACACGCACCTCACCACACTTCCCACCACATACAATCCCTGCCAAACACACATACACACACATACAGCCACCGCTATCAGGCTCTCCACTTATTATTCACAGTAGGCTTTATAACACTGTTTCTGTATTGTATGATGGTTCTCAACATTTTTTATTATTTAAAATAGCTATCAACATTTATGCTGTAATATTTGGAAAGTGATACATTTGTATTTACATAAGCTTATTGAGCAAGATTCAAATACAATGTGTGTACATATGTATAATTGTATGTAGGTGTGTATATTTGAGTGTGTGCGTGTGTGTGTGTGTGTGTGTGTGTGTGCTGAGCAGAGCCACCTGTTCGTTCTGTTTGAGTCACCGACCAAAGACTATTTCCACTTATAGCGTCCAGCCTGTTCAATACAGTCCAGTTAGAAAAGAAGAAAGTGGCGCGGAGCTCCGATGAGTTTTTGCCCCACGATGGTGCCTCAGTCACTTAGAGAGGCAATGCAGGGCAGCCGAGCAGAGTGAAACCGGTCACTGACTGTCCCTTAGAGCTCTCTGTGATAGCATGAGGAGATTATGGGAGACTGAAGTGACTGGAGATGGTGTGAAGTGCTCACAGCACGTTGGATTCATCATACATTCAGCAGAGGCCGTGAGGTGTCAGTCGTTATCCTGGACGGCTGTGTTTTGGGGTCCTACAACCTCACTGACTGGCACATTCAGACTCTCTTACTCATGTTTTCATTTCATACAAGATAAAAGTAAGAAAACGTGGCAAGTGGTCACAGTACCGTGTCTGATTTTAAAACGCCTCAATGAGCATCAAAAATGGATGCTTCCAGGGCGATGAGAAGTCTTCACTTCCAGCTAATCATCCGATATCCCACCCACAATCTTCCTTCTCATTCTTCTTTCACACACAGAGATGCAAGCACTCACGTGTACATTCATATACACAAAGTACAGAAGTAAGCAATTACACCTACACGGACAGAAAAACAAAACAAAAAAGGTTGGCACGCACACAAGGCCGCACATACACACTGGGACCTGGGTAAGAGACCAAACTAATGTGAGAGGAAAGTGAGGCACATAATCTGGCAGGCAGAATCCAGCCTGAATTTTGGTATACTCAAAACAGAAGTCATGTGGACATTTAAGGTGTTGCAGACAGGCCCAGGCTTTCAGCCCAGTGAGAACTTCTAAAATCTATGTAGCACCTATATTCTCCCAGGTGTCTTACATATACTCTTAATCTTTGAGTACCTATTAAACGGAGAGAGCGGAAGAAGCTCTGGCTCCGTCGTCCACATGAGTAACAGCCATGCCAACAAATTATTCTGGGGTTGGACTAAGGTACCATAGTGATGATATGAATAGTGCTTAAACGCTTAGCTTTTCTTTCACATCCTTATTTGCTATTACCAAGGTCGAAGGCATTGTAACAGAGATCCACATAATTAAACAATTAAAGAATTTATGTGCTCCAACAGTCTCATAAACTCTGGGTTGGGACCCAAAATAGGTCAGAGGCCTATTTGTGCTGGGTCCCTACATGGCAAGAGTAGCAATAGGTTGTCATGATCTGGGGTTCAGAAGAACAGGGACTAAAGTTTGTTGTTTCCTGGATGAAAAAGCTTAATAACCACAAACAGTGTCTCCGCTGGGTGCAGGAGTGACAGTGGTTGAAAATGGAAATGGGAATGTCGAGTCAATCTCTTGAGGGCATTAACAGAGGTGCTTCAAAGGCCCCTGTGGGTCTTTGAGGGGCCATTTATTCAAAGTGGCAGCACTTTGCTATCCCTTCATGTAAATGTAGATCTGTTGTAACTCCTTTTTTCATCTACGTTTCCTTTACAGTATTTAAAAGCTACTTCATTATCCTGGGTGTGTTTGTTCACAGGGTCAGTTAATTTTGTTCCAAATTGATAACAGAAAGTAATAGTAGGGGAGAATGAGAGAGAGAGCAGGTAATCTGTCCATCCTTCCAGGCACCCCTCGCTATGTTAGGATGGGGATCAGGAGTTTAAGTGTGTTTCAGTTCAACCGTCGTCTGGGGTCGAGTCTTCAGGGGTGGATGAGTCCTCAGCAAAGTCGTCCGATGAACCACTCTTGTGGATGCGGCCATCGCTGCGCATGCTGTGGAAAGTCTTGCGGAAAGCCTCCATCATCGAGTGCGCTAGCTTCTTGGCCTCCAGCTTGCTCTCGCACTCCACGGCGTGGCAGTCCATCTGGAAGGACAGGTCGTCGTTGATCTCCCGGTAGATCCAGGCAAATACGTTGGGTCTGACGCTGTGGTCGGCTGTGCAGTAGGCGATTCGCGCCACCTGGTAGGTGTCCATGGTTACTGAGGCCTCGCCGTGCTGGTCCAAGTGGTGAAGACGCACCTGGAAGGGCCGAATCTCAAGCAGGGAGTTGCCTTCGGGGCAGATACCCTGCTGCTGGGCCAGCGCACGACGCTCCACCAGACCCACCACCGCCGACTCTGTGCAGCCGGACAGGAACTGGGTCCCAGAGATAGTCACCTTACCCAGGTAGGCCACCTGCAGGAAATGAGACACACGCAGACACTATTAGACTCGTCTCTTCCACAACACAACGCGTAACACGTAAATATGCAGTTGGCTACAAATATATCATATATATAGCAGTTTTCCACCAGATGTACCAAATCACAGCTATAAAGGGGAAACACAACAGGGATGTAATATAAAATGCCTTCAAATGTGGAAAGACCACATATCTGCTTGGAAATAAATTGGGTGAGTGGAAAAACTGAATCCCCCTCCTCAGATAGAGTGAGACTTTACTGCTCCCTGTCATACTGAAAAACACAACATATTTTAGTATCTATACGAAGGAGCATCCATCCATCAACCTTGGATAGTTCTGCAAAGAACTGATGTTCATGCATGTTCAGCTTTACATCAAGATGCTACAGACGCTGCTCACTGCCATGATATGTGGTTATCAATATTAAAAACATTACTGCACTAGGAGCTAATCAATGTGGAGCTAATTGAAAAATAATGTTTCACTGTAACATAATGAATTCCATGTTAAGTGGACATCTTTGGGTTTATTAACAACAACTGGGGCGCTCTAAGTCTCTCTGTAGTGGTGATGGGAGGCTTTTTCTAATTTTCTGTGGTAACTGTGCTGACATGCTGAAAGCTGTGTGACTTCCCGAGGAGAAAAATAACTCGATGTTGAGCTGTGGGTGCAACAAGGACCATAGAATACCATAGTAATGACACTGCATACCAGAAGAGCGACAGACTGAGGAGATGGAGAGGGATAAGAGGAGAGAGAGAGAGAGTTAAGAAGTGAACAAAGCTGGAGTTTTCTATGGGAACGTGGCCAATTCGAGAGCGGTCCAGGAATAATGGCTGACTTGTGCGCTTTCTCTACACGGTGTTCTTTATAGCTTTATAAAAATACACAGAGGAGGAGCCTGCGACGAGTCAAGCACTCTGAGATTTTTCACTCCTGTCTGTGTTTATATTAGGACAGGGGAATACTCCTCTCTCTCAAGAGTTCATTACAGCTGGCTTACATGCAACACACATTTGACACATGGCTGAAGATAACATGAGTGCAATAAATAAGTGTGAATACTAAAGGAACGACGTGTATCATATAACAGTCTGGAACATTTATAGATATGTGGCTTCTGCCCAATGTCAAGCCAATGGTCTCAATAACACTAATAAAGTATTGTCTGAGTTTTCAGTTCTTACGTTTTTATTATCTGACAACAGCAGAGCACCCAGTATATCAATAGATACTAATGCCAGACTGACATAGAGTTTTATTCATCACATGATCTGACTGCTTCTCTTTTTGCACAAGTTTTGTTTAGTCTATAACCACAAAGTCTACCTGCCCTCATTCTCTGCTATGATTTTGACTGAATGGGATCTTTCAGAGTAAGGATGTAGTACAGACAGCCAGTCACTCGGGGTTTGAGTCCACCAGCCTCTTGGTTAAACAGGCAGTTAGTCTTACGCAGGGCAGCTGTAGCATTTACCATAAAGCTACAAAAATGTGACACAGGCGGCAACATCTTTAGTAAGGATGCACTCAAGCTGGAGTAAAATGTAGTGCCTTGCCAAATTCTTTTGTAAAATCATGCAGTTTTTGTAATCCCAAAGCTCTGGAGCCCACAACAGAATATAAAGGGATGGAGCAATTGAGCTACAACAGGGGGTTAGAGGAAAAAAAGGAAGCTAGTGAGAAATTTAAAAAAAAAAGAAAAAGGAGAAACAAGCAGAAATGTATCCTCGGAAAATGTATTGCGACAAATTGTGGTTTTAGGAGTAGTTACATGCTATAACTATGCTACCACTATGGTGGATTATCCCCTGAAATACCCTGATTGCAGTGCGACATGACATCAATTCCAAGTTTCCTATAGGCAACAGTAAGAGATTCCGGCAGTGAAAGCAGCTGCCTCTTCATGCCTGGTTTTCATTAGTGGTGGCCGCGGGGTGGGACATACAGCCTTTGCACCCGATCCATCATTCAGCTGAGTACCACAGGTCTGCAGGAGCAGCGAGGAGGCAGGGCGGTTTGCTCGGCAACCAAGCTGACACCCTCTCGCAGCCAAAAGGCGGTCAGTCACTCAGCCAGCCAACAAATCCAAAGCCAAGATACATCAACCATCCACAGTGTGCTGTTTGTATGTCAAACAGCAATAAAGAGTCATTGTGGACTTCTTCTCTCCGTCTGTCCTATTCACATATTGAGTTACTTGTTTAAACTGCAATTGTTTCTACTGATTGCTTATTTCCTTGTATAATGAACACTGACTGCTTTGCCAGATTTAATTATCTTACAGTGACTGGGAATAGGCCAAAACACAAAAAGGCAGTTAGTGTTTTCTCTCAGTCTATATGTGTGTGCTCTACTGTCTCTGGTGTTAGAAAATTAGGGAGTGAACTGGTTCATGTGCCCCGGTTAAATAACGTTCACAACTTGGAGAGCCAAGACGGCTTGGTGAAGAGTTGTAGCAGCTTGATATTCAGACTGAATAACAAGAATTAACTATTCAGTCTGACATTACCTTCTTTTTCTCCAAGGGAAGGATTAGCTTTTTTCCCCAACCAATCATTAGTTACTGGCGTATCCGCTACAGTTAGTTGGTTTTCAACTGCACAATAATCACAAAAAGGTAAAAAGCTTTCTCGGATGACCCAAAGCATGTGTTAAGAAAGGACAAACAAGAAAGAGACTAACCCAGTAGAGAAGTCAAGAAAGAGGCAACTATTTAGGCTGAATGTTAAATGTCCCTCCATGTACTAACTTCTGAGACAAGCACAACGACAAAATAAATAAGTAAAAGACATGTGGGTGAGTGTGTGTGTGTGTGTTTAAGGTGGAGAGAAAGATAAGTGAGAAGTGCGTGAGGTGAAGAGGTCACCAGACTAGAGTTTGCTTCTACAAAAAGTCCAAACCAAACATGCAGCTGAAGAGGAAATTGTTACATTTCTCAAGCAGAAAGATGGCGGATGGATAGAAATAGAAAAAAAAAAAAAAACTGCTGATAAAGGCCATGTTCATAAAAAATAAAAAATAAACAAACAAACAAAAAACAGACACACCACCAGAACTCTGGTTTGCAGCACTTGAATCACCCATTTCAACTGTGCTGCCATTTTTTCCTTCAGGGCTACGACAACACTGAGCCCATTTACAGCTGGTATTAAACTGTGGTCTGTAGGTGAACATAGCATCTGTATAAGGAAAGATGAATACAGACCCACTAAATGTGAAACTGAATGGAGTTCATTAGGTTTGGCTGCTGATAAATGGCAAAGCTTAGTGTAAATCCAATCTGTGTGACAGGAACTTGTGAGAAACTATTTGGCCGTGGGGCAGAACCATCATCACCACAGGCAGAGACACCACTGCTAGAATAATGGCCGTAAACTCGATAATTGTGCTCCCTGGAGCCAACAAGACACTCACTATAAGGCAGCAGTGTAGAGTGACAGTGCTGGAAAACTAGACAGGGGCCATTGAAATTTTTAACTTTTCTATTAGATCTAATCACTTTGATTAATTTGACTGTAGTCTGTGCAGACTGAATTGAGCAACGCAGAAAGACATTTTGTATATACTTAGTTTAACCTTGATTACATTAAAATGCTTGCCAATTTTGTAAAAACACCATTACAGCCTCAGCTTTGCAGTACATCGTCTGAATCTTGTTTTGGTTTGTAGACAAACATTATGGAAAATGATACTTTTGCAGGCTGAAAGAAGCCATGGAAAGATGCAGATAATCATATTAAAATTGAGAGCACACAAATTTTTTAATCTAACATCCGACTCCAGCTGAATTAAATACGAGGCCTTGAAGCAGCAGCTTTCAAATGTAACAGAAACACGGGCGGTTGTGTGCACCATCTGCGTGTCTTGATGCGAGCAAGTTGCAGAGGTGGACCTGAGACAGGATAGTGGGTGACTTAACAGCTACAGTGTGTGTGAGTGTCTCAGTGAGAGTGTGTGAGTGTGTCAGGACAGTTTCCAAATGTACAAATCATGGGGTACGATTGGAACAATGAAGAGACACACTGACTCAAATGATCGTAAATTGTGCAGACAGAGAAGAGACATGATTCAGGTCGGACTCACTGCAGGAATTAGCTGCTCTCAGGATGTCCAAGCCTGCATGGGGACTGTCAGTGCATGAAGCAAACCACTCTGGCTCCAGCTTTCTGCACATCAAGCTCTGGATAAAACTGCTACATAAATCCATCCATCCCAGACCAGAACACATCTGTCCTCTGCTCTGGCAGCCTGCTCACCAGTCGTCTCAGTGCTGGCAAGTCAGGCAGGCAGCTTAAATCATTCCAGAGATCTACAGTCCTCCCCTTTGTTTCAACTTTCCATGTGTTTCTCCTCCACTCTGAAACTCTGTCTCTTCTTCCCTCCACTCTCTCCTCTGTCTTTCATCCGCCACTTTCTCCCATCATCTGTCCCCCCCCCCAATCCTCTCCTCTATCCTCACATCCCCTCCACTGTTCTGCACTCCCTTCCTCAGCTAACTCTTAACAGTTCTATAACGTCAAATGGAAAATATTGATTTCATATGAAGCGATACGGAGACAAAAATAAGGATCGGTTGCAGGAATGAAGGCCCTGGGAGCTGCAAAGAAGGAATGTTCCTGAGGGAAATGGAGCAAACATTGACAGAAAAACAGACAGACGACAGACAGACAGGAATGAGAAAGTTCAAGTTTACACTATCCACTAGACTGCAGCTGCAGACAAGAAACTCAATGTGTATGCATACCTGCTTCGTAGGAGAACAAAAACAAAGAATGGAGTGAAAGTGTTTGTGAGTGTGACACGGAGAGGGGAGGAGCAGGGTTAAACATTTGCATGTGTGGTGAGACATGTGGCCACCATTACTGACTCCTGGTTTATGGAGGATATTGTCCAATTCTATTCCCTCTCTCTCTCTCTGTTACAGTAGGAGACTCTCGGCAACCTGCAAGGTGACGTTCACATGACCGACAGCGACAGCAGAAGTCTTCCGTAGGTTGTAGCCTTAATAGCTGGTCTACTTGTACTGTAAGAAGTTAAAAGAAAAGTTCACTTTTTGGGAAATTTGTTTTATTATTTGAGTTACATGAGAAGATGGATACCACTCTCTTAATATGAAACTACCGCCAGCAGCCGGCTAGCTTAGTTTAACACAAAGACTGGGAACAGGGGGAAAACAGCCAGCTTGGCTCGGTCAAATGGTAACAAAATCCGCCAACCAGATTAACATGCTGTATTTCCTTTGTTTAAGCCGTGCAAAAATCTTAGTATAAAAACAACAATTCGCCATTTAATGGAGGGTTATGCATCGGGCCATATCTTGGCCAGGGCCGTCTGTCGGCAACAAGCCCTTCTTACTTACACCATGAGGTCTCAAGATAAACCCGAGGGATCACAAGAAGAAGAAATAAATGAGGAAGAAAGAAAAAAATGATTCTGGTAAAATCTGCATATTTGCCTCTAAAATTCCTTCAGATGAAACAATCTGACAAGGAGTTACAAGTAGACATTGCCTGATTTTAATGGGGCACAAACTACAAAGGTTGGGAGTCACTGCTCTAGTTCCATCTTGGTCCATCTGTGATAAGAGATGTGTATAGTAATCATCAGGGAGGTTGTGCAAATACGTGCAGTACATGTTGGCTTATTAGGCTCTACATCTGCATGTTTGCAATACTGCAAAAGTCTGCGCAAATATTACATTTTAAAATCATACAGTATACTGTAGCACATGTATGCCAGTCACTCTGCCACCATTGTTTTTAAGTACATGCCAGGAACAATGCTTTCTGTATTTGATGATAAAAGAGGCAAACAGATTTTAACATTTAACATTTTTGATGAATCACTGAATGCAAACCCAACAATGCCTGAAAAACCACAATTATAGAATGACAAATGATGAACAGACAAACATGCAAGGAGGGAAATACAGAGAGAAAAACTCATTGTTGTAAACAGATGGAGAGAAAATCTGATAGAAAGTATTTGAATGCAAAGAATGACAGACGAAAGTGAGGGATACACAGAGGGAGACAGAAAAAACATCCGCAGCCCAGCAAGTGAGCTGGTGGGAAGAGAGACAGGAACATCCTGGTCCATTCACACACAACATGTGTCTGTCTGTTTCAGTAAGAGTCTGCATTAGTGTGTAAGCATACAGGCATGCGTGTGTGTGTGTATTAGAGGTGTAGGGCTGGGGCAGCTGCTGCGGCGGGAGCCACAGCTGGTTGGTCTATCAGCAGAGAAAGGACCAGAGGGGATGAGAAGAAAAGAGGAGGAGGTATAGGAACAGGAGGAGGAGGAGGAAGAGAGACTTAGAGGACTCACTGAGGAGATACCTGTCCCGACGGAGAAGCTTTGGGAACATGAGGAAAAAAAGAAGAAAAGATGACAGAGATGGCAGGAAGAGGGGCTGAGAGCAGAACAAGGACGCAGTTGTTGAGGAAAGCAGTTCCGTCCTGTTGGATCAGGTCTGGGAACAGACTCTGCATGCTTTTCATTATGTTAACTTATGCTTCCTCGCGTCCTCTCTCCTCACGTGACCCAGAAATCGTTCGCCCTCCGCCATCACGGAGGATCTTCCAAACCCCTTAAATGCGGGGCGAGGAGAGTGGAGGCTTCTGGAGGAAAACAGATGTATTCTTGCATCTCTTCCTAGCCTCTCTCTCTCTCTCTCACATCCTCGCTGGGAGGAGCTGGGACGAGAGGAGACATGTTAGCACCCTGTGATGTGAAGGTACATCAGTCACCAACACTTATAGGGCTCGTTGATTCAGCATCTGTGCCTGTTTTCTTTTTTGCCAGTAAAGTTTTGTGTTCCTTTCCAAATGGCACGAGATGAGATGTCAGCGTGAAAATACGACTGCTTTTGTTCATGGCTCAATGACTGTCTGGAAACATGTCAGATTTGTATCTTTTAGTGGTGATTTTATGTTGTTTGTTAAGTAAGTACCAGATATTATCAGTGTCCGGAAAGAAGTGTGTAACTTCCAAAAAGTCAATCATCAGAAAAAATGGTAGATATCAACAAGACAGTGGCCTATGGCAAGTTTATGTTGGACACTTTAGCCCATTTAATGCCATTTTAACACTTGATACAAGCTTAATTTAAAAGGAATAGTTTGTCACTTTAGGAAATAAATTAGATGAGAAGATTGACACCACGTTCATATCTGTTCGGCAAAAATGAAGCTACAGCCCGCCAGCTTATCTTAACACAAACACTGGAAACAGGAAGAAACAGCTATCGTGGCTCCGTCCAAAGGTAACTAAATCCACCAGTTGCACCTCTAAAGTTCACTAATTAACACACCATATCTGTACAAAAATAGAAGTGTAAAAAAAGACATTTCCCCCTAGGAAATAGTAGTTTATCAAAATAATCTTAATTTAAGGACCAATTTCTATTTATTTTTTTCCTGCAGTGGAAAGCACCAGAAAAAAAAACAGTAGTGGACCTTGATTTAAGATTGTTTGGTCAAATCTTTTAGAAACCATGCCAATATTACATAGTTCAAGTTTGGCCACCAGAGAGCACTTACAGTACAAGTCTATATTTCAACTGTAAAATATCCCATTTCGTATGGATATGGGCCATCATTTTATGGACTTTTATCAAAAATGTGTGTTATGTGTTAAAACCTCCAAAAATGTAGCATTGGTCAGGCTCTAGTCAGTACCGTGACACTGTGATAAAGACAGTTACAGAGAAAATGATACAGCATGTTCTATAGATAAAACACAACCGTCCCACTCAGAGACGGCGGTAATCCAGGCGATGTCCCTCGGTAGGCCCCTGCTTCTGGAGTCATGACTGGGAATCCACTGCTTGGGAATGCAGCATTCCTGAGGAGGTTGTTAACATTCCTCTAAACGTATTGAATCAGCAGAGTACAGCTGGCTCCGCTTGCCACGGCATGCAAAGATGGATGAGGTTGTTTTTTTTTAAAAGTGCTGTGTGTATTTGCTTGTTTGTGTTGCGCAGTGAGAAGACGATGCTGTGTGTGTGTGTGTGTCACTAAAAAACAGAGTCTGAGTGTTTCAATCTAAGTCAAGACAGGAGCACCTCAGTGTATGTGAAAGACGCTTTCACATTCCCAGCCCCTTCCATACCGCCTACTATAGGGTAAGATCCTCCATATTCCAATGTTGGTAATAAAATGTGTCTAAGCTGAGCTACACATTAACTTTCCACTCTAGTGACACTGGTGCCAGTTACTTTTTCAATTCCTGGCCACAAAATATGGTCTCACCCACACAAATTTGCAAGGCAAACGAAAAAGGTAAACGTATTAACGACCCTTTTTCCTTACCAACGCAGACTATTTGGTCAAGGCACATATAGTGTAACTGGTATGCACGAGCACCGCACTGGGTCCATCAGGATCAGCCTACAAAGCACGTTGTGGTTCATCTAATCCAGATTTCTGCACAGAGAATGTTTTGTGCAACACTATTGAGATGTTATAAGAGGCAGAGCACACATACTCACTTCAGGCCATCGTGATCCTAGTCACACAAGTGTAAACAGAGAACATTTTAATGGCACTTGGCAGATTTTAACATGAAAGTGAGTGAGACACGGACAAAGAAAAAGGCGACGACTAAACTTGAGACAGCACTGTTCAGAAAGTACTGTCTCTTATATGGGAAGAGCCAAACAGCCTGGGTCGATCAGTGGATCTGAGGGAAGCCCTGAACTGCTGCCCAGTCTGGCTCCTCCACTGACGAGTAACACTGCCAGCAGAAACAACACACTAGAGCCTTTTTCTTGTATAAACTACGGACAATGTCCAAAGAATCAGGTCCGGACATTGTCGGGAGTTGACCTTTCACACATGAAGCACATAGCAGGACATTGTCTGTGTCCAACACGTTCTCCCCTACTGGAAATACGGTTTAGACGAGTGGTTGTGCCTGGGTAGAACGAGTTTCTACTAGGGAGCTGGCAAAGCCAAGTCCATTTATGTCCGGTCAAACTGATTCGGACACTTGCGATATCACATACATCTCCTCTGAGTAATGTCTAGATAAGTTCAGGGTTGCAGTGCGTGTGTAAAAGGGACTTTGTTAACGTGACTTTCAACACTTCTCCCCTCCAGACACAAACAAAAACAGACACACATTTCAATGCTTTAAATTATGCTTACAGTGCATAAAAATAACCAACATCAACAGTGCACGTTTCATATTCTGTGGGACATTTGAGTATCCTGTCATGTTTCCAAAATCTCTGTTTATCCCTTATTAAGATTACAGGAAGCGATGCGTTCTAACTGCAGTCGCAGAACAGTACCATGCAAGTACTTACGCTTTCATATTTCTTAAGCTTCCTTGCAATCCATCTGTCCATCATCTATTCTGCAATGACAACCAAACTCTAACACAGCATCAACAAGAGACTGACATTTTGTAAACTTTGTGAGGAGCTCTTGTTACTGCAGTCAAAAGTAAAGCCCATCTTTAAACAGAAACATGCCAGCTGCTCTCATTTACAACAACAATCTGGTTTATTAGCTGTGAGGTAGGAAAACAAATTACAGTTTCTATTGGACTTTTTAAAGGAGTACTCCACCTATTTAACATTGCACTCCTATAACCTTGTTGGACTCACAAAAAAAAAAAGGTATTAAAATCAATGCTGCAGAAGCAGAGGTATTGTCTTCTTTCTTCCACTCATTCTTCTACCATGTCAAAGCCTGATGCTGACATTACCGACAAAGCAACTCGACTGCCACCAGTTCGAAGATTTGGGTGTGTTTTGCTAGTAGCAGCAGAGATAAGGAGCGAGGTACAGAGGTCTGGTAAACACTTCTTTCTAACTCCATACCAACAGATTATTTTCATGTTCTAACTTGTAGTCTTCTGCCTAAACTGACGTTGCCTCAAGTGACATCACTTGGGGAACTTCCTGCAGCTCACTCTGAAGACACGAAAGGTTACATACATATGTATATGTATATAAATATATATACATATACACACACATATGTATGTTTGTATATTATCACAGATGACAAAGCAACCTCATGTCCATAACTAGAATGTAAACAATTCTGACCAGTCTTAACATATAAACACGCACACACAAAGGAAAAAACACTGACACAAAGGCCCCATTAGACAAAAAACACATACACATATCTCGCAGGGAGCTGGGAGCATCGGTCATCTCACCCGGGAGGTTGCTAATCATCTAAATGTCATCACTGTGTTCTGTTCTCCGTTCACTGGAGGAGTGATGGTACGTCCAGCACACTGACTGACATCAGAATACCAAGTACAGAGAGACAAAAAGCCTCTCTGCCTGACAGATGAGATGAAGACATGGTAGGACCAGCATGCCCTGAGCTGCTAGTGTGAACGTCATCAGTGTGGGAGAATCACACTCTCTCGCTGGTTTGCTTTCACTATACAGGAGTGAAATTATGCCTGGCAGAAGTCGCAGACCCAGTGCTTTTAAATTAGCGTGCACAATACCAGGACCTTGAAACTGAAGCGAATGGAATTCAGCCATCAGTAATTTTATTATTTACACTTTTCCTACTGTGACTTATTCCGTGACTAAAGCCTATTATTCACATTCTGTTAACATTAATTAACCTACTGACTGTCAATCACACCTTAAAGGAAAATACCAGACAAGAGCGATGTTTCTTTTGACCTTCATTTCTTTTTCTAGGTGTGATGAAACAATGCCGAAACAGTTCTAAAATCCAGCATCTGACAAGAAAATTAATTACAAAAAAATTAATAAAATTTAAAGTTAAGAAACATAGGAGGAATAAACAGCAACTGATTGCATTTCTAAGGGCTGATAACAATGCCTCATTTATAATTAACACCTATTTAGCTACATAATTTTGCACTATCCATCCCTTTAAAGTTCAAGATTTTGGGAAATACACTAAATCACTTACTTGCTGAAAGTTAGATGAGAAGATTAATACTTCTCTCATGTCTGTATGCTAAATATGAAGCTAGAAGCAGCAGCTGGTTACCTTAGTTTAGCAAAAAGGAAAGTCCAAGAAAAAGTCTGGTAAAACCATAACTTTGTTTTTGTACAGATTAAACAAACTAACTAAACACTGTTTATATCCTGAAGACTGAGGGCTGTGTGACGCATCTAACTGAAGTGGAATTAGCCAATGAAATCAATCATGAGAATGCGTCAGAGCCTGGGGGCGTGGTTATGGCAGATCCACATTTCACTGCGGTATGTGGTGCAAAAGTGAGAGCATGCAGAACTTCTCATTTGTGAGCGGAAAAACTGCATTTAAAACTTGTAGCTGCAAATTCGAGCAGTTTTTGACTTGTGTTCTTGCCAGAAAAACATCCAAGTTAAAATAAAATGTATTTGTGAGAAAATATTATCCAACTCTCATTGCATGAATTCACATACTGATTTGCGGATGTCCATGGCTTCACATTTTCTGATGGTGTGTGAATGTGTTTTGCACCATTTTCAATGCAGCAACTGTAGCAAAAATGTATGCGTTTCCTTAATTTGTGATTTGTAGAATAGGAGTGGTGAACCTGCAGTGAAGGATTTGAGAAGGTGTAACTGTTGTGTTTGTGGGAGAGAAAAGAAATCTTCAAGTTTGCAACTCCTAAAGCTTCTGCTTTTCCACTTCACATCCATGGTCCATGGTCCAACACTTCCACAGACTCCACACAGTCTCACCACTGGGCTGCTACAAATATAAGGTGGATGTGAAATCAGACACTTGTGTGCTCATTTACTGTATACAAGGTATACATGCATAGCCATGGGGCTGCATTCAAAAGCACGCATTTATAAAACGTTATTTGGCCAGGCGGTGTTATAGCCCAACAACTCTAAAAACATGACTCTGAGACAGAGACGAGAGCAGAAAATCAAAGTCAAAATAAACAGCATATTCCTTTGAGAGACACATGTGAATAGGCAAAGCATAAAACAAAAGTTGACTACACACTGTTTTTTACTCTTGGAAACTAAGGACCAGATTGAAGTCAAACACAACAAAATTAGTACCGAGCTAAGTTGTATTTTGAGCAGACTCCAAAGTAATTTCACCATTGTCATGGAGTATGACTGTAGAGCTGGCATGGCTGTAATGTGAACTGAACACATTTTCTCAATGGATGTGAAGTGGACTGCTTTGACAGCAGCAGGCCAGGCAGGGCAATGAGAGGTGGCCTTTCATCCTGGCTAGCTGTTGGCTTTGGCAGAGGGACAGCAGCCCTCAGCCAGCCTTCCTGCCCGCCTGTAAACTGGGAGCACAACTGGGGGCTCGGAGAGAGAACAGAGTGAAGGAGAAAGGCGTGAGAGTTGAAAAGAGAGGTAATATAAAACATTCTACGAGGATAATAAATGGTATTATATTGTATTGTACCGTAATAAAAGCCAAGCAGGAAGGCAGGAAAAGAGTGGGAAAAAAAGACCATTGTTTCCTCAGTTTTCACCCTTCAAAAGGCAATAATGTCTCTTTGAGGAACAGTGGAGGTGCTGAAGCAGGTGGGCAGACAGATATGTAGACAGGCAGGTAGTGACTCAGACAGGAAGTTACACAAGCCAACAGATGCAGGCGGAGAGGCAGACAGACTTGCAAATAAGGAGGTCGCAGACAGATGAGGGAAATGAATTTTTTTGTATGGCTGTTATTCCGCTGAATAGCTGTAGTGGTATCCATGGCAACATGGCTTTGGCATTCTCTGTAACGCTCCAAAGAGCAGCGAGTACAGAAGAGGAGCGGGCAGCGAGTGGATGCTGGGATTCACACTAGACAGAGAGGGATACCAAGTCCAGCTCGGTGCAGCGTGCACCTAGGCAATATTTCAATATTTATCTTCTATTATGGCAGTGACTGCCAATGGGATGATACAAGAGGCTGCTGTCTGTCGCTGCTACCTTGAGTCCCACTGAAAAACTGTGCATCATTAGTTTAGTTTCGATTAACAGCTGGTTAGATCTTCTGGCAATCAAAACATTTTCCGAGTTGACGAGTGGTTTGTTACGCCACAAAGCGTAATTAAAAGCAATAAGGTATGACGCACGGAACACCAGGATGCTGATCAGTCGGTAACCTGCGACATAATATTACCTCACCAAGTTTAGTATGGAGTAAAATATCCCAAAGGTTCAGTGATATAGAAAATACATGATCCAAGTTCATATCTTGGGTCCCTGCGTTAATAGTTGTGTTATATTACTGTAACCGTATTTATATTGTATATACTATAATGTATATTGTCTACTGTAATTTGGGGAGAGTAGTTAACTACTACGACTCAAGTCTGTTAGTTCATGGGTTGTAGTAGCAAGCATAGCGATATCATAGGTTTGGAAGTGTGTGGATATTATTTGGAAAAACATGTTGCGGTCTAAATACTTAGAGAGGTGTGTGTGAAGGTGAGACAGGTGTTGGTAGAGCATATTCAAGCTAAAGACGGTGTAACTGATATTTCCCTGGGCCTTTAAAAACAATGAGTAAAGTGTACAAACTGTAAGGCGTCCATTTCATCTTCCACCTTTGTACGTTTCATGTAGAAGTATTGTAAAGAGGAAGTGCTTTATTTCCAGTCAGGACATTGAGTGTAGATGTTGCAAGTTTCCACTGTGCATTCTGGGAATTTCAGATACCTAAAATTGAACCGCACTGGAACAATGTTGCTACTGCGACACACTTTCGAAAATTGCTGAAATAGACATGATGAAGTTTTAGTATCAGTATTGCATTTAATATGCAAACTTGACAAGAATGTGAAGGAGCTCAAGTGTTATCTTACTGGTCTGTTTGTATGGTTTGAGTTGGAGAAGCACTGAGCATAGATATATTAAAGCAATTTCACTGTAGCATTTACAAGAGGAGAACATCTTGCTTGATTTTATTGTGCCTGGCTGGCTAACAGCTGTATTTAACAAACTAACATGAGGATGAGCAAGAGGAGCGGTGTAATAGGCGAAAAGATCTGCGGTAAATTATGCATCAGCTTAACATTGTAACATCATCAGGAACATTTTTTAAATTCAGAACAAAGCTGTCATCCGTCGGATCGACTCACTGACTAAGTTTTCTGTTTTCTGTTTTATTCTCGTCTGAACTCACTGAATTAAAGATTCATTTTTGAATACCATAGCATTAGTTTTTATTTTATAAATCATATTGTTAATTACGATTTAGTAATTACTACAAAAAAAAGTATGCAAAAGTGTGCACAGGGCGATTTCTGGCACTCTACTTGATTTTGGGCCAATTAAAACCCTGCTGGTTAACTTGTTTGTCTCTGCCAGCCAGACCAAACTTCGTCGTATGGACTTTCACTTCATGTTCACATTTGAACTTCAGGAGCTTTTGGGAAGTGCTGATGAGGACTCAGCATTTTTGGCCTCTTAGCTGCCTTGGGGAAGTTTTTTTCAAGATGCATACACAGTATATATATAAATATATGTGTGTGTGTGTGTGTGTGACTGCTTTAACACAGTGTGTGATTCTGTTAGCTCTTCTGTACAGTGATCCAACAAACACAGACATCAACAACAAGCATGGGGACTGTGTGTTCCACATGTATGTTTCTTGGCAATCATTTCAAGAGGGAATTATTTTTTCCTCACATTTTAAGGCAACTGCCAGATATGAAATGTTTTAGTTAGGTCAAGTTGGAAAAGGCTTTAATTCCTTTTCGGACATGCTTGTTAACGGTGCAGTGTAAGTGACCAAAAACAACATTTAACGTACAAAACAAAATCCTCGTACCCACACAGCCACTTGAAGTTGTCTCACTTGTGCCCACAGTCATCCCAGTTTATTTGTTATGCTTGCAGTGCAGTGGCACAAGGCAGGCAAACTCAGTTACTTGGTTGGAAGTGTTATGTTTACTGCAATAGCGTGGCAGCTATTTTAATCTGTAGCCCTGTTTGTTTTCTGTTTTGAGGACAGAGAAAAGAGAATGGGCCACGCGTCAAACAGCTCATTGGCTCAAACTACATCTGACACTTAGCAGAGCCAGGGAGAGGAGGAAAACAAGCACAACAGAACACATACACACACACATATGCATGTGCACACATTTAATATTAATTAATTAAGGGAAGTGATTCAGACACAAAAACTTCAAAGACTCTGTGTGTGTTGCGGGAATTAATAAAACTTGTGTGTCCAAAACCAAAAAAGGAAAAAAAGTTGGATTATGGTTCTATTAATGCTATTATAGAATTACTGTTCAGGAACAGAGGTGGATTTAGGGATTATTAGGTCCATGTGATCCTACCTTGTATCCAGCATGGGTCCTGCCCTTTGTGAGCGGCGTGGTTGAGCAGAGCTCGATGGCCTCGGGTTCATGAAAGATCACCGTGGGCAACGGCTCCTTCCTCAGCGTCAGCACATTTAGCTTGGTCTTCAGCATGGTCTGGAAGTGCTGATGGAGAAAAGAGAGAAATACACACTGTGCTTCAGGCAAACTTACAATCAGTACCAGGCAACCACTGTATTTAGGTTACCATTTATAGTTTCCTTGTTAACACTGCTGGAGGCTCAAAATCATGCAACCTCCACAACTTCAGCATTTTTAGTATTATCGTCATTTCTAGGTGTGTAGTACAGAATAAGAAATTAGTGTTCAGTCCATGTGTAAATGGGATGGTAGAAAAATAAAATGCTGCTGGGTGCTCTATAAAACCTTCATAGCGCTCTAAGGGTTAAAATACCAACAAATTACTTTAGGATATTATGTTTTAAGCTTTTGTTTGACTTGTAAAAACATACCAGTATGAAATTCAAGACACTATAGTGTATTCCAGATTTACAGTTCCTTCACACTCAGAGGTGCCTTACAAGCCAAACATCTGGGAGGGGGGGACAATTAGAGCGGGGAGCATGGGGGTCCTTCCACAGGAAAAAAATAATAATAATGGCTTTCTGACTTTGGGGGGGGATTATTTTAAAACTTCATTAAATCATTTTTTGTAGCTCAGTAATCTCCCACTTTATATAAGGTAAATACTGTGTATTTATTTTTATATTATTATATATATATAATATTTTCATGTCAATTATTTGTGCTGTTATGGCAATTGAAAATAATGTAAATAATATTATCACAGTTATTTATATTAGTATTATTAGTATTAGTATTATTATCATCATCATCAACAACAGCATGCTTTTGCTCTCCTTTACAATATTACATAGGATGCTATGGTATCACAAGTCACGACTATCTCGTGAGCCAGAAGGCTAAACAACTGAATCGAGGGATGACTACTAACTTTAGCTGGTACCAGCCAACAATCTTCCAAAGCTCCAAAGCTGATTATGCCTATATTTCTCAAATGCAATTAAGTGTGTGTACCTAATGGCATTTCCCTTTGACATGTTTGAATAAGGGATTGATGCTCTACTATCCACTTCAGCAACATACCGTTTAGCTATAGCCTCCATCACCTCCAGTATTGATAAGCAACATATTGCTGTGTGCGTACCTACCCGCTCCTGCAACTTTTGGAAGAAGCTACTACCGTAGGGAAAGGGTGTGTGTGATTTGAGGTATGATCTATGACATAATTAGAAAATATGTTTGACTCGTAATATAAAATGACCATAACTACATATTATGAAAGAGAATAGTAATAAAATAAAAAATGTAAAAATCCAGATTTCAAAAATCTGGTGGGGCACATGCCCCCCCCCCAACACACACATACATACACAGAGGAAACATCTCAGTGGTGAAATGAAATGCAAGTGTCTGAGAGCTTTATTCAGCTGAAAGTGGAATGTGAGGAGCAGATGAAGGGAGCTCTGCCCTCTCTGCCTCCGTAAAAACAAGAGAGGAGAGCTCTCATACTACAGTCCATGGCCAGTGTTTCCTGAAGCCGAGCAGAACCACATGGTGGATCTGGCCCTGTGGAATTTCTGGGCTTCCTCGAAACAGCCAAGACAAAACTGAGAAGCTAATGAAATCAGGACTTTCACAACTAAGAAAAAAACAGGCATATGGCATGTCTGCTGGGCTGTGTGTCTGCGGACCCCCTCCATTATCAAAAACCATGGCTGTTAGTCAGTGACAATAATATCTTAAACATGGGCAATAATGTTAAATACTGCATCTGCAGGTGTTTTGAATCTGATATTATTAATGTAAATTTGTTAATCGTGTGTTTCTTGGCAACACTGTTGTTTTCTTTTAAGTCTGTGGAATATATGTAACCAGCCACACACTTGCATCAAGGAGACTAAAAACGATGCCATGTCCGCAACAATATCTCAACAACTGTTATATGGCCTCATGGTCCCCGGAGGATGAATCTTAATGACTTAATGACTTTGGTGTTCCCCTGACGTTCCCTCTGATGCCACCAGCAGGTTCAGATTTGTGCTTTTGAGTGAAATGTCTCCACAACTATTGGATGGACTGCTAAACGGTGCTAACGTGCTAAAACAGTAAACTAAGATGGTGAACACGGTAAACATTTATACCTGCTTAATGTCAACATGTCGGCATTGTCATTGTGAGCCTGTTGGCATGCTGACGTTAGAATTTACCTCGAAGCATCACTGTGCCTAGGTACACCCTCACGGGCCACTATATTCTCTTTATTTCTCATCTTTATTATTACCTTTATTAATTTAGTCGTCTAGTCTGGTGTTAAGTGTCACAATCTTTTAGACCACGGTTCTGTTAAGTACTTTAACAAATGCTTCCCCTTCACTTTTTTTCCTTTTCTCTTTGGCACTTCAAAGCTGTTTTCCATGTTGGACCTGCACAACGTCCATTTTTTATGCAACAGATGGTCAACATTTTTAGGCGAAGAAAAACAGTCAACCTGCCAACAAAGGCTATCATCAATCTCCAGTGTTGGTTTGTTTGGTAAAACCAAGTCAAACTTCCTCAATCAACTTCAAGAAATAGGTTTGGTGTCCACCTTCTAAATTCAGCACCACTGCGTCAAATAGTGTTACATAGTACAAATATTCAATTCAAAAGATTCTTGATTCTTGTTTTCTTATGCATTTCCTAGCATTGGTGCTTTGTAGTTTGCCTTGTCAGTGCCTGTGACACATGTTCAATTACATTAATCTGACTGATAATAATAATATTGCAATGTAATAGTTTTTATACTATACTATATTACCACTACCCTATTAATAATAATACCATGAGTTGTCCTCATAAATGTTATCATTCTAAGGTTTTCAAATTGTATTCTTATCTTCTTTGTCCTCATTTACGACAAATCTATAAACAGAATCAAGCTTTTTGGGTCCTGTTTGCCAATAATGTGCCTACAAATGACAAGTAACATGTGGTATAGCTAAAAAAAATATTTCACACTTAAGGCTAATTTAGAGCCCTCCAACTAATAGGTATAATCCTATGATGATGACCTACAACACACAACCTGTTGCAGCAGAAACAGGACCGCTGGATCCCCAGGCACACTTACCCTAATGAACCTTCATGTTGAGAAAAGAATAATAAAGAAAGGGGGAGGGGGGCTGTCAGGAAGGAGGAAGATAAGGGAAGAAAAAAATCAAGGAGCAGATGAAGGAGAAAAGGAGAAAAAGCAAGATGGAGTTGTGAAAGTAAAGCCACATGTGTGTAAACGCTCGCTGACCTCCGCGTCAGCACTTTACAGCTTCTTGACAGCGGCTCACATTCCTGCGGTTGGCCCCGGTACGGAGAGACGGGGGGGACGGTGGAGGGCTGGGGGGCCTGTGGTGGGCTCCCCGACTCCTCCACCCCCCACCAGGAGCAAAAGGCTTGAGCGGAGGGCGGCTTGTGGAGTAACACTGGAATTCTATTCATAATATTTTCACTGCATTTTGATGTTTTTTTATTTCTCAAGTCCCAACAGTCTCCTCATCAAGTTACTGCTGTTATTGATTCTATTTCTGGCTTTTGACTTGGACCCAGGCAGGTTTTCTGTCTCCACCATCGGCGCAGTGTGGGTTGGGTCGGTTTTGGGCTGGTTACAAGACAAGGGTCTTGTCTACACTTCAGATCTGAATGTTAAACAATGGCTGCTGTCACAAGGAAAACCTCAGATCTCCGAATAATGGTCCTCTTTCAGGATTATGAAAAACAACCATTTTTGCAGATCGACACATGAGCAATCACTCAGGGGCCTGATCTCCAAACATACTACGTAGATGTTTTGATTTTAATGTAGAATGTTTATATCTGGTTGACACTATCAAATTAATTTTGATGACACACAAAATGCTCGGCTTTCATTGAAGCTGCAACTCAAGTATTTAGTGTTATAGCAGGTTCATCTCTGCAGAAGCTGATACAAGTCACTGAGGGACTTGAGTGGTCACCGAAATCTACATAAATCAGAAATCTAACAGTTGGATCTTTACAAAAATCACAACTCTGCCAGGGTTTGATACATGAGACCCAACACCCTGTTTGGCTTCAACTCCTCAACACCATGTCCTGTGCTCTTTGGGTCCTTTGCGTTTCACCAACATCCTTACATGAATTCAATTGTTTAACTATGGCATGTTTCTGAAAGGTAACCCATGTTTACAGTAACTTCCAAGAATGTCCTTGTCCGTGTCGATTTGCTTTTAACAACTGAGTTAGTGAAGCACATGACTTCTCCTCAAAACCAGGTTCCCCTTTTTGATGGATTCAGGGAAACCATTTCAAAACAATCACTGAGATGAGTTTGCCTTAGTGATGTTGTAAATTATTCCACTACAGAAGGCAAGCCTCTACAAAATATTCAGCTATTACTCTGCAGTCGTGAAGCCAAGATATACTGTGTTTTTTAAGAGGCTAGTCCACACAAAATAAACATGTTGGGCTTGCAGTGCACACGTTCATCTTGGATTCAGACTTCCAAGAATTCAAATATCTTATGAAAAAAAAGATTCCGTGTAATGCATGTGAAGTATTTGATACGTCTAATAACTATTTTGATTATCTGACTATGAGACTTCACATAGTGCCGCTTTCTATCATTCTAACGATGATGATAAAGCTAGTCTACGTCTTTTTCAATTCACATTACATCTAGTCTATCATTACTGATTATTTCATAGTTTTATACTTACTTAGTTTTATTACTTCCACTCTTTATATATTTAGACCTGCTGCAAATCCCATCAAACGATTTGGTCATTTGTAAGCCATAGTTATAACACTGTCATAACATTAAAGGTCTACATATTTAGCAGCAATGCTAAAAGCATCAACACTGACTCATTGCTGCATGTGCCCATGATTAACGTGCATTTATAGTGCAAAGGAGTTACAATGAAAAGGAACTTGGCCGAACAATACCAGAACTCCTACTCTCTGGCTTTTACAACAATTCAGTTACTTATATTTTATGGATCTCAAGACCCATAACACATATTTGCTTAAAATCTGTACTTCCAATAAAGTTTGTCCCACAATATTTTACACAAGCTTGACTTTTTTGTCTGGGAGAAGTAATAATAATACTTTAAATTGGGCGGACGACCAAGGTCAAATCCAACAGACCAAGTGCTGCCTGCTAATTCTGAAGGGCTGCTCCCCAAGTATGTCTCTGATTAGAGCTGGAAATCACAAGTGTCATCAAGACAGCACACATGCTAATTTTTCAAAGAGTTTCTACTCTTAAATAATTGTGATTTCTGCATTTAAAACTATGTAAATCCAGGAAAATACTTGGAACAATCACGCCCATGAGAAATCAAGCAGACAGGCTTTGGAAAGTGTCTTGGTGCAGTCTGCCTCCTGCAGTGATGAGCTTAACAGGTCACAGATGGTAAGTTAAACTTTTGGCCCCCTGAGGGTGCATTCTTACAGGAAAGAGGTTCTCGGGTCAATCTCATGGTAAGACACTGCATAACAGGGTAAAAGCAGACCTCTGCCACGCCTACTGAGACGCACAAAATAGTGGTTATAGGGATGTGATCATGACAAAACTGTAGAAAAACAGCTGGAAATAATGTTACCCTAACCCTAACCCTAAGGAAACAGCAGAAGCTAAATGGATCCATGTTCCATGTCTGAAAAGCATGATAATCTGAAAAAATACAGCCCTTGGATGCACAAATGACTACTGGTTTATCCTGAAATCCCAATACGTGGTTCGTCAAGTATGGTTAGAAGCTTAACACAGACCTCAAGACCAAAGCAGTTTGTCAACAACATTAGCCTGTCTCAGACACATCTGCATAGACCAACCCAGACAAATATGTAGTGGGCTACAAGATGAAAGAGTGTGTAGAGCTCTGTACCAGATGTTGTAAGTCTGTCGGGTGCTGGCAGAGAGCAAGACAGTAGGACATCACTGATAGTTATCAGGTCATCTGTTTCGTGTCTCATCTTTTCATTTTAAAGAGAGAATGGCCCAACATTCAAGTGTAGAGTCAGAGTTAGAATAGCACAATAAAACAGTTGGGAATAAATAAACAATGGTCACTGGGTTAATAAGTGCAACTGTTTTTGTCACTGTCACTTGTCACTGTCACAAGCCTGGGGTTTTAATTTTGGGCAATCAGTGTCACTCCCACCACCCCATCCTAGTTGGTCTACATGGTCAGGAAAACAACCGTAACAGTTGGTATTGAACAGAGGTTTAAAAGAAGCCAGAATCTCAGGATTTGTCTCAATGATGACGTGGGACAAACTTTTTATGGAGAGAAATGAACAACTGAAGAAGTAAGTAAGTAAGTAGCATCAAGCATCACAGCTTGTACTCCACATTGGTCCTCCTGTACTACAAAACTTAAAGGTGCCCTCTGGAGTTTTCTTGTAAACAAAGTTCTGTTTACACTAAGTATTACTCACCAAAATGAATAGCACGTATGCTTGAGGCCAAGAAGAAAACATTTGCAAAGACGAATTTTAAAAAATAATTTGGAACCTACATTGTTTACAGCCATATTTGCTTGCTAGCAGTCTTTTTCTTCCTCTCCTCTTGCTGGTGCATTGCTACATTTCTTGGCCACCTGTTGATCAGTGGAATAGTAGGACACCATTGCCAGGAATGTGTATCCTGTCATCCATGCGCTCATGCGCTCTTGAGCATGTGCATGAGACACTAACCAAATGGGGACACACTTACCAAAAACATTGCCCAATCGTGCTACTAGTGGCCAAAAACTCCACAGGGCATCTTTAAAGCAGCAGTCAAATATTTTGCTTAGAAAACAACAGGCATCAAACCAACAACACCACATCCCACACAGAAATGTTTTGTGAATGGATGAGGGTAAAATCATTCTTTTTTGCTTTTGTACCATTTGCCAGTGAGTAAACAGCACATCGGCTAGAGTTTCCCATGAAATGAATTGTCCATGAGTTTGTTCCTTAAAACGGGGCCAGTTTAATCAACAAATCATGTCTTTCCAAACAACATCTTTACTTTGAAGCTTAACAAACCATGCGTCATTCTGGACTGGTAACCAGCTCTATCCTGCCCTCGTTTGTACCTCAGACACCATTTACACACACAAACACATCCTTCCTTGTGTAACCTTATTGAAGGGATGCGCTGTGGTCCACAGGTAGGAGCAGGAGGAGGACGTTCACCCAGCATGTGGTGGCAGTTACTTCCCAAAGACAAGAGTAGGATGCACCCTTCCAGGTCCTTGCATGGCAAAAATCGGGCAGTGAAACTTTCTAAACTGTCCCTCTATGTGTTTACAGCCTCCCCCTCTGATCCTGGGACAGTTTACGAGAGGAAATATGTCTGAACGGCCTCAACCCAGAGTGGACTGTGGGAGGTCCGTACGCAGAGGAAAACCTATTTTCCTCGACCATGATTGGAGCACTAGGGCGTGTAGGTGGGAAAAGGCCAATGATCGGATGTTGTGACTGGCGGGTTCTTCTGCAGGAGGAAGTGGGTATTAAAGTACCCAAACCTCAGAGCCTGGGGGTGGCAATCTCTGGCTGGCAGTAAAAACATCAACAACTCTTTGACGTAAACAATGAACCCACAGCAACCTCTTAAATAGTCTACGCACAGCCAGGGCACATGAAAAAGACCTGCTAATGACAAAAACACAGAAGGTGGTCAATTTAAATGTGTTCCGTTATTCACCTACTGTCAGGTAGAAAACAGTGTACAGTAACAGTATGTCCTATGATTACACAAATAAACTTGCCTTGCCTTCAAATGTTTGGCATTTTTTCTTGAAAATGTAGTTGCCTGGTCATTTTCTGTGGCTTGACTAGTCGATTCATTGTTTCAGCTGTAAAAGTTTCACCAATTTTGCTAGTTTGATAGTGAAAACTAGGAGAATTTGTTCAAGTACATGCAGACATTTGGGGTACGCTGTTCACATTTTTCTCCTATGAACACACATCCAAATGGCAGTTGGATAAACCAATCAGCTTGTTTAATGCTCAGGTCCAAATGACATGTTTTTGAAATTTGGGAGATGTGAGCAAGCTTCAGCGACCTACACTCACCCATAACATACCTTTCTGTGTAGACATGCAGACACATATGGAGATCTGAACCCTGCTTAAAACCCAGACATAACAGGAAAAGAAAAGTAAAGTGATATAGTGTTCTGTACAGGTAAAAGATTAAGAACAAAGAACTAAATAACACAGCTGAGACAGTTCCATTTTGACCGATGGGAAGCATAAGACTCTGTCAAATGCAAAAACCTTAAAAAATTATAACTTCTGCTAACAGGAGATTATGCCCATTCATCAAATACGAGGAGCCAAACCATACCAAAAAGCCATTTGTTCAGGCAAATGTGTGCTGGCTGAAAAAACAACAAAAAAACATAACAGTTTCAAGGGAACCATGGGAATTTTGTGCCAGTCTGCCAGTCGTAGATTCCTTTTGCCACCAAGGCCACAGTCTCAACAACATAGCTGTGGCCACAAAGCAACCTCAGACAGACAAAGAGACGGACAGGCAGACCAAGCGACCGACTTACAAACAAATAAAGGCAGGCAATGATGGCCAGAGGAGCAAGTAAAGATGCACAGACAGTGGCTGGTTCTCACCATCTTTGACCTCAGCTATTTCTGCACTGTCAGGTCCACATCTTTGTATGTGCTCAGCCCTGTTTGTCAGTGTCACACACATTAAAGTGTCAAAGTGGAAACCATGGCTAAAGAAAGAGCTGCTGACAAAGGAAATAAACATGTTTGGTAGCCTTAGGAACAGTCAAAAAGGAAGCATGTTGTTGTGTGTGTATGCATGCGTAACCTGCCTGCCAACTTGGACACAAGTGCATATGTGCGTGTGCATTTGTGTCCAGACCACTGCCTATTGTGCAATCTGTCGTTGAACTAACATGGCCTCTGCCTGGGGAGGAAGGGCCCCCGAAACTGATTGAGGCTTGTGGTCAGCGAGAGGTAGGAGGTATGGGGAAATGGACACAGAGAGAAAGTCAGACAGAGGGAGAGAAAAAACACAGCGGCACGATGCAGCACCAACACGCAACGTCGCAAGCACACACTTTGGCTCCAAAACACTTGTGATTGTCAATATAAAAGCAGCTTGCCATTGGTGATGTAACCTATATCTCCTCACCCCCACACCTCCATCTATCTCTTTTTCCCCTCCTCTTCCCGCCTGAGCGTGAGACAAAAATGCAGCAAGACATCAGGTGTTGCCATGGCAACAGAGGACAGCACAAGTGAGAATAATATGGACGGATGCCATAGTGAATGAAAACAACAAAACAGAGGATTATAAACACTGGTGCGTTCTGCATCAGCTACCTGACGTTCAGCTCTAGAAAACCCCCACCATTTCTGACTCAAAAGAGGTTAAGGATACCAGTCTAAAGGGTGGCCGTTGCCACGGTTACAAGGCTGGCAATGGGCTGGTATTGATATCGTTCTATAACCACTTTTCACTGTAAGGGTTTTCATTCCTTGTGGACCAATTCATAAAGGATTCTGCTGTTTAGACAGAGAATAGAATAACCTGAGCAGACTTTATTTGATCCAAATCCTTCTCCAGAGTCATCCATCAAACTAAACATTACCATTCAGGGTTTTATAGTTAAGAAGTAGACAGCAGAAACATGGCAAACTCTTTCTTTCTTTCAACATCTTTGGGCCACAGCCGGTCTCCAGGAGGTAGGCTGGTGTGAGCCAGGTGCTGGCTATCAAAAGTAAGATTTCTTTAAACACACAAGCATACCTTTTCCTCCAGTAATCCTACATTTCCCACAATGCAAGTCAATAGCTGCCTTATGTCATATCTTATGGGTGAGATATATGTTTACAACTTGCAAGCACTGGTGTCAAAGGACAGCTCAAGTTTTTTCCGAAAAGTTTGAGTTTCTCAGCCATCGTTACGACTCGGCTCTCGCCATGAACGCTATTTGGAAAGTCGTCATTTCAATAACTCCTTCCTCACATGAAGGCAGCATAAAATGCCCATGACTTTCCAACTCCGTGCCTCCAGTTTGTAAAGCAGGCTCCCTGCAGCATGGTCCCCAAGGAAGGCCACACTGAGAGAGCCCTGATGTTGACTCATTTTTCTCAGCCTCCCTTCAGAGAGCCTCCAACTCTTCTCACCGGTCGGCAGTCAGTCAGTTACTCGTCAAAGCGCACGGCCGGAATGATTCACTCGCTCACGTGCACTTCCCCCAAACTGACTCAGGCCGCAGGCCGCGGCTCTCTCTGACACTTGTTGACGCGCGACGCTGACGCCCTGCGGCCCGGCGCCCTCCCGAGCGGAACCCGAGAGATGCCGCGGTGTTCCATTCACCTTCACCAACAACGGTGATCTCACTGAGAGCTCAGAACGCTGTCCAGCGGGGCGAAGGTTCTGGAACGCGGTTGCTAGGCGACGCGTGAATTGGACACGGCCGGTTCTGGTGTTTAAACGAACCAGAGGAGGGGGGGGGGGCCCAACACACACACACACACACACACACACACACATCTGAACGCGCCGGAACTCTCGGTTTCGATAATTCGTGATTCCATCTTCTTGACGCCCGGGCAGACGGGAGGATTGTGCAAGTTCACTTGGCAGGCGGGCCGACATCTGGAGAGCATTACGTGTGTGCAGGAGACGTGAAGCCAGGCTCGGTGCACGGCTTGCCCCTGGATATCAAACTACGTGTCATTAAGGGTGTCTCCCCCCCCCCATATTTCTTAACAGGTCACAGGCGGCAGGTTACTGACCAAAGCCTGCTTCTTTCTGTTTTGTTTTTTTTCTTTTTCTTTCTTCAGTTTTTTTTTTTTTTTTAGCGATTTCACACAGGAAAGGAGAGGAAGACAGAGGCTACACATCCTGATGTGACAACATGAGAGGGGGAAAAAAAAAAAAAACAGAGTGACAACAGGAGCAGGAGGCCCCTGCAGCTGCAGCCAGTGCGGTTCGTGGGAAGACACAGCGTTGGATCAGACAGGCCTGTGGGCCATAAAAAGCCATTTCATACACTGCTGGAAGATGCTTGCGTTTGACATGTCAGGAGATCCCCAGCGGCAGGGTTAGCACGGGAATGCAGCGGAGGTACAAATTGTTGCACCGTAACCCCCGGCTTGCGTTCAAACGTATCTTCAATAGGCAATCATTGAAAGACAGAGATTCCTCCCCCCCCCCAAAAAAAAAAATAAAAATAATGATTGTTCAAACACCTACAACCGGCTCCTGAAATGTAAAACAAACACCCGAGTGCAAGACGGCGCTCAGAAAACATCTGTAGCTGCTCAGAAGAAAAAAAACCGAGTAGCGAGTCTTATCCAGGCTGCAGCCGCGCACAGCACGGCGGGTTTACGGGCAAGTGTTAACGCAGGCTGAACCGCTCGTTTACCGCTGCCCCGCCGACAGCGAGCGCCCCACGCACTCACCCGCGCCGGCGTCTTACCTGCAATCGCTCGGACGCGGGTTGCCACATATTAGCAGAATCGAAGGCGCTCCGGCTTCACTGCGGCGTGTTCTGCTCTCGTAGTCCGGCTCACATCTGTTCGCCTCCGCGGCTCGCCTCTCCGTCCTCCTCCTGTCTGGACTGGTCGGCGGTGGAGGATGTGTCGCTCCGCCTGCCTGCAGTGATCGGAGCGGCCGGCAGGTGGCGCTGCCCCCGCTCCCCCGCGCCAGGCCGGCTCTCCGTGCTGCGTTCAGGCGCTGTGGGAAATCGAGGCTCTTCGAGCAGGAGGGACGACGGGCGACGCAGGCGGTGGCGGCGGCGAGAGGTAGGTTTGAGCTTCAGGCAGAGACTGGCCCAGGCTACAGCTTGGGCTCTGCTGACAGCGTCATGTCTGGATGATGTGGGGAGTTTTCAGATTGTTTGAAAGGTTTCAGCGTGTGCATGACAGGGCGGGTTAAGCGTGACTAGGTTTCAAGACCTTACGTTTTGGCAGTTTGATAGAAGAGTATGATGTTTGACCAAGTCCCACACTCACAAAATCACATCAATTTTTCAAGTTCTTTCATTATAATTTTGTTAAAACACAAATTTCTCACCTTAAATCTATACTAATCAATATTCTTATAGGCTAGTATTGGGCAAATGACTACATGATGTGTAATGGTCACTCCTGAACCAACAGGAATTTGCCACCCGACTTTGCAGCACTCTTAGCTACGGAGCTATTTAGCTTCTTTCGGTTAATTGTTTCGGTTTTATGGCCCGCAACTTCATTGTTTTGGTTCGCTCTCACCTCTCAGCTGCAGAGGACAGCTATTTCTAGTTGAAAAAAAAAAAAAAGCTCTGGAAAAAAGAATTTTGCTACCTGCCCAGCCACCTTATGCAAAGCATTTAGCCACAGAAGAGCTGATATTTCCTTCAGGAGTTACTGGAGATTAGACCAGGGAGAATTAAAGAGAATGGGAATATTTGTCTTGACTCCTAGTGAATGCTTGTCTGACATCAGACAGAATTGACAGGGCAGGGGGATTGGATTTCCCCTAACCAATCACTAGAGACCAACGTCTCTGCCTGAATTTAACAATATTTTAAGACAACGCTGACGGTTACCCATGACAACATACTGGTTTTGCTGGGGTCTTAAGAGTGGAGCTGAGCGAAGTAAAAACAAACTACGATGTCGGCCGATATTGAGAAGACATGCCATACTTTTATCTATTAAGAACAGCAGTGTTTTCTTGTCTATAGCGGTCGCCAGTGTTGTTATTACTCCTCCTTGGTTGACAACAACTTGACAATGGCGTTAGATCGGCCATTTTTCAGCCGAGAGACCACTGTTTCAAGTCCCAATGCCAGACTAGAAGCAGTCAACTCGGTCTGGATCCAGGCAAAATGAATGCTCATGTTGCTCTCGATGTGTAAATAGGCAACTGTTTGCCGTTCACAATATTTACAGGGCACAAAATTAGCACCAGCCACCAGCCAAATTATGGTGGCTGGTAGATATGCTTCACTCACCTACCAAAAAAACAATTTAATCTATTTAGTGGCTGGTAAAAATTCATCGTTCCCTATAGCAATTTGGTGGTGGACCAAAACATATATTCATCATAACAACTTTATGAGGTGATGTCTTGTTGTGTCTGCCCCCAAGTGGCCAAAAATAAATGAATACTGCTTTAAGTGCATTCATAAAATGATAGAAAGTGAGTGATAGTATGATAGAAGTAAAACAGAAGTGTTGGTGTTTGAGTGTCTTATATGGAGTCCGCCCTTACATATTTTATGTCATATTTGTCACTTTAAGAAAAGGACTGAAAATTAGCTGCTAGAAACAATTGAGTAGGTAAGTTTCCTACTGACAATTTAAGATAAACACATACACAAGTACCCAATTTTTATATTAATTTAATATGAAATCAACATAAAGAATGAACGATTTTTCAGCTGGACACCAAAAGGCACCCGTAATGATATTTAGCATCATTATAAAGAGGCTTTTAAGGCCTTAGAAGATTAGTCATCCAGACCATAGTAGCCAGCCCGTGCAGGAATGTACTAGTTAAAATGAAAATGATCATATAAAAGCTTAACATAAATGGCCTGGCATTGTTTCAGTGGCTAGTGGCAATAAAAACTCGGTTTAGTTTAAATCTCCTTCTCATAATTCCTAAGTTTCACAAAGGCAGCTAAGGACAAAGTCTATGGTGAATTGCCGCAGTCATGCCCACACATTTTGATCTCTTAAGCTTCTCAAACACAAGTTGTAACAAAAACATTCAGTCCGCCTGACTGTTTTGAACTGTATGACCTTGTTATTCTAGAAGTGAGTTCTGTGAATCCACTGAAGCATCATCCATTATTTTGTGGAAAAATATTGACTGAATGAATTTTACTGCAGCTAAAATACTGTATAACTACTGGGTAATATTTTTTTTGTTTTTGAAAAGGGATACAGTTTTGTAATGAAACAAAACAACTGCTTTTAGCCCAGTGAGACGATCTCAGTTATCAAGGTGGAGGTCTTGAAAGACTATTACAGAGATTGAGAAACTCTGTAATAGACGATGTGTTTTGGGACCTGTGTCAAGGCCAAATAGCGAATACTCTGACGCTCCATGGCATTCAGAGGGCAAAGGTCAAGCACAAGGCCTCCAAAGCGGACCATAAGCAAAGGTGAGAGCCATCAATAACATCTGCTGCTCCTGCAGTGTGTGCGTGTGTGCGTGTTTGTGTACTCACATAATATATGTAGGTGTGTTGAGCGACATGACTCCGCAGTCGCAGTCTGTATTTAGAGATGTTTACATGGGGAACATCTGGATAAAGCCTGAGGTCACTGAGGGTGTTCACATTACCAACACTCCATAAAAGGTCTTTCCCACGGCTGACGGTTGAGTCTGGTGGGTATGACCATGGGACATTGCAGAAAAACAGATGCTGTTTGCTTTTTTTTTTTTTTTTTTTTATCAGGACCCATGTTTTTAAAACAATTTCAACCCAAAACATATTACAGCATGCTATTGTTTCATGCAATCATGGCTGAGTTAAAGGAAAAATTCTGGTCTATTTCAACCCCACAAATGGCTCACATGTCCCATAAATGTGGCTATTGTGGCTTTATGGGTCGTGCTAACTTCACACTTGCCACCTCCGTTGTAAGGATTCAAGAAATGAGAACTCTTTCCAAAATATTTTTTTTTTTTACATGAATCATTTCAAAGACTTGTCTCTGAGAAAGTAGTCCAGGTCAACTTGCCAGCAGACCCAATCACCCTGCATATTCATCCGACTAAGAAAAAGTTTTGCTGCAGAGAGTGGGACGTATTAATGCCAGACTTGATGGGAGTGATCCCAGCTGGCAACTACATCACATTAATTTGCAGCACTTATCAACATTGTCAGCCTGCACTCGACTTTGTTTCATTTCTCCAAAATCAACGGGAAGCAAAGGCTGAGGCCTGCTGGACCAAACAGTCAGCTCTACATACAGTAATTAAAATTGATTACAACACATAAAAAGGAGGGAATTTGTGTGATCCACACACATAACACTAGTATCTGGTTATATATTTTCCTGGACCCACTATGGTCCGGAATCACAATGGTGGTTGAGAAAAAAAAGTTACAAATGTACAGCTGATTGTTATCACCAGGAAAAAAAAAAAATCAAAAAATAAGTTTCTCAAAGTCTCTTTCATCCAGCGGTAGAATAAAAATCATCTTTATTTGTAAAGCTGTAAGTCCTCATTTCCCCAAATTTCTACAGCACAGGTGGCAAGTGCAAAGGTAGCACGACCCATAGAGCCACAAAGGCCACATTTATGGGAAATGCATCAGGTTGAAATAAATTAGAATTATCCTTTAAGGTAACTACTCATTTGGTTACATTCATGCAACTGCTCCACATATTTCCCCATCATACTAAAATTTACAAAAACAATACTACTCAATAAATAGTGACTTACATTTTGTGATATTGCATTCTCAATAATCTGTTTAAATTGGTGTGATTTAACTAGTATGATTGGGACTGGGTATCAAACTTAAATAGTTGTTTTGGTATCGACAGAAATGTGTCCATAGCAATAGGTATTGAAAACTGTCAAGTAGCAAGCCTCGGCATTCAAATGTCTGGTCAGATTTCTATATTTGTTTTATCAAATAGTACTGGATTTAAATAGAAATTTAGGACATTTTAGCCATTTGCAAATGTAATGTACAGCTGCCCGGGTTTAGACAACATGAATTCACATGAGACACAAGGTACTGTAGATTATGTTCACGTGAATCTTTATTGTTTACATCATTCAACATAGATAATAGGTAATCATGTGGTTGCTGTGTTTAAAATGAGAGGAAAAAAAATCTGAGGATTAGCTGAGCCTATTGATAAAACATTGCTTGACCTTGAGAGGAACAACACAGCTGCACACACAGAGTTTTCCATTGGCAGGACACAGAAGCACATATATTCTGGAGTAGATATCATCCCAGTCTCCTCCTCCTCCTCTTCTTCCTCCCTCTTCTTCACCCTAAAGCCAGCAGGAGGCCACTCCGGCAAAGAAAATCTCATCCAGAAACTATTCAACACTGTCAATACTAGGGGTGAATTTGTACACTGGCATAAACAGGTACACTGAGTAAAACCAACTATTTTTGTGTGCAGTGAGAAATATACCTACCTATTATCCTAAATATCACTGAAATACATACAGTAGGATGGTAGGATCACAGTACTCCAGTAAACCCACTTTCTTTACTATTCATACACCATTGAGAAACTTGTATGTAAAGAACAGGACAATATGTATTTTAAAAAGATAAATTCTGTGACTAGTATTTTATACATGTATGTATTTGATCTACTAACCACAAATTACCAAAAAGAAAATATTTGGCACAGAAATACAGAGAAATACAACCGCAATTAAAAAAATAAAAGCCAACAACCAAGAACAAAGGGTTTTAAAACAATGCAGAGAGAACATCGAATCTAACCATGCACGAAGTAAGGCAACCTACTGCAGATTTATTTTTTTTTTTAGATATAGAAAAAGATACAATGTATGCACCAAGAGGAGTGCACCTATTTCTACAACACGTGTAAGGACTGCTGTCAGAGTTTACACTTAAAAATTTAGGCTTCTGGGTTGCTGGCCCCACCAACAGACAGACAGTCTGGTGCAGACTAAAGTCATCACTCTTGTACAGCAGAAGTTACTGGTAGTGTCGCCCATTATCAATAACTAAGGTAATGCAAAGTATGCTCTTATGCTACAATAAAGCCTTATCGTGGACTTTGACAGGAAAATAGATGTATCAAATCCCAGATTTGTTCTACTACAGAGTACGTTTCAGATAATTTTTTTTTTCCCTTTACATTCAATTTTGTTTTGCTGTTATTTTTTTTTTCTTAAGAAATACTTTAAGATTTATACTGACTTTCTGTATGTGTGTGCGTGCGTGCGTGCGTGCGTGCATGTGTGTGTGTGTGTATACACATGTGTGCATGTGCAGTTGTACGTGTACAGCTTGTGATGTGCTGGGGAGATTTGTGTTTTACAAATCCTTCGTCTTGATGAGGGTAACCAAAGGCTTGTCATCAGGACTGTAGTCCTCATAGGCGATGGGAGTGGCATCGTACATGGCAGGCCGAGACTTCTTGCCAAATCTAATGAGAGAGCATAAACACCAACAGGGCATTAATATTCAGTTTGGTTATTCCTTTGCTGGTACTTGGTCTACGATGTGGTGAGAAATAAAGAGTAAACTTCAGTGATTTCGTGTTTAACTTCTACTAACTTCACAAAAGAGGGCAAATCATTAAATAAAAATAAGAATGGTCAAAATCTATAAAGCAACTGTTGGATCCTACACTTCTCATAATACAATGCAATAGCGTCTTTTTAGACCCTACCTGCCTGTGATTTAAACTCAGCATCCACAGTTTGTAAATCTTACAAGTCTGTTATAAATTTGAAGTCTTCCAGCCCAAAAAAAATGTAAAAAATAAGGGTTGTTTCCTTAGACATTATATAAAAGAAAAGCTCCTCCAGAGAAACAGAACATTTTTCAGAGCTGAGTTGTGCTCCCCATGACTCGTAAAAACTGACTTGAGCTTGACATTTCATTCTTGACCTTGGTAACAACCACTGACTTACTTGCCTGTTCTGGTGCTTTCGACTGTATCTCATGGTACACAAGCCCCAGGAAGTTTAGGATGTTTTGTCAACTTGTAAACTAACCTTTATCTGTAAAATTCTGATCACGGTTGAGAAATAATTAAATCACTTCATGAAATACAGCAAATATACCAATACATAAATGCTTACATAAATCAGTTTTTTCACTGATATGTGGATAGTTAACCTACCACAACACTTGTGTAACACTCTTCCTGTGTAAGACTGTGTTGTCAATCAATCAATAAATCCTGTCACTGACCTGGCATGGCGGATGGAGGCGATGGCGTTGCTGAACTCGCTGTCGATGCTGCGGCAGTTGTAGAACTCCTGGTAGGCATGGCGAGACGAGCCCTGGTACTCAATGCGGCTGATGCGGCAGATGCCCACGATGAGGATGATGAGCATGAGCACGAAGGCCACACACAGCGCTCCGATGATGATATAGAGGGAGTGGCGGGGCATGTTGGTCAGCGTGTCCTCGGTGTGCGCTGGCTTCCACTGCAGGTCTGACACACACACACACACACACACACAGAGCCATGTAGTTTTCCTCATGTCAGATTTTAGATTAATAGCTCAACAGGCGTTTTCCGACAGGCTGACTTACGGATCTCACAGCTGGGTCCCACCCACCCAGGTGGACAGTGACAGGTGAAGCCATTTGACTGGTCAGTGCAGGTGCCTCCATGGTGACAAGGGTGGCTCTCGCACTCGTTGATGTCGACCTCACAGTTCTCTCCTGAGTAGACAGGTAAGGTCGTGTTCAATAACAGCTAGAGCAGCAAAGTCAAGAGCAGAAACCGAGGCACACTGTCCCTGTATTCTGAGTCCTGATGCAGTTGTTTGCAAACCCAGCAGCATTTCAGGGTTTAAAAGCAAAAACTGTGTTCTAATGCAGTCTATTAAAAGCATCATTTACCATTTCCTGGCATTCATCCTTATAACCATGTCACTTGACACATAGTAATAGGCAGCTAGTTTACTGTTATTCAGGCTGATCGTGGTAGCAGTGCTCACCCAGGTATCCAGGTGGGCAGGCACAGGAAGCGTTGTTTCCTGCACTCTCGCAGTGACCTCCATTCTGGCAGCGCATCTTAAGACACGGATCCTTGTAGATTTCACAGTGTCTGCCTGCACACACAGACACACACACACACAGGATGTGTCCTATGAAACCATAACATGCGACTGCTTATTTATAGATGTGTGTCTGCATCTCAAAATAAGCACACACTCACTCATATACATGTACGCAAACATACAGTACATACATACCTTCAAACTGTGGTGTGCAGACACACTCATAGGCATTGATGAGATCCCTGCAGGTGGCGTAGTTCTGGCACGGGGCAGACAGACACTCATTGTACTCTTCTTCACAGTACAAGCCATGGTAGCCTTAATGGGACAAAGATATATATGTATATATAAGTATATATTCATGTTTGCCAGATTATGGGACAACCACAACCATGGACTTTAATTATCATGAAAATGAAAATTTGTCACAACCGAACTTTTCTGTGCACGTGTATGTAGCCTGGTTTGTTTGTATAGAAATGTAAAAAGTGTGCATATGTGTGTATGTATCATACTATTGGCAAGCGTTATTAATACTGTTGATGAAGGTGGTTAGAACTGAACACGAGTTCCTTCAAGCCACCACCTGATCTGGATTTTCCCCCCAATCTAAGCTGGCTGTTCTCAAATCTCGTCAGAGCTAATCACAAACCACATACTTGTTTAATCAGTGCCTCTTCTCTTATGTACAATTCACACCACTTAACAGTCTCACGCCAGGGAGCTTCCAAGTGCAGCCACCACATCAGTATGGTTAGAGCAGAAAGTATAGCGATTTTAATCAGTAACCATTTAGTCAAACTTTGCAAACTGTAAGATTGCCACCATCAATACTGCCGTCCAGCCTTTTTGTGTTACCTGCACTGTACCTCATCCTTTATTTCCTGCATACCTTGCACTCAAAGAGGAATTATTTAGTAGCCTGTATATTACACAAAAATATGATATCATTGTGGACCTCCTACATTCATTTTTGATGTATTTCTTTTTTACCACTGATCCACTGAGGAAAAAAATGCACATCACTAACACAACATCTGACTCATCTTTGGATCTGCCTAGATACAAATACAACTCCAATAAACAGATATGAATCAATTAAACAATTATTAATTGTCCAATAAATAAGTGTATGAATACATTGAAAGCCCAGTATTTTGCCACTGAGTTCCAATGGAATTGGACATGAGGTCAAACGACATGCAGTGCACTGTGTTTTCCATAGGATGGCAGCTGTGTACTGAGGCAGAATAAGCCTGCAACCTCTGAAAACATGGTCAGTGCATGAGTAACGCACAGTCACTTACTCTTCTGTTTCTCCAATAATATTAAGAAGCTAAACAGAAAAACACAAAGTGCAATGTACAGTATGTAAAAGAGAATAAGGCTGTTTAACTTGCACTGCTACAGTATGTGGGCTACTTGTAGATACAACTTTAGAAACACAGGTAAAGACGGGAGGATAGAGTGAAAGTGAGCATATGATTTGTAAGTCAGAGTAAGTTTGTCTAGATGTGTATTAATACTCCCCTATACTAAAACTGACCTCACTGTGTGTTTAAATCTTCAGTAATTAGGCTGACAAAGAGTTGTAATGTATGTATAAGCACTGATCTAACATTTGATGTACCTTCATACGCCTGCTCACACTCCCAACTGAACCACTGCACTTCATAGGAACGTTCCACCCCCTACGACTGAGAAACCAAAATCACCAGAGGACCAATGTCTCCTGAGTCCTTGCATGACTAGTGTAGCAATCTGTTTTCATTAGCTCAGCTCCCATTTTGACTCACTAAATTTCTCAATTGGGTCCCAGTGCCGACAAAGTTTAAAAAAAAAGAAACTCCCAAGGCCACAGCTAACGTGTGTTTGCGGAAGGGGAGAGGGGAATTAATGAGGACCCAGTTAGAGGCTCCAGGGTCCTCTCTGTGAAATGCCAGTGAAATGTCAAGTGCCTTTCCAAGACTCTGTCTGCTGTCTGTGGGCTGGTTGGTGGGCTGGCAGCCTCTCATGCGAACTGGATTACAGGAAACTGGAGGAGGGATTCTTCTACATATCAGGTCCCCAGCAGCCTTCTTTCAGAAAGCCAGCAGGCATTTACACAAGCCAGACGCACACTCACACACTCTTACAAGACAGACAAGCACACGATCTACCGTATTCACGGTGTGTGCACACACACAGAAATACAAATGTTCATACCCACATGCGCATACAACAGACACCAGCTGGCATTCTGATGAGGTGGGGAAAAGGTCAATTTTGGTCCAAAACGTGTGTGTGTGTGGGTGTGTGTGCGTGAGTGTGTGTGTTCACTGCAATGTCTGGGATGCTAATTGCAAATCACCAATTTCACCAGTCCCATTAGACAGGGCCGCCTGAGTAGAGACATTTGATTGGTCGGCAGCATCTGCTCAACCACCATAGTCACAGACACAGACAATGATTGGGAACCATACACATGCGCACACACAGACATGTACACAAACATACATACACACTTGTAGGGCAACTGCTTCACCATGGCAACCAGACAACAGAGGATGAGAGGGAAATGACGTGAGGTAAACGGCAGACGATAAAGACGACGAAGGACAAAGCGACAAGCAGAAGAAAAAAATATGAAAGAAATGCAAAATAGAAAAAAATAAGAGAAAATTTAAGATTCAAAATTCAAAATTTATCAGAGGTGAAACTATCAAGATATGTCAACAACAAGCAACCAAAAAATTATTTCAATTCTGAATATTTTCACGGTTAAAGCCGTACTGCAAAAGAAGCAACCGTAGAGGTTGCTGATGCAGGAAAATGAATGGGAGCATTGAATAAGAGCTCAAGATGGTGACTGGCTAATACATTCGGTTGACAGATGGTATAAACAGAGAGCAGAAGGGGCAAAGTGTCAAATTATGTTTATGGGCCACTGGAAAAGTCATCCATCTCACCATTTCAGCAAGGTAATTGCAAGACAATGGATAATGATAAGTCATCATTCCACTCACTTGAGTTCATCATAGAGGCATCAGTGCCAGCACCACGATCATCCCGTCTACAATTAACTCATCATTCAGCCAGACGATCTTTAGTCTGAGCCCATGCTTAAAGTCATCATCTTTTTACTCATCACTAAGATTTTGTGCTGGTTATATAGACATAAAAATCTGAAGGTATTTTATAGCCATGGATGGATTTCTGAATGAATTCTGAATCTTGAGCACAGGCCCAAGGCGTGCAAGGGGTCAGGAATTCAAGCAATTCAGTTTGATGTGATGTAGTTATATTAACGCTCCTTGTTGGAGTCAAAATTAGGGCTGCTCCTCTATTATTCTCTAACAATCACCATGTCTGATTGGATTTTTGTCTTTTGCCTGAAGAAAACATAACCTGCACCACAGGTTTCCTTTGACTTTTTTTTCCTATAATATTTGTGGAGAGGAGTGTCAAGGTGGATCAGTTGTGGCAGGAAGCTTTGGGAAAGATTTTGACAGGCCTCTCGTGTCTTGCATGAACAAAATCCTTCAGTTCAGGATCTGTTTTCAGCCAACAGCACAGATTTTACTTGCAAAACATCCCAGAGAAAGATGTAAAGCAACAGCAAGTGATGCAGAGGGGAAGGGGTAGCTGCTCTGATAGGTAGATGGGGTCCAGGGGCCCCCTGACTCATAATGTTATGGAGACCCTTCTGTAAGTGAGACTGACAAAGACAGCACAAACACACACTAATTGCATCTTGTAAAGAAGTTCAGATTCTATTCAGTCACATGGCACAGCATGTGATACTGACATATAGTTCTTTTTGAATGTATAAAAAGTAGAAAACTGCAAAGAAAATTAGCTGTGAAGGTCAGGGGATTCAAAGAATAAGTCCTTTAGCTCATGCTCTTTTTACTACGCAGATACCGTTCAGCATACAACTAAAAACTGTGTGAGCCGTCCTCTAACTGACTTTGGCTAAATTTGGCTCTTGATGCCCACAGCACCATGACATCAGTGGCCAGCAGCACCCTACGCCCGTGCTAAAGGCACCGGTCACCAAAATGGCTGACACTGCCACTCACCTGGGACACACAGACACCTGTAGCTGTTGCCCACGCTGCGGCAGACCCCGTGGGCGCAGGGGTTTAGGGCACAGAAGTCCACCAGCTGGGCACATGTAGGGCCGGTGAAGCCTGCCGTGCAGCTACAACCAAACCCCAAGGGGCCGGGGCCCTGGGCGTAGCACGTCCCGTTGTTGTGACAGGGGCCGGAGGCACACGGGTCCACCTTTTGCTCACACGTAGCACCCTGGTAGCCTGCAAGAGGAGTAAAGCAGAGACATGGGTAGGATACGGTATGACAGAGAGGGAAAGAGGAAGAAATCATGGGAAACCAACACAAAAATAATACAACTGATGTACCTACAAGGCCACTAGTCCTCAGAAGCAGAAGCTCTGGAAAGATGGAAATTCTGCCAGTACCCTCAATATTATTTACAACATTTCTCAAACCCTCATTAAGTACAATTGTCCTTATCTACTGGAAAACATGAAACCAAACTTGGAGCACAAAGCCGAGTTGCAAGCGCAGGCAGGTTGGCAATTTTGAAGGAAAAAGTCAGATGAAAGTCTTCTCAAGTTTGTGTGTTTTGAGGCTTCAAATGAACCGACTCACAACAAGGTGGGCAGAGTGGAACAGCAGGGGATGTGTTTATGCAAATCGGGTGGTGCAGTGCGATATGTGACATCCATTTTGGCATGAAATTGCACCTACTCCTCTGCCAACTTAGACCACCTCTTAATACAAATAGTCTCACAGAAATGTTTGTGTGTTAAATTGTCAAAGACGCACATGCATACTTGAATGTATGGTGAGTTCTGTCTTTTGTACTTTGATTAAAAGTTAATTTACACAAACATTAAAACAAAAAAAAAATAATGCCTTTAAGAAGAGTCTGTACTGGATTAAATTATTCTTACCAGTTATGACAACTGCTTGTGGTATGTTTGAGAGCCTTCTTTTTCAGTGTATTCATCTTTTCAACCATCTAAGGGCAGCAGGAATCATGTTTTTGTTCCATCTGCTGTGTCTAACGTGCCTGATATGCTGTGCATTTACAAATTGCTGCAATGAGTGTGGGCACCATAATCAAATCTCACAACACAGCACCAGGGACGGAAAATACCTATATAAACTTCTAACTTCTAACTGCTTGCACTCCCAGTACAGTAATTTATTCCACATAGATTCAAAGCTGTACAGCGCAGGTCATTAGAAGTGCAGGAAGCGACCACAGGATGGCAGATGTTTTTTCAAAGCAAAAAACAAAACAAAAACATTTTCTTTGGAAAGTCAAAACAATATGTTATGTAAACAGAATAATGTATCACAGTTCATTAAACAAGATTGCACAGAACTATCCAGTGATATTTTATACTTTAAACCAAATTATCTTTCTTACGCAATTATTTCAGCTTTCTAAGTGCATGTCAGTGTTATATATATATATATATATATATATATGGCAGGAAAAAAAAGCACATACGGGTCTTTCCCAAAATGTCTAACTATTCCTTTAAGCCTCATGACTGCCCAGAGTAGCAGAAGCAGGGGAGAGTGACAGCACTGATCAAAGATAATATGCCAAGAAAAAGACAGCAAGTGGTGTGGTTCCGTCATCATCTACCACCCAAAATCGCCACCTGGAGCAATTTCTAAATGTTCCTTCTTTTATCTCTCCCTCCTCGTTGTTAGAGACAAAAACAGGCGGATTAACAATGAACGGATTGTTGCTGTTGACAGGAATGTCTAACTATTGTGTTACACCAGTATCTCTGAAGCAGCGTGGTTGTGCTCCTGTCATGCTTTCTGCGCAACAATGCCCATCTGTGTTTGTGTGTGGGGGTGTGTGTGTTTTTTTTTTTGCAGACCCATGCACTCCATTTCTCTTTGTGGGTGCCTGGCTGTGTGTTGAAGCCACTGGTTTTCTTCTCTTCCACTCCTCTCGTCAGCTCGTGAGCCTCTGCTACTCTCACCTATCCTCCTCATCTAAAAATAACTTCCTCTCTCTTCGCTTCACCCTTACTCCTCCTCCTCCTCCTCCTCTCTCTTCACCTCCCATGAGAACTTCCATTGTACTGCAGCAGCAGAGAGAGACTCTATGTACATGCAAATACTTTGCTGTGATACAGTAGAGTGTGCGTGTGGGTCCTCGGATTTACAGTAACACCGTAGTAAATCCCTGTGCTGACTACACCGGAGCGCACACTCCATTGAGCTAATGAAGAGATCTCTCGCAAGCGTCCATTGATCTGCAGGACTTTATTTCAGCGCGTGGGGAAGACATTTATCATTCAGCTGCAGGGAGACAGGAGTAATCTGCAGCAGTCAGGGGGAAATCTCACCCAAAGCTCTCTCTTCCTCTCTGTCCACTGCCTCCATCTGCTTCATCTTTTCCCCTTTTTCACTCTTCTGCCTCCTTCCAAGCTCCCTCAACTCCGCTCCCTCCCCACCCTTTCTATTACATGCTTGCAAACACACAGAAGTTACCCCCTTCACACACACACTCGCACACACTCCTGCATACATTTCATTTTATGATTTGTATTTGTTCTGTCATGCTCTCCTCTGTGTTTTGCTCCTTTGCTCCGGGTAAGAACTTATTTTCCACGTATTGAGCTCAGTGTCTGTCTGTCTATTTTCAGTTTATTTGTCGGCACATCTGTCGAGGCTACGGATGCACAAACACACACACATTGTGACATGAGACCTGGCTGACATAGAGGAGTCTGTTCATTCCTGCTGCTGGCATTCAAACCTGCCAACATGAAAAGCAGTTCACAGTTTAAATTTAGCTAGCCCACTCACTCCCCCGCCCTGCTAGTTCTGACTGGAGGCAGTCACAGTACTGACACTCACACTTTCTCTTCTGTCAGTGTGTATAAGTGTGTAAAAGTGCGCGTGTGTGTGTAAGTGAAAGAAATTTGAGAACATCCATGAAATTCGTATTATTAATGGTATTCATACCGATTTGACTTCTTCATCACTTTACCTTGAACTGAGAGTAAGAACTGGAAGGCAGACTCTCACCAGTGCCTGAGTCATTTGTGTCATTTCAGTTTTCATTTTTGGTAAATTGTAAACATGTGAACACATTAGTTCTGATGAAGATAACATCTCACAGAGAAATGACCTATATGTGTTTTACTCCTGTGCGCCTTTAAGTAATTATATCCAGGACAAGATATTTATGTTTTATCACTAAGAGTGTTTATGTAATGACTTGTCATCACATATGTAGGAAAAACTGGGTATAGAAATCTGATGGCTACAAAGCAGTGATGAAACCTGGCTTGTTGATGACTTGACTCAAGTTTGTCAGGATAATTGGCTCAATTTGGAAAGGATTTTTTTTTTTTTTTGCATGTCGACCACATGGTGTGAATGATGGACAAGTATGAGTGCACTGTAATGACTTCAAGTCTCAAACTCTACTACTTCCATCATTCATAATTACGGGTTAAAACCATGAAGTGGACAGTTACCCCAAACACCACATTAGTCCATACGTTGGTTTCTGAGATATTCTGCTGACAGGGAAACAAACATGAGTGAAAATATAACCTTCTATTCCTGCAGAATCTATTTAAATATCACTGCCTCCCTTATGATGTAGAAAATAAAAATGCAGCTTTTGCTCTAATAGTTGGCCCAGAGATGATGAGTTTATACATCTCTGATGACATTAGCTCCAGTTGTCATGCCATCCATTATTTTATGTATTGCTTGTGTCCGTGCAGAAACATTGCATGAAAACTTGGAGGTGATTTATTGGAGTGGGAGGGTAGATTCTGGTTAAGCACTAAGCAGCATGCAAAAATGGGAATTTGTGCATGCTCATTTGGCCGTTTCAGTGTGCTTGCATTTCTGTACCTATGGAGGTCACTACTGTACAAATGGAGTCTTAATTATTATTTACTGTGAAGTGTTTGACTCTTTTCTGTCCTTGAGAAAAATGGAGCAGAAAGACGGAAAATACTTTCTGACTTCTGCCCAAAACAAAGACACAAGGACTTTGTCCTGAGGGAACTGAATGCAGGAGGAACAACAGAGAAGTACAGACCATTTTTTTATTTTTTTTCATACAAACTTTGTGTTGTCCTTTCTCATCTTGTTATTTCTGCCTGTTCTCCATACTGAAATGATTTATACAAAGGATATGTAAAGCATTCTTGGAGTCCAAAAATCCTGTCTGATACAAGATTAAATGTTCTCTAATACATCACATTACTGTAAAGGATCTCTCTTACATATCCCATGTTAAAAAACTTCATTCTGGATGAAAAAACTTCTCTTCTGCTTTTGATTAATTAAACAAACAGGCATTAAATCTTCCTCTGATATTAACATTAGTATGGACGCACACCTATCTTCATCTCTGTGTGCTTCTCAAACACACACATGCAAACATGTTTTTGTCACTTAGGAGGACTTTTTCCCTTGAGTCCTACTCTAACCTTAACCATAAACACTACAAGTTTCCTTCTGATTTTCCTCTTAAAACAGTCCCATAAACCTCATCCTCAACCTAACCCCACGATGCACAATGTGACTGTGTGAACATATGCAGTGTTAAGTGACCTGATTCAGTTATTGATTCATCACAAGCATCGTGTGCTATACTGGAATATCCTTTTCTATGGATTTCCCATATTGCGTTTGTATGGGTAGAGCTCTTCTTTTAGTAGAGATATCCCTGTTAATCCTGAAGTTTGTCTGTATTTCTTTCCAAACTCAAGAAATCTTTCAAACTGCTGCAACATGAAAAACATAACTTTCTCAGCATTAACTTTATTGACTCCTACTAGCTTTTACAGTATTCATGAGGAAAAAAATGTGGATTATTATTCATGTTTTGTTATGTTAAATTATTTTGCAGTAGATATTTTGATTTGTCATAGTAGGAAAAGCACAGGTGTTACCATCAACAGTAACATACAGTATATATTTTCATTTTACTGACTGTTTATAAGCTGTTTATAAGCTTCACCCCTCTACCATAGTATTATATTTAATTTCATACTATATTTTACATTACATTATATTATATTCCTATATTTGAGCTACTGCACTTATTTATGTAATTGCTGTTTACTTGATAATAAAGAACTTGGAGCTGAAATTGAGATTGATTTACTTTGCTTGCTATCTGTAAATAAACAGAGCTGAATTTGTCAAGAAGTCAAAGTTCCCTCGGACACACAATTATCTAATAAGCCCATGAAATTTTTATAAGCCCTCTCAACAAAATCTCCTTGCACTAATTAAGAGGTGCTGGCACAGTTCTTACCGCCACTCTCGCTCCTGTGTCTTTCATTTTATGAAAATAAAAACACAAGTGGTGGATTAAGAATTATTATCCTCCTTGGAGACCTTGTTTTTTTAGGCAGCTGCAGATTAACAGTACAGCCAGGTGTTGCAGTGTGAGTGACGCCTCCTCCAGATCGAGAATGAACTGACCACTGGGAGCTGGGAACAATGAAACAGCCCCTGCCAGGTTTTACATCCATCTGCTGTTTCTTTACTTATGTTGTGAAGTCCATTGTTACCTAATGTTTCCCTGCATTGTGTGTGTGTGTGTGCGTGTGCGCGCATGTGTGTGCATACACACGCTCTCCGTATACACTGTTGTTGGTACATGGCGTATATTAATCGCAAACTAGTGTGCTCTTGTTGAGAATTGCTGTTTCGGCAGAAGTTTTGCGGTCACAGATTTCCCCAGAGAGGCTGATGCAGGTCGCTGAGGCTATGCAGACTAATTAGACTAGAGGAGGAAGGTTTAAATTAAGCATCTCAGTGGCACAGATACTGTTAAACACGCAGCAGACACAGAATAACTGGGATCAGACAGCTGAAAAATACACACACTATTGCAGGTTGTACACACTCTCTTTTTCTTCCCACAATGACACACAAACGTCACAGTGTCAAATACAAATTGGTTTCTTGTTTCAAAACAAATTAAAATAATTTAAGTGATAATACTGTGCACTCAGTTCTATTCTGAACACACACAAACCATGTATTTCTGACACTCCCACACACCAGCCCTTCAACACACAGATTAGTTCCAGCACGCAGCGATTAGGTTCCTACCTTCGGGACAGTAGCACCTGGGCCCGGCCAGGCTGCTGAAACAAGAGGCTCCATTCTTGCAGGGCTGAGAGAGGCAGTGATCAACCAGCAACTGGCAGCGCTCCCCTTCATAACCTGACAAACACACAGTTTATAGTCAGACTACTTGATTTCATTATTAGACTACAGATGTTTGTAAACCCCAGAAAGAGTTGCAGCAACCATGTTAGAGACTAATGGGGATCCTAATAGAGAAATACAGAAATATGTAAATAAGTCATCAAAGGCTATAAAATGTACTGATTTGAGCCACGTAGTTAAATTAAATTTGACAATGCTGCTTCTCATCAGCTGCACACAGGGCTTGTTAGCACGATTCCCTAACGTGAAGTGACAGGCAATCAGCGGTCACCTCTGACATTTACCTTCCTACCAGAGGCCCTCATTTCAAGTCCCTGTCCTAAAATAAATCTGACAAGATCAAAGGTTCAATACACTGTCTGTTCCTGTGTTCTTATTCAGAGATTTTCTAAAACAAAGAGAGAGGGTTTCAGTTTTTACATCAGCACAACTCTAATCATACCAACCAACAGCGCACAGTTAGGCTAAGACTCCAGTTAGTCTTTATGAATCCTTATGCACATGTATATCACAAACTGTCCTGAAATAAATACATCTAGATGCCTGAGACTCTAGATAGAAAGGCATGATGCACACGTGGACACACACACACCTGGGGGGCAGGTGCATGTGAAGTTGTGTCCTTCACCCCCCTGTCTAACATCGGTGCAGGTGCCATTGTTGCGACAAGGCCTGTGGTGGCAGGCGTCGAATTCCTCACAGAAGATTCCAGTGTAGCCGTCCTGGCACTCGCAGAAGAAAGTGCTCTGTAAGAACACAAAAACACAACTTTCACACGTCTAATCAACGAACCTTAGAGGTGAAACATGGGAGATAGGGAGGAAAGGAAGAATAACACGGTAACATAATGCAGTAACACCTTTTTTATTTTCTGAAACAGCGGGGGGAGGAATAATGACAAACTGAGTTTAAAGAGAGAAAACATCAAATGGTCTCTGTAACACCCCCCTCTCTACCCTTCTGTTAATGGTTTGGCACGACCAGTGAGAGTCACTACCACTACATCTCTTTTAGTTCAATGTATGGATGTAGAGGGGACTAACAAGTGCTTCCTTCTGCTTCTGCTGCAGCATGTTTTTTTTTTTTTTTCCTTTGTCTTCAAGGGTGCTGCTATACCATCGGCTTTTGTATTTTTGACTATCAGCAACGGATAATGAGTCAAACTGTAAATCCCACAATTAAAATACATAAATACATTTTGATCATGTTGCACTGCTGCAATTTGCGGCATTGCGTTGTTCTGGATATGTTCATTTGTTTTCTGTAGTGCTCTGCACTGTTCTCTGCTGAGAAGTGAAAGCCAAGGAGAGGTTTTTTGCTGCTGCATTCGTGAATAATGATCAAAAGGCATTTCCATCACTGGACGCAATGATGCAGCTGCAGTGATAATGTTGAGTTATAATAATATGGAGACTTTGCTTTTGCTTATTTTGCAGTTGCACTGTTGTTTTGTCTAAGGTGTGAAGTAAGTGTTTGCTGAAACCAGGCTTATATAAACAGTGAAAAGAAACAAGCCTGATATTTGTCACTTCAAATATCTGGATGCTTCACTTCCCATTTCAATGGATTGCCTCACTACCAAATCTATATTTGAGGACTCTTTCTATAGGATATATTCTATAAGATTTCCTATTCAAGTACAAAATAATAATAAAAAATTCTCCTGTGCCTTTCAGGTTCAATCATACAAAAGCTCAATTGTTGTCTTCCATCCACATTCTCTGCTTTGATGATTTTACATCTGTCATTTCTCACCTCAGACGGCTGTGTGATACATTTGCCTTTCCCGGAGCACTGAGGGTCACTGAAGCTGCTGCCGGGCTCCACACAGCTGCTGGCCTTCACTGTCAGGTTGAGGCGCAGGGTGACCTCCGGGGCTGTGGGGGCGCCCACACGCAACACACCTACCACGGAAGAGTTGACAACCTTATAAACTATTCATGTAACGTTAGCAGATAGAATTAAATGATGATGATCCCCAAGTGTTTGGAGAGAAAATCTGACTTAATGATAGAAAGTTTGTTAGAAAAATTTGCGAAAAGACAGCATTTTGAAATGTATTTTAGTCATATTAGTCGCAATGGTGATGTCGGTCGCCTCACGCCTGTCTTATAGTGTGGGTGAGGTATGTTCAGACATTCATGGTCACCCGAGGATGAATCCTACTGACTTTGGTGATCCTCTGACTTTTTCTCCTAGCGCCACCATCAGATTGACATTTGTGGTCGTTCAATTGTGCATTGAAGTTAGATAGTTTATTCCATTAACATTTTTGGAGATTACAGTGATCAGGTTTCCATACTCCTTTCAGCAATTAGAATCGGCAACTGACTCGTTCCTCCAACTTGCCGAATCCGCCATTTCAATAGAAATGCGCCAAGGTGTAAGCGCACCTGGCTTTTAGAGGGAGTGGGAGATGACACTCTGTTTGTTTAAATTCATGTTACACCCAAAACACACCTATGATTAATTAAGACACTAAGTAAAAACCCTTTGCGTCTTACTTTGTGCCCAGATTATGTTCCGTTTAACTAGCATTAGTTAAGCAGGCCCTAAATGCACTTGCGCCATGCGCTTTAGACCGTGCGCTATAGAACGTTTAAATAGGGCCCAGTGTCTTGTCAACAAATTCATTCATTTACATGATTCCTTGGCTGTAAAACTTCCATGTGGTGTTAAGAACTGATAAATCAAAACAGATCTTCATTGTACAGTAAAATAGAGTGTGTGCCTCTCCGTCTTGTCTCTCTGGGTCTATAAGTTCAGAACATCTCTTATTATATCTTCAATCAAAGCTGACAGCTACATGAGCACTTGGATAAAAATAGCCTCATAGCGAATATCAACGGCCATATTTTAGAGCCCTTTCTGAGCCAATGAGCTGCAAGTCCACCACTGACGAGACACTGACGATGCAAGCTCCTCAGCCAATCAGAGGGCAGATGAAACAACTCGTGCTTCGCTGTCACCCCTGACCAAATGATTGTCAGCCCAATGACATCGAATGTTGGACATGCAGTGTCACCGCTCCTTAAAAGCGTGAGCGCACATTGCAAACATTCAGTCACCGTGACGTGTGAACAGGGAAATGCAATGTCACTGTGCAAAGCTCCTCCCTCCTTACTGATGCTTTACATGCGTCTTCATCTTCCTCTGGCAGTTTGACCTTCACTCTTCCCTCTTTCTGCACCCCCCGTCCCTCTGTCCTTTTCTCTAATCCCTTTCTGTCTTGCCATCTCTTCTTTCCCGTCTTTCTCCCTCCTTATCTGACTCTTCCTCTCTTCCACCTTCCATTATCTTTCCTCCCCCCTGATTTAACTCCCCAATGTCACCCCCCCACCCCCCCGTCTCTCTCTCTATCTCTCTCGCATGCGAAGCAGAAGCTCTGTTGCCACAGAGTTAGCAGACATATCAAGGTGAGCAGACAGGCAGCGTAGTGAAACAGCACCGCACACAGAGGTCAGCCGGCCCCTCAGTCAAAGAGTGAGACTCCAATTTACCCCCCCCCCCCCCAGCACCCACTGCAGCTCACACCACGTTTTGGCACAAATGTGTGAGTACTCTTTCACAAAATCTTTATGTGTGTGTATGTGTGTGTGTGTGTGTGGGTGTGTGTGTGTGTGTGTGTGTGTGTAAGGTCAGTCTCAAAATACAGATGGAATATCAGCATAAATATCTGTTTTTTTTTTAATATGGAAATATAATAAGATGACTCATATATGCAAATATTATGTGATTCTCCCCAATGACATGTCAGGAATAAACGTTGTAAAGACAATTTATTTAAATTCATTGATCCTCAAATGTTTTTGGCTCAGTGGTAAAGGAGCTATTTGGAGGTATTTCAAAATGTTTCCTATTTGGCTTCTCTATGGTTGTTGGATGAACAAGCACACAAATTAAATGAGTAGGTAGAATTTAAATGATACATTTTCTCTTCTCTGTAAATTTGATCTTGTTCTGATAAAGACACAAATGTTGGATAAAAACAGGCTTAATCTGATAAACATCTCTGTTCACAAATTAGCATTCAATATTTGCACTCGTAAAAAGTATTTATCATTTTATCTGTGCACTCGTCAATAAGTCAATTATAGTGCTCAGCTACTCATCGTAGTTTGACACCTTTAATTAACACATTTTTCATAAACCACCTGATGTTTTTGGCTACGTGATGCTGCCAAGAAATGGGCAAAAAATAACAGCTGTGGGTTTGGATAGAGGAATCTTACTGAGGAAGTAGTTCTGTCCCAGAGGCAGCGATTGGTCTGGCACCACCAGTCCATCGGGGGCCTGCAGGAACCACATTGTAGTGCCATTCAAAATGGAGGAACGGAGGAAACCCTCTTCATTCACACGCCACAGCACTGGAGCTCCACTGGCATTCACTGCCACCCTAGTTGGAGAGACAAAGTAGGGGAGAGAAGGATAGAGGGTAAGGAGATAAAGGAGGAAGGAGATTCAAGAGGAGAATCTGATTATTGTGGGCTTTGTCTACAGTTTTTTTTTTACAGACTGCAAGTTTATATACCGATGGCCATGATCCCTTTTTAATTGGTGACAATTCTCAGCTGCTTTATCGGCTTTTGTACTGCAGGTTTGCAATATTCAGTTTAAATAATGGATACTGAATGTACAAAGTATTAGAAACACAATCCACATTGCAATCTATCTTAAATGGTATTACAATCCCCATGAAAGATACAATTAATGAACTAAACTTCTGCAAGAACTTCTCTACTTTTTCTCATCCTCAATTTAGTCAAAATGAAAAGCTTGATAACGTATCACCCTCCATTCTGATGGTGGCTGACAGACAGCTGATGGTTAGTGTTATACTGGTGGACACTTTCTGCCGTGTTTGAACACAAGACTGATGAATAAAGGATAAGTCTTCCTGTTTGTTACTCCAACATGTTCAGGGCTGGTGAATAATGGCTGCCAGTGGTCTGACTCAGTGGGGGTGATGTTGCTTCCTGTGGAAACACTGTTGTGAAATGCAGCCAGTGTGTTTGGAGCTATCATTCATCAGGACCTCAGACAATTTGGACAGATCAGTGAAAACTAAGACTGAGAAACTGGGAAAGAAGCAGAGTCAACACAGAGACAAACAGAAAAGAGAGAGTGCTTGCATGGGCACTTGATATTTTGATACTCAAACAAACAGACTTATTTGTTTTGATGCTGTACCTATACAAATGTATTGATTACACATTTGTCATACATTTTTAATGCTGTTGCAAGGTAATACCCTTAACCTTGTGCCAATGAAAACAAAGGTCTCTCATCCATACACTGCCATGAAGAAGCGATCAGACATATCAAAATTAAATGGGCAGATAGCCAATAAATGATCTGACCACATTCATACTTTTTTTGGGATGAACCCTTTCCGTTCTGGGCCCTACATGAGCTTTCTTCTGGCGCCACACAGCAAGTTATCCAAGATGGTATTTACTTGACAAATATTCTGATATAATACCTCTAATATGGCTAACACTGGATGCATTTAGGTAAATAAACAATACTTCATACTATATTATAGTTTAGCCCACAACACATATTAATGGAATTCACTGAGCCTAACAAGGATCAAAATGTTAAAAATACACTTGTGCGAGTCAGGCAAAGCTATATGGTGACAACAACCACCAAGAGAACAAATCATCTTGTAGTCCAGTCAACATTCCCAACAACCTAAATGATATTGCTTTTCTCAGACATCTGAGGGGAGCAGCCGGTCTCCTGCTGGGCACAGTGAGATGAACAATGTCGGCGATGTTTCCTGCCAGAGACACTGAGATCCAACAGCTGCCAGCCTGCTGAGGAGACGGCAAACACCAGCGCAGAGCTGAGTTACCACTCTGGAAGTAATCCTCATGAAAGAGAAACAGTCCGGCAGAGTGAAACCTGTCAGCCAGGGCTTTAAGAGAGATGCTCAACGGTTTCAATGAGGCTCCTCACCAGTTAAATGCTTCTAAACACCCCTTTAACCTCACTCCCACACCCGCAATAATCATTCTTATATTAACAAAATAAACAATCTGTGATTAACCTCTCAGCCCTTGTCTTTGTGCACCTGTTTTAATGACTGCTTACATAACTAACAACAACAGTAATTATCATTATTACCTCTACATTACTTTTCATACAAAGGGACGCAGCTGAAGGTGCTCTACAGTGAAAAAGAGGATTAAAAATAGCTGATACATGTATTAAATGTGTTAATACAGAATCAGATGGTTGTCATCACACATGTACAACCATAAGCTGTTTGATATATTACTGCAAAACGAAATACTGGCACCAAACTTGCCCACACGGCTGTACAAAAAAGGTTAAATAGTAATTCTATTAATCTTAATAAAGAGCCAATATTTAAGACGTTTTTAAAAAGTGACCATTTAGAGTCATAAAAGAGAAAACTTGACATTGCTCCTTACATGAGCCAACTTCCTTCAGAGAAGGCCTGCCGGGCACGGTTCGGGATATAAATGGATATATTTTAGGTCGTGTTCATGAGCAAGGGCAACCTGGAGTGTCACAGGTAGATCGGCACGGCGGCCGTCCCAAGATGTTGAGGTGAAGAGGGAGCTGAGCCTGAAGGTGAGGCTACGAGCAGTGACCGAAATTATAAGACGGTGGACAGGCTGCTAGCAGCTGAAATTAGTTTTCCTTCGCAGGGTGTCTGGGCTCAGCCTGAGGGACAACATGAGCTGCTCAGATATCTGGGGAACTACTTCTACGTCAAGCTAAAATGAGCCATTGGGTATTTGATACATCGAGGGATAGTTATTTAAAACGGTGGTCTATATGTTAGAAAAGTGAAAGGCTTCGTTTCATTTTATTTTGTTGGTATTTTCAACTAATTTTCCATTTCTATTAAAGTTAATTTAGTTGCAAGTCAGTTATTATAATCTTAATTCATTTTTGTTTCAAAGTAATTACATTAATTAGACTATTATTTAAAACAGCTAATATTCTCATGAGTAATACTCAGTGTCAGTGTGGTTGATATTGTTACATAAAATGCTTGTACTGGTAATTGTTTGCACATTGAGTATCTGCAGTGGTATGATAGCCTCTCTTACTCTCTTCAGCCCCTTTGGGATACAAGAGCGTTATTACATTATTATAAGCCTCTCTAAATCGATGTCACTTTTGGATCACTGCTTCAAGTGGTGCATGTATAGTGTCCTTCACTGCCTGCATCTGGGTGTGTGTTCAGGTGTGTGTGTGTAATGATACAGTATTAAAACAAAGCAGCAGCGGTTGATTAACTCGCAGCTCCCAGTCTGCGATCATGATCAGAGCCCCGAGTCGTGCCTACCATCTATAATGAGGGGCACAATCAAGGACACCCAACATTCACCTTGACCACTGCTTCTGCATTATTCATTGACCCATTTCTACAGAGCCACTGTAGTACTGTTTGTGAGCAAACATGTTCTGGAAAGATGGAATACACCTGGAGTGGTGTAATACAGGTAATACAGTGTCGGGGTCATGAAGAGATTCAAATGGAAAGTTATTAGTTGCAAAAGCTACAGTACATGCTGTGTCATGTTGCCAACAAAACTTGCTGCATAGAAAGTATGCAGATAAAATGCTGTGCAAAGTAGATTATTTTGTATTTGTTTCTTTCTTTATGGTGATTATGTTATTATCATATGTTATTTTGGTTGATTAGGATCCAAAAAGCAAGGTTGAGTTTATTAATGAAGTTTTTTGGTTATATTCTGTGATTACTTAACGCTAAGCTGAAAACCACTGTATCACTGGCAACTTCTAGGTGAAAGTTTCATGTCTGCTGTAAACACACCTGTCACCTGTCACCACATCCTGTGTCAACTTTACATCATTATGGTAATTCACATTACATGGGTCAGACTGTATGAGCAGCTGAGAAAGAAAAGCCACCTAGTTGTTATTCCAAGTTGGGGATATTGGGGATTTCTGACTGCTAAGATATCTCCCACTTGGTGAAAAGAACTACATAAGTCTTAACATACAACACAACGTAAGGTTAGAACTTAATCCACTGGAGGTAAACAAAAACAAGATTACTTTTCATAAGAATATTCTTTTCTTTTAAAGGCCCTGCACACCCACACAGGTGTTTTCACTTGTGTTGGCCTTTTACACCTCTGCTCATTTTGGAGCTATTCCATATAACAATATAAATGACAATGGTGTAACACTCCACAGGTGTCGGAAAACCTTACAGGAGAGTCACAAAGATTTCCGTCAGGCACAGTCTGTAGACACCCATATGTGGTCCAACCAGGCATAGGTGAAAACACTTGTGCGAGTAGACTCTGGCTGAGGTCAAATAGTCAGAAAAATGTGCCTTGTCTCTTCCTAACCACTTTTCCTTGACCTCGATGGAAAACGTCATGAGGTCAAGAAAAGATGTGAAGGAGAATTCACAAGGACTTCGGAAAAGGCAACCGCGATGCCAAAAGACTTAATGTCCTGCATTCATGGTGAATTTCTATGAACCAATTTGTGCTTTTTATGCATCAATTTCGAAGTCCTCTGCTACTTTCAACATGAATGTAGAGGAAATAAAGAGTCAATATAATTGATGCAACTGTGCTTTAGTCTTAGTAAAAGTACGTATTATGCAGAATGGCTAATTTCAGAATAATGTGTATTGGTGTAATAATTATTGATGCATTAATGTTCGTTCTCATCTTAACTTATAATAATACATCATTTTATCTGTTGATGTATATTTTGTGTTATTAATCTGAATCTGCAAAGTAACTAGTAATTGAAGTTATCAAACAAATGTAGTGGAGTGAAAAGTACAATATTCACCTCTCAACTGTTGTGGAGTAGAAGTATAAAGTAGCAGAAAATGGAAATACTCACGTAAAGTACAAGTACCTCAAATTGCACCTTTAAGTACATTACTTGAGTACAAGTACTTAGTTACTTTCCACCTCTGTCAATTTCAGTTTGTGGTAATTTGATTAACTGCACATTTTCCATGTATCACGTACCACTAAAACACAATATAGACTCAAATTCTTTTAATACCTATTTTATTTCAGTTGATAATAAGATTGCATGGTGTTCCTCAAACTTACTGACACACAGAAAACCTTTAGCAGGATAGTATTCAACAATAGTATCATTTGTTGGTTTCTGGGACACTGGCCAAAATATAATGAAGCCGCCGTCTGTAGTCTTCTGTGAACACTGCAACTGACAGGTAACTACAGGACAACAAGACAGCAGGAGAAACTGGGCATAAATAGGGGCCCACAGCTAAACTTTGCCCGGTGGCTCCCTAGCTGGTTAATCCGTCCCTGCTTTAAAGGTATAGCAGTCAGTCATAAAAGCTACTTAATGTTACTCTTACTTTACAGCCGTCTCCTCAGGCACCTCCAGAGACAGAGTCAGAGTTCCCGATGTCAGCTCGCACAGCTCAGGACTCACACAGTGCAGACCCTCCGTCACCTGAAACACACACACACAACATGTGTTTTGTTTTTTTTCTTTTTCACACATTTACATTTAAGATAAACCCACAAGAACTTAAATTTAGCGTGGAACTTATCTCACCCTGTCTGCCTCCCACGGCACCACAAGGAGCCTCTGGCCGGGCTTGGGTTGCCATGGCTGCAGGGTGGGAGGTGCTGGTGTTGTGGTGGAGGGGGTGGTCGTTGGCTGCGGCGGCTGGGTGGCGGCTGTGGTGGTGGAGGCGACTGGGGTAGCCAGCTCGGGAGCGGAGGGGGTGGAGGGGTCCCACTCTGCAGCTGGCAGGTCCAATAGGATCTGATCACACCTCTCCCCCTCGTAGCCCTCAGTGCACTCACAGGTGTAGGCTGGCTCCCCCTCCTCCCCACCGTCGCTCTGGCTGCAGTTTCCATGGAGACAGGGGCTGCTGGCACACGGGTCTGTGAAAAACTGAAATAACAGAGGAAATAAATAAAAACAGGAAGAGTCGGAGAGAGAGAGAGAGAGAGAGAGGGAGGGAGAACAAAAACCTTATTATCTAGTGTGTTTTTCACCTGCACTGCTGTCCTCTGCAATGTCTGAGCACCTTTTTTGTCACTTCTTGTCAATTTTTTAAATGAAAACCTAAAATGTCAACCTAGGATTCAGCTTTGTTTTAACTGGGTCCTTAAAACACAGTGAATAATATGAAAGTGTATAAGTTGCCCAAACTCTCAGTGATCATTTTCTTCTCTTAGTCAGCTAGTTCTTTTATGGCTCTCTGACTCAGCTTCCATTTGCACACCCTCCGCTCTTCTCTTTTATTTTATTACATTTTGACTCCTACTAAATTGTTGCAGGGCTGCTCTTCTCCCTCTCTCGCTCTATTTTCCTTTCTTTCACACATACACATAGACTACAATATGAATGTACACAAAGACGCACACACACACACACACACACACACACATATTCGCGTTTCGTCCCCAAACAATGTTCCCCTCATCATGCAACAATGAAAAAAAAATGCACCCTGACAGCCTCCTTCATGCTGGTTTCCCCCATCAATAATTGATCATATTTGGAGGAAAACATTCCAGTATGGATGCTGAAGGTGAAAGAGGACAAAGCCGAGCTTACAAAGCTTACTGCCTGACACCATGTTGCCTTTTGCTTGGTTTTCAGAGCCTTCTTAGGCTTAAGAACGTTTATAATCCTGTCGCCGCCTCTTATTTTTTGGCAAATTCACTGAAACATTCTCAGGTATCTGCAGCTCCAGCTGTTTGATTTAAATGTGTTCAGATAACAGTTCTAATAAAAACCCAGAGAAAACAAAAAACCGGGCTGGGGAGAGGGCGAACAGAAGGATGGTAATGATGCTCATACCAAATCCCCCCGGTGCATATAGATGTGCATGTGAATGTATATATATGTTTGATTGTGTGTGTGTGTGTGTGTTAGAGAGAGACAGATAGAAACAGTGAGAGGCAGAACAACAGAGCGTCATTAACAGTCCGCTCTCTCCACGACCGAGTCACAGCTCATTAGTGCTAATCTCTCTCAGGTTTTTACTCGCGATGCCTCTATCAAACTTTCTCTCTGCTCTGAAGCACAGCAGTCCCAACACTCCCAGCAGGCCACCATACACAGTCTGCTGCTCTTATCGCCGCTCAAATGGCACCAGGGATTGACTTTATCAACCTTTCGAGAACAGCTACGCTGGCCTGTCTGGGTTAGAGGAGGCATTAGAGTCCAGCTCGTGACCTTTTTCATCCGTCACTGCTGATTTCTCTTCCGTTCTAACAGTGCTCTTCCAGGCTGCACAGAGTGTGCTCCAGCAAAGCACCAAGAGGGACACAACTGGGCTTACAACAGGGCAGAACTACCTGCTCTAAAATGTGTAGCACAAAACAATGGCACATTAACCACAATAAGAATAAATGGAGAAATACATTAGCACATGATATTTCCTTCCTTGTGCTGGGTTGCTTTTTACACTCCCTGACCACATTGTTAGCTACACCTACACAGTCTAATGCAATCCATACAACAGCTCAGCCACATATTCTGCCTTTACAAAGCCTATAATGTTCAGTTATGATTGATACTGTCAGAGACGTTTTACCCTAACTATGTTTTGCCTGGATTAAAAACAGTATGACTCTGGACTGAAGGTAGTACTGAAACACTTTTGTCAAAACATTAATCAACAACATTCTTAATTATCCTTTCAGTCATTTATCAAACAGAAATGCTGAACATTTGTTGGCCCCAGCACCTCATTCTCGAATGTTTGCTGCTTTCCTCTGTTTCATATCACTGTAAATTGAATTACTTAAGATTTGGGGCGAGTCATTTGAAGATGTCACCTTGAGCTCTAAGAAATCTCTTTGCATTTTTACTTTTACTTTTTTCAAAAATTTAAGTAACTAAGGGATTCACAATGTAACCAAGGGTCTACACCCACAGGTGTTTCCACTTATTTAGGACAGTTTCTTATGTTCAGGGCAGTGGAGGCGTGTACAACAAGTGGTTGACATTTCCCTTACTCTCTAGTTGCACCAGCTAAGGCATGAAAACTTGCACTTGTATCACTCCTTTTACTACAGCATGTTTGGAGCGGTGATCCTGCATACTCCCCAGCATTGCTCGAGCCTTTAAAATGTGTTTTAGTGTCTAGCCCTATCCTATGAATTGGTGGTATTGCTAATCGGTGTTTACATCATTTTTTGGTGGTGCTTGGTGACATTAGTATTCATGTATTTAGGCCTATCTTTCTGCATGATGTTTGTTATTCTCCGGCACCAAACAGCTCATATGCCCCGGGCTCTGGCAGACCATGTGAATCAATTTCTTCTAAGCAGCTGATAATAACCCACATTAGTCCCTTTATCTATATTCCCACATGGACCAACAAACAGAACAAAGAGATCCTCCCAGGCCAAATTAATTGCTTCACAAGTTGCTGTGATCCATTTGCTAATTTGGGATGGCCACCCTGAGGAGGGAGGATCAATACGGCCGGACGGAGGAAAAGAGCAATGCTAAGCTATTGGTATCATCAATTTAACTTGGTGGAGGGGCCGGATGAGTTTCCATAGACATGCCACTCACAGACACACACACACACACACACACACACGTTCTTCAATCTGAGGTGGAGAGACACTTTTATGCACATGAGCACATTCATATGCATCTCTGCACATTGTGTTTTAATTGGATTGGATTTAAGGAAGTGAAAGGAATTAAACAGACGGCATTAAAGCATAAAATCACAAAAGGAAACCAGAGAGTGGAAAGTGAGCAAAGTTTCATCTGTGGGTTTATCCATTTGGAACATCATAACTAAAACATGAACCTCTGCAAATGGATGATTTAATCAAGCAGTGTAAACCAAACACGTGACCACTATATCACATCTTAGTCTCCTCACATTAATAATGTAAGACAAAAAAAGTTAGACGCACACAAATGGCTGACTAAGCCTGGTGAGAATGCACCTACAGACAGTTCAAGTGTGAAATGCCCTTTTTTTTTCATAATTGCAGCTGAAAGTCTTTTGTTGAGTTCAGCTGCACCTACAAATGCTGAGTGTGAAGATTGACCAAACAAACTGAACAATGCTTTTTTTAGAAGGCTGTTTATCTGCACACCTGACAACCTCTGACAATTAACAAAGATGTTAAGAAGATGTTGTTTTTTTTTTTTAAGGATTTTACTGGGACCTTGACAGGAGAGGAAATATTTGTACTCTGATGATACATTCAACAGATTTTATCCACTAAGACAGCAGCAGACTAAGACATCCATAAGTGCTGAAAAAATGTTCAACTCAAAAACCTTCGTTAGTGCCTTAAAATATCACGGAAAACATTCTTGGGAAATAATATTTTGGTAACACTTTATTAAGAAAATCTTTAACTTCCTCAGAAGTATGTATTTATGAATGTAATTTGGTTTTAATTATAGAGAAAAAGAGTAAGTATTCAATTGATAAACTTCCAATTAATGAATTCCTATTAAGAGATGGCATAATTGGATGATCTAGAGAGTCGAAAAATAGGAAATGTGTCTATAGGGAAGCATACAAATTAGTGTATATATATTTCCTTGAGTTTAAATTAAGTGTTTCTAATAAGATAATGTCTCTTACCTATTCCTTTCATGGAAACCTTTGAGGACCTTATTAGGAAATTGTAAAGTGTTACCAACATTTTTTACGTGTATAATCTGTAAGATCACTTACATGATGGAATAAAGTGTTTAAAGCATTTAAGAGCGGTCAGTTGGGCGTTGGGTTGAGAGTCATTAATGAGACAAACTTTTAAAAAGAAGATCAGATATGAAGACTAGCAGAAGTGTCCTTGAGCAAGTCATTACAGTAAATCCAGCACAGCAGATCTGAATGTGCCTTCTGACCTCTGAGAGCATAAAAAACTCTCCACACAGACTAATAAATGTTACACAACTGCCTACTAGCTTTGTTATATCACTATATCCTGAGGGTGAGTTGAGCTATATTGCACTCTGCAGAAGGTTTACGAGATAAACTCAGCCTGATATTACAAAGTAAGTGGGTGGTGATTGTGAAGGAAATCTTAGAGCTGGTTCAACTGAGACAGAAGAAGTTTCAGGAGACCTGGACGTCTTAAGCAGGAATATTTATTGAAGCTCGATCGAGGAGAAAGTGGGGAAAACAACAACATCTGTAACACAGCTTGCTGCTAACCAAATCTGAAAATGGTGTCCTGAAGCTCAGCATTTAACCCTCCCCAGACCTGCTTAGTTTCGCTACATCCAAATTAGGTTATTTCTAACTCAGCCTGGCACGCGTGAGGATTCTAATGTCGGATATCGGATATCGGATCTAAACAAAAAACTATGCCCCCCTTAGTTCACCTAGCAACAGCATGGCCTCTTTACAGTCCATCTTATCCGGCACGTTCAAACTGTTGTGTCTAAAGCCGAATGCAGAGGATTTCTAGCTGACCTTGGTCTACCAGGTGCCAGAGCCAACTCAGCTATTATTAGGCACACAGAGACAGGCAGATGACCTGACCTGTGAAGCACTGTCTTAACACACTTCTAACCTACACGATGGAAGTTACAAGAAGGAAAGTTCTTGAGTGCATTCAACTTTTTAGAGACATCCTGGTGAAAATGATTTCCTGTTTTAACCTGACAATGCCCCCATGCACAAAGAAATGTTGATAAGAAAATATATCTGTGACCCTCCACAACTTAAGCTCAATACTTTTTTTGGAGCCTTTAGCTCATTAATTTCTGATCTACAAAGAAAGCTTTTCAGTATTTTGAATGTAATACATATAAGGTAGCATACCAGAGGAAGACAAGCATTCCCCCAAACGTCTGAACAAGTGTAAACACACACACACACACACACACAATCACAGGAAAAGGTGAGACTGTGACACAGTGAGAAGCTGATATGGACCCTCAGCAGTTTGCCTAAAATTCTTCTACAGCGCTTTTATAATGATTAAGATGTGTTGCCATGGCAACAGTAGCTAGGTAACGTGAGAGCAATTAACACACAGTAATATACACAGAGAGTGTGCGTGCGTGTGTGAGTGTGTGTGTGTGTGTGTTTTCACTCCCCCACCACACCTGTTCCCTGCACACAGTATCAATATTTGCCCAAAGAGTCCCATCATGCTGCAGAGAGCTGATCCATCTTATAATCCACTTACTTCCTCATCTGGGCTGTTTATCACCATTTTGCCTCCCTCAGTCAGAGTGATAACACCCCGCACTGTGGAGGGAGCAAAGATACAGATAGCATGTGCTTAATCACTCTCTCATGAAAACACTTGCTCACAAATAAGAAAAATATCTCTGCAGGTGCTCAGGGAGGATAAATGTGTGTCATGAAAAGTTCCTGCAGAGGTGAAGGGACACAGACTGGTTCTCCACAACATTGTATCTGGACGAGTGCATGTAGTGCAGTGATGCCACAGTGCAGTGCAGTGAAACTGAGTATTCAGCACTAGATTTTCTACCTTCCCCTTGACAAAAACGGTTGTTTCGACTACCTGCAGAACGTATTTTTTTTTTCATCAGACCATCTGCAACAACAAAACCAAATGAGAAAGTTGGTTCACCGCTTCTTGCACGGACGCTAATAGGAGGTAATGGGAATGTCATTATTAGTTTTGCATGTATTTGGTCATAAACCAAAGTATTGGACAAACTAAAATGTTGACTGTGTTAAAATTACAGTAGCCCAGTGTTGAGATGTGTGCTCCAGTCCCTTTTTTCCCTTCAAGGTTTGTTGTCCTCGAGCTGAGTAGCACCTGATTCAGCTCCATACTGCTGGAAGAACCCTTTTTTAACTGTTAAACTATTAATCGTGTAGGACCAATGAATATTTTTACACAATGTTTTGTCAAACCATCTAGTAGATGTCCAAATCCCATTGTGGTTTATAACATATTACACTTTGTGCTATGTGAGTGAATACTTCACCTGATGCCATTTTAAATTGCTGTACTAAATTAGATTGCTAGAAAAAATCCAGACATTCAGCATATTGCTTATTATGAAGTTTCATCAGTAAAACACACAGTCGATTTTTTGTCAATTATTCCAGATGATATTTAATATAAAATAGGCTAGTCCATCATCTAAAAGGAGAATCATAACTTTTCAGTACTTGTGTTTCAGGTTATGATAATGCAGTGCTCTCACTGCAGTGTGACTATCAGCAGAAACTTCATGTATTGACAAGGGTCTTATATTTCATGTTTTACTAATGAGAGATGTAGTTAAAAATTGATGCGTCTGATCTAGATCTATCTTCTTTTTAAGACTGAGTGTGTGTTTTTTCGAGCATTCGCTGTTTGCTCAATTCAAGGCTACAGAGAGAAACTGGAGCATCTCTCTGCATTGCGCAATCTCCGAGGAGAACAAATATCAGGAAGTATAAGGCTGGAGAGAAAGTACAGCCCTGCAGCACACAGGCCATGTACCTTACAACACACACAGCTACAACTACATTATCGACAGCTGTGAAACACACTGCACCACAGTGGGAATTACAACCAGAATTATTTGACTTTAACAGCCAGGGAACAAATATTGTGTAATTATATAATCAATCACACAGCAATTAGTGAGATGAACCAAATTAAACTTTCATATAGCCAGCAGTAATTTTTATCTCAAATGTGCAATGCATAATGAGCACCCGCAATCCAGCTAAAACAAAATATTTAATTCATGATAGTGACAAAATAATACTTGAAAATCATCCCTCAATAGAGTCATTTTCCCCCGCAGTATTCTCTCCAGTCTGCTCTCATGAGGTTTGAGCCCTGGGATGTGATCCGATTATATAAAAAAAGAGCCAAAAAAGATCCAGAAATGAAGTAAATACATTCAGAAAGCTATGAAAATAGCCGCTGGTACATAATTAACTGTACTAATCAAGTGAAAAATGTACTACTATGGAAATATCAGCTTTCATATAACCACAGGACTGTGTGGAAGTACAGTACACAACTGTTTTGAGTTGTATCTTTGTGTCCAGACAGTAACTCCCAAGAAAATGTTGCACTTTCCCCCAGTGCAACCCTAATTTATGAGTAGAGTGACTCAGGGATTCAAATGCAACCGAGCAGGTGAAGTCGAGCGAATGAAGCATAAAGAAACAAATAAACCGAAGAGTAAGAGATCAACAAAGCAAAGAATTGGTTCAGGCAGTAGGTGATGAAGACACAAGATATAAACTCAGAGTGCATACAGTTCTGGATACCAAACAGTCCACATTCCCTCTAACAAATTATGAAACATACGCAACTCTGTGAAAACTACGAGCAAAGAATACCTCCAGAGGCACACATAAGAGAAATGAAACTATACATTTACTGAAATGTTTATGGATTGACTATTGTAGACAGTCAAAATGTCTCATACTGTAAAGCGACTACAAGCTTGTCAAAGGAACAAGATCAGTTTTAGGCTTTTTATGTAATTCTCACATCATGATGCAAGACTGTGTCAAACATTTCTATCCTTGGCAGGAAAGTGGCAGTTTTGTTCACAGGCCGTGGTGGCAAGAGGATCAACATTTTTGCAAGCGAGTCTAATCTCAGCTCCTTTTCATAATACAATAGACTGATGGAAAACCAGCTGAGTAACTGCCTAAGTGTTGAATAAAACTGAAAGACTTGATGAGTCACAGAGCTACTGTGAATATTTTAGGATCTAGCTGGTGAATGGCTTTAATGTGAAACCCTGTGGACACCTTTGCTTAGTCTGTACTGTGGAAAATTATGAACGAATGCACCGACGTTGTCAAAATATGAACTAAATATAGATAAAATTAGGTTTTGCCTCATTTCACTCAGAGGACGTTTGACATTTAGTGTCTCCTCCATCTTCAGGAACCTCGTGAAGCGTCTTGAAACAAACACAGTCTTTTAAAATGCAAATACACTGAGCACTCCACGCCTGAAGAGTTAAATAAATAGATTTCACCAAAATGTCATTTCCAAAGTGGCTGCTAGTACGATTTGTTGTCTTCTACCAAAGACTCAATCCTTTGTACAACCGTGCTGCACTTTTACCATAAAATGATAACACTATAAAGCTGATAAGGGCTAGAACCCCTTATAAATCGACAACAGACACAACTCTAGTGCACCAAAGAGTTAGTGACTAGCTAGTGAAAAAGGTCTTCCTAAAGCTTTCTCCAGAGTTGGTGAAGACCAGAATAGAGCTAAATGAAGCGTGAATATTGGGCATTCGACCATAAACACGACTCCAACTGAATGCAAACGTTGCTGTGTGTTAACTAGATGGGTTCTGATTGGCTGTTTATCTGCCGCAACAGCTCTCGGCTGGGGAGAAGTGCCGGTTGTGTTTCGGACAGAATGATTTGACGTTTTCCTGTTAGTATTTTATTTATCTCCAGATGGTCTGGTTTCTTCCCACAATCCAAAGACAGGCAGGTCATATGAACTGGAAGCTCCAAATATCCGGTAGGTGTGAATGTGAGTTTTGAATAAGTTTGTCTATATCAGCCCTGTAATGGACTGACAGCCTGTCAGGGATGTGTTTTTGCTCTGCGCAAACCGGAAAAGTGGATAAAGAAAGTGGGAGGCTGGCACTGTTTGGGTTCTGTAGAAAAAAGTAAATGTCATGACACCTTTTGTGTGTCAAATAAAAAGGTGTTAACCTGCTCAGCCATTGTCTTACGCCGCCAACCGTATCAACTCAATAATATTCAAAGACAGGGTAATGCAGTGTTTTGAGCTTCTGGTTTACCATTTAAGCAATATCCTGTCAGTATCCCAGGAAGACATTACTGTTGTTTTGATTTATTACACCCATCAGTCAGAAAACCACCCGGCATGAAACCCCTCATGATCCAGCCTCATCACGTCTGCTGTCGGCACAGGCGCAACTTAAAGAAACCATTTTAGATACTCAACCGGAGACTTTTATTTCCATTTCCATCGCTGTCATGAATGGAGGAGCAGGTGATTGATTCGGTGTACTCGTGTTTGAAAACTTTTACCATTACTTAGCTAGTTAAATGTACATATCTTTTCTCACAGGGTGCTTTAAACCTTTTTCTGCCACAGTCACTGATGCTGAGACAGTATTGCTGGATAAAGAAAAAGGGCACAGACATCCTCATCTTAATGTATCATGATATTTAGGCCCGGGAGTGAAACTGAATAGTGGTGTTGTTGTTCTGGGACTCAGACTCATTAAAATACATTAGTGCTCTTGTCATATGGAGAACCCATTTTAGGGAGGGTGCCTTTGTTTAAGAAACATGTCAGTGTTAAAAAAAAAATACAGTCCTTAGGCCTTTTTATGTTTAGTGAAAAGCAGATAGACATGAATCAAATCATCAACACAGAAGAGAGTGACAGCTGTCGAGTGATATAAGAGCGGAGGTGCAAACAAGACTGTTCAGAGAGAAATTTTTTTGGGAAAGTTGTCAGTACAATTTGTAATATTGTAAAAAGGTACAAAAAGAAAATGAAAAGGCATCCACATGCCCAGATGTCATCTTTTGTTTCTTACAGGGTTTAGGCACAGCAAGTGGCACGAGTACTCAGATATTTTGGCCCAGGTTCTTCAGTGCACCAGCAGGAGCAACTCATGTGGTTCCTGTAAAAATCCAGCTCTTCAGCTTCAACACCACTAACTGTCCATACAGTTACTCTGCTGCATCAACCTCCTTCAGTAAACACTCAAAGGAAGGCTGGTTTCTCCTCAGTATCCTCACTTGTATGTGGTTCCAAGAGGCTGAAGTCTTCACCGACTTGTTTCAACATGTATTTGATATGGTTTTATCTTGTAAGCCCTTTCGGGGTATGAAGTTAAACTTGAATGAGGAGTGTCAGCTGTCAGTCCTGCTATCTGCGGGATGATTGACAAGTCTCAGACAGCGCTAAAGCAGGAAGAGGTGGTGATCTCACTGCCACCACGATCAAGTGATATGAGAGAGAATGCATCAGGAAGTTAAAGCTGGACTGGAAAAACTGCATTTTTCATACCAACAATGTATTTATTGACTGTGTGTGAAAGTCTCAAACCCTCCGACACTTGCAGTCCCTCTTACAAAGATACAAGGTCAATTTATTGTCATTCTACAACACAAGGTTGCACAGCGAGATCCAGATATAGTCCCATTTTTTAAATAATTTTTTGTTTTTTCCAGCCTGAAATTCTGCAAAGGGACTCTAAATAAATGTTTATGTTCCTCTGTGTCTGCTTGATGTGTAATTAGGCAGCTGTTTGCAAAGACGGCCATCAAAACAACTAAATAAGGTGATGATATCTCATAATATTTATATATTTTCAGCTTCTGCCACTTCCCCCCAAACTTTTCACCTGTTAAGATGATGATGGCGAACGTGTTAGCAAGTAATTGCCTATTTACACATGCAGCAGATACAGAGCAACGCTTGCATTCATTTGGAGTCATGGTTCTGGAAACTTGACGAATAGAAAAATAAAAATGTACAATGGGTTTCATCAAACCTCATTTACTGAGAACAGACACTGACGAGAGCAGTGAGAGGGAACCAAAACAGTAAAGTTGTGGGCTGGAAATCAAAACAATTAGCTGAAAGACGCTGAAAGAGGTGAAAACTCCCTGTGGGTTTATCACTAAGATCGACTCCTTTCATATACAAGTAGCCACTGTTATATATATAATATAGTAATATTGATTATGGTTACTTTAAACATCTGTCTTGTTTTTGTTCTAACTGTTAGAGCTATCCACCACATATAAATAGATGGTGAAAATGCTTAATTGTTTAAGATGACCAACAAGCCAAGCCCCCATAAAGTTTGTGTTCCCCCTCATGCAGCCTCATAAAAACACATTATTATTCAAAGCAAAGCCTGAGGGAGTTTAGCAGTAGAAAGATGGATCACACTCATTCGCTCACGCCTAGGAGCTGCCTGCTGATACCACTAAACAGCCTTGCTCAAGGGTACTTAACGTATACATTAAGTGCCTCGAGAGGGAGAATTTACATCCACAAAAACAGATTTTCCAGTAACATGCTTAATATTCTGGCTATAGCCATGTGATGCATCTTAATGAGCACACTGATGAGTTGCAGTCTCCCTGACAGAAAGAGAGACCGAAAACATGTAAAGACACAATACTTGTTCACTATCATCTCTGTTAAAAATGAAACTGTGCGGGGGTTCATTAAAAAAAAAAAAAAAAAAAAAAAAAAAAAAAAAAGGATGAATAATTGTTTGCAAAAAAATTGGCTCCCATAATTTGATTGTCCTCTTATGCACAGTAAGCCCACATTTTCCAGAATCATATCCCAAATCATTCTGGGATAAATACTCCTCAATCTGCAACCATCTGCTTCATATTCATCCAAGTTGTTGTACCATCCAGTAACACAGGACGATACTTGTGCTGTGGCCAAAAAGTGTGTTTTTGTCAGGGAGCCTTTAATGTTATCTATTTCTGCACATCAAAGCGTCCACCATCCCTCCCTCTCTCTCAAACTTCCTCATCACTTCCTGGCCCTGTGGCTTCAAAGAGCAACTCCTCTTTCACAATTTGGATCCAGGAAGCCAACATGGCCGAGCACCTTGATATATTTCAATCTCGCCTTGATGCATAAATAGATGTAAATGGAGGAGCGGTGGAAAGATAGAGGGAAAAAACATGCTAATGAGGTGAAATTGCCCTTCATGCTCATAATTTCCTATCCAAATAATATATTTTACATCACAGCACTTTGTCTATTCCTCTCTTCCTCTCTTCTTTACATATTTTATTGGCGCTTCATTTTTTTTTTGCACAAAATCTGTCACTCAAAAGCTAAACCGCAGCAGGAGGACACTTGCTTTGCTCCACAAGGGTCCCTGTGTTGTCATCAAACAAATTACATTAAATAACCTCCCATGATTGCCCGACACCACCCCTCAAAAGACAATTACCTCCCAACCCTGCCATATGCCAAAATAAACAGAGAGGTAGAAGGGGATTGATGCAGGAAAAGTGAGACCAAGAAGAGTAGGAGGAGGAGGAGGAGAGGAGCAAGGAGAATACTAAGTGAGAGGAGAATGATTTAAGAGAGGAGGTGCTGCAAGGCTCTATTTATACCTATCCAAGTAGAGCCGGGGCTGCAGGAAACTCGGGCGTCTCTTCTTGAGGGCTGGGACACAGTTGTCTGTCTTCTTATTCTATCAGACAGGGACTAAAATGGATCAGGAGCTTTCAGGCTCTTTGTGAATTTATCAGAAGCTGCTCTTGTAGCAGATGCACTGACAGATAGATGGGGTTTTTTTTTTTTTTTTTTTTTTTTGTTTTGTTTGGTATTACATCTCCGCAGCTTCTTCACATTACAATGACAGCTAGTCTGTCTGCTCGACAGATAATTTCTCTAGTGGGGACACTTCACAGCACTACAGTTATTCTTGATTAGCTGTCACTTTAATATCAGCCCCGTGTCACAGTTCAGACTACAGTATCTAGTCGATGGTTTATCACCCACAGTAGTGTTTTCTCAGTGTGAAAAATTAGTAGGATTACATCTCTTACACAGGCAGTTGTGGATATGTGTTTGTATGTAACACTCATACATTACATATTAAGGACATTACAGCAACAACACCAGTGGGTGAGCAGCTGCTTTTCTGTATTTTCTCTCTGCTGCCTTTAGAGACATTAGATCAGATGCAGACTCTGCTGTGCAAGACAGAAGACTTAATGATTTGGATGGAAGCCCTCCTCCTGACTTTTAAGCTGTCTCTCTGTATGACATGCAGTTTCATCATTACTTTCTGCATAGAGTGTTACTACCCACTGTGATCAGGAACATTATATATTACATATTATAGAAATTTAGTGTAACGGGTTTGGATATATATACTGTCTGGTTTGTGGTTTATGTGTCCAAAGTATAAATTATAGTATAAATAAATGTCTTCCTGTAGGAGATAAACACTATAATGCAATATCAAAGTCTTTCTCTCTCGCTGGCCACAGCTGGTAGAGTCATTCTGTGCAGTGATCTACAAGCTCGCTGTTCGCTCTGACCTACATACACAGAAGCTTCCTTGCAAAACAAGATATCTACTGTATAAAAAAAAAGGTGACACCTACTGCTGACATGATTAAACGGGTGCTGGCATGAAAGCAAAACAGTTTCCGCTACTAAATCAAAGACATGAGGTGTCTTTAGTCGCTTTTGAAAACTGAGTGTGTGATTTTCAGGTCACATTTTATTGTTTTAAATAGAATTGTAGCAGATTTTTAAATAACCAATATCCCTCTTTGCTTTATGTCAGACTAAAAATGGGTCTGGAGATGGTCCTGTTGCCACAGGGAATTAGTCGCTGGAAGTGGAACATCCTGTTCTCATTGTCACCAAAAACGTTGACGTAAATTATCACCATTCATTTTACCTGCTTCTCAGGAAGTCGGATAACAGCAGGAAAGTTATTGTGCACAGGAATAATTCTGTGAAAAACTCTTACAGCTTACAAAGGAGCAACATATGAAACATGTAATACCTCCTACCAACTACTCTGAGTGCTTTATGTGGGCCATGATTTGTTCTGTTTCCTTTCTGAACATAAAAAAAACCAAAGTCCTTAATAATGTTTCTGCTCAGTGTTATGTACTCTCCACCTGTTGATCTTTTGGCTCCCCTCGTCATTGCTCTGTTGCCAAGGAGACCCTACATGAGGAATAGGGGCATAGCAATGAAAACTGGGCCTCATAGTAGGAGGCGACACCGGACATGTATCATCGCCGTCCTCCCACCGGCTTTGTCCCAGAAGAGGAGGAAAATGCTTTTAGAAGCCACGACAGTAAAGATGCAGCTTTTTCATTCTGTTTGAGGAGTTTCAGACCATCTGACTGCAATCTGCAACACCGCCTACAGAACATGTTCGAACGATGACAGAGGGAGGAAGATGGATGACAGGATCGGAAGTGACAATACCAAATATGATTCAGGGGATTTTTTTGTCCTGAAAAGAGTTGTGTTTGGTTAACTTTATAAAGGAAATGAGGTAGACTCATGATTTCTTTTCCAAAAGAACAAAAAGTAATTGCTAATATTGGAAGAAGGTGACGCTGTTGTTCCCTAAAGTTTAAAGGATTTAAAGGATAAGGTTATTTTTGTTATTGTCGACACATCCCAAGAAAAGACTAAAACCAACAATGTGTTAGTCCATCTCAAAATATATTCCCTACTTCCTACTCTGTGGCACTCAGCCCACTGGTTTCCACTCAGGTAGAATGTGTAACACCCCCCACTGATAAACAGCGATTGACTGCCGATCAATCGGGATTGATGTGATCAGAATTGAGCCGCTGGAGGCGGATGAATCAGCGGGAAACCAAGCTCCAGACAGGATCGATTCCTCCCTGCAGAGAGCTCGACTCTCTCCGACTGCTGAAACTCAGGTTTAACGCACATCAATGCCCACAAGTTACACAACACTGAATACAAGATTTAAAGTTTTTCCGAGTGGAATTATTGTGTGTCCTGCTGTCGCAAACACAATCGGATCGCTTTTATGTGTTATATGTTATATGTCTTATATGTGCGACACATGCTCATAGATATGATTTACATATGTCACCACACTGTATATACTCATATCATGTACCTCGACTGCATCCAGAAGACGTTCGAAAAGTCTTAATCAATAACATTCTGAATTAAACACAGAATGTTTTCTGGAGCTGATGATGGAAGTAGCTGACGACTGAGTAATGTCGCTTCCTTCTTATCTTGGTTGAGAGGTGCACATGCGCGGTACCAATCGGGGGCAGGATGTACGGATCAGGTAGTGACAGCTACCCCTACAGCCTGCTACTGTCCAACGCAAGAAACAACCATAAAAATCCCAATTTGAACTAGAAATCCCGATCTCAGTGCTGTGATAAAGGCATCCAGGTAGTACTATTTAGTAGGCAGGTTGTGTTACTTACTGATCAAGTTGAAAGAATGTGTTGTGCAGAAAATCGAGACTTCTTTTGTCTGGGAAAAATTGTTCCTGGTGGCAGATTTAAAGCTTATAACCAAACCAAACGCAGATGGTGTCATTATTCTATAGTCATTACACTGTGCAATAAACATTTACTTCATAATGATACGTTGAAGCAAAACAGTTATCTATTGCCACTTTGCCACTAAATCCAATCATAAACACACTGCTTTTATAAAGACAGATTTGTATAGAACCAGACTGAATGAATGTCTCCTTTTACAACATCGGGATTACGGAGACAAATGGGGGCAAAATGTAAAAGAAAAGCTAAAATTTGAAACTGAAAGGTAGTATTATATTATTGTTATTATAAAAAAGTATTGATCTTGACCGCTTAAGAAAAGTACATTTTTGAAGTAGATTTATGTAGCTGAAACAGAATTTAAAAAACAACTTGTGGTACATTATACAAGTCATTTATGTGTTTTAGGTTCAAGTTCATGTTACCACCCTCCTCCCTCTACAATTAATATTGCGTTTTATAAAACCCAATTTTAGGTGAACTCATTAATTATTTCAGGCTGAATATTTAATTTTCGATGGATACATTTCCATCACAATCCCCAACAGACAGCCAAATTTTCCACAGCGTCTCCTATCAGTTGGCAGACAGGACCAGCTGTTAATACCAGCTAATCTCTGTGTCTAACGCCCGAGGCTGGTGACTGTGCCTCGCTCCTCTCCCTGTCGGAGGTGCTCGACTGGTCCTGAAGGGATTTTTTTTGGATTAAGCTGGCATTTATTGTCTGCAGCTGAGAGAAGATGTTCACGACAAACAGCAGTACGCGCACACACCGCAGCATGCTGGCTTGTCTCCCAGTTGGCTTCATTAAATAACATATTGTCAGATCAACTTAACTGACAAGTTGTGTGTGTCTGAGGAGGAGACAGCAGGAGTCGGTTCTGCATCTGTTACTGAGTCACCGTCTTTTGGAAGGAAGAGGAGCAACAGAGCAGAGGAAGATCCACGCGCTAACTCTGCTGTCAGCCCCTCCTCCACGCACTGAAACACACTCGTATGGATCAGAGTCTGTGTCGGGTCGAAAGTCTGTTTCCATGGATTTCGGTTTCCTCTTTCCTTGAGCCCTAACCTTAACCTGCCATCTCCGCGAGGCTTAACCAGGACCCAACATAGGCCCTCACCCCAACCACGGAGGGCAAACACTTTCAGACAGACTTCTGAACAGACTTCAGGCACTGGCAAAGATCTGCCCCCTCCCGAGTTCCCCACGTATATTATAACTTATTTATCCGTGATTCTGACGAGGCCTTCATGATCAAGTCTGAGAAGGAGGTCATGATGTATTAAGATAGCTCGACATTATGTTCAAAGATTGAGCCCCATTCACTCCAATAAACTGTTAACTGGGCTAAGGTTCTTAAAGTTTTCACATGTATTGGAGCATGTGCACGAGAGTCTTGTTTCTGCAGAACCAGCTGACTTCCTGCCAACCAACCCCAAACGTGAATGACATGAAAAAAAAATTCTAATAGCAAACTTTCAGACTTTTCATTATTATTATTTTTAATGTAATGGCTCAAATTGCGATAGCACAAAAAGTAATTTAAGAGAGTTTAGTATGCTGGATAAACTCTCTGTCCACTATGCTCAAATCACCTTACAGCCCAGTGCAGTTCTTGGGGGCTTGAATGATAGACGGAGAGATCTGATAATATTTATCTACTGAGGACACACTACATCTCTTTTACACCAACTTCTCATCAGCTGTTTTATCAGCCAAGATCATGAATAGTCCTCGCAGCTACAGGCTGCATCCCTGCTGAGTGTTGTCCATCCACTGAATACGTGACACCACATTTTTCGCTGTTTATGAGCAGTTAACTGTGTAAAAATATGAATGACACAAAACAAAAACAACATTTGAGTATAGGAAAGGGGGAGCAGATGAGATAGAGCCAGAAACACCTGGAGGCTGCCACATGAGGGAATATGAACATCATTTATATACTGATGTATTAATGCATAATCAGGGTTCAGTCCCATTTAGATCTAATTTCAAATGTATTTGTTATGTATATCTGTTGTTATATCTGTTGAATGTACTTCAGTTTATTTTAATGGTGATGCGACTGATTAGCACAGTGAAAAATTTCTAAACTAGTTAGTGACTAAGAATCTTTGAACCAAACTGAGCAAACTGATTCATGATTTCCACCTTTAACACACACAGACACACACACTTCCCTCCTGCCACACACATTCATTATGTTGACAGCAACAACGACAAGACTAGTCATTAGAAGCGACAGTACAATGATGGTGTCAGAGCAGAGGGTTATTGTAGGGGTGAAGTGCTGCTGAGTAAGAGCTGTTCTGCCCTTTTTGACATTATACTGTAGATGGTGACAGTACCCGCTGCTCCATTAAAGATATAAATAGCAATGAGGGCAGACAAAAAGCAATAAAAAAAAACACCTAAACTTAACCACAGGGAGAAATGTAATGACTTCTTTTCTATCCAGGACAGAGAGGGAAGTTTCTCTGCCAGACTTAAGGAAAATTAACGAGCCAGTGACATGGAGATAAGAGCCCTCTTCATGATGAGTGGAAGCGATAAAATAAGAAATACTATTGGCTGCAGTGAGCAGTAAGGACTGCTTGAAAAATGCAGCAACTGGTTCGACTGTATTTAAGGTAACAAGAACTAAAAGAACAAAACAAGAAAGAAGCAGAGATTAAACATGACTGTTGTCAGATTGTATTATATTTAAATCACGGCTGGCAGAGCTGTGTGTACACGTTGCCTTTTCTGTCCTGTTGTGTAACCAATTGTCTTGTCAATAATATTTTTCTACTCCAACTGCCTTGTGGTTAGATAGTACAAATGACATTTTCATTTTTAGGGATTTAGGTGGTTGTCAAGTGACCTGAAACATAACGAGATTTACTATTTAAACAATAGTATTTCATGGCAGTCCAACAAACAGTGGAAGTGTTTTTACTCTGAACCACAAGTGCCGAACTCATGGTGGCGCTACAGGAACACTCAGGGGATCAACGAGGTCTTTTTCTGGGGACTGTGAATGTGTCTACACAATTTCACGTCCATCTATTCAATAGTTGTTGAAGATATTTCAGTGTGGACCAAAATGATAAACTGACTGACTGACCAACATTGCCATCCCTTGGACATCCCTGCTATCACGGCTAAAAATGCAAATATAGAATCCAAATTGCAAACGCTACTGAACAACCTAACCTGGCCAAATACATCAAGCGGCACTAAATCCAATATATGACCTTCAGCTGTCGTAATGGACCCATAGATGGCTAGAGCGATCAATACGCAGAGCATAAGCACTTGGTGTTGAGCCGCTCATGTCCACTGCAGACCTGTATCATCCATATGTATCAGGCCTCACTAACTCATCACAGCACCGCCTCCTTGTGCGCTTCCCACAGATCAAAAGGCCAGGTGATGTCTGATGTGGAAATGACCAAAGTGATTGGCCACAAGCCCTCCTGTTCAAAGGCAGCACGGGCCGCCTCGTAACATCTAAGGACATCAACATGAATAGCAGTGATAGCTCAGTGATAATAGCTCAAAGGAGTCTCTGTTTTTTTTTTTTTTTTTTTATTGCTGATGGGTGGCTGCTGTATCAAAGGTATCAGCAGGGTTATAAGCAGCCTGTTACCAAAGTGACATCCCTGCTTTCATCAAACCAACAACTGATTACACCAGGATGCACAGTCCCCCTGTGCAAACAGTTTGCTGCTGTTCACCATTTATCTTCAAGTCGACTGTGAAAACTGCAACAATTTACTCACCTACTACAAATCAGAATCTCTTTTTGGGTCTTTGCCATAGAGTTTTTAAAAGGGTTGAATTCTTTCTACTTTGGACACTTTTAATTTGAATGATCCCCCATCTTGTCCTGTGGCTCCACACTCATTCAAACTCTACATGTTTAGCCCTACTAATGGTAAATCATCAAATAATTCTGTCCAATTAATATCTATTGTGTGGTGTAGTTTACAATGTATCCTCTAGGGGCTGCTAGTGCGGCCTTAAAAAGTTTTCAATATCATTAACAGTGTCTTCAGTACTAAAACGGCGAGGGATTTTGAATGCAACAATGAGAGAAACAAAAATATTACAGCAAAAGCTAAAGAGCAGAAGAGCTGAAAAATAATTTAAAGAGACATAAAGGAGAATAACATTTATTATTACACTTATAATCAGTATATTACAGTAATTATAGATTATTTTAGAGAGCGCTCTTGGCATTGCATGATGTGATATCTTGACATAAGGAACGCCTAAAGTATTAAGTGTTAGACTGGAAATCTGCTTAATTTCTGTTATTTTCTGACTCTATTCTTAACTGCAAAAACAATTATCGGTGTGGTGAATAAGCAAAGTTTAAGACCATGCTTAATGCCTCTAAAACTGTCCCTGCACTTGTCGTCTCTCAGAGGAATTATGGCAGTCCTACACAGTTAGATAACTGTTACAGTACAGCATTACAAGATTTTATATATATATATATATATATATATATATATATATATATATATATATATATATACATAGAACCGTATTCCTTGCGGCTTCTATCTCCCTTCTGACTAAAAAGCCAGGGATATCAAAGAGACCAAAGGCTGGTGATGAGCTTTGAGCTCTGTTTAATTGGATGCGGATCAGGCTGTATCTGTAGCAGCAGAATGAATGGCCCTGGGAGAGCTGACCGCCACACACACAAACACACACACACACACACACACAGAAAGAGAGAGACAGAAACCCCTCTTTCTCAAAATTACAATGAAACAGTTTCAGGACTCGGCTTGTTTACTTTCACTGGGTCCTGTCAGGAAGTGTATGTTTTAACGTGGCAGCTTGTGCGTGGGACTGACTAGAAAATTACCAAATTAATCTAATTTTCTTCTTAAACAGCCTTTTAATATGTTTTTACACAGAGTCACTAGGGGTAAAAAAAAAGGGAAAAATCCAAAAACAGAAGATTTAAATGATACTTATAAAAAGCGAAACAGAGGAACTAGTTATGGAGAAAGCAGCTGTGCGTGTTGAGAGAAGGAACGTGATAAGCAAAACTCTCAGCTGAGATCCAAAATTCATCATCATGAAGATCAAAATGCCTCCAGTCCATCACAGCTCTGTCATGCTCTGTGTGAGCTTATTAAGTGGAGGCAGAGCTACAGCTAAATTACTCCAGCGCTTCCTTAGAGATATCACCTCTTTCACCACCTTCAGTCCCACATCCCCTCTCCAAATAACAGTAAAATAAAGAATGCATCCTGTGTTCATAATGCCGGGGCTGTAAACTTAACTCCAGTCGGCAAATTCTGCCATGAGCCACCGCTTTCATATAACTGAATGGCTGAGCAACGCAGCAAGAGCTCCCTGGGCTTGCTGACATGACAGACGGCTGGTTTGCGCTGCCAAAGCCCATTGTGTCGTAGAGCAAGTTACCAAATCCATCAGTGAGCACAACAGGCCTTTCAATAATGAATAAGCTAGAGGCTGGGAAGCTTACAACACACAGAAAGACCAGTGGCAGTGAATTCCAACAGGACAGCTTACAGGCTGCCATCCAGAAAAAAGGTGCAGGCTGATATTAAAACTCAGCGAGTTTAACAAGTAGAGTTGGTTTGTTTTCCCTCTGGTGCCTGCTGCTGGGCTTCGCATTAGGCCGCTTTGATACCTGCAGTGTAAAACACAGCTGCGGGGGGGTGGGGGGGGGGCACTCACAAAGCAGGATTAGCTACTTGGCCAGATAATTTAAAAAATGTTGTGAAATATCCTGAAATCAACAGGCATGACCGACTTTTAATCCTAAACCTACTTTCCTAGTTTAGTTTAAAAGATTCAGCTCTTATCCTGCTTTGTGAACGGCGCCCCCAGGTTTGGAAAAAAAAAAAGACTTTACTCTCTTTTAGAAGAGATCCATTGCTTTCTTCCCCTCACTCTCCCTTTGCTTTTTCCTCATCCTCTTTCTCCGTCTTTAATCCCCCCTTCTCCTTTCACCCCAACTCATTTCTCCTCCTCCTCCTTCCATCTGTGTTGTGACGCATGCAGAGGACAGGGGATGCAAACCAGCACCACGCTCAGCCAATCAGGTCATTCACCAAATCTCAATTGACTGCTGCTCCAGTTTCCATGGAGAACAAACAACCAGCGGGAGGGGTAGGAGGCAAAAATCAATGATTCCCCTTGGGCCCGGCTCGGGGGCCCGTGCCGGACCTGCATAAGAGGGACAAAGCTGGAACAGACGTTGTTGCTTCAGGATTTTCACAGCAGAAGAGAACTGTGGGCACCGTGCTCAAGGGTGGATTTTTTTTTTCCCCTTTGCATGGAAAATATGAAAAAAAATCTAAATTTTCCCCCCAGTGCATGTGTTGTCCAGCCTCTGCTCAGGCTGTGTGACAGCATCGTCCTCTGTGGTTTGTGTGGAGCCGAATGCAGCGAAGCAGGCTGCAGCGGCAAACTGCAGCGGCTTTCTATTCTGAGACATGAAACCAGAACAGCCAAGGAGACAGTGACCACGTCCCCTGGCTAAATGCTCCATTAAATGGCTTCGATACTGACTGCACACCACCAGCCTGCCCACCTGTACATACCTTTCACTGTCCTATACATATACCCTCATGCACACACAAGATAAGCAAACATATTGTTTGCATATCCACATGTAAACACAAGGGGGGATACGGCTGCCACCTGTTGGTGATTCTGTCAAAACTCACCCAGTCACCTTGCCGTTCCTCCGTGATGCTGCAGCAGACTCATTTATCCTCTCTGCTGCTGGCGGATGCTCTCTTTCACCCCAGCATGACTCAGAGGCCGGGCTGCCTATTGAGCCAACTGCTACAGAGGCTCAGCCACAGTCCATTTATTGTATAGCTTAAATGAATTTCATGCAAGGCAGCAGAGGAGCAGATTTATGTGGAGATCAATAAAGTGCTACATTAAAATGAAAGGAGGGCTGCTTCGGGTACACAGAATGTCCTTGAAAAGGTAGGAGTGTAAAAACAAACGCAGTAGGAAGAACAACGGTGTGTGGACAACTTCAGGGACATGTACAAGAATGTTCCAATACGTGGAGGTGATTTAAGAATATGAGATGTTGAGGAACCTGCAACAGAGCAGCGCTTATCTTATTCATGACTGTCCAGATGTTTCAATTAATGAATGCAGTGTGAAGACTGGTCCTTTGGCCAGTAACCCCAGATGTTACTAGATTCACCCACACTTGAGTTTTTATCTCAGTACACATTCAGATGGAAGCACAGCATAGAAATGCTCTCACACACACGCACCAACCTACAGCCATCACTCGCATCTCACTGCTGCCGCTCTTCGCTGCTGTTGCCACAGCAACGCGGCACTCGTGTCCGTGTCTCATTGACAGCACATGCTCCCTTTAAAGGAAAAAAAAAACCAACAGCAGGGAGCAAGAACGCACTCACACTCACAGACACACACTCACAGACACACACACCGTCATCTACTGTATGGCACACATGCAAATGAAAACACAGATTTGAGGCAGGTTTATCACGCGCATCATCCAAGGTGAACCCTCACTTGCTTCAGCACAGAGATGATGGGTCATATTAGTTACATCTAAAATACAAGAACATAATGACAACGGATCCCAGTGACACAACAGAAAACGTAGAGAAACACCAGACTGAAATCATTCCTATCAAAATACAAATAATACGCAAATACAGCTCTTTATTCTCTGTTTTATAAAGTAATTAACACACGGGCCCCTTACATGTCCTCCTTCTAAGTGGAGTAGGTGACTGCTCAGTGTTAATCCTGTGTTCACAGAGGTGGATAACATTAAGAGCTGAATGTGCTCATACCTCACAGTTGCGTCCGGTGAAGCCCTGGCTGCAGGTGCAGGTGTACTCCCAGGTGTCCTCTGGCCTGCCAGCGAACGGGAGGGCCAGGCAGAAGCCCCCGTTGAGGCAGGGCCGGCCTTCGCAGGGGTCCGGGCGAGGTGTGGCCTGGGTCGGGGTGGGCTCGGCCGGGGCCGGGGTGTCCGGGGCCAGCTGGAAGGGAGAGGGGACGGCCCCGACGCTGCTGCTGCTGCTGCTGCTGCCGCTGCCGCCCAGGAGCAGGAGGAGGAGGAGGAGAAGCAGGGGGGGCGTGAAGCTCCGTACGATCTGTGTGGGACGGCGGCAGGGAGCTGCCGGCGCACCGCGCGCACTCGTCCACATCCTGATCCCCTGACTCTGGTTTCTTTTCTTTTTGTTGTTGTTGTTGTTGTTGTTGTTGTTGCTGCTGCTGCTGCTGCGTGTGTGTGTCTCCCCTATTCCTCAGAGCTCAAGCTGCTGCTGTTTCGTGCTGTTCAGCCACTGAGGTGTGTGCGTGTGTGTGTGCGTGTGTGTGTGTGAGTGTGTGTGAGAGAGAGAGAGAAAGAGAGAGAGGGAGAGGGAGGAGGCAGTTAGGATGTTGAGCCTCAGCTGTGCGCAGGCAGAATGACTGAGAGCAGACTGCCTGATGGTGTGGAGGCTGAGGGGGAGAAGGTAGGGATGCGGGAGGAGAGGGGGAGGGCTCTCAGCTCTTTTCTGTCTCCGAGTCACAGTGACGATGATAGCTGACGACACTCCCCCCCCCCACCCACACACACACACACTCTCTCACACACTCTCACACACTCTCACACACACAAAGCGCGGAGCAGCGGAGGAGCTCTGCACCCTCCTCATTTGGAGTCTCATCGTCCATAACCTCTCCTTGGAGTCGGGCTTTCAAGGAGGGAGGGAGGGAGGGAGGGAGGAAGGAGGCTGTAGTCGGGGAAGACAGAGGAAGAGGAGGAGGAGGAGGAGGAGGAGGAGGAGTGGTGGTGGTGGTGGTGGTGATGGTGGAGAAAATCCTCATCAGCTTTGCCACGAGATGAGCTGCTCTCCACTGATAACAGGCGGCATTAGCACAAGGGAGGCAATGCACTCCGAGCCTGGAAACAGCAGACTCACGCTGACGGAGGCATTCCAAACCGGCCAAAATTATTCATAAAACCGGTCCCTAAAAGCAGAGTGCATATGGATGGCGCAGTCCCAGAGGGCAGAGATCATCCTGGACACGTGTTTTCTCATTCCTTCTTTCTCCCACATCGTCCTGTATCGCAAAAGCAGGAATCAGCTGACTTTGCATGGGCATGGATCTCAGAACAAACAGACCTGTTTTGGGTTGTTGGTGAGAAAACAGGGGAAAACCTTTCCTATTCACAAATATGGATCATTATAAATTCTGTTTTGGGGTGGATTTTCCCTCGAGTACACTAAGTCCTTAATCTGATGCAACGCTTCTTTGTTAGAAATTCTGCAGTGGGTGGTCACAGAGTTTTTCATTTGACTGATTAACCTATCACAGATCAGTGGTTTCTCAAGGACACTGAACTTCAAAAAAAGGGGCAGTGCACCAGATTTTACATGTTAAATTTACAATGTAAACATGTGAACTAGTACTAGTTTGACCGTAATTATCTGGGTTTGGGGATTACAAATTACAAAAAAACTCAAACTAAACAGAAACCCAGGCTTGGGGTGTGGAGTTTGAAAGACCTGAGCATTTACAAGGCAGGGAGGGTGTAAGAAAGGACGCTATATAGAGAGAGCATTATGGGAAGGGGACAGGAAACAGCATTTATGAAGCTTTGTTACTATGCCTCTACTGCCCCTCAGCAAGGAAACACTGTCCTGGGAAACAAAGAGGGATTTTTTTTTTTGTTTGTTCTAAAAGAAGCCTCATATTATAACTTCAGATAAACTCAAAACCCAGAACCAGGACTGTGGATTTTTTCCCCCGTCTCTTACATTAGAAACATGTTACGGAGGGACCGTCATAAGGGATGTCTCTCAAAAGTCCTCTTTATGAAAGTGCAGTATTAAAGTAGCGATGTGTATTGTGTACTAATCACATAATGTATTAAGACTCAACAAAAAAAAAGTGAACACTGACAAAATAAACTGCACAAATAACAAAAAACGACCTTGCCCTTTTTTGAATATGAATAAGTTTTAGCAGTCCTTGATCTTGTCCTCTGTGTTTCTCCATCAGAATCTCAAGGGTCGGGGTGGGATTTACATCAATATATTTTGTTTAAGTAGTCTTGTGTTTCAGAGAGGGGTGTTGTTTTCGGTGTGATCAATATAAAACCCCCAGTGGTTGTCAATGAGATGTCGGCCTCACACTCTGACCTCAACTTGCCCCATTTCCCTAGTGAATCGGTCACTTTATACAGCTGCACACAGGCACGGCAGCAGACAGCAAACTCCCAGCCTGTTGCTGCTTATGCTGATGGGCAACGCACAGCATGTCGAGACTGAAAATGTCTCGTTTAGGAAGGAATTGCATAGAAAAGCCACTTGGGTCATCAAGTGCACAAAGTTTTCATTAAAGTTTATGAACATTATTAACATTGATTGGTTTAGCACTGTGTAGTTAGAATTATTTCAACACCTACACACATCTTATGTAATGTTAAATCCAAGGCTAAGCTTTCTCTTGTTTCGCAGAGTTTGGGAACAGCTTTGAAGTCGCTGTTGTCAAACCCCGCTGAGATCTAAAGGCCCACACTCCAGGTGAGTCAAATAAGTCACCTTTGTCGCAGTCTCCATGGCAGCTCACCCAAACCTGTCCCCTGTCGAGTGTGTGTCAAAGAGTGAGACAAGATCTGCCCTAAACATATTAACATTACCTGATTAATACTCGGCTTTAAGTGGACCCGTTGAAATTTTAAACACCCCTGCTAAACGATCGACCTGCTGTAAAGAGCAACGTGGCAAAGTGACGGAAAGATGGATAAATAAAACTAACAAAGATGAGTCAAACAGTTACTTTATTTATGTTCAGGTAAAAACATGAACCTGATGCAGTAAATTATTGCAGATCTTAGAAACCAGCACATGAACGATTGGGCCAGGAGAACATACAGTGGCGCCCTCCCCTGGCCACAGACTGCAGGTGCACACCACAGTTTGTTCCAAGCCAGCAGTGCAAAGAAAAAAATAATAATCAACTACAGCAAGAAATAAAGACAATATAGAAAATTAAAAAAAAAAAAAAAAAAAGGTAAAGCAGACATTCCCACCTCAAACAGGGTGTGAAACTGCATATAAACTTTATTTCATAAATGAACTTGAAATGCTATCTGGCCATGAAACGATAAAATGCGACCAGCCAAATTTTGTGCCCAGCTACATTATGTGTTGAGGGTTGCTCAGAGCTTGGTCTACCAAGATAACCCTACACATCCGGTAGGGCCCAACAGAAAGACACAACTCTATCAAAATAAGAGCAAAACAAATTTACCTGATCAACACATTGGTTACAACTCTTCATTTGAGCTGAAGCTCTCTATAATAAAGGAGGCCAGAACACAATCTCAACTTGGGTAGAAGGGAAAAAAAACAAAACAAAACAAACAAAAAAAAAAAAAGATAATATGCGCTCACCACTACCATTCGCATTCAACCAACTGCAACTCTCGTTTCCACAACTTGAAGCAAAGACACACGGGGGGGAAAAGCCGAACCAAAATGCAACACACAAACTGGGGCCAATATAATACAGAACAAAATGCGAACAGACGAACCGAAGGGAAGAGACATGAGAACAAAGAGCTATTCTATCAAATGTGTAGAATGAGCAAAGTCTGCAAATTTGTCTGTACAAATGATCTTTGGAGCTAAAGTAAACCTAGCTTGCTCGATGGACCCCCCCTCCCCCCTCCCCTCCCCACCCCTCCCCTCCCTCCCCGACACCAAGTGACGTTGTCCACCACTCTGGAGAGGAGACATCCCTTTTTTAAATATCACATAGCAATGCAATTTAAAATGTCACCCAGATGTTTTCATCTTTTTTTAACATTACTCAACTACTGATATAAGTTTGACTCTCTCTTTTTTTTATATTTTAAGTTCTGTGAGTCATGGAACACCTTTCCATTTTTTTATTTTTATATTTTTTTTGAGAGACAGGGGCAGCAAATATATATTTAAAGTCTTACTTTTTCTGCAAGCTGCTTTCTCTAACAAGAAGGCTGTACACGTAGCCTTAATGTATGTGATTACAAAAAAACTAAGAAGGAAGTCATGATTTCATCAGTCGCTGTAGAAGGCATTTGAATGTGAGATGTGAAGAGATCAGGAAAGGTGGAAAGACTGCTGGCCCTCGCGAGCCGCAATCAACAGTTTCTCTCGCATGGTCTCTATGCTGGAGTAGTCAGGCAGCTTCAGGTAGTTGACACAGGTCATGACTGAGGGGAGGAAGTCATCCGGGTTCTCTGTCGACTCGAATGTCTTCCTCACAATCGTCAGAGGCGGATTTAGGCTCCGGAAACCTGAGACACAAAAGCAACAACACCAGGTGTCAGGCACACATATAGCACAGACCGGCTTCACATTTTACACATTCGTGTCAGCTCAAAAAATATATAATTTTGGCTAATGCCAATCAGGGATCTCCTTAGGTAGTCAGACACTACTATTTAGGAGTGTTTCCATCTGTCCTGCTTTGATGCATTTGATGAGTTTGTGTATGTGAGGCGACTCACCTCCGACAGGCAGTCTGGGGCTCCCTGTGACAAACTGCAGGAAGAGTCTCTGCTGCTCTGCATCGAAGCTGCTCAACACCTCAAACAGGAACCGTACGGCACGGCTGCAAAAACATGGCATGAAATACACGTGTCAGGAGTTCAAAGTTTACTTACACTTACAGTGTATTATGTTGAGTAATAAAATGTAGACTGGACCCCTATTTTATGGTACTCTACACTAAATAAAATGACTTCCACTTTTTGATGGTGGTAAACTGGTACAATCGACCATTATTGGGTCTCATTATAGGTAAACTCTATTGGCAAAAGCTAAATGACTGAGGTTTATGTGACTGTTGGTATTTTGAGGGCAGCTTTTTCCCATTCACAAGAGTTTTCAAAAGCATGATTGGTTCAATGGTCTCACCTGTCATGTGTGTAGCCGTGGTCTGGCCGACAGCACTCCATCAGCGTCTTGACATCCCACGTCTCTGACTTACTGCCACACAGCAACTGGTCAAGCTACAGCAGGAGAGGAGGGACAATCAACAATTAAATAACTTATCCTATAAGTTAGACTAATACATACACACAGACAATGAAACAAAGTTTCAAACTCTCAACACTGTAAACAATGCCTCATTATGGTTAAATACTACTGACTAATGGATCAACCAATTCTCTATTTTTTAGAACGATTGCTCAAAACTTAATGTACTTGTAAATGTTTCTATTGTTTGCCATCATACAGTAAATTGCCATGAATGACTGAGACGAATGAAAAACAAAACATTTGCTTACCTCCTCTGGATAGAAATACTGCAGGTGATGCAAGGGGAAGACTGACTCAAACCCTTCCCTGAAAGACTCAAATTGTCTGGACACTCCTTCATTTAGAGTCCAGTACACCACCAACTGGAGGGAAAGAGAGAGTGGCAAAAAACAAAACAGAAAAGATTAACCTTAAGAGGAACAATATTAAGACTTACAAAAAGTATAAAACAGAGTGACAGTTGGAAGAAAAACTGCATCACATACCCTGAGGTATTCCTCCAGGTTGTAGATTGTAACTGGGACGTCTTTGCCGCCCTTCTTCAGCTCAATGTTCGGGAATCCTGGAAGGGTGAAGTCCAAACCCAGGTCCTCCACTGAGCAGCCGTTCATGTTCAGGCTCTCCAGTGCCTGCTGTAGGGTCTCCCTCGTCTGTTGCTCACGCACACAGGCCAACAGTTAACAAAGAAACAGATGGAAAAACAGTGAGGAAGACTTGCTTCGCAAATTAAACTGGCATCATCAGTACCGGGAGGTGCCCAGAACCACACTTGGGTACCAATGCATTAAAACAGACTGAGCTGTGCTTTACCTGTGATCGGTCCTGTTCCAGCCTCTTCTTCTGGCGGATAATATCCTCCAAGTGCTGGATGGACTTGGCCACGCCAGGATCAATGTTCACCAGGTCATGGGAGCTTATCGACATTTCGTGCCGTAACATCCACTTATAAAATGGCAGACCCAGGGGCAGGTCCAGCTGGGAAAAGGAGCAGGAGTAGAGTGGTTCAGATATTCAGTTAAAATAAAAACACATTTGGCAACACAGTTAGACCGTACAGGTATCGAATGTCAAGCAGACACACTGATTGCACCTGAAAGCTCTTACTACAGCATGTCTAAATACGATTAATTTAACACAGGCCAAAGAGCATCCCTAAACGCTATGCTGAAAATATGAGTCTATTAACAAATAATAGAAGTTGTTACCAGTCTGAAGTCCATAATGGCTTTGGCCATTAGCTTTCCTAAGAAACGGAACTTCATTTTGATTTTGGCTATGTGTGCTGGTTTGGTTGTCCTGCCGAAGGGAACAGCAAACAGTCCTCTGGAGCTGAACATGTACTTTGTTCCCTCTTGGCTTCCTGTTGGGGCAGAGACACAAGTATGGTCAGAGCAAGTCTGGTAAAATTACTACCAGAACACAAACATTTATATTTACATTAAGTGCAATCATAGAGTGAAAATTATAATCATAGGCCCATCATTGAGGACATCCCTACAATGCATATTTGACTGCAAGGTAATTTTACCTGTGTCTGACCACAAAGTACATACTATCTCAAACACGTGATCAGTGTGGGAAATGAATACCTCATTAATAAATAATTTCCTGTGTTCTGAGGGTTTATATTTGGAGAGTCAAATGTGGTACCTTTAGGATTGGCCAGGGTGACCTCTTCGCCCCTCCACAGGCCGAGATCAGCCCGCTGGAGCTCCTGAGACACCAGAGCGTAGAACTCCAGAGTGGGGCCGAGACCTGTGCCAACCTGAGAGAAGACAAAAATTAGAATTTCTGCTGAAAAAACCAAGTGAAGAGCATTTTACTGCACCAAAGTGCAACTCATGATTCAGTGTTGACATAACAGATAATGCAGGTACCTCGTTCTCATACTGAATCTCCAACATTGCCCTGGAGCTGCCAAGGTCCTGCATCACAGACTCCGCCTGTTTTAGCAGCTCATCGCGGTTTATTGTCCTCTGAAAACGCAAGACAAGGGAGGAAAGAATTTAGGCTGAAGTTGAGTCCAAAAAAAAAAAAGACATAGATACAGATTCCATTCAGATACAAAGCAAACTAATGACAGATACACTGATGGCTGTATTCTATTAGCCGCAACAGTACAACAGTTCATTATGGCAACACAATGCACCTTCTTCCTGTCAAGACGTGGTGCAACTCTGCTGTCCTGAGAATCTGATTGGTTGATCTCAGGGTTTGTGTCTAGTAGGCGTTGCATGGCTCTGTCGCGATCAAAGGCAGTTACGTAGAATAACATCTGCCGGGTGTCAAAGGGGAAGAAGAACGGACTGTAGAGAGAGAAAGAATAATTATGTGAGAACAAAGCCATATTAGCCAAACACATCAACACCAATATCAATTTTGTAGTCAAGCTGTACAATTCAGGTTAAAGATCAGATTCCAATTCCTCTTTTTGGTCAAACGTATGAGACATTTACCATGTCTTTCCAAGCTCAATGAGCCAAGTAGGGATGTTCCCCGTCATGATCACCAGCGGGTCTTGTAGCTGACGGTTAGCTTTGGCTGTCAGCTTACTGTTAATGAACTCACTGGTGGGGATAATTTCCTTACACACAGCATTCTGCAAAACAACCAAAAATATTCATGTTACATTTTATGTCATGAAACTATGAACAATATTGATTGAATGAAGGTCTGGTACAATACAGATAAAAACCATAACTCTGGACATTGTTTTCATTTAGTAACTGAAGCAATATCATCTGTATATATGCATCTGTATATATTTATACAACTATTCCCAACTTTTCACAGCTATACAAGTGTTAAATTGCGTGACCGAAAACTTTGGAGTCCTCATGTTCACACCTAATCTTCATCACCAATTTTAAAAGTGAGATAAACAAGGCAACTTGGACAGAAATTAACTGACTACAAGTCCCTGCGTTCCTCTTGTAATTATTTGGAAAAAGACTTACATCATACAAGTAGAACCAGTATCTACTGATGGAGTGCAGGACCCTCAGCAGCAGGTTGACCTCTAAAGAGGGGTCATCAAAGGTTATGGTCTCTGGTGGCTCCGTAGTGAGGTATGTCTCTAAGGGATTGATGACACTGGGACACACACCATCTGGAAGTGATCGGAACCAATGTTAGTAATGAAGTTGACATTAGAGATTCAGACTTGTAAGAAATAGACCATGAGAAGCTGTGTGATTTAACACGGATCATGCTTAGAATCATGCTTGATCCAGTCACTCAACAGCTTTTTGATTTGTAAACATAAGTAGGAATTGCCCAATTTGTCAAAGCTAGTTTGCAATATTGGACCTAGTTTGAGAAACCTTTCCCTATGAGATATTTAAGATTCTTACCATGCCACAGCTCATCCTGCTTCTTGGCGTTGCGAGGTGAGGTTTTGGTGGGAGCAGTCTGGGCTCGGCCCCTCTTTCCACCCACAGCGTCTTTGCTGCCATCCTCGTCCTCTCTCACAGGCTTATACCTGTCAGGAAATAAGATGGGACATTTAGTCTCTGTATGCTTTGACGAGCATGTACGTCAGCTTTCACATCATAAAATATGTCTCATTTAAACCTTTTACCTTTGTGACTCTGGGTATCTGAACATTTGAAGGAGTAACTCACTAATTAGCACTAAGGCTAATAACCATTTCCAATTTCAACCAGTGTTGTAGTACAGCACTTCAAAGTGCATCTCAAAAACATTCCATGGCTAGACACCACTAGGGTATAAATAATGAAAATGTTTTTTGCTCTTTTCTAACTTTACTGACCCTTCAAGGGCTGGCTAATGAGATTCAAACAACCAAATCCTCTTTGGTTTCAAAAGGGACAGTGGAGGTTAAGAAAGATGCAAGACACAGAACAGAAAAAAAAAAGGAGGCACAAGACACTTATACATACATAAAGTTTACAGAGAAATAAAAGGCATTTTTACCATATTGTGTGCGTTTTAGTCCAGATGCCAGCTCGACCAAGTGGGTTAGCCTCATCATCTGTCGACTCCCTTTCTTCTTCTGCCTGCAGACTGTACTGCCTTACAGCCTGGTATACTGTCATATTGTAAGGTAGCAAGTGGTCACCAATGTAGAACTGTAGTCTGTGACGCACACTGCCAGAATTCAGGAACTGCGCCGCCTGGGTAACCAACACATTACATACTGGTATTACATACACGGTTTATTGATACTACTGAAGTGGTAGTAGGTTTTAGCTCTCAATACACATCACGGGATTAAGTGTGTACACATTAAAAGAGGAGCCTTATTTCGCAGGAACATTATCACGTACCAGTGATTCATCTATTTCATCATCTGAACCGTCGTCATCACTGTCTTCATCCTCTTCTCTGATTCGGCCGTACCCTGTACGGACAAGATTTCAAGTTAGCAACCCAACTGAAAAACATGAAATAACCCCTTCTAAGAATGGTTAAAATGACAATTTTTGGCGTTTGGAAAATGTGCAAGGTTGAACGGGTGCCTTAAGAGAATTCAAATGCCAGCTTCAAGCACACTTAACATAACTCGTCCCTGTTTTAAGGAGCTGCTGTATTTAAAAGGAGGCATGTGGTACTCTACAACCTCTCCAAAGCTAATTGAACAGTCCCTCACCTCTGACAACAAGATATCGCTCAATGGCTTGCACAAGAGCCAAGGGGTCTATCTTCACAGGGCCGCCTTTCCACTGTTTAACATTAGTGCAATCTGGGTGTCTCTGCAGCTGACACTTGAGCTGATGTGTGTTGAAGAACTTCAGCGCCTGAGAGCCCCTGGAGAAATACATTAAAAAACATGTTTTTAAAAATGTACACAAAACAGTATAACTGAACATAAGTGTTTAAATAAAAAGTCAGTAGTTTGATCAAAAGATCAGACCTGCTGCCATTGCCATTGCCACTGGGGAAATCATGCACTTTAACAGGGAACTGCTCCATTTGGCTCAGGCAGCTGTTCATTTTGTGCACCAGTGCCAGGTAAGGCCCATTCTCTATTGGGTCCAAACGACCTACAGCCTCCATTCCTGGAACCTGCAATTCAAACAGTAGGAGGAAGAGAGATTAAAATTATATTCTCAATATTTAGATTGCCAAAGTCATAAAAAATATTTGACATTATACAGTAATTCAACGTGTTATCGTCTCTCACCGGACAGCCAGCGAACACGTGGAGGAACCTCTTGAGTCGCACGTCACGGCTGAGCAAATCCCTGTCGTTGTTGGAGGTCAGGTAGACCAGGAGCTGCTTCACCATCCCACTGTGCTGGATCTCAAATGACGACACATCAGATTCTGATACAATACTGGAGATCTCCACCAGGCACTCCATACCACCGTCCACCTGGGAAAGGGGAACATCACGTCATCAGAAAAATGTCTCAGTACTGGCGTGTAACATTACTTTATACTGAATAAATAAATAAAATTTCTGTATCTCTCTTATGTTTCTCTATTTGTCTACCTTGCATTAACAGGACCTGATGAAGGTTTGAAAGTTACCAGTTTTATCAATTTCAATTTGAAGAACAACATCTAAAACAGCAACACCTGTAAATTTTGTTATCTTATGCTTGGTGTTTAATAATGGGGGAGTGTATGTTTTACCTGCAGGTTGAGCTGCTCAGTGGCTGTGCAAAGTCTCTGGAGTACATTGAGTGCAGGGTTGCTGCCATCCACATTTTCAGAGTTGAAGTAGCGCTCCACAAACTTACTTGACTGTTCTTTGATCCAGGCCTTTATTTTGTCTCTGCAAAGACATCAAAAAAAACATTTGACTGATTACATGCAGTGCTGACTGATCATACTGCATTAACACCACACAATAATCACAAGAAAATGTGTGATTTGGATGATACAGGAGTGGGAAATAGGGAAACTTTCTACATTAACTCTCATTATCATACCTGTTATTTGAAATTGAGTCCTTGGGAGGTGCCCTTGCCAGGCCACTCACCCCTGCTGTGCGCGAGGGCTCTGAGTTGGCATTGTTGGTCTGGGCACCCAGTTTTCCCCAGGTCTTGGGATTAAGACTGGCCAAAAAGGATGATTTTGGTGACTGAGTACTGGTAGGGCTCTTGGCTGTAAAGAACCCAAAAGGTAGATTAGGAAGGTTACCTGAGAATATATCTAAGTACTTAAAAGGAATCATTGATAAAGCTGTCAATGCTAAACAATTCAAATCTGCCACAAGTTACAGAACAGCAACAAAATCTGTGGTCGATCTTGTAGTTTAAAAAATGATTCATCACTCATCACACAATACAAATGCAGTGATACAAAATACATTAAATAGTTATATAAAAAGAACTTAATACATTTGTCAGCATTCATTTTCTGATGCTATTTCTTTGAGGTGTGTTCTGGATAAAAGCTGGGCCTATATTGGAATATTCATAAATTCTGTAGGAGTAGATGTAGATCTGTTTGAAGCCCAGAAGTTTCTTTCATGTCCCTGTTTCTAGTGGTGATCACTCTCTCCCACACACACACTTACCCTGATTGTCTACTTTATCATCATCTCTTGGTGGAGAGTATTTGGGCCTTCTGGGCCCTCTTTTAGGTAGCCGTTTCCTCTTTAGGACATCACTTAACCGCCTTGTTAGGGGAGAAAGTAATTAACATAATGCTCTTGGGTGTAAAAAAATAAATAAATCAGCGCATTGTTATTGTAATGAATTCATTACAACAACAATGCGCACATAAAAATACATTGATAAACAGTAGCATACATGAATTACTGTATAAACACACAAATGCTGTCTAGTTAGTTGTCAAAATTAGCTCCAGCTGCTTTTAGGTGGTTCTGCAATTTGTGGTTATGAGCTTAGTTTCCAGTGTAATACTGGATTTCTGTGCCAGAAATTTATTTTTTGAAACAATTCCGTAAAACAGCCAAACCAAAGCCACACATGGCCACATACTCACCCCTGTGGGCTGAGGTCCAGTGAGTCATCCATACTGTGCTGGAAGCTGGGTGAGCCCAGATCAGGAGTTGCATTATTAGCAGATGTGGTGGATGCAGTGCTGATGGTTGTAGTGCACAAACTAGCAGTACCACTGGGGCAAGCCTTGGGAGGACTAGTGACTAGAAAGCTCTCAGACTCTGACAGGTTCTTCACCTGGTGCATTACACCTGGAAAAGAAAGGAGAAAGACCGACACTATAAATTGTCTAATGCCTTAAAAAAAAAAAAAAAAAAAAAAAAAAGTCACATGGATCTGGCTAAGGACTGTGGTTCATTGTAAAATGCTGGCAATGTAAGGAATAATGCACTGGAAAGGAAATACAAAGGAAAACACTGGCAGCAACATGACTTTTCCATGGGATTATACACTACCTTCTCTTCTGAAATAAACACTGAAGACATCAGGCAGCTTCTGCATGAGAATCTCAGCCATCTGCAGAGAACCCACTACAATCTTCAGGTCCTGGCTGGATAGCATGGAGGCAATGTGACTGTGGAAATAAAAATACAAAAATAGATATACATGTATTTGTTTTTAAGTCATTAACCTTATTTATGACAACCTTCCGATCTTGCTTTCATGACCCAGCCAGGGCTGTGGGCTGTTTTTAAACACTGTTACCTGGACACAGCATGGTTCCTCAACACATCCTTCAGCAGCTCTGCATCAGCAAAGTAGATGATCCTGAGGATGGCTCTAAGGCACTTGTGTCTGACAGCAGGGCCAGCCGATGAGCTGTACACCTCATACAAGACCCCAAACAGAGTTTTGATAAAGCACTTTGCCAGCTCAGGGTCCTCCTTCATCAACTGCGCTCGTGCATCTTCTCGACGAACCTCCTGGTGACTCCCTGGAGACAGACAGTAAACAGGTCAGGTTTATTTCTTCAACCACACAGCAACTATTACAGCTCAGCCGTCACTCAGCGGATAAGCTAGGGAAACAAAGAAAATAACTGACATCCACTTATCCAAGTTCAAGAAATGGGCAAAGTAGCAAGAATCAGCGTGACAAAAGGTCAACTGACTTGCACTTGGTAAATCCATGGTGATTAACCAGATTATACAATGACAACAAAATACTATAGTTGCTGTAGTGATCTGCATTACCTGTATTTGGGTTGGCAAGGGGATTTGGTTTCCTCTGGATACCGCGTGCTGTTCCTGTGTCTTCATTGATCTGCTGCATAGAGTTGAAGTCAATTGTGTACACACGGCCCAGGGTTGACAAGCTGATCTCATCCTCCCCGTTCTGGTGGGCTGTCTGTAGCGCAAGATAATCACCAAATACCCCCAAAATCAGTATCACAAACGGATAAGCCCCACATTATTGTGTGTATATATGTATTGAGAGATGCTGACACACTGTAGATAGATTGAAGGTTGTTGCGTAATGTAATGCAACATTTTAAAGAGGCAATCCATTATTTATCTTTCTTGTAGTGTAACAGACGTCCAGAATGACAGACCAGAATATATTCTAATATTTTAACACGGATTGATTTATTGAGATAAATTGTATTGTCATAATAACGTATCACAACAGAGATCTCTAGCAATGATGATTTCAGAACAGAGATGCATTTATACCTCAATGATGCGGCTGTCAACGCGGTTGTAAGGATGCCACAGTCCCCGGTCGTCCCTCCACTGCCAGATTGCTCCCTCTGTTGTCTGGGCACTGCCCTTCTTCAGCATTACATCAACTGCAAAGATGCCCTCTCTAGGCAGGCAGGGCATCAGCTCACTGTAAGAAGAAGAGGGATTTCAGAAAACTGTTAAATCTAATATTAATTTAATGTGAAATGGGTTAGATTTTTTCCTTGTCCTTTCAGTAAAACTGGTAAAGTATCATTGTCAATGGACCTTTCTTGTTGGCAGCATGATTTACAGGAAAGGCACCCCTAAATACCGAAAATGGCAATATTTTTGCCATATTGCCCAGCGTGATCTTAACCAATACGATACTGAACAGAAGGCAGGCAAATAGATTTTACCATATGAGGGAGGTCAGCTCATACAGCTCTTGGGGGCTCCGGGGTACCAGTTCAATCTGCTCCTGGCAGCTGCCATTGGATGCACCACATAAGAGGAAACGCAGAGTTTCTGCTATGTCTGTTTAGAAAAAAAAAAACACAAAGACATTTCTGCTATTAGTTGCCCTGTTGCATCTTCAACACATGATATCCCTAGACTACAGCTAAAAGTCTGTTAAGACAAAGCTAATTTTAGAGGGAGTCAATGAGATGGGTTGATGTGAACAGACATGAATTTGGTCTAGATGGTGAAAATTAACTGCAGAAGTTAAAAAGTAGTAACTTAATATTCCATTTAGTGGGTACAACAACTCCCTGTGTAGTAAGTGTGTATGTTTATACATCTGCATAACAGAAATGACAGGGGGGCAAGTAATACGTGAGTGGCAAGTGTGTGACCCATTGATGCGTGTGTGTTAGGGTTACTCACTCTGCTTCATAAGCTGGACTGCCAGGCACGGGCAGTTAGAGCACATAAGGGAAAACATGCGCACAACCATGATAAACATCCCCGAGCTGAGCACAGGAGGGGTCACTACCAGAAGCTGCTGAATGTTTGTCAACAGGTCCCGTGAGGCCACCTCTTGCAGCAGGTTCTGTTGATTTAAACAAAGACACATACATACACATTAGCTGGAAAGTTGGATAGGAGATAACACAGAAAGTCCTAAAAGTAAATTTGCGGTACAAACCTCTTCATGTTGAAAGTTGTCCACCAGTCTGGCAAAACAGAGACAGGTGCTTTCGACAGATTTTTTATCCTGAAAAAGAGTTGAATGAATATAGCCATTAGTGAATCTTTACAATAGATAACACACAAACGAAAAACTGAAATATTGATGTGAATTGAGTGTATGTGTATACATACATACATACAAACAAACAAACACAAGTGAGTATTTTATGTTTATATGAGTGCTGGCAAAAACGAAACTTGTGTGTCTACAACATTCAGCTATCTGACTTCTAAACTGTTTCTACATTAATAACCTGCTTCAGCTACTATTGATATCTAAATGTTACATTAGAAACTCCTCCGACAACTTCTACAAACTGAGCCCAAGTAATAATATTGCAAACTCTTGGGACTCTAATTGTAGAACCAGCTACATCTACTGGGTACAACCTATTGATGTTTGATAAACTGGATTGCAAGACAGTTGTTCATGTAAAGTGAACTATGTACAATAAAAAGCAGACTCATTTTCTAATGATTGACGAACACTAGTAAAAAAAAAAAAAAAAGGTCAAACTTGTTTTCACAATAATCTGCATTTAAATTGATAACAGTTTGCTTTTAAAAAGTCATCAGACAAGGCACCCTCACCAAGCCATGTTCCTTCTCCTACTTCATGCATTTAAGATGATGGCTGAATGGCAATAAATGTGAATGTGTCCTTTTGACAAACATTTAGCAAGTTAGTATGAATAGTATAAATTATTTCAAGACACATCAAACACAGGCCTTGCTCATTATTGATGATGTGGAAAAAATACCCATGTGTTATTTCAACTTTATTTCTGGAATGTGAAACTTGTTCCAAGAGGAACATTACTAAGCACTTGTGTGTTTTATTTTATAGTTCATCCATCATCTGACATGGGAAACATTTACCTGGTGTGTGAGTCTCTGAGTCAACAGTGGCAGCGAATCAGCAACAAAGTGGAACTCATCTGGAGTAATGCTCTGGCAGCAGTTGGCTGCAATGGCCAAGGCATTCCTCTGAGCATTGATGCTAAAGAACTCTAGGTAGAGGAGGCAGTCAGCGAGCCCACTCTGTGAGGGATGAAATCACAACATTATTACGGTGTATAATTGTGGCAAACGGAGACAGGAATTTTTAAAGACAAAAAGACAAGGGCAACACTTACAGCCTGCAAAATGGCTTTGCTGTGTCGCCTTGACAACATCTCCAAGGCAGTCAATGCCTGCTCAGCTACGTCAATGAATTGGATCACCTGAAGCTGCAGAAGGCAGACAAGAAGGTGAAACAAGGCATTAGCACATCAAAAGGCCACCATTGCGAATTAACAAGCGATTAGGGACAGACTGAAACTGCCGTGTCTTACCTTCTGCAGGAAGACAGGAATAGCATCGACCACCACAGCAGAGGATCGAGGGAGTGCCTCCATCATATATGTGAGTGCTCGGGAGGCATGATTCATCTGTGTGCAAAAATCAAAAAGGCAAACATAAAAAGCAATGGTATTACAAAAATGAAAGAATCAAACTAAGGGGAACCACATTTAGAGCAAAGTTTATTATACTCACAATATCGAAGTTATGCTCCATTTGTAACAGTGTAATCTGTGAAAGAGAGTTATGGGTTAATAATATGGAGTCAGGTAAGTGGGAAATATCACAGACAACCCAGCAAATGTGGGTTGCACATATTACCTACACCTAATGTGTAGCTGAGGCATAGCTGCAAAATATACAGGACAGTATAATGGAGAAGTTAATGACCAAACAAAATAAGACTAACCAAAGCGGGCACCACACTCTTGACAGGGAATCCACCAAGTGTTTCCTCATTGCCCATTACCAGCAGCTGGCACATCTCGATGGCGGCTTGGAGCTGCTGAGACTCGTCACCCGTGGCCTGCAGGCCCTGTAGTAGCTGCTGAGCCTTGGAGCCTGGAAAGAGGGGGGTAGAATTTTTCAGTTATTTAGAGCATGAAGAACATTGAAGGGTAAGAAAGTTATACTCACTGGCTCCACTGCCTATAGTCCTGTGAAACAGCTGCGACATGCGGGGTCCCAGGGGCCCAAAAAGATGTGGGGGGAGACCCCTGGCCTCAAGTAGGGCTATAGGGACAAACAGCAAGGTTTAGAGAGCAACTATACAAAAGGTCAAAATGAGAGAACAGTTTATCAAGTCTTGATACCTAAAGCAGGTAGCATATGTAGCATATAGCATGTGTACATTTATGTTTTTGCCCTATAATATAGTGACACAGTCACTATATCACAGTCTACTCAATGGTGAATTTTTATCAGGGTTTGACTGAAGGAAAAAAAAAAAGGGAGGGATTGACATACCTTGAAGCCTTCCCATTTCAGAGTCATCAGACTCACTCTCTCCAGAGGTGGTCATGCCCACTGCTCCAGCAACTGAGCTTGAAGCTAGACACAGAAAGCAAGAATGATTGTGAAAAGTGAAACAGTAAAGAAGGAAATCAGTCTTTCAAGGTTGGGTGCCTACTTTCTATTAAAATCATGCCATGAGGAAACAGCATATTTAAAAAAAACAACAACAAAAAAAATGTAGTGGAAAATTCTTAATCATGCACAGATTAAAAAGCCTATAACAAGAACAGATGTTCTACTGTCAAACGAGAATTGAAAAAGTGGCGTGATAGGTACCTGAAGCCCCTTGTGATGCCTCATCAGTGCGAGCGGCTGACGAGTTGGCCCCATCCTGGTTGTTGTCGGAGTCGGCCATTTTATCCTGTCGGCGAGCGTCGGCTGCCCCGCGCTTGCCCAGGCCTGAGCCCCGCCGACTGTGATATGAGAAAAAAACATATTGATAGTATGAGGGACAGCAAAGTAATCTGCTCTAAGTCAAATGAATACACAGCAGTGGTTCTCCTGGATATTTATTTTTATGCTATTGTAAATTTGGTCATACAAAAGAATGAGAATCAAAACTAAGATGCAGCAAGACTCTGTGTGTTGCTGTTTTAACAAATCAGTCTCTGTAGCCAGAAGCTTTAAAAGTTTAAGATGTTGGTAGTTTGAACGCCATCCCCCATACATAATATAAGCGTAGCTTAGTGAAACAGCAACAGTTTAAGAAGCAGTAATATATCAGATCTAACCCGGTATTACCAGAAAGTCAACATAAAAAAGGAATGAAGCAAAAACCGAAATAATGGGAGACCTCCTGGTAATATCCATATTTGGGGCCAATGGATGACTCTAAATTGTTACAACAAAACTTTGAGAGGGTTAGGGTTAGACAGAGACAGCCATCAGTGCTTGATTAGTGCTATGAGTTTGATATTGTTTAAAGGGTAGCGTAGGCAATTTATCTTAGAAGCATTTTTTGTTATGTTTGCTAAAATTCTCTTTAGATCCCGACAGCAATCAATAAATCAAATGTTCTGACACAAAAAAGAAGAAAATCCGGTATCTGTGGCTGTCGCCACCTCACCTGTCTGTTCTTCTATGTAACTGTACATGACTGGAGTCTTTCTGAGCCGTAACGTTTCCGCAGTTAGCTCACACTATCTAGTCAGCAATAAGTTACAGCATCAAACTCAATTTTCAATAAAATTTACAAACATATTAACATGTTGGCTTGACAGCTGTGAGTACTTACAAAAGCCATGTTCATTGTTTGTTCATTATGATAATGTTAGGTCTGTTCTTACATGTAAATGAGACATGAGGTAGTTGGATATGGTTAGCGTAGATAACGACGTGCCACAATCCTCTCAACGCTCTCACATACACACTATATACATAAAATATGTATGTATCTATGTATATACAGTATGTCTATGTGAGAGAGCGCTGGAGAGGGGGAGCACAACGAATCATTGTATACCCCACATTGTTGCGATATACAGTCAGGCAGTGTGAATTCATGTGTTTTGGTTTTGGGGAAGGCCTGAAGGGAGCGGTGTGATTTTTTTCAGTTGGAGACTTTCAAACTATAGCTTCACTTGCTGGTTTCTGCACAGTTACATACCCCCGTTTTAAGCTCTAAAAAACATATAAGGTACACCTAGCTAAAACAAATGCCATCTAATATTAACAGTCCTGCAATAAATCCTACCATCGACAGGTTATAATTTTCAGTTTTTGTTTATACAATGTTGTGGTCATTTTGGAGGCTATAGTTTCTGGAGCTGCAGAACACTGAATTATACTAAGAAGTGTTCCTAATATTTAATCTACCCTCATTGGTGTGCACAAATCATGAAACTAAAGACTTTTAACTTTTTTTTTTTTTAGGCCTTAATGCACTACAGTCTACACCAAGTCCTTGCTGTCATTCGTACCTGGTGCTGGCACAGGAGCCCGTGGTCTTCTGGCGTGTGCTCCGCCGAAAGCTGGGGAGCTCTGCTGGAGGAGACTCGCTGCGCTTCTTAGTGGATTTCCTCAAACCTAAAAGGTGAAAAAAGACATATAACCCACCTGTGAACTAGGCACCAACATTGGTATGAAATTTGTTTGACTGAAATACACTCAATACAATTTAAATCAAAACCAGAGTGATGTTTTTGTTGATTTATAGGCCAGATGATATGAATCATAGGCTTCCATAACAAGTTTCAGAGAATATTTAGGTTGAATTATTGGCTGTGCTACAGCAATAGAAAACATCCCTCCATACCATGCCTATTGATCATAGTGTGTAAAACATCTTGCTCAATAAAGCTGACAGAGCAAAGATTGATGCTGAATGTTACTTTTCAATACAGTAAGGCTCCAGTGTTGGCTGTTTAAAGCACTGTCCCACTGACTAGATGAGTATTAATAGTAACCCAACCATGGCCCTATGACAGGGCAACCTTCATGCTGGATCTGTGACTCATAATTCAGTAGTACAAAAATAAACATTTTTAAACTTAACACCAAATGAATTAACAATATAATAACACTTATTGTGCTTCATTTGTCCTAACCTTTTAATTATACCAAGTCAAATATTATTCCCACACACACCTCAGCGCAAGTTTCCCAGAGATTCCTAATAAAGTTCAAATTAACTAGAGGCACTCACAAATATTTTCCTACTGTTTAGGCAGCAATAACATTACTTATTCAACATAATCAAAATGGCACTGTGAAATGGAAAGCCATACAGAATCACTAAACACAAGCAAACTGCACTGCATATGCTTACTCACCATTACAGCTGAAGGTAGTAAAATCTAAGTGTTAAAAGATATTAGGAGACTGACAGATGAAGACATTGAGAGTGAGAGATGAAGTTCTGTCCTTTTGATAGAAGCAGCTTATGAGTCCTTCCCTGCCCCTCAAACATACCCCTGGTCAGCTGGTGCGGCAACAAGCTAAGCCAACTTAGGAGGGGTCTCTCCATTTGGGCCTAGCACACATGGCACAGAGCCCACCTGAGTTTCTATCCGTTCACCTACCTAGAACAGCCTGACCCCACACTGACCTGAACAGCTTACACTCACTTCATCATACACACCACATTTCTACTATAAGATATCTGTATTTGGACTATTATCCTGCAATTTCCCCCCTCTGCTAACTAGAGGTGGTATCAAACCCTTAATAGTGTTTAACTGCTGACTAAATGGTGGCTGTAGCATTGCATATTGCTAATTTTCCAGTACCAAAGTTAGTTTTTCTTCCCAATGTCAGATATTGCCTGATTGAAATCAATGTTTATTTTATTGTCTAATGTACTTACAGACTTAGTGTTATGATATGGCAGTTTGTTTAAAGACTAAATTTAACACTGATGCATCTAAAGTTGACATATTTTGTCAAAGACCAAGTTCTTTATTCCCAAAGAAAAGTGTGTTTTTAATGAGCCAAGTATGGTGTCTGACAAAGTATCTTTGGTATTGGTACTAGAGCCCAACCAATGCATCGCTGATATTTACATTAATACAGGGGCTCATTATAGATGGGAGACCCTGTTTCCATTACATAGTTCGTCCACCAGAGAGCACTGACAAAAATGTAAGGTCTCTTTATGAAAAATAATTATGTTAATGAAAGAAATAAACTGTATCGAACCAGCTTTAACTGGTACCAAGCCTTAGCTTTCATACCGCTGCAGTTATTGAACAGTTTCTAACAATACTTAACCAAATTACATTAAGAACTGAATTAAATTGCTAACTTGACAACCTAACTACTAGCATAATCCCAAAACACCAGAATACATTTTGAGGACTTCAAAATGCAACCTCAACACCCAGTCACACAATTCACGAGTCCAGCCCTTGGATTAATAGTCAAGTCACAAATAGATTAACAATCTTAAAAACTATTTTTACAAAAAAAAAAAAAAAGAAATTCTGAACTGAACTCTTAGGAGTGTGTACTATACCTGCGAAATCATACATTTACTCCACACTGACAATTGAGCAACTAGCAGTATTATGTATGTCGCTATTTTCCAGGTTCAGGCTACTGGAATTTAAGTCCGAAATCTGAGCCAGTTTACCAGCTGAGTGAAGCCCACACTTACCACATGTAAACTAGATATGGTAGTATACAACAAACATGGTTTATTGTATACAGTGTGTGACCAACTGTTTTCATACAAGATACATGTAACAGTTACCCCAAATATATTTGCTCCCAGCGGTTTAGAGTGAAGTTCTGTAACTGATGCTGTGACGCTGATCAGGGGGTTCTGTGACATTTAATCCCAGAGGTGTAACCTCCATCCAAGCACACGAGAATACTGCACCAACTCTCTACAAGCCAATCCTAACCTTGTTTAAACCTAAATCTTTTATATAATTACAAATCCATTAAAGCAAATTCTTGCAGATACGTCCAACACAATACTCAACCTTTCCTAATTAAAAGAGGGATATATGAACTCAAATATGAAACACACGCACATATATACTTCTGAAATACTACTAAATAGTACTTAAGTGTTCTCTTAGAGTTGTAAAAGAGGTGTTACAGCTCAAACAGCGAATTAGAATAAGCGTTTCTATTATGATTAGAGACGATCAATACACAGGTAATGTTACTCACTTGCTAGTTTAGCTTGTAATCCTGATGGCCCAGGTTTGGAGGTCTCAGTTTTGGAGGATCCGGGCAAGGACAGTTTGGGTTTTGGCAGGTTGACTTTGGGGTTGAAGCGTGCTGCCCACTCAAATTTTGAAGAACTGGCAGTCTTGGCCTGCTCCTTGTCACGGGTACTACGGCGTGGGGAGGGGCTTGAAGCTGAACGAGAGCGTCGTGCCTTGGTCTGATCTTTTCCCTGTTTGACTCGGGCACCCTGCGTGGTGGCGCTGTTGGTGCCTGTGGTGGAGGAAGAGGAAGAGGTGGAGGCAGAGGAGGAGGAGTCCGTCACGTTGCTACACCCAGCTTTGGCTGAGGCGGCCGATTTAGACGCCAGCTTGGTGGGTTTTGCAGTTCTGCCCTCGGTACGATTGGGGAGGGGCCCAGCGGTGCTACTTAGACCGGGGAGAGAGTCCGATTTCTTCCGTTTCTGGATTGGTGAGGCCCCAGCGGCCCCGCTCTTCTTGCCCTGACCTCGACCTGACGATGCAGGTGGTTCTGAAGCAAGTGATCTTTTCTTGGACTTAGCTGGGCCTTTCTTGGTCTCTGAGGTATTGTCTCGGGGTGGTGGGAGCGATTTGGGCTTCTTGGCTGGGGTAGGTCCGAAGGTACTTATTTGGTCAGGAGCTTCGCTTCGCTTCAGCCCTCGGGTGCCTTCACTCTTTGACTGGTGGCCTGGTCGCTCTTGTTCAGATGTCCCTGCAGCCTCTGGCTCGTCTTGTAACACAAATGAAGCCACGGACAGTGTAAGACCGCTTCTGCTGGGGAGCAAGAGGGAAAGGAAACACCATCTTAAAAAAAAACTCAAACGGTGAAAAATGATGAATTACAATGCCACATTCATTGTACTCATTCAACAAAACCCAAAATGTACAATACTATACGTTCTTCTTCACTATGGATTTTACATAGTATGGCACTATTGGATAAAGTTCAAACCCTACATATATATATACACACACACACACACACACACACACACACACACACACACACACACACACACACACACACAATAAGCACCAAGTAGAGACGAGGGGTACCTTCTTGAGCTGTGCCCTCTGGACTGGCCAGTGGCTGAGCTGGCTGTGGCTTTGGAAGCCTTAGAATTAGGTCTTCTACTTTCAGGTGGGGAATTTGCTTTATGTTTTACCTGCTCTGACTGCAACCTGTAAGGTTGGAAATTAAAGAGCAAGTGACAGTGTGGGTTTCTGTAATTAAGCCACATAAAAGAGAGACTTAATCAATCCCCATATCATTATAGCTGACTACATCTGCAAATCCTCTGTTCATTAACACCTCTGGAGTAGCAAGAAAAACAGCTAAAACAGAGTTAATCATTTAACAATGATAAAATAAAAAACACAAGATAAGATTTCCCTTTGATCAAAGAGGCCAATATAACCATTCTGCAAGTTAAAATTCCAATTGACTACAGACAACCACCATCCATGATTTAAATAATATACCCCTCTACTAACCCCCCCCCCATTTGTAACTCCCTTCAAGAAAACCCAATCTAAAGTCCTGCACAAATGACTGCCTCTAACTTGGGATTGAGATTTTAACTACAACTGGACAGTAAGTGTGCATGTACACTTACCTTCCCGCTACTGTGTGGTCTTGTGGCTGGGCCGCAGCAGTGTTCCTCTGTGAACGGCGCAGTGACCCCCCTGGATTGGAATTAGGCCGGTTGGACATTGGCACCTCTCTCCTGAAGGGACATACCCTTTCTAGACACTACCATTCACTGCAATAAAGGAAACACATAAATCAAATAAGAATACTCACAAAATGCAACGGTGAGCCTTATATCTATGCTGTCCTACAACCACTGGGTTCTTTGTGGTTTAAAATAAATTGCTGGGCTGCAGGTGACAGCTGATAAAGCTTTTGCACACAATCAAGCTCAAGCTCACCTCTCTAGCCCATTTGAGATGATCAAGGGACTGACTGTCTCATCAATTTTCCTAAGATTGTAAATGTAAGGATACAAACTACTGACCAATTCTATTACTGGCACTACCATTCATGTGGGGGCCAAAACCGGCTGCGGCAATGATCATGAGCAAGGAGCCAGACAATTCAAATGATAAAGATCAAGAAGTGTGGTGTAAGACTTCAAATGACTTCAAATTCCTCCTAAAAGAAAAGAAATTGCACAGACACACATGTATATGCTGCCAGCATCATTTAACTGTCTCCTGTCTATAACCAGTCTCCCAATAATGGTCACAACAAAATTGAAACTTAGCCTATGTGGAGCACTTAGAGTAAACCACAAAATGACCTTTACATTAATGGCCTGTATCAAAATATGATCAAATTTAATTATTTTAGTTTTGGTTTATACAATATATATATAGTTTTGGTGTCACCCTGTATCATGATTACAGAGTGGCCTATACTGTAAAACTATCACCAAATAGCCTACTAACCCCAAGTGTACTACATATACATATATATATATATATATATATATATATATATGTACTTTTAACCCTTTGACAGTAACTGGCATTAATTCATCAAATAATAATAATCATTATACATCAGAATATCACTTGACAATATTATATAAAAACAACCCAAGATTCCTTTGTGATAATGAGCAAGGTCACAGACATATCAAAATAAAACTAACATTGGACAGATTGCAACTCAAACAAACCACACAAAGAGAGATTTATCTTTCAAAGTTTCAATATATTTTTAAAGAATATTAAAATAAGCTAATATTTGTTAAAATGGCCATTACATTTTATAACACTTAGATACCTGACCAACAGAGCTTGTTGTTGGATTAAGTTGGATTAATTTTTTAGTCAGGTTGTGAAAGAAAATGTATTTTACACATATAATTTATATGCAATTCTCATGAGTCACTGACATTAGGGTACTGATAACAGGAGTGATGATATCTTTTGAACACAAACACATAGCAGGATGATATTATGAATTGATGCACAAAGACTACTGAATCACAACCAAAATACATTTTCCCTTCCAGAAATTAAAGATTACCAGTCAACCAATTTAGTTTAGAGTTAAAATCATGATATCATTGATCATAAAAATACGCCACACTTGGCAAGCTCACAGGGCCATTTTAGGCCTGCACTGACAGTGCATCCTAGTCTTTGTTTATTCGTCCGTACTGACAACTGGTGCAACACACTCGCCTATAATGTGATTAGTTAAGCACATCAAATGATCGGCAGCTTGAAACACTCGTCGGTACTAAGTTTCTGTTCCCGCACCGTTAAACAAGCACAACAGTGTCCAATTTTTACATCCTTGATTTGCAGAGGCCTGTATTTCTGACGTAGTTCTCCACCACCACCGAGTAGCATGTTTAGCCACTAATATCCTAGCAGGTCCCATACACTTTGACAGTAGCTTTGTCGCATCCGTATCCACACAAAAAACTCCCACGTCGCAAAAACGAAGCCTATAACCAGTGGATATTGAATATTGTGACGGGGAAACTCTAAAATAGGCTCGTAGTCACATACCAGAGACTCGTTGGTTTAAGTTACGCTGGCTAACGTAGCAATGGTTACATGGAAATGCGTAGTTGGCGTACCGGTGTGTCAACCTATTTAGCTCCCTGACTAAACACACTGCCAAATCCGAACAGCTCACGTTATCTTGTTTGCACCTTGTTGTCGTATGAAACGGCTTTTTTCTTTTTTCTTCTCTTTTTTTTTACGGAATGGCAAAGCCGAGCACATTAGGTGACAAATGACGATTGCGTTCACCTGAGATTAGCTACACGTCGAAAATGGCAGCATCGGCTGGACCCGTCTCTGGGTTTAATGTGATACAGCTAGCAGGCTACCAGTAAACCAACGTAAGCTCACTTGGTATCCTGACTGCCATGACACACTGGTCCGTCTCGCCGACGATCAAGTTTAAAAGAAAAATTGTGGCGAAAAAAAAAATGCCTCGCAACGCAAGTTAGCTCACCTTCTTTTATTGTTTGAAGGGATGATCGAATCAAAAATACACAACTGTCAAGAGGACAGGTAACTGGGCAGATCCTGTATATCTGTATATCTCTCTCCCTCTCTCTCTCTCTCTCTCTTAGCAACTGTCAACGTGAATGTCGAGCACACAAGTAACAGCTAACTAACGTGAGCTGGCTACCGAGGATCACCAATGTTTTGTAAGCTGACTTAAGGCCACTGCCTGCCTGCCTGCCTCTCTCGCTCTCTCTCTCTCTCTACAGCACTGGCTCACCATTAGCCAACGTTAGCCAGGCAGACACAAGTCGACTGCTAACAAGCAACGTGTCAACAAAGTGCACATTTCACACTTGGGAGTTTGGTTAAAAAAAAAAAAAAAAAAATGGACCAGATACCTTTTTTGGGCGTCTTATTTAGCGAAGCGTCTCGGCCAGAATGACAAGTATCGAGGCTAATTATTAGCAGGCTAACGTGGCCACATAAGACAGTGAAGGTTTCCCCGATGACCGTCCACTCAAACACAGCGAGCCCACACAAATAAACACGTAACGTCGGGGTAGAAAAACGCTACTCTCGCTGGCCGGTGTTGGCCAAACGAGCTGTCCGGTGGACAATAAACCACTGACCTTATGCAAACGCCGAGTTGTCTGCCTGCGGGGCAGTCACGTAGCTGACGTTGAGCCTTGTCAAACCAAACAACAGCGTTATAGCCGCTACCAGCTAACCTTGGCATGCGAGCTAATTCACAGGAGCGAGCCTTGTCGTCGCCGGCGGACGCTTTGACCAACTCGACGGGTTCGGCGAAGTGGTGGATCTGGCGAGCGGCGCCTCGTTACGACTCGCGAATTCGGCCTCTTTGTTTTTGGGAGCGAGTTTTGTTGAAATTTTTTTTAACAAGTTGTCTCGCTAGCGCTTAGCACGTTAACGCCAGCTAGCGAAAAGAAATGGCCCCTGGTAGCTTTTTAGACACACACACACACACACACAAAAAAAACAGGAAAGCAGGAACGGGATTCGAGATATTTTCGCAACACTAAGTCATCCTTCCTCCGATGTATTTCGATAATAAACAGCCTCGAAGGTCCAAGAGCCTGTTGGCTGAGATGTCACTGAAAATTTGTACCTTTTTGTATAATGTTGTTACCTATTTGTTCCAGTGTTGTAGTTGTAACAGACAGTGCACCAGCTCCTCTTTTCTCTCTCTACCCCTGCTAGTTTCACATCAGCTGAGGGGCCTACAACTGCAGTATACATCCGCGTGATTCATCCGCTCAGGGACTACTTATTTCTGAATTAAGCTTGAGGCATCCGCTTGTGTGTGTGTGTGTGTGTTTTTTTTTTGTTTTGTCTTTTGTTCAGGCGACGGCGCCGCTGTGGGCATTAACTAGGTGCATAGCTCTGCAAATGTGTAGCTGTAAAGTCTTCAGACCAAAAAAAAAAAAAAAAAAAAGATGGGGGCTGTATTTGTCGGAATTTAAAAATAATCACCGCAACACTTAAGTCACTGGCAACGTTAGCTTGTCGCAAATATGAAGTATCAATCCGCTAGGTCGCTCCCCTTAATACACACACACACACACACACACACACACAAAGGATACATTATGTGATGTCCTGCTCTACCTTTTGTCATCGCCTCACATCAATCAGTGTAACACAGCATCCACCGAACGGTTTCCTCTGCCGTTGAACAAATACTTTTACAGCAGTTGTTTTTTTTTTTTTTTTTCTTCAGTTGCCATGGTTACAGGTCTGCGTCCAAAATGGCGTCTTTGCTGGGGGAGCATCTGTTTGAAGTTAGTGGTCAGGGCCCACCTCCTCCAAAAGATTTTTTCCAACTCGTTATCACCAGAAATGAGGTGGAGTATTTGAGTTTCTGTTTACGAAGCAGTGCTCTCGAAGATGACCTTCGCAAAAAGCTGCGTGTTGATAAAACCACTGTGAATCATGTAACTTAATGGTCACCTGGGTTACACCGTTAGTGAGCTAGCTGGCTTTAAATAACTTGCTTGGTAATACTTCACATTTTGTTGGCTGTTTTCTGGCAAGATCATCCAGTAGTTTACATCTCAAGTCGAATTGAGTGATAAGTGAATTGTTGGCAAAATGATAGTAACCTATGACTTGTAAAAGTAATAATTAGGCATGTAAAATAAATGTTGCTGTGGGTTAAAGTCACCTTCCCTTAGGTCATTTGTTATTACAGATATTATATGTTACCTAAATATTATATTGGATTTACATGATTGTCCATTCATGATAAGGTTCTCTTTGAACAAAGTCATAATACCTTCATTCTGCCCTTACTGTTTATTCATTTTTTTCCAAATGTAGGTAATATGGAGATCATGGCAGATTTCTGTGCGACTTGAATGCAGGGGCGCTGCACCCAAAGAGCTGAAGACATCCCACCACGATTTCCCACATCAGAAAATGCTAAAGCGTAAGGTTTTTCCATCTATATTGATACTTTATTTATCCACGTTGGGATATATTCGCATTTCACAGCAGCAGTACACATTATGTGATACTGAAAAATGTTTTCACTTGTTCTTAATGTTTCTTTTGAGAACTGTGTCAGTCCTTTTTTTTAGAGTCAGCATTGGCTTTAATGGAAATCTGTTGTCATAACAGAGAACACTTTTCAAGAATTTTACTTGGCCACTCCTCATCTGCAGAACAAGTTGGTGCTGTTTTTGGGCAGAGGATCCTGGAACACACAATATCGCTTTGTCAAGGAAAGTTTGATTACTTGGAGCGCTTACCTGATGACATATTGCTTAGAATCCTGTCCTACCTACAGCTGAAAGAAACAACACAGCTGGCACTTGTTTCACAAAGATTCAGACAGGTGAGAGCCTCTTAAAATTATATGTTTACAACAGTACAGTATTGTCTATATTAGAGGATGCGGAAATGTGTCTATTTTGCTTTCTCTCTGGCATGTACATTTGTGCTTCTATGTATGTGTACACTGATAACCACACCTGTAAATCTGCATTGTGTTTTGCGGTCTTGTTCCCTAACAACTGTACCAGCTCTGCAATTCTGAGAAGTTTTGGGAGCAGACTGTCAGGTATCGCTGTGATGAGTTTACCAATGACATGGAGGGCATAGCAAATGCCATGGGCTGGAGGAAGACCTTTTTTACCTTTTTCGCCACTGGTCGCAGAAAGGAGCAGCAGTGAAACAGTTGTTTTACTTTTCTGAAAAAACTGCAATACCAATGTTATTCACAGTGGATGAATAGCCAGTATTAATTTTGCTCTCTGTGAAACAAGAGCCAGTGTTTTTTTAGTTCTTTCAATGTGATTCTTATGTTTTAAATTTAAAAAATGTTTGATTTGTTGAGATTTGTGATCTATAAAAAAATGTATATTCCATTGGCTCAGTGCCAAATATTCTTCAAAACAAATAAGTATTTTGTTATTTTGTTACACTTTGAATGACAACAATTACCACCAATATTCAGAGGATAGATACCCTTACTTGCAAGTTGTTTATGTTGCAAAGAGTTCATTGTGTGTACATTGTGTAATATTGCTGGTAAATTAAATTAGCATTTAGTGTCGCATTGTGTTCCCTGAATGATAAACTGTTAAAACATTATCTAAAAAGAGTTATAATAAAACAAAAACAAAAATAATTCCTAAGCAACAGGAGTCATGCTGTCATCAAATCAAGGTTAATCAATTTTAACATACAGTATACTTCCTGTTTACATTTGCCAGTGAACTGTTGTTGCGCCCTCTGCTGAAGGCCCTTGGCACTCAATGCTGTCTCTGCCTACAGCCAACCTGGGGTTGTATGTTGTCTCTCTGCTGTGTTCACTCGTGCAGCCAGCAGAGGGAGCAACATGGCTATGAATGAGCCATTTGATGGGAGGAGGAGGTTCAAGCAAATAAACCCTTGGGTAACGTGTGCAAAACAAGTGTTGTAATTCTGGTTACCATATCCAGGCCTAAAGAACACAACACACTCTGGATTGAAACCTTGTACAAATACGTCTGTAAGGTCATCTTCCACACCGGTCCTACGCTCACCTGAAACCCGTACAAGCAAGCTACAGTAACTTATGACAAAGGTATGCATTGTTTTTTTTCTGTTTCTAACTGGGACCTTAGTGGATCAGAACATGTCGTACAATAAATGTTATCAAAACAGCTACATACTAATGTACTGTCATTGTTTTCTTATGCTCACAAAAGAATGACAAAATAGAAATGCACACAAATCAATCTAGTGTCCTGTGTTAAGGGATGAGGGCAAATGTGTTGTTATCCAGCACGTTAAAATGCAGATACTTTTCTATAATCGACAGAATTTCCCTCAATATTAAATAGTCTTCGGCCCATATGATAGCTGTGTGTTGGAATGATCTGACATGACCGCATACAGCCCTGACTAGTAGGTACTATGGCCTATTATTAGCCTCTGAACACTGGATACCGCCTTCTCAGCTGAGTCTGGTCTAGGAAGAAAAATATTCATTACGTAACAATAAAGGATCTGTCTCCCGACCCACTTCCTGAATACCACAGCAGCAACTTGGCCCCAAACTGAAGCAGAGCGGAAGCCTCATCCATTTGTTTGCTGGAGCAGTGTGAAGCAGTACCGGTTGTTCTCTGCTTATCCCTTGCCTCCGCACATTCACCATTCCACCCCTCCTTCTCAGCTCCTCTTTGTGGGTCAGTGATGCAGCAGGAGTGACGCAGCAGTGGCAGCAGCCTCCAGAAGGCAACCATACACAGCAGGAACAGGGAACCTCTGCTAGAACCATAGTCCACAGGCAACTTCCAGACCGCAGTGGAGAGGGAAGATGGTAAAGGCCTAATCTAGGCCAAAGGGAGAACGGGAGCCGGGTAGTCACTCTCCTTTCCTCCTCCTAAACAAACACCAGAGAGCCTTCCACAGCGACAGAGACAGGCCCAGCACGACCTTCCGCACAGAAACATTTTGGTAGGCAACTCAAAGTATGAGTGCTTGTTAAGGCAGCAACATAAATGCTACCAGGGATGATGTCTTTGTATGCTAAGTGTGTGAATGCTTTGAGAATGAGGATGAGGCCTACTCAGCCTTGTACTGCGCTCTGTGCCTCCCTGCTGATCAGCGTCTCTGCAGGCCGCAGCTGAGCTTACTGAGCATCAGAGACACAGAGGCCTGTAAACTTTGTCCTGTGGTTTTGAACACATCCTAGCTGTGGTATCAAGTGAGGGTGACACAGTGCCGCTTACAAAATACTCAGTATGATCCACTCTTCAGAGTAATACGTGAGCGCTTTAAGTAAGGGCAGTGAATTTTTTCCAGTTGCGGTTTTGATTCCGGTTCAGTATGGGATCTATTTTGAATGTGAATTTATAAAAAGGCAGTTTCCCAATTATTTAATTAACATGAATAATGGTTCCTAACCCTGTAAACTACAAAGATTGCCCAAATATTGAAAATATTAAGGATGGCCTCAGCAATTAAAAATGGAAGAATGGTTAAAATGGTCCACTGTGTTACAAACTGTTTTGGAGTTAAAAAATATTTCTTGGCTTGGCACTATGCATTTCAGCCTACAATCATTCATAACGTTTACAGTAAATACTGTACATACAAAGTAGTGATTGTTTTACATTAGCAGGGCTAAAAGAAGACTATACGATGGACTGGATCTCGCAAAGAAGCCATGGTTTCAAATTATTAGTCAGCCCACCATCAAAACCTGCATTGACTTCAAATTATTGAAACTACTGAGGACTATTCACTTTGAATGCCACTGATCTTCCTGGTCCGGATCTTAGACACTGGTTCAGAGAAACCCCCATATATACTGCAGTCAACAATATAATGGCAATATTTCTTTTGTCCACAAGAGTTAGAGTCTTATTAGTTCATTGGACTAATGCATGTCTATGCTGTGAATCCGAGATCTAGTTCTATATTTTTGACTGACAGGAGTCTCTGTAACAGTCAGCTGCGGTGGTTGCTGCATACTTATCCCAATTTAACTTGAGCCAGACTCCCCCCTAGTTTCCCAAATTTAGATTTTCTGGCTCCAATATTTGAAGGTATGCACTGAAGTCATATTTGCCTCATCGTTTGGATTGTTGTCTCTTTTTTTTTGTTTTTGGTTGTCACACCAATATGGCCCAGTGTAGCACAAGTTTTAAAGTTTAACTACCTGACAAGCTGGTACACTGGCTGCTCCCCAGGCTAATGTAGGAGTCTTCAAAGAAGCAGGTCTTACTGTCAGCACAGAAAATAGACGACTGAGCCTGTGGTTAATTGTGTATTTATGAAACCAACATAAAAACGATGCAGCGTATACAGAAAAGGGAACAGGACGATACTGCAACTAAGATTTATGGTGATCATTGAGTGTATTTTAAGAGACGAAAGTACAAATTTCCTTCCTTCAGGGCTATGAGTTAGGCAACAGTACATCAAATTAAATGGCTTTGTAACTGGTTTAAAGTGGGTTTCAGCCAGCATGAGGAGAAGACCTACACAGTCATATGACTCCACTCAGTTGTGTAAATAAAAGAGCTGCTTCCGTCCTCAGAGGCTAGAGAGAGGCTCACAGTACCACGGTGGGTTCAGCTTCCTCCCCTCCCCTCCCCCTCGTCTGCAGTGCTGACGCATCTGCTGCTTTTGCATCAATCAGCAGCCTCTATATAGGTATAGCGAGAGTCCCCGCTGATAGCAGGGCTCTCTTTCTCCCCTCATCCTTGCATTCAGTTTGCACGCTCACTGCAATTCTGAGAGAAAGCATCGACGAACATCTGTCCTGTGACTGCACAATAGGACAGTAGTCAGTGCCATCTTCTCTCTGGCTCTGCGTTATCTAACCACAGTGACTGCGTAAGCATGGACGAGGGGCTTTGGTGTAATATATTGCTGCACAGACAGGGTCTGTGTGCACAAGCATGAAGCAGATGGTGTAGCATTATGCATTCAAGGTGCATGTTGTTTCTGTGAGGGCTACAGATAATTTAGTTTGATGCAAAAGACATTATTCTTTTTGGGCAATGTCGATGCACCGAGATCTAGCTGGTGTGATGCTGGGGATTTTTAACACGGCATTTGCTGTACCCCTCACTCTACGCAGCTACCAGCAATGCAGCTAAGCGTTTTCTCTGGCTGTAGCAACGAGTAGAGAGCTGATGTGTGATGTAGCACCCAGCATCTCTCCGCTCTCCCTACAGCCCTCTGCCATGCTTAATAAAAGTTGCCGCTTCCTGCTCAGTGGCTCCAGAGCGAATGCTTCAGTTGCCCAGCTAGCACAAAGGCAGACCCATACTCCGGTTTAGCTTCATGCTGTAGAAACTGCGAGTGATTCCTATAGCTGTAGTAGGACAGAAGAGGGACAGTGAGAGGAGGGCAGGGCAGATCTAGCCCAGGACCTGGGCTGCATGGATAGAGGCGAAGGACGTTGGAGCTGGAGTCATCTGCACACAGAGAGGGAGGGAGAGGAAGAAAGACGTCAGAAAAAGCTCTGCTTCTGACAACACCACTGTTCAGCGACCATCATAGAAAAAAAAAAACTACTTTCGCCTTGCTCTCACGAAACTGTTTTTCATGTATAGTTGGGTAGATTGAGGGCTGTAGAAAAGGGATACCGCATGACACTGTTTCCTGTTCGCCCTGCATCATTTTCTCTGATTTACTAAGGTATGTTTTGCATGGTTTCCCTCATTTTATAACCTGTTTATTGCGGAAGTACGCTTTGCAGAGGTGCGTGAAGTGGCTTTGGCTTTGACATTTTCGCTCTTTGTTTGACAAGACTGTCTGTATGCTATACTGTCATTTCTTGGTTTGTGGTTTGGTATGTGGGGATTTTTATTTTACAGGCTGAGATGTAAAATATAATTTCACATGAGCACTGGAGGTAAAGTAAGGTTGGGTGTGGCAAAATCATAAGCACTGATGACAAATTCAAGATTTCCGCTCAGTAGTGGCAATAAACCAAAACAATTGTTATAAATTGTGAAAAATGAAAGTGGTAAAGTAAAATAACAACCTAGAAGGAAATATGCAATTTTTTTTGTAAACAGCACAAACTGAGAAATTAGTATCAAAGAAGTGGCACATCACTTGCGGTTATCAGATGAGAAAGTCCTTTGGGTAGCACTTCTGCTGCAGACAAAGACACACAGACAGATACACATGGACAAAGTATATTCAAGCGGAGACAAAGGCAAACCTTGATTTCTCTGTAGACTGCTGTGTATTAAGGTTCTCAGAGAGGGCAGGATGTTTGTGGGAGAGAGGGGACCGAATACTCGGACAGAATTCAGTCACTTGCCATCCATCTGAATCCCAATAAGTGCTGCGCCATAGCATGTTGCCATGACAACGGAGGCCCGTCTGAGAAAGAAGGCAGGAGGCTGGTTGTGTTTTCAGCGGTCTGAGAGGCTTTAAAGAATGGCGGCCATATTGTATTTGTTGCACCAACAGTAAATTGGAAATGAGTGGAAAAGCAAGCATAAAATGACATCACCGATAAATGACCTAAAACCCTTTGGAGTAAACAAAAAATCCTGTACATTTATTACCTTTAAAATAAATCAAAATCTCCAAATGGTGCATAATGCCCAAGACAAAAATTTGTAAAAAAACAAAATAAAATTAGATATGAGATTGAACTGCTTGTTAATTTAATATTATTTGAGTCTATCTTTACAGTATAACACAGTATTGCACAGACTAAATCTCATAGGTCGCAATAAATTAAACTCTTATTCTTCTGTTTTCCACAAAGTAAGCAGGCAGAACAAAGAACAACAGAGAGACACTAAATCTAGCCATGTTGCCTCCAGGTTAGGAGATAGCCAAACCATCTCCAGAGACAGAAAATCATGGTCTGCATGCAAAATTGTCACTGAATAACTTTCACTGCAGCTGTAAAGTACTAACTTCTCTCTAACCTTAAGTTGAATATTTAAATAATGTTGATGCAGGTGTGATGATTCATCACTCACAAGAGCAAGCTGAGTGTGTCTTAGCAGATACAGTCAGCATGTTACAAGAGGCATGCTCAATTACTCAGTATAGACTGAAACCACACTGACTCTGATATGAATAGGCCACAATTAGAACATCATGCTGGGTGATACATCCTCTTTCAAAGTGAGAATGAATGAACTTTAACTTCCTGTAACAGTTTCATGTTGCAGATCATTTTAGTTCACTGTCAAAATCAAACATATTAAGATATGCTGCTTTTTCAATACACAAAAACAATGTCGTTCCCTGCCTGACCAGAAATCAGTTTGCTTCTATAAACAGAGCAGCAGTGTGTGCCTGGTTGTAACAACTGGAAGGCTAAGATGTGTGTCCTAAAGACATTGCATTACAATTGTATTAGCAAGTCAGCTACTTTGAATAGGCCAAAGACTGTTAATGTTTCTACTTTTCATAGCAGTGAATATTGTACTTCTGTGCTACATTACATTGCATTACATCAATGGGCCTTCCTGACAGCCATTTCCTTCGTGGGGCAATAATTAACTGTTCACTGTAGTTAGAGTTGATAAAAATGGTACAATATGTGAGACAAGTGAAAGGATACCTCTCCTGCCGACAAACAGACAACTGAAAAAGGGAGCATATGAGTCATCAGTGTGTAACTGTCTGCATGGCATTTTCATATTACCCCAGGGTCTAGGAAGAATAAGACTGTCATGACAACTGAACCAGACCTCGTGCAGAGCTGGGGTAGCACACTGAATGAATTACTACCAAAATGTAATTATCATAAGTAATAATGACCAAAAATCTATGACTAAGGGTGTCACGGCATATTTTACCAGGTTCAGGCCAAGACTTCCCCTGCAATTAGGGTACTGCTGTTGTTTTCAGAAAGAGGAGAGTCTTCTCATGACTTTGTTGTTGTATTAGTGAACAACAACTATTGGGTTATTCATGTCAAGAATATTCAATGTATGAAAAAATGAAGCTAATCCACAGAAAAAAAAAACAGCAATAGAAGCGAAAAGGGAAGTACTGGGAAGACAAAAAGTAGTCGCATATAGGAAGTAATTAAGTGTAAGTTAAGTATCAACATGCATTCCCACATATATTCTGATAGCCCTTTTCAAACATAAACCCATTACTCAAAACAATCATTGCCCCACATCTTAACACTGACAACAAATGATTTACAGCTCTCTGTTACTGAATTGTGTATTAAAAACAAATATATTTTCATTATAGTATTCTATCAATGAGGTCAATGAGACAGGCTTTTTAAAAACGGTCTAATTTAGCCTTTAGAAGAAATTAAAGATATCTTCTGCACAAGAAAAAATAGAATAATAAAAAAGAAAACCAAAAGAACAGGAGAGATTTCAGATAGTAGTGGCACAATCCTGAATCTGTTCGATAAAAGCGTCCACAGTTTACTATAGATTATCTTTTGATGATCTTATAATCTATCTTAAACTCAGTATGTGACCCATTCATTGAGATTTAAAAGTTATAACTGTTTCAAAGAAACAGGATGGAGATAATGATGGCTTAAAGTCACCAGAACTGTTGACCAGACTGTTGGCACTGCAGCTCATCTATCAGGACATTACTGCCATCTACTGTTAAAACACTAGAAGAGCTAGAATATCTTCAAAATGTACAAACATCTTTTGAATCTTTTTCACAATATTAGATAACAGTCAGATTCACCATTTTGTAATAATCTTTCTTCTCTTCTTTTTCTAGATGACTGTGGTGTCCCCATGCACTCAGAACCTGATGGATAGTGCTCACCCTCACACTGTGCTTAGTAAACTCAATGAGCAGCGCTCACAAGGCCTCTTCTGCGATGTTACCATTGTGGTGGAGGACGTTAAGTTTCGGGCCCACAAGAACGTCCTGGCAGCATGCAGTGGGTACTTCAGGAATGCTCTGACAACTCCTGAGACATGGAGCTCGAGCCAAGTGCTGGAGCTGATGGACCTGAAGTCTGAGGTGTTCGCCAATATCCTCAACTTTATCTACTGCTCAAAGGTGACATCACCTGGTGCAGAGGACACTGGGGGGCTAGTGGCAGCTGGAAAAAGACTCGGAATTCCTTTTTTAGAGAAGCTTGCAGAACAAGAGAGGCAGGACGAATGTGTTAAATCCACAGACTCCAGCACAGTCCCAGTGTCTAAAAAAACAAAGATGGAAGCTCCCAGGCCTGAGGAGATGGACCGAGGGCCACGCATCACCAATGCCTTCTCCATCACTGAAGTGTGTCCTGGGAACAATCTTTTCACCCCTCTGGTTCAAACCAATGTGGAGAGGCTGTCACCAGATGTGGGAGAACTCCCGTCAAATTGCCCTACAACCTCCTGCCTCAATGGGAACAATGAGACGACCCAAGCCCTCTCAGAGCACTCATATGCAGTAAGCAAATCTACTGACGTTAATGATAGCGGTCAGTGGGACAACAACAACAAGGTCTGTAAACCAGCAATATTACAGCCAAAGCAGCTACTTTACAGGAACACAGGACCTCTTAAAAAGCGCCACAGGCTGAGAGGCAATTTGGGTAGAAGTATACTTCCAACACCAGCTGAACCACAAACAGATAAACCAAATACAACAACCCCGGCATTTGCTGATAGTGTTCCTGCAGCACCTGTCGCAGTCATGACACCACCTCCTCTTTTTTCAGAGGCAGAAACAGAAAAAAGTATTGACCCAGAGCTACCTATAGCCACTGACAATGTTCAAATGGAGTTGGGTCCACCTACTCTTTCCCCTCACACAGAAGACAGCATTTCAATCTACGGCTGTGATCACTGTCCAGAGATATTCACAAACAAAGCTCTTCTTGCCATTCACTCAGAAGTACATAAAAAGCGTTTTGTCAGTCATTTGTTTTGCAAGTTTTGTCACAGAAAGTTCATACACCTCAAACGGCTGCGGAACCATGAGCAGGTCTGTCCCAAAGCTGTGAAAGGCCCGCCTAAACTAGATGCTACTGACATACCAACCAAAGAGGTGGACCTCAGTTCAGATGACATGCCGAACACGGAGAGCATTGTGACACAGCTCCCTTCTGCTGATCTCTCTACCCCTTCATCCCCAGAGCCCAATCAAGTGGACCAATCAGAGCCTCCACAGCAGGAGAAGGCAGTGAGGCCAGGTGGCAGTCAGAGGAGATACAACTGCAGCGTCTGTAAACGGGTATATGTCACCCTATCCAGTCTAAAGCGGCATGAGAATGTACATTCCTGGCAGAGGGCGTATCCCTGTCATTATTGTAATAAAGTGTTCGCCTTGGCAGAGTACCGAACTAAGCATGAAATCTGGCACACAGGTGAACGCCGCTATCAGTGCATTTTTTGCCTGGAGACATTCATGACATACTATATCTTGAAGAACCATCAGAAGTCTTTCCATGGCATTGATCCTAGTCTAGCTGTTAAGAAAAAATCTGCCAACGGTGGGCTGAAAGCCAGTGTTTATCCAATCAAACTCTACAGGCTTCTACCTATGAAGTTCAGAAAGAGACAATACAAGACATACAGTGAGACATATTCAGAAAGTGTCGAGACAGGTGACCAAGCTCCTCTAGACAGAAACTCTCTTATCCCTCCGTTTGAAGAAAATGGTCTCATCAGCCACCCTGATCCTGTTTCATTCCCTCTGACATTCATGGCAACGACAAAGATGGTGGCACCTGTCATGCCTCGCATCAGCTTTGACAAGCCATGTGACCAAGATATTGACCAAAGTCTGAGCAGTGAATTGGAAATTCGGAGAGGCACAAGAAAAGAGTCTGAAAATAGAGATTCATCCCTCATTAACTACGACAGTACTTTCTCTTTGCAACCCGACACAGAGTCTCCTGCAGTGGGTTACAAAGATGATCCTCCAGTACTAAATAGCTCAGAGCACATCAGTCATAATGTGCCATTCTTAAACTCTTTCAACACTGTTAAAAAGTTAGGTGAGCTATCAGCCTCTGCAAAAAGAGTTGAGGATATGACAAAGGAGATACTTCAATCAAGCGCTGAAAATCTGGTGCGCGATAAGAAGGTGGGGGCAAAGACAGAAACATATATTGCTAAACCTGCATGCCCAGGTCCATCTGTGGATGGTGCATCCATGCCGCTCTGTCAGATAACAGTGAAAATAGGCAATGAAGCCATCATCCGCCGCCGAATCAAAGGATCTAAGCTCTTCCCCAGAAAGAAAAGGAGAATCAGAGAACTGAGGGAGGAGGAGAGCCCAAGTCAGTGCCCTCCAACAAGGGAGAACTCAGAGAGCCCCAGACTCCGCCTAAGACCAGAAGTCACTGCCGCCACAGAGCCAGAGACATTCGATGATCCCAATGACTGTGACACAGCTGATATGCTTTGGCGTCCCTACTATTCTTACAAAGCCAAAAAGAAAAGGAAGAAGTTGAGATTCAAGCACAGAAAAGCTTTGTTTCACCGTTATCCTGAAACATCTGTAGACAGAGCTTCTGCCAGTGAGGCCCACCTTGATAAAAGTAGTTGGCTGGCAGAAGAGAGCATCTCAGGCGGTAGTGGAGAGACGAAACGTAGTCTTAGCAGGAACTCCAGCCCGAGGGCCACCTACAACTGTGACATCTGTGACAGCTCTTTCATCACAGAGACAGGTCTCAGAGCTCATGTTATTGGTTCCCACCCATGTTTCTGCCGGACCTGCGGTAAACAAGGTCCCCCTGGTGAGGTACCTGCCGGTGGGGATTACATCTGCAACAGCTGTATGGAAAATGGCTCCTGCTTCGATAATACACCCCGGAGCCCCAACCCAGAGAAGAAGTATCGCTGCTCCTTCTGTCCCCAGCGTTTTCTGTACCTTGCCACCAAGAGAAGCCATGAGAAAAAACACCAGGACACAAATGAGGAGGCATATAATTATGACAACTTCACACCATGTTCTAAATACTCCGCACACCTGAGCAAAGACAATAAAGACACCATCAAAACAGAAGACAGCGATAATCAAGGGGGCACTGACATAAAAAGTGAAAATGTGGAAGGAGGACATTTTTCCATTGATACAATCAAGCCGAAGATCGAGGATACAACTGATTTTATGTCTTTGACTACCTACCAAGACATGTCATATTCCAACATTAAAAGTCCATTATCGCCCCCCAGCATTGACCCACCGTTTTCCCTGACACCCTCAAAAGTGAAACATAAAATGACAAAAAAAAGGATCAATGCACAGCAGTCTATGCATCTCATCTCAAAAAGGCAAGCCAGTGACAGAGACAGCGATAGCAACAGAGATGTTTTGATGGGGCCAAGATCAACCAGTCACAATGACCGTGAGAAGTCCTGTAAACTCTTTAGGAGAAATGACTCTGAAACTAAAGGTAACCACATTTCGATACACAAGCCAGAAAAATGGGTGTGCAAAGAGGAGCCATTTTTTTAAAGATCTTTTAGGACTGTGGCCAACAACAAGCAAAACAGAAAGTGAATAAATCTTGAATCAAGCCACTGATTTGGTTAGAAAATGTAAGAGTAGTAATGTTGTCTTCACAGCTGAGTTCAATCAAATGTTTTCAATGGACAACACTAACACATGAGGATCTAATATCAGTAAACGCTGTCATTTCTTTCCTTTCTAGCCTCGACGACTGAGTGATTTTTCACCTTTGTAGAATTATAATTTTTTTGGATAAAACAGGACCTTCTGACACAGACTGTACTTTGTCCATTGTCTATGCATATATGGCAGACTCAGTGACAAGACTGCAACCTCAAGAAAATACATGAATGTTGGGAATGTTTCTTCAAACAGTGTGCAATTTCAGAACAGGGGTAGGCTGTGTTGGATAACTGAAAAGATGCCTAGTGTGGTTACATCTTCACTTTAATAAAATATGTCTGGGAAAAACAATATGAATTTTACAACTGTCACATTTCTGAATCTCCCGTTCAGTTAAATGGCCATGGTGAGTTGCACTTTATAGATAGACTATGCTAATCTGTTTAATACTTTGATAATTCAATTTAAATTCTAAGCACCACTGATATAATTTTTATTTCTAATTAACACATGGCACCATTGAGATTAAAGTTATTACTTTTGTGTGTTTATGTAAAAAACATGTAAAACTATTTAAATAAATGTTGTTGATATTCTAAACATTTACATCCTGTCCTTCTTTAACCTAGTTATAGATTCTTACGGTAAATGCATGACTATCAATTCACAGTATTCACCAGCTAACTGATTTTCTGATACTGATGGTGAAGGAATAGTTACAGCAACGTTGTAAGTCATGCAGCTAAAGTGTGGGGATTTTTATTATTATTTTCTTTTAAATGGGACATTTTAAAAAGCAAGATTCATATTAGTCATATTGGTACAAAACCTGTTCCACAGCAAACCATTTCCTAAATATAAAGCCACATGGTGGTTATCTGCTCCTCCTGGTCCTTTGAGGACCTGCAGCCCATCTGAGAAGTTAATTCCCTTGTTCTTCCACACAAACTGCATCTGTATTTAGAGTTGAGCCTTAAGACACAATTTCCAGATGTTTCAAAATTCCTTGCTTCTTTCTAAGACTGGTCTTGTGATGTGACAGATGGATCATAAGTTTTAGGTATAAGGTCATGTTCAACATGCTGATTGTGCCATGGAGGCAACATTTCTTTCTGTCTCCCAATGTAATTCTGCTGTTTAATAAAGGATGGTTACCTATTAAAAACACTGATTGCAACAATGAATGTGATGTTACTGACGCTTTTCCAGATTAAATGTGGGCAGCATATTAATTTACTTTTCGTTTATAACCTGGAAGCATATGGCATCAGGAGCCATTGCATTTGGAGATAAGTAAAGATTAATTGAAAATATGCTTGCAATTACTTGCACATGCTTGATATGATGATCATTAGTTCTACATTTGTTTTTAGTGTTGTAAAATACTTCAGAAAGATTGAATAAGGGATTTCACATACAAAGATTTGCCATAACTGAATAACTATATTAAAGAAAAACCCTGATGTTACGAAGACATAAAATATTTTACATTAACGTTAAACAGCAGAGAATTTTCGGACATACTGTGCAGTTTAAAAGATGGAAAATGTAGATTAAAAGTTTGAATGCATACCTGACCGCCTTTTCAGTCCCCGTGCTACTGTCAGCCATGAGAATCAGACCTGTGTTTTCACCCAACCAAAAGCAAAATCACCTAGAAAGAGAGGAAGAGGACAGAGGGTGTGAGTCACATTTTCATGCAGAGGAAATATTGTTAACTGACACTTAATTATACAGTCTATTCCAATGAAATTAACATTGACAGCGTCCACCAAGTCGTAGGGAAACCCCGTAGTGAGTATCACCTTAGCCATTTTCCAATAACTTACACAGGTAAGACACACCCAGTCATACATATTATTCATCTGTTCAATGAAAACACCCCTGAGAGAAAAACGTGACAGGATGTTCTTCACACAAACATCAGTAGCATGGTACCACGGCTATTCTTAAACTGCAGGTTTTTACTATGTAGTTTGAGAGGTAGTTATATTTCTTATCTTGAGTGGAAATTTAAATCGGCTGTACATTAGCCTGATAACTTTTTCTAGACCGCCCATTCAAATACAGTGTGCGCGCACTTCTCCCGACTGATTCATGTTTCTGAACTCTCACTGTGGGGTTTCTTTGGGCAGGAGGATCGCTGCCAGCGAAAATGTTTTGGACCGAGGCTTCGGTGATTAAAGCGTGTGCCTCACATATTTGATTAACAAGCGGAGGTAATCCACGCACACCCGGTCACGGATTTACTGACAGGCACGGACACGGGTTAACCCACAGCCCGGGATTAGCTGGCCAAAATAGCCTCACAAGTCAAAGTATCAGTTCTCCGAGAGCTGATCAACACCACACACACACACACAGAGAGAGAGAGAGAGAAAGAGCACTTAAACACCTTTCACAAACCCCTACCATCTCCAGACTGAAGCAGTTACGAGCCAAAGCGAGCACGGCGCTGGACTTTTGAGGAAGCGTGATATTTGTCCAAACGTTTCGAGGCGGCCGTGTGTGTGTGTGTGTGTGTGTGTGTGTGTGTGTACGGGAGCCGACGTGACGCGCCAGTGGGGCTGGCTCTCCTCCGCTCTGCCTGCATTCATAAACGGATATGATGAACCAGCGCTGAGTGCACCAGCGGAGCCGCGGCAGCAGCAGCAGCAGCAGCAGTCAGCGCGCACCATGGCGGAAGAGGACGACGCGAGGATTCGGATTTTACAGAGCCTGCGGGGCAAAATATGTAAGTTTGACAGGCGGGCCGGGGCGTTTCGCGTCCTCCGGCGGGCGGGAGAGGAGGAGGTGGTGGTGGGGGGTCGTCCGCGGGGAGAAGCGGGCGGCGAGCGGGGAAGCCGGAGGGGCGCGGCGGGGGCTCACTCCGGTTCGCCCGTGCGGAGGCAGCGGCGGCCGGCTCGGCTGCTCGGGGCTGCCGCCTAACGTCAGGTTAGCCTAGCCGGGCTAGCGGCGGCTACTGGCTGTTTCGTGAGGGATTTCATTCACGGGGGGGGGGCTCCGCGGCCGGCGGCTGAGCTGTGTCTGGCAAAAACGGGGCGTATATATATATTTATATTTATTTATTTTTTTTAAATGTCCGTCGTGAGTGGAAACGTTTTGACGAAATGTCGGCGCTTCGCGTGGACGTTGTCGGCGGTGTAACGTTAGGCTAACTGCCGCCAACCGCTCCAGCCCGTCGTCGCCGCGGCGCTGCTCTCTGACAGTCCGCCGAGCCGCTCGGCGTTGCGGTAAAATAACCTTCATTTCAGCGACAACGCGAAGTTTTTAAGGCCGCTCACCCTTCAGAGTTCAGCGTTTTATTATTATTATTTTTTTTTTTTTTGACATTTAAGGTTAAATATCCACGTCGCTGCGTCTTGGTGACTGGCTCGCCGTCAGTCGTTGCACATTGTTGATCTGCCGAGTGACCAACCTGACGACTTGAGTTCAGCTCCTGTCTGGACACACGGTTTCTCCCTCGTTCCCAGCAGCTCTTTGCTCTCTGACCCGCATGCATGTGGAGTCGTAAATCAAGAGACATTTGAGGGCAATTGTCATGTCTCATAATTTGTCACCACATTAATGATTAAAGCATCCGTGTGAATGGCTTAGTTGTGTCCCCCGCAGCACCACACAATGTGTTTTTTGCAAGCAAACCGCCCCAGTGTAGTTATTACAATATTACTGTAGTAACATTGGCTTTTAAAGTCAGATTCCTCAGAAGCCAGTTTCCTCATTCACAGGCTGGGCTGGTCAGGTGGGGTACCTGCTGCTGTACACCTGTTTGAATGTGTACTTTTTTTTTTCTTGTTCAAATTCAAGATGTGTATGGCTGCTCTCTTTAAAAGTTCGGCCAACATTTTGAGATTCAAATTACACAAGCTGTGCTGGTTCCTATTATGCACTTTCACTCATAGATAACAGGGTGTTACATGTGCTGCAGCAGATTTGATAATTCTCAGTTTTGACACATATCCATAAGTCTACACCCACTGCTGCACCGTCCTATTGGTGTTGGTGTTTGAGGTAATTGCTCATGATCGAGGTTAAATTTGCCCCAGTGCCATTGCTTCATCTCAGTGGGGAAAGTAAAATTGAGTGTGGTCAATCTTCTGAAGAAATCCGTTTAAAATAAGATGGAACTGAAGTTTTTCTTTAATGATAATAATGATTATTATTATTTTAAATATGTTGTATGTTTGACAAAACATTGTCTTTACTATGCCCATGGGAGACATTTTATGTTTCTAAAGTAGTTGTAGACCATGTCATGACTAGCTATAAATGTGGCATAACTGTATTTATTTACTGTAAGGTGAATATAGGCTAGCTAACTAGTATGCAAGGCGTGTATGCATAGGCACACAATAGGAAGACAACAGTTTCACTACTATGAATTAATGAGAAAACAGTAAGCAGAACAAAATAGAGGAACTATAATGGCATGTAACTCACTTTGCAGTCTTACGAAACTCCAGTCTTCCTCGTTCACACTTTGTCCTTTTCCCTTTAGCCTATATCAATGGAGGTGGCATTCTGTGAAGATGTATTATAGCAGTTTCTAGATGGCCAGTTTGCTTTGATATATGCCCTTGTTTGCTTCATTGTCAGACTAAAATCGGGGAAAGGCCAGTTGCTAAAATGGTAAAACAGTCTCCAGCTAAGAGGTATTGCTTAGGCCTTCTCCCTGACCTTCTAGGTCATGGTTTTCACAGGTTGTCCTGCTTCTGGTTTAGTGAAAATGTTATTGAAGAGAAGAGATGGCAGTAGGGATGGCTGGCTGAAGTATACCGTTTATGTTTGTGTCTGTGTGCATATGTGCTTGTGTGCTCTACTCCCACCAGGTCAGCCTTGTCCAAGCTTAATGACAACTTGGCTGTTTTCACTGGCCGTTCCTAAGATTAGCCATACACCCTTAATAATAGCCTGTTAAAAAGCTGATCTCACTGATGGCTTTTCTTAATTAGGTCTCCACCTAGGCTTTAGGTACCTATCCAAAGCTAGAGGACCAATTTAGACTACTGTTTTTGCCCCTCTCATTCACCCTTCTAAATCTGACTCATTGTGAAGTTAGGCTAATGATAGTGCCGTGTTTGAGTGACTGCCATTTAGCTGCTTTGAAAATTCAAGTTGAATTTATCTGGCTTTGATTTGGTGCATTTTTTTTATATATATATCTGTGTTGCACAAAACCCCATGGCATGTAATCTGGCTCTGCCTGCAATGTAATGGTGTGTGTGCAAGTGGTGTGTGTGCAAGTGGTGTGTGTTACAAAGGTGTTTGTCATTTGTGAATCAGCGCTGTACCATTGCAGTTGGTTATGCTGAGGAAGTCAATGTTTCATGTTTTTAACCACATAGGAGCCTCAAGTCTACTTCAGCTACATCCGCTCTGCAGCTTGCCCTGACAACTGGCAAGAGCCAGTGCCCCATATGAACATGAGTGTATTGAATGTAAAAGCCTATTTTAAAAGTGTACAGTGTAGAATTGCAATTGCATGTGAGTATACTGATTTAAGATTAGTTTGTACTGGGTCAGCTTCAGTAAAATAACCATTACTTTTATTCAAGGACATTTCTGTCATCTTTTTTGTTTAAGATTAACCGTAGGAACTTACTAATCAAAACACAAACAGTTTTTATCTTTTTGGAGTTGACTGCCACTTGAGGAATGAATGCAATGAATTAGAAGAGCAAAGCCCTTAAACTTAAATGCACATGTTGTCAGAACCTCTTGAAGGCATGTTGACATGCAATTTAGTTAATTTCTCAGTTCATTAATATGTATAACCGTGGCCTGGAAGGAGCCATAGAAATGTAATTTGTAAATAATTATTTATTTTTCCTTTAACTTGGAAAAAACTGCCATTACTTTGATGCCAATTGAGATAGTAATGATGGTGTTCTCTCTGTGCTGCAGGTGAAGCTAAGAACCTAGGTCCAGTCTCAGGTCCAAATCGACAAAGGGATCTCTGCACCTTTTGCACCATAAGTCTGGATCAGGAGGAGGTGTTCCGCACCAAGGTGTTTGACAAAAGCGGCAGGTAAGGTTATCCCTGTAATTTTGTAAATACATTTCCAAACCCCATCTTCTTAATGTCTTATTTCCAGCTGGGGTTGCAGTTTTACAGCTGTTACCGTACAGTAAGGTGTTGATTATGTTACATTACAGTGCACTGTCAACTTTCAAACATTACACTTCTTTTGTTACATTTCATACATCCCATATTACACCATACATACTTTAGTTGCTTGAAATGGCGCTGGACTACATAATAATTAAAGATGTGCAAAAGTCTCTATTTAAGGTGGTGGATGTCCACTAACACTAAGTTCACTAGGTAGTTTCAGGAAAGTATTTGAGGATTTCCAGGACAGTGTGATACTTTAATGATAATTTCAGTTGTGTACAGATATTTCACTGTGTTGGGTTTTATCATGTCTTGTCATTGCACACCTCATCTGTAGCAAGTAATGTTGGCTATAGAAGAAATCCAAACACCCCCCTGTTTACGCGTTGGTGAAGGTTTCGGGTTCAGTGTCTTATTTGTGCCATTTCCTCCTCGGAGTAAATTTTTTAACTAGTAGAGAACCGTTCTTTATAGTATTGGATGGTAGCTTACAATCTGGTCAATCGGGTAAAAATGTTAAACCTTCACAACTATACAAATGTGAGGTTTTGCTACCATCTCTAGAAATGCCTTTTTTAGTTTAGAAACGTAACTGGAACTATCCTGTAAATGTAACCTGTATCTGCCAATGTAGTGGTAGTCAACTGCCATGATTAATGAAATGAATATCAAGATAATATGCAACATCCCATTTCATGAACAACATAGGTTAAGTTAGCTCATATGGATCTAGAGAAAGCCATGGTCTAGAGCATTTTGGAGCATTTGGTCAGTTATTCTTTGTACAATTTACAGTTTGTTTTAAGAATCAAAGTCAAATCAAAACAAAAAAAAAACTAAATAACCTGTTGAGGAATTTCTCATATGTTATATTAAACTCTGGACCTTTTTTTGTGTGTTGCTGGCCATTCATGGGAGAAATGTCTGTTCTAAATTTCAGTTATTTGATTACATCTTACAAACTGTCTATACATGACTCAGAGCTGTGTGTGTGCAGGGTACCATTTTAGCTGGAAAACATTAAGTGATTCAGAATGAAATGAGCTATTTTACCAATAGCTACATGTTCACAAGTGATTAAGAGAACAGTGTGGGAGATGGGCATGGGCACCAGGAAACCTTTCAGGTTTCTATCTACATCATTGCACATCTCACTGTAAACATGGGCCTGCCTTCTCTAGGTATTTCACAACAGCTCATTTTTTCTCTCCTGATTTCGGTGCTGTTCAAAAGGATTTTACAGTCTCTGAGGAAGTGTGTCCTCCCACGCTCCCCCCTGTCTTTCTGTCTGTGTCACTCTCAACTACCTTTGCCTCTGTTTAGCACATCTTAATAATCACTCAAAATTGTCCCTCTGTGTTTTTTTTCTTTTTATTGCCTGTTGTATGGGCTCCTCTCTCTAATGGTTTAAGGGCTGTATGGAAGCTCTAATTGCAGCTAATCCCTTGGATAAAGCAGACATGTTCAAACAGTTGTGGTTAAGTGGCTCTACCTAGCATTCTCACATTATTTAGAAGCTAGGATGACAACAGAGGGGAAGGTAGTAAAGTGGGTGTATGTTTGAGTCTGTACAGAATAGGGAGGTTATAAGTGCATGTGCAAGTCCATGTGATGTTGAGGAGGATGTGTGGGTGTACACTGGATGTGTTGGCCAAACTCAGTGCGGAAGTGTCAGGCAAGATATTTCACCATCTAAGATGCATGAATTGTAGGGGCAGGCATCAGTGCAGGGATTGAAAAGCTATAGACTTTCCTCTCAATACTAGTAGTGAATATTTATGCAGATAGTCCTGTTTTCAAGGCTTATTTCCAGTTCCTGATTCCATTTTGAAAACTGGTCTAGGTATATACCAAGCAAGTGTCTACCAAGTTGCCAGCTACCAGTTAATTTGAAGTTACATTAACGTTTCATTTTCTTCCCCCAAATTAACTGATATCCAGAATTTGTCAACTTAACTGGCCTATTTTAAAAGGCCGACGATTGCAGTTTGACTTAGACAGTTGTACTGGATTAAAAGCTCATATGTTTAAGTAGTGTTCAGTCTGTTTGGGACAGGTGGTCCATCTGCAGGCAGCACGTACATTGAGGTAGTGCTTAACCTACAATCGGCTATGTCAGATCAAGCTGTCTAGCTCGCGGTCCTGGTCGTGAGGTAGTTATGTTGGCAGGACCGAGTGGCACAGATGCTTAGCCCCTCTGTGCTTGTGCCAGCTCCTACAGGGCAGTCAGTCCTGTGCTGAACAGAAGAGGTGTAACCACTTTGCTGCTAGGCTAGGTTATATAGTATTGGTATACATGCTGTTTATTGAGTTTACATGTTCTCCCTGATTCTTCAGGGTGTTCAGGTTTCCTCCCACAGTCAAAAGACATGCAGGCTAGCTTGATTTGAAACTCTTCATTTGCTAGGGCCGATGATATTGCTGAACACAATGATGATTGATGTTTAATTAAATGTTCCACTATGAATTACATCAGAAAAAGCTCTTCACATGTGTAAAACAAAAGTATCAGTAACTTACTTTCTTCATTTTTAATACAGTTTTCTTCATATAATTAAATTGCACAACAGAAATCAGTAAAATGATAGCACAACATGTTATATCATCACAATGACTCTATTAAAAGTCCATATATGACACTGCACAGAGTTAGGTATAGAGGATGGATAGATGTTTGTTATTGCAACTATAATTGCACTGGTGATTTTTCGCTGTATTATCTGCCTATTTCCAAATGGCACTTTTCAGCTTTTAAAAACCTAAGTCTGCCCTCTTTTGTTCTGCTTCCCAGATATTTTTGTCACTTTTTAAATATTTTTAACATATTTTACTCGTTCCAGCTCCCATGTCACAGATCTTTTTTTCTTTGTTAACAAAGCTTTTATTTAATTTTCTCATTTACTTTGGTAAGGATACAGGAATATAACACAAAAAGAGGTCCCAGATAATTTTTACAGGGTTTGTACACTGTTGGAATGCATATTAAGGAAACGACAAGAAAGGCTTTGGAGCGAATGGATGGCAAAAGTGACAGATTTAAACCCACAACATAGCAAGAACATTCCCCACAACCCTGATGAGTCATGAGGGCACCCTGTGTTGTCCACCTTCTGCTCAGATGGTTCATTTCCCAGTGAATTAACAAATCCTGTGTTTATGATAGTCATGCTCAAATATGATAATGTTATTACGTTTTGGCTGGAGCACAACACCAAGTTTATTCAGTAATTTTTTTTCTAGACAAGCTAGGATCATAAACACCACCTTGTATTACTGTAATTACATCATTGTTATAACAGGAGTACATTACATAGAAATTTGATTTAGTGATCACATGATTTGACAATATTGGATTTGGTCAGGTGGCTGGCAAATATGTAGTGGAAGTTGCTAATATAAAGTTACTGTGTGCAGTATACAACAACACTCACATTACTTTATAATGTATTAGTTGCCATCGGCAGCTACTATAAGTCACCGTGCACATGCACACCTGCTGGATACAGAGATAAATTATTATAGACCTGGCCGAGCAGCCGACATTGACATGGAGGGACCAGGTCCTAACCACAGGATCTGCAAGTAATGCGGGGGGTCTTTCACAATGCCCGCTCTTATGGTTATTTTCCAAGAGTTGCGGGCCAACATCAAAGGAAAATTAAAGTTAAAGCTGTGTGTATAGCATTTTGACTATACACAGGGGTAAACTTGGGCAATGCGGTCATCCTGTTGCTTGTGGTGTAGCTGTGTTTTATTTATTTATTTAATTATTTTGTATTGGTAGAAGGTGAAATAAGTTGCTGTGACCATTTTTTCCTAATAGGGATGCACCGATACCGGGCCGATACTATTCTAATATACTCGTACTCGTTAAAGTTAATCGATACCATGAACCGATACCAATTTATTGCATGCAATTGCTTTGCACGAAGACCGCGATCAGAGGGTGGCTTGTCATTTTGTTGTATTTTTTAGATTGGCGGCTAGGGAAGATGTGTGGTTGAGGCGAGTGAGACCGGCTGCAGAAGGCTAAACACTAAACAGCATGTCAGGCGCGTGGACGCACTTCAAAATATGCGACAATGACAGAAACAAGGCAGAGTGCAAACTGTGTACTCGTAAGGTGTCCAGGGGAGGGAAGGAGAGTACGTCGTTCAGTACGAGCAATTTGATAAAACATCTGAGGACACATCATAACCCTGAGTACACCGAGTTTACCAAGGCTAATGCAAAACCACAACAGCCAACTTTAACTCAGGTTTTGGAAAAGTGAGAAAAAATGTCAAGAGAAAATCCACGGGCAGTTAAAATAACAGAGGCTCTGACTTATTTTATTGCTCTGGATGACCAGCCACTGTCGGTTGTGGAAAACGTAGGATTTCGCCATCTTCTCAGCACACTCGAGCCGCGATATGAGATTCCCAGCCGCCCTTACATCACGGACGTTATCAGCATCGGTATTCGGTATCGGCAAGTACTCAGATCCAAGTATCGGTATCGTATCGGTTTGAAAAAAAGTGGTATCGCTGCATCCCTATTTCCAATTTGTTCCAAGTGAATATGATTTTCGGACTAACTAAAAGACATAACTGAATATGGTGATTTTATATTTTATTTTCCAGTTTAGCATTTATCACAAACGCATTTAAAAAGAACTTGTTGACTACGCCAAATTGAGTCTTTTCAATCAGACTGGTGTTGCACGCAGTCAATTAAGCGTCAAGCTTAACAAATCATTAATTAAGCCTACACTTACGTGTCACAGCTTGAGAGGTTAGGGTAATCAGACCTTAACCACTAATGCGGTCACAGTTTATCACACATTACACCCTCTACTACACACATTCTCATACACTGCTTTTTCCCCCCAAAAGATCTGCTAATTTAAACCTCTGCCTTTATTTACAGCCCTTTCTATGGAGAGGACTTCTACTTTGAGATCCCACGTCTGTTTCAGTGTTTATCCTTCTATGTTTATGCCAAGAGCGTTTTCCAAAGGGACCTACCTGTTGGTAAGTTACATGAAGTAAGGCACTTACACAAGTATATTTTCCCATCTGAGTGGATGAGTTGTATTTTAATGTGTCTGTTTGTGTCTTTACAGGCAAGGTGTCAATCCGGAAGGATGACCTTTGTAAATACAGTGGGAAGGAGCACTGGTTTAGCCTTCATCCAGTAGATCCTAACTCTGAAGTCCAGGTAATTTCTAATAAAATTCAATATATTCAATTATTATTCACAAATATAATTTTAAAATGTGGCACTCAATATCATATCTCATACTGATTTGAAAAACACGTTGGGTTTGACCACATGCCTAAAGTTACTGATAATGAGACTGCGCCACTCACTATGGGCTCAGAGGATGCATTCATTCAGAACTTGCAGCACCCCAACATAACAGGAAATACACTTGCATGAAATCTAAAATTTGCATACAGATAAGATCATTTTCATGTCAAAGTTTGGTTCAATAGTCTCTGTCCAAGCTGTCGTGTTTTTACAGTTTGAAAACCTGAGACAGGCTCAACTCTGTTCACTGATTGGCTGCTACGGTCAGCCCCCACTCAAAAACTGAATGAAAGTATCACAGCAGTGTGTTTGCAGGAAAATGAAATCCAATATGCAAGAGATGAGTTTGGAATGTTTTTGGCAGACTCCTGATGTCTTGCCATGAAGGAAGTAAAATATTTGAGACTCCTTGACTTTTAAACAAGATGTGTTTTGTGAAAATACCATGACAAACCTGTGTAAAATAACATTTGTTTTTGGATCAAGCATTGTTTGTTTGATCAGTATTATTATCATGAAAGTCATTATTTGATTTAAATTCAAGCCATTAAATCTGGACTTTCACCTAGTTTTGCAAAAGTCTTGATAAAATCCATGAAGCCTTTTTCACCAACTCTCTCCCATCTTTTTTATCATGCAAATGTAACTGGTCTGTTCTTGTGACTGCATGCAAGATAGTTATTTAGGATTTGCATGCTGCCTAAATCAAGGTAGTCATTGTTTTATACAACCAGCATGTAAACCTGCCCAAAGCCCAAGAGGAAATATTCTGATGAAGTAAATACTCTGTGAGGTTTTCAAGGTTGACAACAAGTGTCAAATAAGTTTTCTGTGAACTATTTGATTGACATATTTGCATTTAAAATAAAGACAAAGCCTTTTTTGTAAAATTGGTTTTAAGCAGGCTCAATTGGTTAACTTGCTACTGTTGCACTCGCCAATGATTATGATACTATAGCTATAATCTTGCCTTATGTGTTGAATTATGTGTCTTTTTTGCCTTAGCATGTTATTGATAATTTTTTCAGGGGAGCAGTTCTCGTCTCTATCACATATAGGGCATCTATGTGGGTTGTTCTATTTCAACTGTACATTTCTTTGATGAGATAGTTTTTGTGGTCTGGTTGTGTTGGGTGAAACTACAGCACACTACCACTTCTGTGCTGCTGTAGCTAACGTGTTGACTCTAGCTGCCATTAGCCCACGCCAGACTATTCTGGGTATGTGCCGCTACACTGATTCACTCACAAGTAGACACTTTCAACTGCAAAGTTACATCAGTGAGTGATGGAGGTGTTATTGCATTGCCTCTCTGGCTTGGTTTGTAGGTAAACAGGGGCTGCGTATGTACCCTGTGAGCAGTGTTTGCTCATATTCCATAAAACTGCAATGGTAGGACAAACAATACACACTTTTTTGGCCATATTAAAGGATAGGTAGTTGTAATGTGAGTGTTAATTTGCTGATGATAATGGCTCATTTGGATCCTTGCAAAGTAGTTAGGATTATATTGGCTCAAAGGCCTATCTTGCATCAGAAAGAACTACCCGTCAGCTCAGCCAAGTGCTGAATTGCAGAGTGCAAGTGTGTGGGCGTTTTGTTTAGCGCTCCCTCTCTTGCTCAGTCGCTCTCTCTCTCGCTCTCTCTCTCGCTCTCTCTCTCGCTCTCTCTCTCTCTCTCTGACACTTCCGAAGGCGAGACCGGCAGCCTTCACCACATCCGACCCCTTTTTAAAGATCTTTTTGAGTGATGACAAAATCCACAGCTGCTGTGGCTCTTGTCACACATGGTATCTTCAATAACTTAAAAACAGGGTTGAGCTGAGCCACAGGTCAAGGACTAGTCCTACAGAATAAAAATACACAATTTGACATTTTGACAATCACATACTACAGCAACCCACATATTAACTTGGGATTTGACTTGGAACTTTTTACTTGTTCCCTGGTGTAAGACTGAGATCTCATGTCTTCAGTAACTTCCCACCGGTCACTTTCCTCTCCTCATGTTCAACAGGGTAAGGTTCACTTGGAGATGCGCTTGAATGAAGTGATCACAGAGAACGGCTCAGTAGGTCAACACTTACTAGTCCGGTGAGTACCAAGATTCCCTTATTACAAGTCAAGTGAAGTCTGATCCAGTTGGTTGTCTTATAAACTGTGAATGTTTGCAGGGAATTTGAAATCAAGGTAGGATTTAAAAAGCTGAGAATTGAACCAAATTAGTGCTTCCACTGGCCTGAGATCAGTGATGTGTTAGAGGTGAGGTTTATTTATACAGTACTTTAAAAACTAAACTAGTTTGTGCCAAAATGCTTTACATAAGAGGATCAAATATACACATATTCACATGCACCTTATGTGTACACAAACCAACTACAAATATAGACCGAGCCTGCAAGAACATTATGTAAAGGAGACATTAAAGAGACAAAATTAGACATTGTTTGAACGCTTGCTTACCCTCAACTATATAGAACATATAAATGTCAGGAACAAAGAAATAAATACAGAATCATCACTTTACTCAGTCACAGAATCCAAAATTTCCTCCAACACCACCTCCCCCTCAAGGGTCTTATATCCCGCATTTTTGACATATTTGTCCTTTTTCTCCCTTGATTAAGACTAAAGTAGGCTGGGAAATGGAAATTGGAGGACCTTCACCAGAGGAAACCTGGGATGCTGCTGAGGAAAGAATAAACCAAAGTACCTCTTGTGCTAGACTCGGCTTGATTCAATTCAAAGTCCTCCATCGTATCCACTGTTCAAAAGCCAAACTCTAGAAAATATATCCTCATTTAGACTTGGAATAGTTGTCATGGTGCTCCAGCAGTCTTGGCTTGCATGTTCTCGACCTGCCATTATCTATCTACCTACTGGGCAAGTATTTATTTCTCTCCAAATTTAAAAGCCAGAGGCTTATGGCCAAGCTTGAGGTGATGGGATAAGGAGGCCTATTTGTTGGTGGCTTTAAAAGGAATTTTATTTCTCTATTAAGAGTTTGTGCATAAAAATATTTTTTTTTAATTCTCACAAGCACAAACTGTTCCTAGATTATGATATGAGAGGAAGGTCTGCTCAAAAGAAAGTGCTCATTGAAGTGTGTGTGTGTGTGTGTGTGTGTGTGTGTGTTTGTGTGTGTCACAGTCAGACCTCAACACATGTTTACGTATGTTGTTTTGCATCCCCCATTCATACTTGGAGAGCAGGGTAATGAGGAGGAAGTGATGGCATCTGAGCAGGAAGCCTGCACTTCTCACACTGCAACCGCTGTGGTTTTCTGCTGCCGTCATTCACTGTGTCACTCAGATTGTTTGCTTAAACTGTACCCTGCTCACTGTCATGAACATGAATGATGATGAATCTTGCAGGCTCTTATTTTTCCTACATCGTCCTGACCAGACAAAGTAGCAAAGTTAAAATCAAAGGTGTCAAGCGTATTATTTGCACACTTTATAGTCATCCTGTTGCAGTGGGATTAGTCACCTGAGATGGTCAAAGTAAAGCAAGATGTGGTCGAGTTAAGGGATGCAAAGGAGACTATAGGGAATATTGTCATGACACCCTGGAAGAGATCATACACAAACATCCTGACTTTCGCTCTGCTTGGCTTCTCCCTCTGGCCTCACTTAGTGATGGGCTAAATTCATGCTTATTCTCTGGTGACTACTGCTAAGCAGCCACATCCTGTTTAGAGTGCCTACAGTGTCTGTTTGTTGTCACCTGAAACACCTGTGAAAAAAGCAGTGGTCCCTTTGTGACATGAGCCAAACATGAGGGCAAAGCACTACCTCTAAATTAAGACTGTAACACCAGTTTATCAATGCATAGTGTTGTTTCATATTGTTGACAATCTGATGATGGCTTTACACTCCACCTCTATGTCTGTTGAGAATTGAGGACTTGGCAGCAATGCCATTTATTGATCTTGACAATTGATGCCAGATTAAGGAAGCCTGAAAACTGAAACTGGAGAAAAATAAATCAGAAAATAATTCTGAACTGCAACCAACTTTATTGCAATATGTTAGCTGTCTGTGTCCAATGTTGCCTCCAGGCATTACGACCAAATTACTTTTTTCAAATTTGTTCAAAATACAACACTATGATACATAAATCAATGCTGCATCAAGAGGGGAGGAGCCAATAATTAGAAATACTTACATTATACCATATAATGTTAGGTTAAACATTTATCAGCAGCGTTAGTGGTATTTTAAAGTAGTAAAGTAAATAGTATTTATATCTAACAATTATGTTTGTGTGTGCAAGAGAGACATAATGATGCAATCAAATTATATTATGTTTTTATGGCCTATTGCGTGAATTCTTGAGTTAATTTGTTTTTAAACTTGTTAAAGTTGATGCCCAACGCATTTGTCAGTCACACTGAGTGATTACTTGTACCATAGTGGAATATGAATATTACGTGAGGGCAACAGGTTCATACAAACTTGTTTTTAAAAGTCATAAATGGCTATTAAGTTGGTGCTTGGAAACATCCATTGTTTTAAAAAAAATAATTTTCCCTATAGTCCTACAGTTTTGATTCTTGGTTTTTCATAAGTGTCCTGTTTTAGGTAAACCTCTTTGTTTTTTTTTTTTTAAATCAGTGCTGGGATAATGCAGACCATAGAGGGTTAATAGCCATAGCATCCCACTCAGGCATCTGTTGAATCAACAAGAAACTATTTACTATTTATGCTCTCGAGACAGTGTTGAACGCTCATCTCTCCCAAGGTCTGGGTCACTTTAAAGTCAATTCACAATTGCTTGAAATATTAAAAAAAAAGTTTTGTTCCAAGACAGTAAACTAGCTGTAACTATGTAAAATGTAAAAATATTTCCAATTAGTACTTCAACTGATTATTATGATGATAATACTAATAATACTACAAATAATAATACTAATACTACTACTACTATTACTACTACTACTACTACTACTACTACTAATAATAATAATAATAATAATAATAATAATAATAATAATAATAATAATAATAATAATTAAAAAAATAATAATTAAAAAAATAAAAATCAATGCAGTACTAAGGATATTTTTTTCTAAAATCTTATCCATGCCGTGTCCCTGCACAGTGATTGTATTAATAGTGTCTGTCCCTATGTCTTTGTGACCTCCTCTAGGATAATAGAGTGCCAGGGACTGCCTCTGATCAGTGGGCAGAACTGTGACCCCTATGCCACCGTGTCACTCGTTGGACCTGCCAGGTAACTCTGTCAATGCCACACGTTTCCCAAAGAGAGCTCCTTTTAACTTGGCAGTTTTACATTATTAATATTACAGAAATGTAGACTCTTACCTATTTCCTTAATATGATACAGTTTTTCTAAACTAAAAGTTTATTTAATTTCATTTTTACTTCAAGAAAATATAGTTGTAGTTGGTAAACATCGCAAAACTTCATAAGATAATGTTATCCTGTCTTACTTGTCTGGCCCCTATGAATGTGTCCTGCTCTTTAGAAACGAGTTTCAGCTCCTTGTTTAGCTGTCCGGCCCACAGCTTTACTGTTTTGGTTCACTCTCACTGCTCTCATAGTGTCGTTTTTATGCCCCAGCAGGCAGAAAAAAACTATAACAACGTAGTTTAAAGATGTTCCTCAAAACAGATTTTTTTTTAAATATTTGTAATCTGCAAATAAATAAAAATTGAATTAAAAAATTCACGGTAACCATAAACTAGAATGGAAAGCGTAGGTTTTCTGAAGATCAGCAGGGGACGTTTTTGAAATGTTAGTGTCAGAGTTTCTGTAATGTATCTCCTCAGGTCTGACCAAAAGAAAACAAAAGTAAAGAAGAAAACCAGCAATCCTCACTTTGAAGAGACCTTCTTCTTTGAGGTAATTTCTACAACTACACATTTTTCTGTACAGCCACCATCCTAGGTGTCAGTGGTCTATTGGTAACATTACCGTTAGACTACTTGCATATAAACTGTAACTAAGCCTTGATTTGTATATCCTCAGGTCACACGATCCAGCAGCTACTCCAAAAAGTCTCATTTCCAAGTGGAGGAGGAGGACATTGAAAAACTTGAGATCAAGTAAGTTTGTTTTTTTTCCCTCTCTCTCATCTGTGTTACACTTTCTGCAACTCTCGCTCTCATTTCCCCTCTATAGTCTTGACAGAAGAAAAATTATTTCTTAACAATTTGAGGACAAAAAGTGAATTTAGATCTGGTGTGTTCTGACTACTGATAGAGAGCCTTGGTTTCTGGTTAAGGATATGTGGGGCTTCCGTCCGCTTCTCATAGCTCACTCGGTAAGACTAGACAGATTCAAAGGTAAACACTCATGCATGGTTTTGAGGTTTGGATTTGAGGTGGTGTCATTGCACGGGTACTGTATTTGCTTTTATGCACCAAGCAGGTAAGCACCACGCAGTAGTGAAATTTATTTTCTCCCTTTTGCCATATTGGAATTGGGTGATGTGTTTGTGCCGAACACACACAGCAACAAAAATTGTGTACATGTAGTGTGATGCAGTTTAATGAGATATATATATATATATATATATATATATATATATATATATATATATATATATATATATATATATATATATATATGAAAAAGTTCTTATCCTCTAACTTTTGCAGAATTGATTTGTGGAACAATGAGAATCTGGCTCAGGATGTGTTTCTGGGGGAGACACGGGTCCCTGTCAAGATCCTGCGAAATGACCACATCCACAAAGCCTGGTAAGCCAGAAGAAAATATCTTTTTTTAATTACTAACATTTACTGTCCACTAGGAATGTAAATAAATGACAATTATTTATTCAGGTATGAACAGATAATATGCTTTTTATGGCTTTTTTATTTGTCTTGTCACATTGATTTACACCACTTAAGCTGAAACATTTTACACACACTGCTACAATCGGCTGAAGTCTTTATTGTGGTGGATCTATGATGTCCACCGAGGATAAACATCCAAAAATCTACTCAAAAAAAAACCCCTCAAAATCTTGGGTCATATCCTTTAGATTCCATAAGCTCTAAGGACTTTTATTTTCCCAAACCTCCTGTTCTGTTTCCACTACTAACAACTTTTATTTAGACACAATTTAGACTTTTTTCCTGTGTTTTTGTGAAATTAACAGATACAGATAGTAGCATTGTGTTACACCTATTATCTGTCTATCATATTTTCAGTGATCAAACAAAAGTTAAAAAACATTTTTATTTGTTTTTAATGTTTACCTCTTTTCCGTACGCCTCATAATTCACACTGTCTGTCTTAAAATGTTCTTCAGCGATATGCAGTCAAATGTTTTCATTCACATAGGCATTTTGTTTTGCCCTAAAGGCTTTCATGTACTGCCATGGCTGAAAATGAATAGGCCCATTTAAGATTTCCAGCAAAGATAACGGGTGACTAGAACACCTGCGCAGCATACATATAACACCCCTGCCGTATGTTAGATAGATAGATAGATAGATAGATAGATAGATAGATAGATTACTTTATTCATCCCCGAAGGGAAATTAAGGCGTCACAGCAGCCTACAATACAATACAATAGAATAAAATTAAATGAAATGTTCCAGTATATGGAGCGGAGTGTTGTACAGGGTACACAGTGCAAGGAGAATACCAGGAGCTGCTACGACAGGCACCCGTTAGTACGGCGCCATCTTGATAGAATCAGTTATTAACCACCAGAGATCAGATTTTCTGTGTATTTTTTAAAAAATGTTTCTTATGATAGAGCTTATTGGACTGTGGAAACATTAGAGACAATGATGTTAATAAATCCAGGACATTCTTATATCCTTGACAAAATCTGATGTGTTGGTTTCTTAATGTATGTATTAGATTGTTTTTCGATAAACAAACCGAAGCCTGACGCTGTCAGTCTGACGTCACGGCCCTGTCACCTTCCTCTGAACCAGATCAGTTCTGTACACTTGGGAGGTGGGGCTTCTTGCTTTGGCGTCTTTCTGTTTAGGAAATCTGTCCTGCTTATCCATTACGATGACTTGAACTGTTAAGTTTTCCATGCTGTTACAAGGCGATTTGGAAAAAATATCTTCCTAGATTTCTTAGTGTTCAGCAGTTTTTACAATGTGTGGGTGTTTCCTAGCTTTGCGTCAGTGTAGGTGATATGGGATTATGCCAGATAGCAATCTGTTATTACATGAGGGCTGTGAGTTGAGTGCGTGGGTGGCTTTTTGCATGGTGGCAGTACCTCATGTCCTATGTTTGTGCTGGAAATCATCCATGTTGCACTCATAAAAACGGTTCAGCTTCATGAAATCCGTACAGGTAATCTGTTGACTAAGTCAATATAGCGTCTTTGTGCCTGTGTACCATGATGTAGTTTATGTACAGACCTATAGTATTTAGCTGCAGCTTTTGAAGCACTGCAGTTCTACTCTGCATTTAATCATTTTGTGTTTTGCTCCACCTGTTGGCTTTTAGGGAGATGTGCATGCAGCAGAAATATGAACAATATTATATTAAATCAAGTTAACTATATAAAGTTATCCAGTTCACCAGATTTGTTAAAACATCTGGGAAGTAAGAAGTAAATAGCAAAGGCAGCTGTTGGATTTATATAGTTTATACAGGTAGGCATTAGCTTTATTGAGTAGTACTTTGACCTCCCTTTACGGGAGTTTGAGCTGCTTTCATCTTGGTGATGCTTCAGAGCAATAGTAGCAACAGTAAAACATCCTCTAGGTGTATTAATGTATCCCTAATAGTCTGTTAAATTATGCATCAGACACTAATGTATTTGAACATATCACACATATCTGATCATTTACAGATGTACTTTTTGGTTTTGTGTTCTGTTTTACCAGATTACAAGAAGCTTTCATAGACGTTGATTGAAACATGTATACGGTTGATATGTATAAGCTTTGTGGTGCTAATTTTTTCCAAAGGCAGCATCATCCCAGTTGTAAAGGGTCTTCATTTAACAAAATTATGACAGAAGATGCTTATATTTAGGTTCAATTGAGTTTCAGGAGCTTAAATCCCCTGTGTGTGTCTTTGTTGCCTGTAATAAATGGTACAGTTGTTTTCTAATGTGTTGAACAGGTGGTTTCAGGTTAGCAACATCAACCTCTATTTTCTTAAAGCGGTAGTGAATTTGATGTGACTTAATGATTTGGCCCATGTGTAATTTTAGGTAAGTTGTGTTGTAGATTACTGTTGTTGTTGTGTTTGTGTTGATAGTCAGGAGGAATTCAGGAAAAAACATTTACTGTTGAGCTTTCTAGAGGTGCGCTGAAGTGCCCAGCTTTTGACTGGTCATGGGTTAATCATGACATCGAAAAGCTTTTGTTTTTCTACACATCACAGCAAAATCACATCATGTCTGTCTTCCTGTGGTTTCATAGGTATCTCCTACAGCCCAAAGGGAACGGCAGCAAGTCCAAGTCTGATGATTTAGGATCCTTGCGTTTGAAGCTGACCTACATAGAAGACACGGTGCTGCCATCTGCCTGCTACACACCACTCTGCAACTTGCTGCTCAAATCCCCAGATGTGAAGGTAAGACAATAGCTCAAGTAACATTAAATCTTAAAATGGAGGGAAAACCTTTTTTAAAGGTATGTACTCAAAAGTAAATTTCTAGTTTAATTCTGTTACAGAATCGAGGTAAATGTACACTGATGGAATTGTGGGGCTCATTTAATAGTTCTTTAATAGATAACTCTTGTGGCCCAATAACCTTAATGTTCTGTTTCTAAAATGTATTGAAATCTAATCAATCTGTGTATTTCCTTTTTTTCCTCCTTCAGCCCATCTCGGCATCAGCAGCACACATCTTGGGGGACATCTGCAGAGAGCGATATGAGGCTGTTCTACCCACAGTTCGACTGCTGCTCCACCACAATCGCTTTGTGCCTTTTGTCTCTGCTGTGGCAGCGCTAGAGCTGGACAACACTCAGTGAGTACCGACACATACCTACAGTATAGCACAGGTACACAGTGGCACGTAGAGGCATAGACACATGCATACAGATAAATGTCATGGCCCGCTGTTACTTCTCTGAGCTTAAAAGTTTAGTTCCTTTTTTTGATAACCTGGGTTTTTATTTTTGTAGTTTCTCCTATCATTCACTGAGGCTGTGATAATGCAGCCAAAGTTAAATTTAAAACAGGAAACAGCTCTGAAATACAAAAAGCATTTAAAGACAGAATCTGGATCATTTTCATATTACCTTCATTTTCACTTTAAAAAACATGTAAAGCTGTCTAACAGCTGTCCCTCAATTCTAAAATTAGGACAGTGCATAAAATGTCCAGATGCTGAAATTGAGGAAGGAATGGTGGCCATAACTACAAAAATAGGTCATAAAAAAAAAAAAAAAACTGGGCTAAACTGTCAAACCTTTAGATGCTGAAACTCAAGGAGTACTTTTAATGAGGATGATCTTAATCAGTCCAAAATTATCTCTTGTCAAGAAATGTGGTTAAAATGGTTAATGTCTGGTTGATGTTGGAGGAATATTTCTTTGTCCATACAGGGAGGCTAACACTATATTCCGTGGCAACTCACTGGCAACACGCTGCATTGATGACATGATGAAGATTGTGGGAAAGAATTACCTGGCGGTTACCCTGAAGCCTGTAATAGATGAGGTATGACTAACAAGGAGAAACACACACAAACACACCTACCCATGCGCGCGCGCGCACACACACACACACACACACACACACACACACACACACACACACACACACACACACACACACACACACACACACACACACCCAATATAAATGCCAGAATGGGCATGAATCACTGAGGTCAGTATGGAAAACTCCACTTGAACAGCTGCCTTTCCACTACAAACAAGCCGACGTGCAGATATCATTGGTAGGTTTGGAGTTTTTAAAGGGTATTGACCACTTTTTGAAACCCTTTTTTAATAATTTCATCTAAATGGCTTGCATTGTAATTTTAAAAAAATGTTTATTTTAATTTTCTTTGAATAGTGGTGCCTTATTGAATACTAATTCCTTAACATGTCTGGAAAAAGCAAAGATTGTGAAAGAGTGTGTGTGTGTTTTTTTTTTTTTTTTTTTCTTGTCCTTTCAACCTTTCATAGATTTGTGAATCCAACAAAACATGTGAGATAGACCCTGTTAAACTAAAGGAAGGTGACAACGTGGAGGTCAACAAGGTAAATACATTCATCTCTTACAAACCTGTCACCAGGCAAGCACAACTTCCGTCCTTCTCATATTGATCAGGTTGACAAATCCTATGCTGCTATAAAATGTACATTTATACAGAAACAAAAAGATATTTGTTTTTCCTCTCTTTATCAAATGTATGTAACATAGTACTAATGTTTTTGTTACCTCTGCAGGAGAACCTTCAGGGTTATGTCCAGAAAGTCTTTTCCTCCATCACCCAGTCCAGTTCCAGCTGTCCCCCACTTATGTGTGATGTCTTCAGGTCACTGAGACACTTGGCCTGCAAACGCTTCCCAGGTAAATGTCAGAGCCTATATGAGAGGCTGCTGTAGCTTTTTTTTTTTTTTTTTTTTTTAAGCCACTTTCTCAGAGCTCCATATCAGTAGCTTAGTTTACTCACGTAATGAAAACAAGAGTTGATTAGATACATTTATGCCATGAATATGCTTAGACAGATTAAATAGTTGAGCATTTACAATGTGTTTAATGTATCGAGTTTCATCTTAAATCTTGTTTTTTCCCTATGTTTTATAGGACTTGCTTATTGTTTGAATGAGCTTGTTTTGAAAAGCCAGAATCAGATGTTCCAATGTTTTTTCTCTCTACAGCTGACCCACATGTTCAATACTCAGCTGTTAGCAGCTTTGTGTTCCTGCGGTTCTTTGCTGTCGCTGTTCTTTCTCCACACTCCTTCCAGCTCCGTTCCCACCATCCTGTAAGTGCATGGCCCTGACACCAAAACTGACCATTTAATAAACAATATGAGAGAGTAAATTCACATATGGCCTACACAGTACATTGTTCTCATTGAACATTTTCTTTAATTCTAGGATCCTGAGATTTCCCGCACACTCACACTCATCTCAAAAACAATCCAGACTCTGGGCAGCTGGGGTAGTTTGTCAAAAAAACTGGTAAGATTAACAGTAAAGATGAGAAATTCTGTGTAGCCAGCTAAAGCAAAGTGAGAGCAAGGGTTGATTCTAGTTTGATTCTAGGAACACTGAATAGTATTAAATATAGTCTACTGTACAGTGAGACTGGCACTTAATGTTTTTGATTTTGTATCTGTCATCAAACATTATCAAATGCAGTATTTTAATATCTGTCTCCTGTTGATGTTTTTCTCTTTGTAGTCTAGTTTCAAAGAAACCTACATGTATGACTTCTTCAAATCATTCCAAGAAGACAAGTGTATCGGCAAAGTTAAAAAGGTATTATTTTACATGTATACTCAAACATTCATATCCTATCGATTATTATCTATTTATGTACCATTTCAAATGATAAGTGCTGATAGCATCGTCAATTCTGTTTTCCAGTTTCTTGATGAGATTTCCTCTAACGTCAGCAAGGAGTCCAGTGGGCTGGAGGACGCTGTGGTTCTCAAGGAGGGGTGAGGGTTCATGATGATATCAGAAGATCTAAGATAAAGAGTACAGCCTGTGGCCTCAGCTGCTTATACTTCTCTCACCTATAAAAATCTAAGTGGTCTGTTGGTGAAAATGTCCATATCTTTATGTAGCCCTACTTATTACTTAAATAAGTTTCTATTCACTGACATAGGTGACCAAAGCTAAAAAAAACTTGCTGTCCTTCTGTAAAACATGGCTTTGTTTTTAACCACAATCTTCTCTGTGTCTTTACAGGGATGTACAGAAACGGGCCCAGGGGAGAAAACGCCTTGGCAAGAAAAACTTTAAGAAGAGGTGGCTCAGAGTGACCAACAGGGAGCTCTCATACCACAAACATAAAGGTGAGATCAGTTGCTCTCATCTCATACTCCAACCAAACATATTTTCATCTAGAACTTGAAAGATAAAACTAACAGGAGATGCCCACATGCAGTGCTTCTTATCACAGTATTATTCTTAACCACGAGAAGGCGCCAAAGTACAGACTTTTGTGATCCTACATGTAGTGGAGGTGCCAATTTATTGGTTGGATTTATTTGCCAAAAGCTGTGATGTTAACAATGTTATGTTGTACATAAATATTAAAAAACACAGAAAGTGTTATAAATGGAAAGCTAAGGGATAAATAGAAAATAATTAATTCACCATTTAGATAGTTAATACTTAAAACTACTGATTAAAAAGCAGAGCATGAACAACTTTTCTACCTGCACATGTGACTTGATATATTTATGGACTATTTCCTCCAGAGTAATTCAGTGAAGTGTGTTTACTTTGCCTCAACTGAGGGCAACTGATATAACTGGGTCATATCACACATGTATTACATAGATTTGTTTTTGCAAAATTAGACTCAAGAGCGAGAACTGTATGTCAGCTTGCATGCAGACCTTTTGGATTTGGTTTTGTTTTCTTGTTTCTATAAGGTATTTTTAGAGCTACAACTAGCACTTAAGTTAAATAGTGGATCATGGATTTTATGTTGGAATAAGATCTTTGCTCTCTCTTTGTTGGGGGCTGCACCACGCTGGCACGTCATAGTGACAAGGTCAAATCTGTGGGATAATCTTTTTAATTGCATTTTAATAGCGATTTCAAGCCAAATGCGCTGCTTTCTTTGGACTTAGAACTCAACAAATTTGATAGGCTAGCAGTGTGCTCCAAACTAGGAGTTATTATCATGGGAGCCAACAAAAAATATATTATTACTCCCATGAATGAAAGATTGTCTTTCAGAAATTGCCAGAAAATATAAATCTTGAGCACTATTAAAAGGCTTATAGAAATGTGAGACCTACAGTGCATTATTTCACTAACACCTTCTTTATATTTTCTCATTTAACAAGGAGCACATTGTTTAACACAAAGGAACCAGCCTAAAATATAGGTTGTTAATACTTATCACTGTTTTATTCATGACATATATCTGACTAATAATAAATAATAACTTATGCTTCCCAGGGAAAGAGGCCCTCTGTATCATCAATGTCAAAAATATCCAGGCAGTGGAGAAACTGGATGAAAGTGCCTTTAACCGTAAAAATGTAAGTGTATGTATGTATTCCCCTGACACATTCATCATCACATCTAAAGTGTGTCCCCTTTGCAATTGAAGCTTGTTCCTAAGTTGAAACACACAAATTATCAAAATATTGTATTGGTAGTCTCTTGAGCATTTGTTGACCCTAAGTTTCGACATTAGCAGAGGAATAAGTTGTTTGTCACTCCTCTGTACCTATAAAACCTTGATCACATGCAACCTGAAGCATTTCAGACATGGAAGCAAAAAAATTACGCATTTGAACAAAATGTCCTGGAAATTCTTAGGTTTTAATGTGAAACATAATTAATCTCTGGTTATTGTTGTTGAGATGTTAACACTGTTACACTGCTCCGTTTCTCTTGCGTCAGATGTTTCAGGTGGTCCACTCTGAGAAGCCTCTGTATGTGCAAGCAGGAAACTGCGTAGAGGCCAGTGAATGGTTGGAGGTCCTGGGCCAGGTCAGTCGCTGCAACGAGGAACGCCTGGCCACCTTCCATCCATCAAATTACACCAGTGGAGCCTGGCAGTGCTGTAAAAGCCAGAGTAACAATGCACCAGGCTGCAAGCCCTGCACAACGTGAGTGTTTGCCCACATCATCATCATCATTGTCATCGTCATCATCACCACTGGGACAAGAAATATTTAAACTATAAAGTATTCAATATTTTTGTGTTGCAGACCACAATAAACAGCACTAGTGGTAAATGTGACCAATCATGTAAATGCTTACTTTAGGACTAGAGCTGTGAAACATGAAAACAGTCATGTTGTGTAGATTTGAGAACACACAGATAGAAACTCTCTAAATACAAAACTTCCACAGTTGGATCGTTTTGGTGGGCTGTTTTTGCTGTTAAACGCTTGTTCCCTGTTGCCATAAACTGATCAGTTTCTCATGTGTGGATCAAGCGTTGACAGTCTATGGGATCGACCCGATGAGACAAACTGAGAGCACCAAATAGCTTTTCCACTGTAAGAACTTGTCCAGGAACCTTTTGTAGGAACTAAACCAAACTTTATTTGATAATTGTTTGAGTGCATTTATGTACTAAAACATAAAATAAACATAAAATGCTCAGCAGACCCTCATTACTGTGGGGAGGTTTGGCCTTTCTGATTGTTTCAATCCCCTTTTCCACTTCTGCATGTCTCCTTCCTAACATCCCTTCAAACATAACACAATTGTTTAGGAGTAAATTACTAAGAACAACAGAATCTTGTCTCATTGTCGGCATGAATGATTTTTGCCGTGGACTAATGTACCGTAGCAGTTTGACTGCACTAAACTTTAATCCCAAATCTGAAAAGAAACTTCAGCCACTCTTAGTTGATGATGCGTACGGTTTGAAAGATCTTCAGTGTTGTTAATTGTTCAATACATAGAGCTTACAGAAAATACATTAAGGGCTCCGCTGGATTTCTGCTTTTATCATCAACAAATGAAAATATTATATCCTTCTCTTCTCTCTGCTATCCACTTGTGGATGTGATCTTCTTACGCTTTTGTTCTCTCCTGTTTCAGCACCGTGCTGGCCAACCTGCAGCTGGACATAGACTGTGACCGGGAAACGGAGAGAATTTTCTCCCTCCTCTCCTCAAATGATACCAAGCTCCAGAACATGGAGGGTCAGTGTTTGTTCATGAAATAATGAGTCTGTTTCTTAGAGCAAGCAGCATGTGGAAATTACACTTGCTGTCAAATGTTACAACTACAATAATAGACCACTATTGGATTCTTGGAGCATTACATAGTTGTTATGACCTGTAATAATGATTACAAGTGGATGTGTTAACATATCTGTGCTTCAGTGGGGAATGGGAAGTGGTGAGGTGATATATTTAGGGTTCAAACCCTGAAGGGGTAGTACCCTATTGGTTTTGTGTTGGTTATTTATTATTCGTTGTCATCTTATGCCTTGGCTCAAATTGCCATTAGCTGGAATGAGGTAGAAACATGAAACTTGGCACAATCAACCAGATGGTGGCGCTGTAATTAAGGCCCAAAAATACAATTTTGGAATGGCCACACTCCTCACACCATAAGTCCAATTGACAATTTGACACACAAGTCCAGCTCAATGTACTCTACAAAAAAGCCTGTGTGTGCTAATTTGCATAACGTTAAAAACTGTTATTTGAATGGACTGAGCATTGCAGGACTGAGACACATTTCTATTATAAATGAACAAGACTAGTCAAAAAACATGGCAACTATCAATCAAAATATCTTTGCAAAAGGCAGGGCTTAGCAGGAAGTGCAAGTGGACGTGACCTATTCATCATTGCTTAATTCGCTGTGAGCTGGAACGACCTAGAGACTTGAAACCTGCCACCATAAATACAAGTGATGTGCAAATGCTCCACAGAAAATATGATGCCAATTGGCCAAATGGTGGCGCTATAATTAACAGCTAAAAAAGTGAAAACTTTGAAAGCCTACCCTTCACCACGGTGAGTCAGACAAAAGAGCCTCTTGTACCACCATTTTGGCTGATTGAGCTGCTTACTTCTGAGCACAAAAAGGTTTGAACCCACGAATTGCTGCTTGCGGCTATATTTTTAATTGTTTTGGCTCTACTCCAGCATGTTGGATTAGCAATTACTGTGAGGTAAGAGTGCTGCCTTTCAATTGTAAGGCAGTTTTCACATGCATGTTGGGTTAATAGTGTTTGAATATTTGCCCTTTTTACACACAATCCCCCAATTCTGGAACAACGAAGCAGCAAATAGTGGAATATTCTTGACCTGACTTGTTCGGATCCACATCAGCCGCTATATCACAGCAGCTATTCTTCCTGGTGCCCATGAAGACCAGACTGTCATTAAAATCGTCAAGATGTGAAGGCGGCTACACTACAGGCCGGTCTAACTTTTTCCCCTGAAATCGGGGGACTGTGTGAATAAAGCGGCTCTAATCCGGTGTGGATGGTTAACACTCTCAAATTAAAAGGAAGAAAGGGGCATTCCTTTAAATATACAACATGCAATCTGCAACATGTGAACATTTCCTCTCACTAATTTTGATGCGTTCAACCAATCAAAACAAATGCCATTGCCGCAGCCAACACATGAGCTTCTGTCACTTTTGTGAACAACAGAGTGTACCACTATAAATGTCTTCCAGGAGAGAGACTTTATTTGTCCAATGTGGTTGGACAACACAAACTAGTTCTGACCGAGTATAATCCGACTGTACAGCTGCACTATATAATGATGTGTTTCCTCTCTGTAGATGCATGTGCCAGTATGGCAGTTTACCAGGGCCCTCAGCGGGAGCAGGAGGATTACTCCAAGTTCACCATTCAGGAACCCAAAGAGACCTTTCAGACACTCAAACAGCTCCGAAACATCATGGAGGAACTTCAGAGACAGCACAACATCAGGAGTGACACCACAGCGCAGTACGGGAGCCTGTAAGTCTGGACTGCTGTTACTACATGTTACATTTGTACTGTAATACATATGCATACATTATTACTGCTCCGATCAAGAAGACGTAGCTGCTCCTACTCACGGAGCGATGAGGCACCCATCTTTGTTATCCTTTCTGTTTCAGGGACAACCCCATAGTAGGAAAAACCTCTTAACCAGGGCGGGGAGGTGTGGCCTGAAACAGCCATACCAGCAGGTGTCCGCACACCACGGAGAGCCTAAACAGTCCTAAAGGAGACCCTGAAGTTGGGGTCAACCGGCGAGAGCGCCCAGTGTGTGTCCAGGTGAAGAACGAACGATACATCCTGACCTCCAGACATCATGAGTCCACTACAGCAGTGACCGCCTAAGAACGGGAACCAGAAAGAGCTTGTGAGCTTTTCCAGGATCTCTCCTCGGTCCTTGAAACAAACGAACCCTTAGGTGTTGCCGTTTTCTTTGGCAGTACGTTGCCTCATCTCCTCCCCTCCTCTGCATTGCAGGTCCCTTACAAAGAGACTCTTTCCTTGTCTTAATTTATGTCCTCTTTTACGTCTACAGCTGTGTGAAAAAAGCATCATTAGATGGTGTGTGAATAGGCTGCTAAATTTTTTATTCACCCAGTTTTATATCAACAGCTGTGATGATGCTCTCTTGATATTTTAAGGTTTTGCTCTGTCTTTAGAGTTCATTAATCATCAATTTTCTGGAGGACTGTCCTCTATTTGTGCCCCTTTTATCTTTCTCTACTCTTCTAGCGTCCTTCCTCTTCTGAACAAATGTGTACATATATTTTCAGGACAGTTGAGTAGATAAAACCAATCTGCCTTACTTCGATGGATGTTTCTCCTTAACATTAAATGCTGAGGGAATAATGCAGAAGCACTTTAAATATTTGGAGCACTCCAAATAGAAATGATTAGATACTTGGTATCAGCTTTCCCCATTTTGATCAGTTACATGATCTTGAGTACATTTTTGTTTCATTCCTGTACAATAACATTTATAGCCTGTAGATTTTAAGATATTTTTCTCGACCAAAGACAATTTCATAGGTTTGACTTGAAAAAAAACAGTTAATGTATTTTTAATACAAATGTTTTGAAAATGGAGACAATATATTTGGTTTGTGTAGTGGATTTTGCTAACATATCCTTTACTTTTTAGTGACTTAAGGCAAGCAGACTGCATGCGTTCAGTTTTGAATCCAGATAGCACATGATTGTGGTGTAAAGTTGTATTTCCCTGTGATTGTGAATCGTATTGGTACGGTGTACATCAGATCTGTGCTGTCATGTTGAGAGCATTGCAACATATCTCTAGTGGCTTATGAAATGATGGAGGAAATGCAGAGAGGAATCAATCAGAATAACAAATTACCCTCGTCATCCCTAAATTAGTCAAGACAATCACGGCAACCAAGAAGCACATTATGTCCTTTTTTTTTTCTTTTTTTTTTTCTTTAACCAGCAGCACTCCGCAGCGCCAGCTGTTATACTTTATGGTTTTAGACAATTTGTTTGAAGTGTGGTGCTCTGTGGTTTAAAGTTTAAAAGTTATAGTTTAACATTTTCCACAGCTGTTTGTCACAGCACTCCACTGCCAGAACAGTGAAGAAAATAGTCTGTAGTAAACAAGTTAAAAAGATAACAAGATAAAATCATTGATAGTGATAATACACATTATCACGCTCTTGAAGTGACTCATATCCTCAACACATTTTATTCTAACGAACATATCTTGTAGAAGTAGGGCTGCATCTGATCAATACAGTGATAGAAAATAGTCAGAGCTGTTTTGAAATGAATTGGGAATCCTTATCACAAGTTATAAGAGCCCAACATCATGTCTTAAAATTGCAATTGTAACTGATACAAGCAACCAAATCCTCAAAATTTAAAGCTGTAACTAGCAGATTTTTTATATTTTTACAGATAAGTTTCTGATCGATCGACTTATCGATTAATTAACAAATAATTTTTGCGCTGGAGAGAATTGATAAACAATCAGACTTTGATTCAATCCTGGTATCGTCTTTTATTTTCCACCATTTGCCCTTTGAATAATGAAGTGTTGAAAAGATAAAAAAGAAACTTGAATTTATTTTAACAACAAAAGTTGAACATTTAATGCTGATAATACAGGGTTAACCATGTATTTTGTTTTGCGCGTGGAAATAAGTTTTCAGAAGTTGTGTCTTTGGTCCGTCATATATTTCTAACATGCATGTCTTGTGTATTTAACAATATATTTTTCTAGGAAAATGTTTTTGTATCTTTTTTTTTTTTTTTTTTTTTTAAAAACACTGATTTAATGTGTGGCTATACTGGTACGGTACCTTGTTCTTTGTCTGCTTCTTTGAGGCTGTCCGCTTTTGTTTTTGTCCCAGAGTGTTCCCTTTACTGACTGTATGTGGTTGTAGCTGCTGCCGAACCTCCACTTGTTCATAGCTTAAGTGTTACCGAAGTGAATATTGTGTGTAATGTCCCACTGATCTGCAGCTGGCACTATGTTCACATGCAGGCTGTAAGTGAGTAAACTGCCTAATCAGAGCCAAAATGCAACTGTAAAATGTTCAATTTTAAGAAATTGATCATTGGACAAACTTTGCCTATGCTTGTGAAAAGTTGGACTAGTTTGAAAAAAATTACTTTGGACCAAACTGCAACACCAATATGTGGATCTGAATCACAGCATACAATTATTGTTTTATATACTGTATAAGCTTGCATGTCAACTCCATTGCTAGTTTTAAAAAGGGCCAGTAAACTAGCGGTTGATGTCCTCTGGTATTTTTCTTATGAAGGTAAAAATGTTTGGGTTTTTTTATTTCCATTAACGCGGTCACCGAATTATGCTTTTAATTGCTTTTTAATAAGGGAATTATCTCCAAATATTTTTTTCATGTCTGCAGATTGTTCTAAAACAAAAACAGTCCATGCCAGGATGTGGATGAGATGCATGTGGAAACGCGTGCAGTAGCCTGGTAGTAGCTGATGCATCAGCAGTCTTGACTTTGACATGTCGGACTGTGTAATATTAACAAACTAAAAGAGACATATTGCTTTGAACCATCACATGAATAACATCAATCAAGGTAGTAGCCAGCTCGCACATCTGATGTGTGTTTCTGAGCACATCACATTAGTTACAGAAATGAGGAAAAGGTCCAGGTTTATGCAAGAACAAAATATTGATTTCAGGGTCTGTAACCCAAGTTTACCTTCAAAGCACCACAACAAAATCTACATTTATTCTCAGATACTTGCATAAAATTGCAAAAAGTAATTTGGTCCTGCCAATTATCTTACATCTGTTCTGGAAGAGTCGTAGCACAGAGAACAATAAAACAATCTGTTTCAGGACTTTGTGGAAATCTAAAAGCTTCTTCCTATCAAGCGCACCATCAGTAGTTGCAGACAGCGGAGGGTATCTCCCCATCTCCAACTCACCTCTGAATGTCTCCATACTGCTTGAGTACAATGTCTGTTCTTTTTATACACATTAAATATTTTATTTTCCATACATGGTCTTTTCTGTGTCCATTTGAAACGATTTACAATAAACACTTTGCCAATGCTTTTATTTGTGGAGTTTCTGTGAAGAACGTTTAAACCTGATTGCACTTATTGAGTTTTATGTTTCATGTGAGAGGCTTAATGAAAGGCAAGGGGCTGTAGTGTGATGGATTCTGTGCTTGTTCTTTTCTGTAGTAGGATGCCGAAGTTATTTGAATCAAAAAACACAATTATACATCTTTAAATATAGATAAATTGTGTTTCGTCTTGATGCGACGTGCAGTGTTTTTTTTTTTCTAACCTCTTTCACCTTGTTGTGCGTAGATATACATGTTGCATAATGTTAAGGAATGTAAAGTAAAATTATAGAGGAAATTGTAATTGAAACCAGCTGACAAATGATATATGTCACTGGAAATGTTTGCGTACTCCATGAGACCATATATCAGAGGCCTCTGGAGGAGCGAGCAGCTCGACGCTCATGGTGCAATACTCATTTGTTTCATCCACATCCAAGGGTTGACAGCCTTGCATTCCAAAACTGCAACAGTGGCTGACACAGTTACCATAGTTTGTTTAACATCCGCCAACATGGCTTCAGCATAGCTTTTCTTGTCTTTCCTTATCTTTTCCATGAACACGAATTGGTTGCTAATATTGGTGTTTTGTTTTTTCTTGTCCACAGCCTTTGACTTGCTGAGTTCACGTAGAACGTGGTTTTAAGTCCTTTTCTTTATATCTCAAATTGATTGACACAAGCTTTGGCAGGAGGTAACATCCCAGCAGGAAGGAGAGCGAGGTTTGCTGACGTTGGAGCGGGGGCAGCGTGTGCGGTGATGGTGGGTGCCCTACAGTTTCTTTGACATCTGTAAGTTGAAGAGTTATGGAAGCATGAGATTAAACCTCCTGTATCCACAGAGAAGACGTGCGCTTTTTTTTTTATCGAGCACAGGGCAGCGACCCTCATCTTAAGTTGTCTGTTTGTATTTCATTCCATTTCATCTTCGATGTCCTGTTCAATTTATTTTGTTCTCCTTCTCATACTCTCTTAAATGTTGTTTTAATGCATTTCCAAGTGTGTGACTGACTTTACCTCTCTTTTCTGCTTGAAAGATTCTACACAAATAAACCTGCCCTGCCTTCAATAGAGACTCCTGTGGGGTCCCAACCCGTCAGCCAGCAGTCCGTCCGCCGACCCCTCACTCACACCTTCACAGAGGAGGAGAACAGTCCTGCAGCGATCACTTGTTGTTGTTACAGTGAGCCTCCTTCCTCCTGCATGGCTTTCCCATCTAAAGGAGTATTTCAGCATTTTGGGAAATACGCTCAGTTGCTTTTTTTTTTTTTTTTTTTTTTTTTTGATTGAGCCACTCTGGTGTCTGCGCAGTAAGTATGAAGCCGCAGCCAGTTAGCTTAGCTTAGCACAAAGACTGGAAACGGGGGGAAACAGCTAGCCTGGCTCCGTCCAAAAGTAACAATATTTGCCTCCCAGCACCTCTAAAGATAAATAACTAAATTGTTGGGCCTATATCTTGTTTGTTTAACCCTCATCCAACCAACATATATAATATACAAGGACTACCGACTTGGGTCCCCATGAATAAACTACTTTAAGAAACAACCATCACTGCAAAATGTTTTTTTTATTACAGTTAATTTTGTGTAAAACAAAAATATATACTTTTCTTTAATAAAAAATGGCATCGTTTATCCCAAGTACAATCCCCATTAGTACCTAAAAGCTTATTTACCATCCTTTTCAAATTTAGATTTTTTCAGTTTGTACATAATGTAAAATAAATGGTGTTTCAATAGAACTATGAACGCCACATGCAGTTATGCCACGTGACTTGGCTCATGCTGTGCTCAGGGCGTGCTGGCATGTGACAGGTGGAGCAAACATTTACCTTCATGTCCGTGTGTCAGCAGAAAAAGCAACAAGTGCCAAGCGTTGGACGTCCACAGCAGCAGGTGGAGTTTTCTTCACTCCAATGATGGTCATTGCTGAACAGATAACTCTCCGACAGAAAGCGAATAAGCGTATTTCCCAAACTGTCAACCTACCCCTTTACCTCCTCAATGCCCAGTAAATGTCTGCAAGATGGAGCGCAGCCACAGTGCACAATAAAAATAATGAATAACAAAGTGGATATAGAATTATCAAAGAGATGAAGCAATCACTGAACAGCATGTATCAGTTAGTAGACACTGTATGATACATTACATAATTATAAATAAATAATAAATAACTAATTCAGCATTTGAGTCTTCTAACTCTCTCTCTCTCACACACACACACACACTGACACTCACAGGTGTTTTGCAGTTCATACCAACATGAAGAACCTCTATGAGGAGTTCATGAGTATTACTAGTGTATTAGGAGCTGTCTTCACTTTTATTAGGAGGGAAAACAGTTTTGAAAGTCTCTGTGACAGGAAAATATTTTTCTTTTAAGGGTCAAATTTATGCCACAGCATGAGATGTCTTCCCGTTACAAGAGTTCAAAGCTTCTTCTGTGAAGGAAAACAGACACTCAAAAATGGTTATTAAGTACACAGAACACACACATCATACCGAGGCCTGCTGCTTTTTGATCCCTGAAGCCTGTGTACTTCTACTACTTGTGCTTGAACCTCCTGTTCCCTGTCCCCTGCAGTTATGTGGCATGGCTTAAAGGGTCAGGTCCCCCAAATAACACACAAGAAAACACATATTTTCCCTCTTACCTATCAAGTGTGTATGCAGATAGTTAAGATTTGATGTGCGCAAGTTTTGAGAAATCCGTCTGTGGATCTTCTGCCTTTGCCACCAAACAACATCACTCTGTACGTATAACCCACTACCATGGGCCTTGCTGTGAAAAGTTATAATTGGGACTATTTTTTCGGTAGATCTGTTGAAAAAGAAGTGAGTGTGGGACAGATATGGCAGGATAGTTAGGTGTACTCGAGGTGTCGAAGTGAATCATTTTCCCTTTATTCAACAGTAAAGAAAACACATTAAGACGGGGTGAGACTGGCGTATCTGGCGAAACAGTAAAAGCTCACTGAGAGACAGCGAGATGCACAGAAACAATCATGTTGTAATAACTCGTTGTAGAGCTAAGAAGCTTATAAACAGTGCACATGTAGACCTGGATTTGTACTGAACAAAACCTGCTCGGACCAGAAACACGCTGAACTCACAACTGAACCGTAACTGTAGAATTCACCTGATGTGCCTTTAAACGATCACTGAAATTAACTTAACTAACTTTGGCTTGTAAGTGATAAATCTAGCCTGGGAACCACACAAATCTGCGAGCTCATGTTTCATTTGCTCTGGCAGATACGTTTGGCCCCCCTCCCATTCAAACTGACTTCCCTGCCGTTTTATCGGACGAACCAGTCACGACTGTTTATCTAGTATGAGGCGGGTTTAATACGATGACTGACAGACAGGAGCGCCGTTCAGGCATCTTTCTAAACATCCAAGATGGCTGCCACGTTCAACGGCCAGTTACAGCGGCAGTATTAAACCGACTAGATGATATATTTTCTCTAAAAGAAGAACAAACAACTGCACTTAAACTTTATGTGAACAAGAAATATGTGTTTTCCGTATTTCTGACAGGACGTACAGTCCGACAGGACGGCGTTTCGTTGCTCTGATTGGTTGTCTCCGCCCGTCGATAACGCCTCTTGGAAATCAAAAATGAACTGAGAGCTTCCACACTAATATGCATTTGTGAATTAGTCTGGCCATGCCAGGCTTGGAGAAATCTGGATGGGAGAAATGAAACAGCAGCACTCGCCCCACCTTCATTATTATTGTTATGGATGGAGCTGCTCAGTGGCCAGCAGACCAGACTGTGGTTGTACTGGGCAGCTTCCAGGTGTGAATGTGTGTAACTGTGAAAAGTGAACTGGCTTTAAGTGACACGTCAGTGGTCTGTCAGTAACAAGGACTTTGTACTTGGAATCAACAAATATTTTAACTGAACTGAAGGAAACTTTTCAGCAAAATGATTTGTCCTGCACATGTTGGATGACATTACACTGACTCTGACAAGGCAGGAGGATTTTGTCAAACCTATAAAACCATATTTATGGCCTCAATGTAATGTCCCTAACAGGGTCAATGTGTTGTCCAGCTGTGTGAGGTGTACCTAATCTTAATTTTATTTCAAACCTTTAAATCTGTTTTTTTTTTTTTTACCTACTCAATCTGGTCACGTATGTATGTGCACATACTAGCAGAGATGGCATTTATGTTAACTTCAGTGTTGCCCTGCAGCTGCTCTGTGACTTGGGCATTGTCATGTGGTCTGGAAATGTCACAGTCTTCACATTCACAGCAAAACCACAGGCATATTTTGACTTTCATTCTATGCCGTGTGACCCTCTTCATTGTATAGGACTGCTGAGTCTAACTGGACTCCCTCCAGAGAGAAATGTTTCCAAAACATGTGAGCGACAGCCTGGCGATTCTTAATGTCAGATCTGAGGTGTGTGTTTCTCTGTTGAAATTTGACCCAAGCTTTATAATTTCTTCTTTTGTGTTTTACTGAAAGTCAGTTGAGATGCGGTGAATATAGTGAACAGGTCGAACCTATATTGAACACTATGTAGCCCCTTTCCTTTGTTCACTCATTACCCCAAACCATATTTAAGTTCACAAGTAGAAGATTTTAAACCTTGTGGCCTTGTTGTTGTTTGTTCTGCTCCTTAGTTTGTCTCCACTGTGGGATCATCATTCTTGAGATTTACAGAATATAGGCAATTGGATTTTGTTGATTCATTTGGTAACTGACATATGGTACTGGGTTCAGATCTGTGTGGTGTTTAAATCCAACTACTCAGCCGTTCCCTTTCCACATGGTTGTAATTCTTTCCGTGCAGGGGGACACTAGGACCTTGCAAGGGCATTAGCCAATCAGATGAGAGCCACAAACTAGTGCTGCAGCTGGTGGCGGCCTCCAGTCTGTGGTCGAGTCCACTCACTTTTGATGGTGATATGGCTTGTGGCGGAACATGTTATTAGTGTGGTGTTGAGTTTTGGATTTGTGTTTTTCTTTTTCACAGGGAGAATACTCCCAGTGCTCCACCAGTGGGTGTCTGGCTTCCTGGCCCTTCTGTCCTCACCTTTTCCTTTTATTTGTTCAGGTTGATTTCAGTATTTGGGACACTGAGCGATCAACCTCAAGGGTCATTTGTTTTCTTTACACCTACTTCTTCAGAGGGGGCTACATCTTATTTTCTTTGTTTTTCTTAATTAGCCGTGCCAGCGGCGGGGCTCTCGGAATGGCAAAGTCAGTACGTTGGTCAGTCGACCACTTTGGTCCAGAAATATCTTAACAAGCATTGTCAGTTTTGTACAGATGTTCATGGTCCCCAGAGGATGGATCCTAATTACTTTAGGTAATTACTTACAGATTTTTCCTCTAGTGCCAACAGCAGGTTCACATTTGTGGATTTGAGTGAAATGTCTCAAATATTGGATGGAATTCCCCAAAATTTGGTCCAGATATTCAATCCATTATATCCTATCCGTAATTTACAGGAATGAAACGTTAAAGCAGCATTGTGAATATGAACAGAATATTTCCAAAAATAAACTCTTCATACTTTAAGGAATAGGAGATACATGTACTATAAGTTGTTTGTGTTTAAATGTTTATGGATGTATTACAGCATTATACATTCTGACAATTTTCCTAAATTCCTCACCATCTTTGGCAGTCGAGACCTCTGAAGAGTGTTTTACAGAGGAAAAGTACCCTGTAATTCCCACAGAGCTGGCGTACTCTCAATCATCCTTGTTTTTTCCCCAACATCTTGTTGCCAGACCTACCTCACACTGCTCAGGCTTTGCCATGTACTGTTTTGTGCCTCATATTCTTCCACATAAACTTGAAATGAACTGTGATGCAGGAAACGCATCAAACAAACTGTTGTGGACATTTGTTCCATTTCAGACTAAAAATATCTTGTATTAGCAGCGTATAGGAGCATTTTTTTCTGTTCTGGTGTATATTGGTTTATATAATTTAGAAAGATGGCACGTGTTAATCCAGCATGACATTAAAATGTTGCTATGGTATGACAGAGCCAATTCAATTTAAATGTACAACCAGTTGATGATGTTTGCGTCATTTTGAGTTGGAGTCAACCAAGTTACATTAAATGGATTGAGCCTAAATCAGAATCTATTGATGACTGTAAATGTGAAATGTAAATCTGACTTTATGTTCATATCTAAACTAAATTTTCACTGACTACATTTTCTCCCACAAAATAAGAAACAGCCAAAATTAACTAAACATTTCTTTTGTAACACATTTTATATATGACTTAAAGAATCCAGACCACTCTGTTTTGATAATACATTTATTTAATAAATTTTTTTAGTGATTAATCGTGTGTAATGTTTAAAAAAATTGTTTGTGTGTCACTAAGATCAGACTCAAGTTACACTGTCCTCATTTCAGTTTAATGGCAGCACAGTCTGATCAATCATCAAGTCAACAGCTTAATACTGTTATCTGATAACTGAATTACTGCTGGTATGCAGTTTAACTTGACACATTATGAAAAATTCAACATGAAGTACATTTGTGAGGCAAAATATATTCTATAGGACAGTTAGTAAAATAAACACTACATGTATGTAAATCACATGTTTGCCTCATAGGACATAATTCAAACTTAAACACACACATACACACAGAGGTGATACCACATAAACATACCAGTGAAACCACACACAAACCTAAAATTTACAATTTTATAGAAATTTGTGTGTTGGCCTAAGCTTGGCTGTGTGAGAACACCATGCTTCTGATATTTTTTCTTCATTAATGTTCACATTAGGTTTTAACTTATACGGTATGTGTGGTTTCACTGAAGTTTGTTAAAGTTTTATAGCCTACACACCCTCTTATACACATGCATGTTGACACATTTATATAACATTTAATTTACAAACATTTTAAAAACTGAAGACCTTTATGTTTTTGAGCAAAATACAGTAAAATATGTTATAATCTTTGGATACAGTTGAAAGCAGCAGGAAGCATTTTTCATGAGACTTCCCATGGCTGCTTTTGGATTTTTAGAAAACAGAGTATTTATGTATCTGCATAATATATCTTTCTTTTAGTTGTACCTTTTGTACTTCTTCGTCACAACAACATCAATAATAATAGTAATAATAATGATAGCATCTGTTTTTCCCTGTCCCCATGTTTTTTGGTCTTTTCTGGTGTAATGCTGGTGGTGGTGCTCAGGCGGAGAGGCCTTGGACTCTCTATGGCAGCAGGCTGGTCAGAGGGGCGAAGGGAGGAGGGTTGGACTGTGTGTTTGGAGCCGATGATGGAGGAAATCTCTGTGAGGGAGCTGTTCCTTCTGCTGGAGGGATAAACAGCGAGGCTCCCTGGATGAGCAGGATAAAGGAAACAAAGAAAGAAGGTGACCACAGACTTCAAGTCATATGTCTTTTGTGTGTGTCGAAATACTGAAATTTGTGATAACTCATAACAAAGGTAAAAAGTGATCTCACAATAATTTCCAATATTGTGTCCTTTTTCCTTTTTGAAAGGCAAAAAAAAACTAGTCAGAGGTAGATTATTCCAAATAGATTTGACCAATTATATATTTGGAATAATCTACCTTTGACTAGTTTGATTTGAAAAATTCCTAACTCACCGTACACCTACAAGTTCTTTACAAGCTTTCAACCGATTCTAACCATTTTTGTCAAACTGCTGTTTTAGATCAAGATGAAACTTTTACACTCTACCTTTCATTAGTTTCTACTGATGTGAATTCCAGTAAACAGCCGTGCTGAGGATTATAAAGACTGGTTTATTGTTCTGATGAAAATATTACATTCCTGGTGTTAAACACATGGCTTTATTACACAGAACAAGACTGAAATGCCAAAACTAAATAAGTTGATCAAACGTGGGTGGTCAAGTGTGGAGACCTCAATAGCCTTTTACACAATTTCTGTTAGTGGAAAAGACCTTTGAGGTATGAATTAAATATTTAAACAAACACAAACAAAAAGGTTTTACTTCCATTCATTGTTTCTCACCTAAACACATTGTATGTGTCCTTAAAATCCAACAAACTTGTTAAATGCATTCCCTCCTTCATGAAACATTTATAAAGTGTATTTTTAGAGTTCAGTTCTGGTTGGTTTGGCAACCCTTGTGGTCACTGTCCATGGTAACAGCTAATGTGGTTTAATACTACAGCAAAGAATCGTGACACACACTTAAGCAGCTACTTTGTCAGAAATACTGTACAACAGCAGAGCAACTGGTGTTATCTGTTTACAGTGCAGCCAAACAAACACATGTTCTTTCACTAAAGAAGTTAGTCATTAAATTAACCATCAGGGTTGCGTTAACCTTGTTTTGCCAGTTAAACGCTTTCTGAAGAAGCAGCAGTAGGAAATGTTGATTTAGCATTAACTTAATAAAGCTCTGATACGGCGTCAGGAGAGTGAAAAGTAAACAATGAGGCTCAAAAATGCTGCAACACGGGAATGGTGGACTATGCCACTATAAAAAAAATTGTAAAAGAGGTAATTACTGAATGTAAATACACTGAATGACTGAAAAAATGAAAATGAAAGTAGTAGTATCAAAAATTCAAACTTTAATGTTTCAGCTTGTGGTCTTTTACTTCTCCTCTTTTATGGTGCTTTTTATAACACATTTATCTTTAAGCTGAGGGATGTGTTTGTGGTCGAGCAGGCAAACACACGATAGACAATACTGGGTTCTGCTCAACCGGACTGAGCCACTGACTCCCCAAAGTAGTTAAGAGGTTCACTTGAGAGCAACCGCTTTTAAATTAAAATTTTACATTTTTATAAAAGCCGTAATAAAGGTTTGCATGTCGGTTGTAACTACCAAGTTCCTGTAGTGACCAAGTTGTAACAACAGAGAAAAAGAGATTCTGGGTGGTGATGGATGCAAACTAAATGTGTTAACTAGATTAGTTAGACCTTCGCCTTTTAGAAACACTTCCTAAAGCAACACCAACATTCACCAAAACACTCACCTCTTAAACCAAAGAACTAGATGAATCTTTGAGATAACCCATACAGCACATACATACTCACTGCAGCAATTGTAGTCATTATATTAATTGTAGCTATAAATAATGAGCTGTAAGCCGAAAGGGTTTTATTATTTTTATTTAAGTAACCTTTTCTGAATAACTAGAATAAACAGAAGAAAAAAAATTCCTAAAACTAAACAAAATTTAGTTTTTATTAACTAATATTAGACAAAACTGTGTGTGTGTGTGTGTGTGTGTGTGTGTGAGTGTGTGTGTGTGTGTTGACCGCACACTGACTGGGTGGAGCTGGTGAACTGTGTGTGTGTTGGCGTTCATCAGAAGAGGAGCAGTAGGGGAAGATGCTGTGCTCTCAGAGGCCTCGGTCACAGGGCTCCTCTGACACAAAACAAAGAAAAACACACACACACAGTATTATTATATGCATTATTATATAAGTGCAATGATCTCTGATATACAATGTGCACACATTAAAAAATACACATTACAAATGAAATGATACAGATGTTTAAAGTGGTCCGATGGGAACACACACTCTGATTACAACATTGTTGGCCATGATCACGGAAAGTCTCCACTGTAGACGGTCAGCACAGCTTATCTTGTTTATATTTTATATGTCTTATCGCTAAAATGAGCACCAGGCCACTTGGACCCATCACAATTTAAACAAATCTAAATATGATCCTAATTTAGTTTGGATAACTGAAAACTGAACCGAGACAACTGTAATCTGCAAAATCAGTTCAGTCAGAAACACTCACTGTCATAAACTGCCTGTGTTCCCCTCTCCTGTTTAGTTGTGTTTCTGGATGACTCTATTCAAAGGACTTTAAAGACTAGTTTGCCATGTTACTTTTGTTACTATTTCGGTAGTCTTGTTATTCATGCTTTGTTTCCTGTTTTATTTTGTAGTAGTCTCTTTCCTCTCATTTCCGTAACTTCCCTCCCTGCCTCTGTGTGTTTTCCCGCCTTTGTAATTGTCTTCACCTGTTCCTCATGAGCCTCACCTGTTTTCACTCCTCTTGTAAGTCAGTCGCTGCTTCTACCAGGCAAGATCACTTGTTCCTTGTCAGTTCATTGTTGGTTTCTTTCCTTGTGTTTTCTCCTGAGTTTTTGAACCTGTATCTGGATTTACAATTGAACATTTTCCTCCGTCTGCATTTCCCCAGCCCTGTATTCCCTGCTACCGACTAACACTTGAGTCGAGGAACTATCAAATCCCCTAAAAACTTGGTTTCACATTATCGATATCTCTGTAACATGAAATGTTCATGACTACATTAGCCACGATCAAAGTTACAGATTGGTTAAAAGACATCCTTAGTTATTATTAAGAGTTGAACAATCAAAACTCAGTTAATGTGCTTTATCAGGACTGCCTTGCAACATAAGCAAACCCCACAAGTGTCATTATTTATTTTATCACATTATGATTCAAATGTTGCTATAACGTGGTTGGTGGACAGACGTATGTAACATCACCTTTTTCCGACCCAGTACCATCCACTTCAAACCAGTGAAAAGGACAAAAACACAAACACAGAAATCTCTCGTGTGAAATAACCAAAGCTCCCTCAGCTTTGTCAGAATTTCGTGTTCATGTAGGACTTCATGTGTTTTCAGGGCTTTTAAATCAACAAAACCAAAAATGCTGCCCTTGAATAAAAGGGTGGAAGTGGTGGAGGGAACTGTGGCAGCAAACTTTGTTGGCACGAGTGTATCAGCAGAGTAACAGTAAGAAGTGCACACCTGCATGAACATGACTGGACTTTACAAGTCAGATGGTATGAAAGCAGGACTTCAGTGCCCTGCCTGAACTGACGCTAAGCTCCATCTGTCAAATGTATGATGCTGAATCTTTCCGCAAATGGGTCATCTACACATTATTCTGCAATTATGGGAGTTGCTTAAATTTTTTCAAACACTATTTAGCACACTTGTCACACACTTGTCATACACTTAGCGACGAGCACTCTTATCAGGTCATTTTAGTGATGCAGCATACATTCTTCCCTGCAAAAACCTTTGATGAATCTGGACCGAATTTTTGTTTGGTCTCCATTTGGGTGGTCTGTCAGCAGCATGCTTGCAGTTAAATCCAAAACTGTAGGAGGCTGCAGATCTATAAATTTTACAAACTGTTACTTTCCATGTCTTTTACCTAATCTACTGCAGCCAGATATGAAAAAATAACCTATAAAACATATCTTAAAGGTGTGTAGCAAATACTGTATGGAATGGACAATTCCAGATAATGATTTGCCACTCCTACAGATCTGGAAACGTCTGGGACTCCGATATTAAAAGTCTGACACAGAGGCGTCAGCAATTGACTGATAGTACTGAATGAATCATATCAAATTTAAGATCATGAGGAGGAAAATCTGAATACATTCCTACACTAAAGACACATACTGATTTAAAGATAACTAAATCCCTAAGTTGTTGCAGATAATGTTATTTACTGTTTGGTCTGTTGGCACTCATCTCCTGAGTTTAGGTTCACTCAGGCCAGATCAGCTTGATCTCTGGCAGCATAAAGCTGCATAGACCACAAAAACGCTGAATCTTGTTGTTTAAAGTAGGCAGGGTTGATCTAGGACAGCCCACACTCATCAGTGGCAATAACACCATACTATTTAGAGGGGTGGACACACGTTGAAATTGATATCAGTTTGGTGTCTACCAAACGAGTCAAACACAAAATGTTTTTCTTGATTAGGCGTTTGGTCAATAAAATGTCAGAAGTTAGTGAAAAATGTGAAAATCACATTTTCCCAGAGTCCAAGGTGGTGTCTTCAGATTGTTGTTTTGTCCAACGAACCGTCCAAAACCCAAAGATATTCAATTTACTAACATAGAAGGGTGAAAAAAACCTGAAAATATTCACATATTCACCAGTGAATTTTGGGCATTGTTTCTTACAAAAACAACTTAAACAAAATTCTGGTTCTTTCTTTCTTTTCTCTTCCCTGTTTCTTTCTCTGGAAGGAGCAGCGACCAGGAACAGTGACCTTTGTCTTGGTGCAAAGCCTTAAGACACACCTCTCAAATCATCTTATGTGTGGAGATAGCGGATATTTATTCCAGGATATTATTTTGAGAGCAATTTCCCCCAAAATGAACAAAATAATTTGACACAGCATATCTAGTCACTAGTTAGTTCTCCTGAAAGAACTTTAGAATCTCCTCTCAAACTGAACACTAAAATGAAACATGTAAAAGTGATGGATTGTATCAGATGGTTTTAGAGTGTTTATGGAATTTGATGGGAAAAGTGTGTTTGAGCCAATGTCTCCGATGGTTTTATAAGAGGAAGCTGCAGGAGGAGTAGTGAAGGAATGCTTTTGATGAACCATCAGGATGGGGGCTTAGCATCTGCCTATCCCTACTGATACTACGATCAGTATTTCTAATTTTTTTATTACTTGTCATGTCCCGCTTTCTCAACTTCACATCCTGTCTTTGGTGCTCTTGTTGCATGGAGGTGGATGAGAGTCTCTGGCTGGAGAAACAGGAGAAAAACTGAGCTCCTGCACAGGTACATGAACTGATCTCAATAGGGTTTTCTCATTCTGCAGGCTGGAACAAGAGGGTGACGGTTGTTGTTTCAATGGAAACTTGAGGCTTTCAGAAATAATACAACCAAAAAAAAAACAAACTTAGATAGTGGTGTGTTTTTGCATTATAACTTCTATTGTGTTCTTACAGTTTTAAGTTTGTCTTGCAAAATGAATTTCATTTTTGTGGGATAAAATAAGGTCTGAACTGAACTGGACATAATCATGGATTGATTTGAAACCACACAGGCTTTGGAATATTGCAAATTACATTTTTGACATTGTGTATTTACAATGATCCCATTACAACATGCTGTGACTGAGAGAGATAAGGGACAGTTTATTATGCAGGCAAACCGCTGCCCTGGTACACAAAGCCTTTTTGCAACACAACAGCATTTAGACAGATGTGAACTTGAATGAACATGTGAACCTATTACCAGTTTAGTGTTTCTGATTTCGCGGTGACTGTCTTCCAGTCATCTAACCACAGCATACGAGACTCTCAACATTCACACTCTCACACTTACTTAGGGCAGGCTCATTTTCTTTCCCTCAGATCATCTGGCTGAACGCTGGTATGCTATTGAATTAGACCCACATTTTTCAAATTAGATGTAGCTACAACTAAAGACCTTGTCATGGATTAGAAACCATCTCTGGTCACACACTTTGTGTTCCCACCAGAAATGATGTAACCAAGCCCCGACCTTCGGACTCAGTTGTAGCCATTTAATACTCCTTACACATCAATTCCAAGTATACATGTTTTACTGACCAGGTTTTTTTGGTAGTTAAATTGAATCTGATAACATTCCAGGAAACAACCAGAGATTGTGAGACCACACAGTCCATATAAGAAAAACCGCCCAACTCGATAACATCTCAGTGAAACTGAGATTGAATTACATTTAGTTTGCCTCCGTTTCAGCACTTTTCTTCATCAATCTGAGTTGTATTGTTGAGAGGTTAAAGTAAGATCTTAGCTGACACCTATAATTGCCTGGAACCTCCTGATACCAAACATGCCATGTCTACTAAATCGCTGAGAAGTAGAGAAGATATGCAGCCAGGGTAGGGTTGAGTAGCTGTTTTTACTTTTTTTATGGATGAATATAGTTGGGTTTCTGTAGAGGGATATGCTATAAAACTGAATATTTAATGTAATGTCTCAGACACAAAGGTCTTGGCCTTTAAAAGCTGTACAGAATAAAGGTTTTGTTGCTTTTTAACTATCTCTGAACTCTTCGTTATGAACTCCGGACCTCTCCTGAACCCCCTGCTTCACTGTATGTCTCATCAGCTAATCAGGGTGGGATGATTAAGAGTACAGTATAAAAATCTATGCACGGTGAGTCCCACATTGTACAACAAGTGAGAATGGCTTCAGGTCAGGAAGGTTAAGGCTTTAAGGCTTTTAAGGTTTTCACTGTCATGGCAGACTTTGTGTAACAGGTGTTCTTTGTGGTACAGCTGGCTGGACATGACCTGCCAGACACTTTTCTTTTCAGTTTGATCCACAGTTCAGCTGGCTATACACAAATGCACTGCTGGCAGTGGAAGTGATTTCTCCTTAATAAAAAGTGAAAAACCTGTCGCAATCTACACCTGCCTCCTCCAGCTCGTGCAGAGTTCAATCTGACTAAAGGCTGATCAGCAGCATACAGGGATTTTAAAAGAGTGGGTGGAACTGATTTCTCATTCAAGAAGTATTAATTGTTGGCTTTGGGTGAAAGACAACATGATCGGCTCAAGCTTGTTTCGAGTTCTTATGCCTCCTAGTAACAAACGTTTGCTCAAAGGTTTGTGAAACTTAAACATCAAGCAGAAGTCATTTTAAATGATTATTAATAGGGTTTTATTGTTAAAAGAAAATAGAAAAGGAATTCTTATAGACTTAAGCCTCAGAGGCTCAGGTCTTTTGCACATCTCACTTACAGCTAGGCCAGCTGGGGCACAGAGAGGCAAAGTAAACAAAGATAATTTGCTTTTAATTAAACTTAAATGTACCAATTGAACCATGTCCACAGAATATATGGACATTTATAAACACGTGTTTGAGTCTGTGTCCGTGGATGTGTACCTTACCAAGTCCTTGATGCTGCCCAGCACTGCTGTGGTGAGGATGCCTGTGAAGAAGGCCACGAGGTTGAGGCCGGTGAGGGTCCAAATTAAAATGTACAGAGTGAAAACTTCCTCACAGCTTTGTACTCCAAGAAACTCATAGTAGTTGCTGAGGTAGCCTCCACTGCAGAACAAAACAACAGCTCTGTTTATTATAAATTCATTTTAATTTGCTAGACAAGTCCACGAATTAATGACAAGACGAAGCCAGAGAGTAGAGTGACAATTCTGAAATGGTAATTAGGATATTTTAGTGCAGAGTGTGTAATTTAAATTGTGACGACATGGCGGTGGTAACAACATACTGAAGTAATATCGTAGGATAATAATGCATTGTCTCACTTGGCGCAGTCGTACAGGTCGCAGCAGTAACAGGTCCCACTTCGTATCGTCATGCTACAAGACTCCTTTAGATTCCAACACGAGACCTGAAAAAGAAAACGCAGGCTCAAAATGTAGACACCTGCAAATACAACACAGACCAACACAACTCAACTGTAGCTGAAATGGAAAAATACCCTTAATTTACCGTTGATTTGTCTTTCTAGGAGAAAGTGGGGCTACATCTGACTTATGCTTGCATTCAATTGTAATTCAGATTGTGATAAGTTGTCTGAATTGGTCTCAGGATAATATTTGTATACATCAGTACATCTTTACTCACAGAGGTGTAGAAATTCTCATAGATGTAGCCGTTGCCACTGCTGTAATGCTGGCATCTCCCTGCTTTCAGTGGGCGCATGTCCTGGCAAAATGTACACAAAGAAATATTATCCAAAGGGTTTCCTTTCAAAAACAGCACCATCGAATCGTTATGAAAAAAAAAAAAAAAAATAGACAGTGTTGAGTTTGGAGTCTGTTTGTGGTCAATTTTAGAAAACTTGGAACAAAATATTGTTTGTGGCTCTTCTAAATTGGTAAAATAAGGTTTATTAACAACATTTTGAAATATAATATGAAATACAACATATCAGACTCTGTCAGGGAGAGATTGTTAAGTTCTGGACTTCTATCAATGTCCCTGGTGCGATGTGTGTGGTTTGATTTGGACCAACACTGATGTTGACTTACAACTAAGAAGTTGAGGAAAACCTTTCCCATGCTTTGTATGGTGAAATAAAACAAAACACAGGTGAAAATATCCACCTTTTATGTTGACTTATGATTGTTCTTCTTTTGTGGGAAGTGTTGTTCTGTTGTCTAGTTGATGATATTATTGTTTATATTACATATTTGTGTTATGGGATCGCCTTAAAACTTTTCTATAAATTAACTATATATGATAACTATCTACCATATACCATATATATACCATATATACCACTACCATGAATATAAACTATATATGGATATTAAGTACTTATCTGGTTTTGAATAAACTGAACACAGGTGAGATGTTGTGCTTTAACCTCTTGAACATCATACTACCACACTGAATAGACTCCCTGCCTTCAACACACTAAACACACGACGTGACTTACAGTAACTTTGAGAATGTATTCTTAAAAGGTGGTCTAACCCCTAAATCCTCTACAATACATACTGTGAGCACAGTACTATAGTTAAACATTATACAATCTCATGTTTCAAAGGAGACCACTTGTATAATTTATACAGTAGTTAAAATTAATCAAAGTCCGGTTGACATTTTCCCTCTGCTTTCATTATAAAAAAAGAACACAGTAGGGTATTTTGTACAAAAGGGTACAAAGAGTACAAAAGGTTAAAGATGGCAGTGTGATTCCTTTTATTCAGTTTTACTGTTCCAACTCGGCACCCCTCTCGGGTGTGCCCTGATAACGTCTCCGATTACACAATCAAATTCAGTGAAGGAATCTAGAACCATCCTGAATCTGTTGCACTTTATTTGAGTTTTTTCTTTATTTTAGAGGTTCGAAACAGGAGTGTAACATAGTTTTTTTTTTAACACATTAAATGTTCTTTTACGGAGCCAGCTGTCTATTACAGCAGCATCAATCACATTCAATAACTGTGTCTAATGAATCTCAATCATCATCAGATGTCTCAACGTATGAAGAGAAAGACCACTGGACTTCCTCCAGTACTTCACGCCTAATGTGCCTCTTGGTCCAGCTAGCAAATGTTTTAAGACTGAAGTGTAATTCGTGGGAACTTTTTTCATGGACAAAATTGTGTAAATTGTCATTATTGCCAAGAGACTGATGTTGGCACACACTGCGAGCCAGGAGGCTGTCCAGGTGGATCGCAGTCAACCAGCACAGTGGTTTGTTATTGGTCCACAGTTTACTATTACTGCTCTGTTTCATCCTCTGTAGTGTTGCAGTACACACATGCAAGTGCAGGTTACTCACCATGTTCAAGACGATACAGACGCCGTCAATCATGAGGCACAGAAAAGAGGTGACGATCCCAAAGCTGAGGAATACAATCGCAGCCGTCAGCTGGAGGAGGAACAAAGAGAAAAGAGTAAATGAGAGAATTTCCATGTAAAATCTTTAAAATACCAGATAAAAAACTAGTGTTATTTGATGGGTGCAAAGTTTGACAAGAAGCCAGATTATGTCTGAAAAAAGTTCTTTTAGAGGGTTGCTCTGATTGGTTGTAAGTATATCCCATTGCGTCAAGACGCATTTTGGTCTGCGCTCGTTGATAACGCCCCTTGTAAATTTAAAATTACCTGAAAGGTTCCAGACTAATATGCATTTGTGAATTAGTCAGGCTAGGGTTCACCCTAAAATGTCTTGACCATGATCCAGACAACTGTTGCATGTTCCAGATGAATTTTAAACTACAGCTACACTTGTGGAGGGTGTGTAATACATATCAGGACGACTGCATCAGAGCCACAAATATTTGACCCAGACATGACATATGGTACACAGAGGTTGAGTTAATTATCTTATTGAGACATTAACGTCACAGCGGGCACACGCTGTTAAATGTTCAACAACAACATAAATGCGTCTTTCTTAAACAAATCAAATTACCAAATGTCCTGTTCACATACTGTAAAACAGCAATACAATAGTTGCTTCTAGGTAATGTACTCTAATAATGATCAGCAGATATGCTTCAAATTTAGAAAGGCTGAAATAACATGGGGATAAGTTGCCTCATGTAGAGTTGTGAGAGGAACGTGTGTTGAAGGACTGGACAGTAGTTCAGCATCTAGTGCTGTTTTTCCATGTATTTTTACTGCAGTGGTTTACTACAGCAGCAGTGTACAGGATGGATATCTAAAAAGACAGTGAACATGTTGCAGTTAAATTATAATCTCGAACATTTTTATTTGAATTAATGCCTGTTACAGCACAATCTATCTATCTATCGCCAAATGAGGTAACACTATGGTGATTGAGCCTATGGCCCACTGATGAAAGCCCTTGCAAACTTACAAACTGGGTGTCTGTGGCAACACTGGTCCGCCAGAGCTAATGAAACAGACTCACTTTTCAAGGCACTTGTGTGTGAAGCAAACAACAAACAAAGAAAAGATTGACGACTACAGAGGATGAAACGTCAAAAGCAATTGCAAATCTGAAGAAAAATAAACAAATTTGATGTTCAGATGAAGGCAAACTCTCAAAAATGCAAAGCGACCGTCAGTGAAGACATTGATCTCTGGGAAGTGAGAAAACACACCTGCAATAACTGCTTATTGCCCTAGGCCCCGCCAAAGAGAACAAAACGGAGATCTTTGAGATTGTTACTTTAAATAAAATTACACAACCACACATATACTTAAAATATTCTATACTATACAAAGAATACTAGACGTTAGATTCTCATATTTTGGCTCCTCTGTGTCAGTCTTGTGCATTTGAGAAACTGTGCATTTGTTCTATTTTCTCAGATTATCTGTACTCCTCTTTTCACTTTGTATGTTACAAGGAAAAAGGATAAATTGATGTGATTAACAAACTTGATGCCATCTCGAGTAATGTTGGTTGAAGTTGCTGGAATGTAAAACTCTACTACTACTAACTATACTGTTTAATCCATCCCTTGCACATTCACTCCTGTGGTTTTGATTTTGGAAAGACTCAAGTTTTTCTGTTATGCAGCAAGTAGTGAGTGAGCGAGGGAGTGATTTCAAACACAGCTGTGAAGAAATACAAAGCCTGACTGACCTGCTGAGCCTACTGTGGTGTCACACTGGTAGATTGTTTTCTCATGCTGGCTGATACTAAACCCTGTGCAACAGAGGTGCCCACCTGCCTCCCTGGCTGAGAGCTGAGTCTTTGCATCTGCCTGCAATCAACACTCACCGAGCCCTGCTCAATCCGCTCGTCGGCTTGTGGGTATATCAGACTTCTCTCCTTCAGCCTGTGCTCGCCTTCAGTTTATAGAGGGCTTTGCTGCATTTCTGGTTCTCGCCATGCCAAAGTAAAAGCTTTAAAGAGATACCGCCTTGTCTCCTGTCCATTTCTGCGATTGGGTCCTCACTCTCTGCCACTGTTACAGCGAGTTAAGCTATGACTCGACAGTCACTGTTTGGGGGAGGTAGTAGCGGACAGTCAATGTACCTGCTGTGTTACTATCTGTCCTATAACTGCCAACAAGGATTAATATTGGGCTCTCCCACAAAAATCTGGACAGGCATTTTAAAAGTGAAGGCTGAAACATGAGATTTAATGAAAGGATAAAAAGGGGAATTGCTTTCCCTTCCTTGATACAATTTAGAATTCCCCGGAGTAACAGTGCTACATGTTGCAGAGCAGCACCGCTGGTCACCGTGCTGACATACTGTGCAATATATCTTTCTTGGCCAACATACACCCACACCCACCTTGGCGGGTCAGAGCTGGGTGTGCACTGGGAAAACATGAGGAAAAATTATGACAGAGGATGTAGGTGTGTGTGTGTGTGTGTGTGTGTGTGTGTGTGTGTGTGTGTGTGTGTGTGTCAGATGAAGAGATACACGGACAGCAGGAGAATATACCAGCTGTTTGCGGTTTACTTCCAGGCAGAGTCCCAGAAGTCCCAGGAACGATCCGAGGGTCAGCTGTAGAGAACATAATATAATGAACACAATAATAATAAAAAAAAAACATAACAACTGTGACACTTTGTTATGATTTGGTTCTCTTCAAAGAACTCAGCAAAATGAAGAATGACAGGATAATGTTGGCATTTAACAGCTATGAAAAGACCTCTTGTGGTATAATTTCAAATGTATACAGTATGTTTAATGTTGCGTGATGTTGGTCGAAAAGATTTAAATTGAATCTTGACTCAGTAACTGCATGGCCCAAATCTCACCGCAGACATACATCCAGAGGCTGATTTTAGTGGATACAATTCTAAAAACAAATTTTATTCTGCTGTACTTCCAAAGACCCGTTATGTTCTTCCAGTTTCAAAATCGGAAGAAAAGTTGAAGTGCAGCCAAGCGCCTGTCTAATCACTGGAGGAAGTGCTCATGTGGATGTCAGGCCGAAGCACAGAACTGTCAATCGTCAATGTCACAGCCTGCCTGAAATGTTGTGTGTCTCAAGCAAATGCCTATTGAAAGACCACAATGAGCAAAGCAAAACTTTTGGCCGGCGCTGCGAGACTAAAGAATTCATAATGGATATCACATGCTGGAGGAAGTTTTGATAAGTTTAGTTTTTTTAAATCCAGCTGATTTCCTGGTAGCTTTGAAATTTAAAGCCAACATTTCCGAGTTTTCTTTCAATCATACCAATCTGTCATCTCGCTGTATCTCGCCGAATAAATCACGACGGGGAATTATCGAGGGACAAATAAACAACTTACAAGCACTCCGGAGGCGTAGCCAGTCACATTCAGGCTTTCCGTTCGCGTCGTTGTGTAGACTCCCAGCACCACCAGCAGCAGGGACAGACTGAGCATGCCCAGCACCAGCCACACAGCTCTCCTGACCCTCAACATCAGCTCTGCAACCCACAGAGGAGAGAGAAACCCTCAGTCGTGTTATATGGCACAGCGCAGCACAAATAAAACACAAATAAACCAGACTGAATACTTGCCAGCTGTGAGCCTCTTGGCAGCTGGTTACTTGCATATTTCTAATTTAATTTCAAAGTAGACAAAACAAACCTAATTTAAACTGATTTCATTTAACTTAATGTAATTCCAAAAACAACAATCCAAACCCTATGTCTCCATCTTGTTCAGTTCAAATGCCATGAATGTTTAAATCTCAGTGTATTAAGGCAAAGTAGTGGAATGAAATCCACTGCTCCTGTATAATCAGTGTAACCAAACAGCTTTTAACCCTCAGGCTTCTCAAATAACACCAACAAGAAAATGTTCCTTATTGAGAAGAAAAAAAAAAAATCAGAGCTAGTCCCACAGAAGACTTTTCATTTTGTAATGTTTACTCAAATCTATCAGTTAGAGTTATTTGTTTTGACTGTAAAAAGAAAAAGACCCCCTAGATACACTGTACCTACACTAGGTGTTTTTCTTGTTTTCTTTTTCTTGTTTTAAGTAAATATAACATTTATTATTCCCTCTAGGTTTTCTTTTTAATGTACATCTAAGCTTTAATAATACTGTTAACCCCACAACACATTTGCTATAAGGTGTAAACTAAAAATCTTCAATTCTGTCTTTATTTTCTGTAGTAATCCTAATATTAGAAGACCCAAATCTGACCCTCTGGCATGCAATCCGCTGATTATTATGTTGAAACCAAATTGAAATAACAACAGAACAAGTGTCTGTAAGCCCATCCTCCTATCTTTACCTGATATAACACCCTCATGGATAAGCATTTTATTGTGAAACTGTTCAGCACTGCAACTACTGAGTGGCAGAGATAAATAAAAAATACACAATTAATTATGACGCCATTGACCTTTTGTGAACTAACAGTGTCAATCAAAAAAGAAACCTAAAACCAAATAAAGGCTACATATGCATGTGAAATGACCTGTATAACAGCCTCAAAACACAATTATCAAGGCCAAAATATCTGCTAATATTGGGCTTCAAGAACATTTAAAAGAAATAAAATGTAAATGGAATAAGGTCAACAGGCAAAGACTACTACTACTACTAACACTAATAGTAACTGAGGTCAGACATAGGCAGGCTGTGTGATGCACCTGAGCGCATCACAGTACCTGTTGCTCGGCTCCTGGGCGCAGGTTTGTCCGGGGCCCTCGCTGCCTGGATCCTCGCAGTCATGATGGATCCACCGCTCTGAAATGCAGGTTTTCCTCTGAGGGCCAGGGTCCAGCCGAGGTGTCAGTGTCTGCTCTCTGCTGTACGGACGCTGAGGGGATGCAGCGGAGCCCGGCCTCTGCTGCGTTCAGGGGCGGTGGGAAACCTGCGCGCCTGCTGCTGCTGCTGTCGAGACAGACTCCTGGCGGCCACGTTCCTCCTACTGTCGATGAAGATTTTTTCAACGCGAAAAGTCCCTGTGTTGTGCAACGTTTAATTAAAGACATTCCTTTGGGAATACACGACATGTAAGCATACATAGTCAGGAACATTTAAAATAGATCAGTTTTTCAGCATAACACAATTTAAGGCTGAGCACCATAGATTTGTTTGTGTTCTTCTGTTGTTTTTGGCAGATTAGATGCTGGGTGGAACCACTTTGCGCATGTCAAAAAAAAAGTTATATTCTGATGAAATACTTTGGTCCATGTAAGCAAACTGTAATCTCTAATCAGAATGATTTCAGTCAGATTAAATAAATATGCAGCTATAGCTTTCTGTCTCTATTGCCAGGTGATGTGGGGGTTCATGTCACACTCTGATCTGTAGGCTTTAGTTTATCTTCTCCTACTGCTTGACTGAGTAGAAGCAGCTAAGAATTTGTCTGGACTTGTTTTGCTGCCAAGACCAAGTTTGCATCAAATATCAAGTTTCTTGTAAAGTAACTTTTTATTTGTTTTATTCAAAACAGCTACTAACTGTATCAGCCCACGGAGCAAGAAATCGTTTTCAAAAAGCATTAAACTTAAGTGAAATTACATCTTGTCCTAAGCTAATTTAGTTTGTAAAGTTGATATTAATGGTATTTCTCCCTTTTGACCTTTGAACCATTTGTCTCCCTAATTTTGACCTCACCTGATCAATCAGCTCCATTGACAACATAAGATAGGAGTGGAGACCAAATGAAAAAAGCTATTGGGAACTAAGAGTTTACAGATTTTAATTTTATGTTGTTAAGATTTTTTAAATATATATATTTATTTAGCAACAATTATGTATATGTGAGAGGGTAAGGTTAAAGCTAAAAATAATATTTTGTGTCCAAGTGCGATCTAAGTGAAGGCAGGCTGGGAACTGGATACCACAATGTGTAAACGCCCCAGGAAAAGGCTTAGTGGAGTAATAAGCTACCTATATTAATAACGTGACTTAACGTTATAAAGTATGAATCTACTAGTTTATTTCCTTATGGATGAGCAGTTTTAAGAGATTAGTTTTTCTCCTTCACAGGATGATTCAGTGGAAAGAAAGAGAGAGGTCCTGGTCTGTTGCCTGGTGGTGTATCTCAGAGAAAAGGAGGAGGATGTCTTCAAAGGACACTTGGTAGGTAAATCAGACACTTAAGTGAAAAACATACCATAACTTCTGTATAGCTCTAGGAGAATCAGGTATCCGTTTGTGTTTATGCCAACACCTACAACACTAAATGTATTTCGTTTTCTTCTGTTATATTCTTAACTGTTTAAGTTTTGAGGTGTTTTCCATGATCTACTGTGAGGTGGATTTTAGAAGATGATATGATTTATTGGAAAGTCAAGTGATAGGCATCATGCTTACATACATGACATAATCCAGATTTCTGTCTTAATGGTTTTATTTCAGGTGGTAAATTCAGGGAGGAATGATCATTTACACACACTACATCAATGATGATTTGACAACGCACTCCCATCTGAACTGACCTGAGAGCAGAGATGCACTCCCAATGTGCTTTAGGGTTTACATACTGACTAGTTAAGAAATGCTTTAACTAAAAACATGAAATAAGGCAGTCGAAGAATGTTAAATCAAGAAAAAACTTGACCAAGACACCTTAAACACAGTTTGACAGTTTATGATCCTGTTGAATGCCAAACTGTGTAGTTTAATGAGGGATATCTTTTAACAGCTTCACTTAACCTAACAAATGCAATCACAATCACAAATGAAAAGCAAACTGTAATACTACAGAAATACGAAGATTTTAACATATAATATAAGCTAAAAGCAAATGCAGGAAGGACAGCTGGCAAATAACTGTTTTTAACTTGCTTCAATGAGGAGAATCCAGGGTGATTCACTGTTGGGTTAGGTTCCCATTTCTTGAGCATCCGAGTACAGATTGATTACTGTTATATTGCAAGCAAACCCGTTTGATGATATGATGACTGACCTGGCTTCCCGGTGTAGCTGCTGAGTGAATACAAACATGTGAGGGGTAAAAACCGTGCAATCGCCCCGTCACCCATGCCTCCATTATCCTGTCTGTTGCACCCTAATGGTAGGTTACCAATATAAACTGACGTAAATACATAACACAACATAACCATGGTTCCTACAAACTGCTTTGACATTGTTGCAGTGAACAGGGGAAAAAATGAAAAGAAGAAGACACAGGAGTACACTCCTGCTGAGGAGCTGGCCCTCTGTAACAATGTTGGTCGCCCTTTAATGGAAGGGGTTGTAGGGGGTGTCTCGGCGGACCCTGGGGGAAGTGGCAGCGACAAACAGGCCACATTTGTACAGGGTATGATGAGTTAATGTTAAACTACTGGGTTGCTAATGAGACACACTTTCTATAGTCTAATAGTTACTGCAGAAGTAACATTAATTTACTTCCTCTACAGTTGATGGGGAGACATTAGAGTTGCTGCCACCACCCACCTACACACTGTCCCATACAGAGGTAACAGTGAAAGCAACCTGTCATATACACTGGCATGTCATCTGTGGTTGCTGATCATGGATGTCTTATTTTCTCAGGTGGAGCCCCTAGATCTTGCAGGAAGAGGGAAATCTCTATTTAAAAAGGGTAGTTAATGTGACATTTGGCCCTTTCCTCTTCAAATGAGCCTTGCAAAGGGACAATGCTTAAATGTTAAAGCAACTGTATTACGTGTGTTATTTGTCTCAGGTTGGAGTAGACATGAGAAGTGTCTCTATAAGAGGACCTTAGAACTGGACATAGAATGTAAAAAACTTTTGATGAAAAAAGTGAAACTTGAGGTGGAGAAACTGGACTCATCATAGAAATTGTCAGAAAAGTGTGAAAATGTGTACATTTTAAACATTATGTCCATTCATTTCTGAAATTAGGAAAGTGTGTCTGTATTTTCAACATGGTGGTGGTGGTAAAAACCTTTGCACAACCAATGAGCCTTATCAAATGCTGTCTTCAATGGCAAAGAGAGGCATCACTTGTTTTACTAAATATGTTTCAAAGTTGGAGAAAGTGTCTTGCTGAAAGTATTAATGAGTACATGAGTTGAACAATGCATGAAAAACTAAGAAAGGTGTATGAACACTTGGAAAGGTGGGAAAACAATAAAGGATGCAAAATATACAGTAGGCTATGAACTAAACTGTACTGCTGGCTTTAATTCGGAGGAAGAAGCTGCTGAAGGAGTACGAATGTGTTAGAAAAGTAGGAAAGGGTCTATTAGGAAATCTAAATCAACTGTGTTGAATATTCTCAAAAAAGTATGAATGGGATTTAAAAGTTCAATAAAAGTCAACAGTCAGTATAAAGTTGGAAATAAATTTGTTAACGTGGGAAAGGGTCAAATTAGTATGAATGTAATGTAATGACGAGGTTTGTTGTTTGGTGCAAATGTCCCTCAAGATAACGTAATCCAAACAGGATCAAATATTGCATGTTCATGCTCACTGAAGGACACTGACATACAACATTAAAAAAGAGATGAGCAAACACACAAGCTCAAGAACGCCAGGCAGCCTGAACAGTGGCATCTTGTGGTCAGTCATCATAAGCGTCATGAGCGAGATTAATCGTTAGCAACTTCTGTAACTTAAGACAAAAATTTATTTCTGGCATTGCTACATTTAGGCTTTTTCTAATGGTCGTTCTTAATAGTTAAATAATAAGTTAAATACCTTGTGCTAAGGTCCGAAATTAGTTTATTCAGTCGCTTTATGGCTGAATAAAGCAGTGGTGAAACACACGTGACACAGATACAGGACACTCACTCTAAGTGTCTGACTTTATTGTTTGTAAGTGCGTGTGGCCTGTGAGTTTTCAGGGATCTTTGACCACTTGAGTGTTTTTCAGAGAGGCCTTTGGTTGATCTCGAGATCAAAAAGGGGGGGGGGGACTGTGGGAGAAAATTGTGGTCATGAAGGAGTGTTTTAATTTATGTACTGACGTGGCCTCCAACACCTTCACAATCGGCATGTTTTATGTGAGCTCTGGGTGACCCTGTTGAACTTCCCGACCTTCCTGATAATGGAAGTGGTCTTGACCAAAACACACACACACACACACACACACACCGTCTGCCTACGCAGCACATACTGTATAAAGACCAGCTGAGCAAATGTAATCTTACTTAAAGCGTTTGGTATGAACTGTGTCCATGTATGCTGTACCAGGATCTTCTCCGACGTCAGAATTGTGTTGCAATAAACTTATATATTCAAGCAAGGACAACTTGAGCCGAACACATTTTTATTCTTCTATTCATCAAAGTGAAGCTTGACCAGAAGTACAAGTTTTTACACAACAGTACAGACAAGCTGTACACATACAAACATATACAGTCACATACACAGTGATACAAGTAAAACAGGTCTTTAGTATATCATTTGTTGTCCACAAAGATTAAAATTTGCCTTAGGTCCCACATGTGGCTTTATTGTTATTATTAATTTATTCTTAAATGTATTTTACATTTATGGAAAGAAGAAAGATGAGAAAGATGCGTCTGTGTGTAGATTATTGTCTGTTCAGTGTATTTATTTATTAGTGTATTTTATTATATTATTATTTGTCTTCGTGTTTGTGTTGTGTTCATTCGGACCATGGATGTATAAAGAGAACAGGTGAGTTAACGTGTACTCCTTGTTTATGTTTTATCTTCCAGTCGGACTTTAAATCTCTTTAAAAAGCACAGCGCCATCTTGTGTCGCCATGGAGACGCGGCACCGGGCCTCAGACCCGCTTCATCCATTTTGTTTAGCTCGCCGCGGCTAACGACGCGAGCCGAGACACCGTGCGGCGGCGGCGGCGGCAGAAGAAGAAGAAGAAGAGATGGACGACGGTGACGAGCCGGGCTTAGTCCTCTCTCACAACACCTCCTCGGGCTCCAAGTCGGGCGGGGACAAGATGTTCTCCCTGAAGAAGTGGAACGCGGTGGCCATGTGGAGCTGGGACGTCGAGTGCGACACTTGCGCCATTTGTCGGGTGCAGGTGATGGGTGAGTGCGGCTAACGCGGCTAACGTGTTCCCATTAATGGCCGGAGCCGCTGTGAACCTGTTTTCTTGTTCGCCCGCAGACGCGTGTCTCCGGTGCCAGGCGGAGAACAAGCAGGAGGACTGCGTCGGTAAGACTGCGGCAGCACACACACACACGGTTTAGTTGTTGACCCGAGCTGTCGATGCACGGCAGCTAATCGCAGAGGGAGGACGCTTTAGTTCCTCTTTGTTGTTCGGTGTGAGTCAGCCTGCACTGGTTATGGAGAGACGGTGACGTTGTACTGTTGGATTTCCAACACGTCGTTGACCATTACCTGCCAACAGACTGATTTAAGTGTAAGAGCCCACCGCGAAGCGATTCAGTCAAACACAGTTTGAATGTTTCAATGAGGAGAGTGGTGTAGAGTAACACAGTGGTGCTGATAATGCTGCTGCTGTATGTATACTCACTGTCAGTAACCCTCCACGTAAGGAGATTTACTAAATACCTGCACTGTAAGCTGAAAATGAGAAATTATTATAACTGGTTCACCAGATTACAAATTCACCATTTCAGTAGTCTTATGTGTGAGGTTCCTCATTTGTGAAAGCTTAAAAAACACTGTGAAGTGTGAAATTACATTGGTGGACTGCACCAAAGCATGACATAGATGTCAAGGATTGTGCTTTTAGGAAAAATAATGAGAGAGATCTTAAAACATTGTAAGTAATTGATAAACTAAAGGTACATCAGTTTGGATCACTATTGTATATAAATGAATGAGGTTGTATTTTTCTACACTGTGTAACGTAAGCTTCTTCCTCCCTGTGTCCCTCTTCGTCTTCTTTCAGTTGTATGGGGGGAATGCAACCACTCCTTCCATAACTGCTGCATGTCCCTTTGGGTGAAGCAGAACAATCGCTGTCCCCTCTGCCAGCAGGACTGGGTGGTTCAGAGAATCGGCAAATAAGCTCCAACTCCAGGCGGTCTGATTCTCAGACAACACCTGTACGCACCCGAAAGCGGTGACAGACTGACAGTGATACCTGCAACGTCCTGTGCAGATCCGCTCGACATCGACAACTGTCCTCCTACTTATTTGCATGTTCCAGTAGTCCCGGTGTCAAAGGAGGACGATGGACAAAATTTAAAGCAGCGCAGACTCGTTGGTCACCGATTGGTTGATGTGCCCGGAGGGATCAAGAGTCGTGAAGAGAAGGATGAACCTTGTTGCAGTGTGTGGTCACATGTTAGCTTTACATTATTGTCTGTGGTGGTGTTCAGCACATCTTGAACATGTGACTGTCTTTTTAAAAATAAAGAATTGTGTATAGCTGTGAACATGTATTTTCAAAGTTATTTGTATCTGTTTAGTGTAAAACAAGATGATCCTTCGTTAATCCCACAGCAGGGAAATTTGCAGTGTTGGGGATAGCACAATAGCAAGAAATATAGAAGGACTAAACAGGTTACATTATGGATATTGATACTTCTACAACAAATGCTTTAGTTTAGATTAAGGAAAGTGCACATTGGCTTGCCAAGATAGGGCCGGGTATCAAACCTAAATACTTTTTTGCTACTGACTAAAATGTGTCTGCATCACCAAGAATCAAAAACTAGGACAAAAGCCTGGCATTAAATCCTTAATAATCATTTCTTAAATTAATTTAAATACTTTTAGACAGACTTTTTGAACATTTATTGTTTCAGAGGTTGGGCTTATTTTGTACATTGAAAGAAGGGTTTTGTGGAAAAACATTCATATTCTTTAATGTATCAAAAATATAATTTTGTCATCACTACCAAAACTCTTAAAAGGTTTTGAGGCAATGTTTATCCACCTTTTAAACAAATGCCCTTCTCAAATATGACCAGCTAGTTTTCTCTTGCCATCACTGATGCACAAACATTTCCTTTCAAGCAAATGAGTAATTTACTGTAACCAGAGGTCTGAATCAATCCAGTGTAGATAAAACATACTGTACATGTGATGAGGGGGTCAGGGTATGGGGTCAGCTCTTGAACATCATTAGAATTATTTTCAATCACCAAACGATTCCTAAACATGGAAATGTCCAGTTAAAGGATGGAGTCTAAAATCCATATGTTCATAAATACAGTTATTAAATCCAGCCTGGATTTGGATCAACCAAACTTAATGTGATAAATGTGGAAGTGTGGAATCATTTACACAGAAAATGGGTTTTTACCATTTTTGCCTAATTTTTGTGAATTCATCAACTAATGCATGTTAAAAATGTTGGGTGGAATTTATGCAGTCACATTTATGTAGGACAGCTCAGTGTTACCTCTGAACTGAAAACTGCTGAACAAAGCTTCCATGTCAAAGAAAAGGCTGATCGGGATAATTCACTTAGACATAAGGCTATTGACTGGAAGGTCGCTGCTTCAAACCGCTTGACTATGTGGGGGAAGTGGACAAGGAGCACTCCCAGTCTCTGTGTCTTCCAGCAAAAGGAAAGAGGTACGGTGCTAAATGGATGAGGGGGAGGGAAAGGGAGACTTGGTCACGAAAACTGAGACGAACAGGACAGGATGAGTTGACCATGTATAAGTAGGCTTGACAGGTGATTAGAGGAGTGTCCTGCTCCTGAACCCAAGTGAAGTGGTTAACTTCATTTAATGCGGTGATGTTATAGTGAATAAAGATGAGGATGTGCTCTTCAAATTGTCTCAGGAACAAATATAAGATTTGTTGTGCTGAGTGGCTGAAATCCTCAAGTATGAATGTATGGCCTGCACTCCACTGACAACTCAGGAAAATTAATTTCTTAGGCTGCTTACTTAGTCAATTAGGACTAATTTGGTGAAGTCTTCATTCCTTCTCCTATAATAAGTAATGAAGTGTGCATACTTCATTGCATACTGCAAATATTGTACACAGCTCTCTCAGGGGCTTCTTTATCTCATAACCAGCTATGATCAACCATAACTTAAGGTCAGGATGTGTCACCTCATCATCTCATGCTGGCTGCCCAATTACCGCACACAGGCACTTGGCATCTCCTAAAAATAGACGAGCCCAAAGCCTCTTAAGTTCAAACCACATAAGTTGCTTCCACTTAGTGCCGTCTATGAATAAGCGTGTAAAGACACTTAGCTACCAACAAATCCCTGAGGACAGTGGTACGTTTAATGCTTGTGGCACAAGAGTTGGAGAATGCTCAGGATGCCGGTGCTTGAGGTGCTCAATTGTGCCTGGAACCTGCAGATGAGCGAGCCGTCGTGCCGTAGTTGATCAGGCCCAGCTGCAGGTATCTCGCATATCCAATATGGGTGAGCTGATAGGACTGGACAACCTGGTGGCCAACACGGCCTACCTAAAGGCCCAGATGCAAGACCGCAATGAGCTGCGGAAACAGAGGCTCTCCCTGATGCTGCCCAAAGCAAAGGGGTCCTCTGCTCTCCGGGCGGCAGTGGGGAAGAAGTACGAGTCGCTGTGTGAGCAACAGCCTATTGGGAGGAAGTTGTTCCAGCAGTTTCTCCTGACCTCTAACCCACAGTATGTGGCTGCTGCTGAGTTCCTGGAGGAGCTGAGAGACTGGAGCTTTGCTGAAGACGAAACCAGAGAGAAGACCAAACAGAGCATCCTCGCTAAGTTCTGTCAACCTCAGTCGGGGAGTTTTCTCTCCTACCTTACAGGGGATGCGGCTGAAATATTCAAGGATTTATCAGACAAGAACTTCGATGAGGTGACGATAGGCCAGTTAAGGGAAGCCACGAGGGACTTCCTGAAGGGGAAACCTTTCTCTGAGTATCTGAAAAGCCCCTTTTTTAATAAGTTCTTGCAGTGGAAGGAGTACGAGAAACAGCAGATCTGTGCCAAATACTTTTATGAGTTTAGGACTTTGGGAAGAGGTGGCTTTGGTGAGGTATGTGCCAGAAATCCTAGCACCTGAATAAAAGTTTAAATCTGAGATTGCTTGAAGGACTTACAGCTAATATGTCTGAGTAAAAGTGAGACTACATTTGAAAAAAGAAGTAACATTCTTTCCCTGTAAAGCAAAATCAAAGCAGAATTCATTTTATTTATTTATTTTCATTTTTCATTAATTTAACACACCCGTGATCAATTTAAGACACTCAGGGGTTTTGCCGCTACAGCCTCACTTGGTCTGGTATGACCAGTAGTGACCATTAGTGAGTCTGTGCACTGAAGATTTTTTTCTACTTGTGTTACATCATGTTTTAGCATTCAGCATTAGCCTATAATCCTTACATGTAGCCACAGTGGCCACTGCAAAAGAGGACAACCAATAAATAAAATGGCTACATACTCCAAAGTAACGTTGCTCTGTCTTGCAGGTGTGTGCGGTGCAGGTGAAACACACCGGCCAGATGTACGCCTGCAAAAAGCTGGATAAGAGACAATTGAAGAAGAAAGGTGGTGAGAGGTTTGCCCTTTTGGAGAAGCAGATCCTGGAGAAGGTCAACAGCCTCTTCGTGGTAAACCTGGCTTACGCTTACCACAACAAGACCCACCTGTGCCTGGTCATGAACCTGATGAATGGAGGAGACCTCAGGTTCCACATCTACGAGCTTGGAGAGCGGGGTCTCCGTATGGAGCGTGTGGTTTACTACACAGCCCAGATAACCACTGGGATACTCCACCTGCACTCTATGGACATTGTTTACCGGGACATGAAGCCTGAGAATGTGCTGCTGGATTCTAAAGGACAGTGTCGGCTGTCAGACCTCGGGTTGGCTGTCGAGCTGCCAAAAGGCAAAACGATCTGCCAGAAGGTTAGTGTGGTGACCTGTCCCTAGGTAAACCTACAGCGCTCGCTGTCAGAGGTTTGTGCTGCAATGTACCCCCTGTAGTTTGTGCTACTCTACGAAATCTCTGTATATTTGTATGTACTCCTGATCATACTGTTCACATATAAGAAGGAATCTTGGTTACTACCCTCCACAAACATCTTTTTAATGCCACTACACAGTGTATTTGTTCACCCGACACCACAAGTAGCTCAACCCTAAAGACCATAGCCCTGTGTAAGCCAAAACAATCTCATTAAAAGGTGCCTGACCTCCTCCCCAGTTGGATGCTGCACTGGCTGATAAATGTATGGAAGACGGACCAGAGCCTGTCAGCATTAGCCAGTTAACCTTTGCTTTACATACACCAGGAGTGGCCTCCACATGTCCGCCAAGGAGATGAGTCAGGAGATTTACAGCAGGCCTCCACTCACTAGATAGGCGATACATGGTGAACAATAACATCTAATTTGTCAGCTGACCAGCCTGATGGAGGGCACTTAATGCAGCATTATTTGCTGTAACAGTATCTTATTGTGAGGGCCCCATTTCACATTCTTGTGTCTGTATTTTTGTCCCCATGTTTGATTATTTAATTTTGTCTGCCGTCATGTGAAATCTGGTCAAGATAGTCTGTTGCAGATAACAGAAATTAACTTTAAAAAAGGTGAATTATGATTATTCTGTCAGGTCATTCTTTGAGAAGACAGTACATCATTTTTATACGGTTCCTACGCAGGTGAAACAGAGCACAATACGTATGCCAAGGGGGTTCACCCTTGTCCCCGGACCCTAGAATTTAACCAGCCCTGAATATCTAAACACACTTATACTGCAGAAGTACTGACAAGGCTTATTTCTCTCTGAATTCATACTTCCTGCCCCCTCTGTGGTTTTGTCAGGCTGGTACGAGTGGTTACATGGCTCCTGAGATTCTGAGGCAGGAGCCCTACCGTACATCTGTGGACTGGTGGGCCCTGGGTTGCAGCATGTATGAGATGGTGGCTGCCCGTTTGCCTTTCAGAGACTTCAGAGAAAAGGTGCAGAATGAGGAGGTGACTCGTCGCACTCTGGAGGACGAGTGCAAGTTTGAACACAAAGGCTTTGACGCTCCCACCAAAGATATCATCAGCCGCTTTCTCAAGAAGAAAGGGGGGCTTCGCCTTGGATGCCGGTAAGTGAAAACTTTAATTTGGTCACATGAGGTTCCTTAGTGCAGAGGTCAAAGAACAAATCACAACACATACAGTTATCCGTGGTATGACGCAGTCCTTACAGAAACAGGCCCAGCAGTACCATGCTCAGTCCAGACCAGTGGTCCCCGAACCTTGAAGGGGTCACCTCATAAGGGGTCGCAAGATTATTGAAAACACATAGACAGAAAGGTTCTTTTCTGAAATGAGTCAAATGGAACTTGTTTAAAACACAGCTATCCATCTATAGTAGGACATTTGGTTGCTGACCTTTGACCTTTGATACATTTTAAGGCTCATCTCAACTTAGATAATGGCTTTTAAGTGCCTATATGTACTATATTATCTACTTCTTCCACATTTCCAATGCCTTGCACGCCTAAACAGGTGTCTTTTTATTTATTGTGGCTGATTAGCTAATTCTGGGATTTATATATGAGGTCACCAGTGTACTAGTAAGGACGTAAACATGGGTGGTATTGACTTTTCTTTTGTAATTTTCAATCATTAAATGTCTATTGTATCTTTCTAATACTAGTGGTGATGACCCACGAAACCACGCGTTTTTCAAGGGCATCAATTTGCATCGTCTGGAGGCCGGGCTAGTGGAGCCCCCCTGGGTGCCAAAATCCCACGTGGTCTACGCTAAGGACACGGACGAGTTCAAGGTCACCACTGAGGTTGAGGACATAAAGTTTGAAGCCAAGGATGAGAAATTCTTCAATGAATTCAGCACAGGCGCAGTCTCCATCCAGTGGCAGAAGGAGATGATTGACAGTGGAGTGTTTGACGAACTGAATGACCCAAAACTGAACGGTCACTGTGAGACCATGTGGGAATCCACGATGTGCAGCATTTTGTAAGCATTTCATCTATTTATCAGTATGTACAACAATAATACACAAATGCCCTTTAATTTCTTTTACACTTCTAAAGTGCCTGGTATAATACTAAATTGAGCACCGTAGGTACCTTTTTAAATAGCTACTTGACTTTTTCCTTAATCTGAATGTATTTTATTTAGCGTCTGTTTCTAAAAATTGCGTCGCTGTTGTTTCTGATGCTACAGCCAAACATGATGGGACATCTGCCTCAGGGTTAGAATAAAACCACAGTTTTTCAGAATCAGAATCAGAATCTGGTTTAGTGCCATGCAGGTTTTCACATACAAGGAATTTGCTGTGGTGTATCGGTGCGTAACAATAAAATATTGTCAAGGAAATGTGCAACAGTTAAGAGTATGATGTGTAGAGATATGTTCACTGCAATGACGCTGTCGCAGAAAGTACATCCTCTGTTGGGCTTTCTTGGTGAGAGAACTGATGCTCAGCTCCCACTTGAGGTCCTGGGAGATGATGGAGCCCAGGAAGCGGGTGGACTCCACACTGTCAGCTGGGGAGTCACGCAGGATGATGGGGTCGTGTGGGGCTGGGTTCCTCCTGAAGTCTACACATCCACTGTCTTGAGGGCGTGGAGATGGCTGTTGACTTCAGGAAGAACCCAGACCCACACGTTGTTTTCAGTATTATCCCTGGATGGAACCACACGCGGACATTGTGTAACTGCTGCTTTATACTTTGCCCTGGTGAGACAGCAGATCCCAGTGCATTCATAGTTTCCATTACATCACTCAGCCTTTTTGGCAGGTCTAAGTGTTTACAAGTGTTGGTAAACAAGCTACTTGACTTTTTCCTTAATCTGAATGTATTTTATTTAGCGTCTGTTTCTAAAAATTGCGTCGCTGTTGTTTCTGATGCTACAGCCAAACATGATGGGACATCTGCCTCAGGGTTAGAATAAAACCACAGTTTTTCAGAATCAGAATCAGAATCTGGTTTAGTGCCATGCAGGTTTTCACATACAAGGAATTTGCTGTGGTGTATCGGTGCGTAACAATAAAATATTGTCAAGGAAATGTGCAACAGTTAAGAGTATGATGTGTAGAGATATGTTCACTGCAATGACGCTGTCGCAGAAAGTACATCCTCTGTTGGGCTTTCTTGGTGAGAGAACTGATGCTCAGCTCCCACTTGAGGTCCTGGGAGATGATGGAGCCCAGGAAGCGGGTGGACTCCACACTGTCAGCTGGGGAGTCACGCAGGATGATGGGGTCGTGTGGGGCTGGGTTCCTCCTGAAGTCTACACATCCACTGTCTTGAGGGCGTGGAGATGGCTGTTGACTTCAGGAAGAACCCAGACCCACACGTTGTTTTCAGTATTATCCCTGGATGGAACCACACGCGGACATTGTGTAACTGCTGCTTTATACTTTGCCCTGGTGAGACAGCAGATCCCAGTGCATTCATAGTTTCCATTACATCACTCAGCCTTTTTGGCAGGTCTAAGTGTTTACAAGTGTTGGTAAACAAGCTACATAATATCATGGTTGTATGTCTTTGAATAGCAGCAGGATTATTATTAGTATTTGCAGCAAATATTTGCACATTTGTTAGAAAGACTGAAGTGTCACATAAATGCCACGAATGCCTTTTGCTAATGAGAGTGGACAGTCTCATCTCAGTGCTGCGAACTGATGTGAAGTCTCTCAGTGGCAGACCTTCACCACTAAGTGCCGCCAGACACCCATGAAGTGCATTCAACCTCCCGCAGCAGTCTTCATCAGCCCCATTACCCATCATCAGCCCCCACTACCCTGGCTGTTCTGCTCCCTGGTATTAACAAGCACTGGATGAGTCGTTCAGCTTTAACAAGGGGATGCAGGGAGACGAATTGTCGTGTACACGTAGTGCATGAAAAAAGATGTTAACATTTAATTTTTGGCTTTAACAATGCAATACCAAACCCCAAATGTGTTTACAAGCCATACACAACCTCAGCAACAACAAACATCTACTTAGCTTTCACAGATGGTTAGTTCTTGTGTCCGTATATGGACTTAGTTTCCCACTGCTTGACAAAAGATTCTGGTAGTAGGAGATCTGTGTCCTATTGTTATTAATAAATATTGTTTCATTTTTGATTTCTCATCCTTTAGATGGGTGGAAGTGATTACAGTCACATCACAGGCGCTGCCTTAGCTTTTAATTGAGAAACTAAGGAGACTTTATTTTTTCCTTTAGGTATTTTGGCCTTTATTTGATAGCAAGCAGAGAGAGGAAATGAGGGGAAGGAGAGGAGGTATAACCTGTGACAAAGGTGTGGCAGGATGCCTGACTCCCATTTTAATTTTTACGTGTGTTTTACTTGTTCCATTCCTCAAGTCTTAAATGAAAATGTGATTTGTCATATATTTTTTATCTTTACTCATGACTCACATAAAGGGCTGCATTGTCAGGAATGTTAACAGTGCCAATAATATTTTGTAATATTTAAATGTGGTTTTATAATGATGACTTTACATTTTCTAATATTTTACGTGACATTTTTGGCTTGAAATGTTTGCATATACTGTTTATAGCTTTGTGAGACTTTCTTGCCTCGTGCATGTGTTTTTCACAACAATGTTTTGTGTTCAAGCCAGGTGATAACATTTTTATGAGATATAATGGAAAAGTCTTTTGTGAAATAAAGCAATTCCTTATGCTAAACTGCTGTGATGATTTCTGTTAGCAAATAAGTCTTAGTGTCATGTTAGTCATAGCGATGACATTCAAAGTTAACAGTTATGCATTTATTTTAATTATCCTCTTGTTGCTCATTTTAAGGCGCGGATATCATCATGTACCCAAACAGCCAGGCTCGGCCTGAAAAAGGAAGTGCTTGTCTCTTTAAAACATTACAGTAACCACAGTACATTCATTATTGCAACATAATGTCACCTCAATATTGTGTATCATTCATCGCTCAGTGTATCACTCCAAAACCTCAGACACATTAAGGTAATGAGGGACACATAAACATGTGTTGTGCTAATTCCTGCGAGTGGGTGACCTTACAGGGCCGAGAAGTAGTTCCATTCACGCTCGACTGTCATGAGATTAGAGGGTAGTTCAGATGGAAATCCAAGACGCAACTTGATCATCGTCGGCTGTGAAGGCAGAGTGGGGAGTCCACTGTGGACGACGTGACGACAGGACAAACTCGGCCGAAGGTCTCCAGGAACATGTTTTTACCAGGCGCCTACAAGCCTCTGCCAGGGTTTAGTTCCCCACGGCCCGACGCTGTAACTGCTGCCCTGCAATACACAAACTGCATGAGCTACTCTGCAACACACACACACACACACACACATACTGCAAAAATCATTGCACATTTGCACTCATGCATACAGATACACACGCATGCATGCACTTCATGCATCTTCACATACTTGTGTCAACACTGAGCATGCAGGCGAAGATGTACACAAACCCCACACACATCTAAATAAACACTTTCACACACACACACACACGCACACCCTCTGATACACACTCTCACTTACGCACACACACACGCACACACACACACACACAATCTTATTACCTCTGTAGAAGCAGGCATGGGGTTTTAGAGATCAAAGCAGGACAGGGTGTAATTTGGTATCTGCGTTTGTTACATGCCCATGCTCTGGATTCACATCAAAGGCATGTGCCACACTTCAGCTCTGCCCTGGCATCCTCAGGATGGTATCACACCAGCAATATTGCTGCTTTTTCCCTTCTTTGGCTGTGAGTGTGTGGCTGTGTTTGTGCGTACATGCACGTGAGTGTGTCTGATTTGTGTCTATATATGCACTTGTGTGTGCGCAAGGATGTGCTTGCAAGAGTGTGTGTGAGTATTTAGGATAGGTGAGAAAGTGGTTAAACAGGGGAGACAGAGACGCCATTGTCTGCTGAGGGAAAGTGAGAACCAGCCATGTGGGAGAGAGATTGAAGGAGGAAGAGGGTTGATGCTCGCTGTCTGCTACTCGCAGCTAGCGTGAGGTCTTAATTTTGGGGGTTTAAAATCTGTTTATCTATGTTTGAAATTGTTTTCCCTGGACAACCTTTCACGGCATTTTACTTAACAAAAATTATAAAGTAAAATCAAGAACCAGATTAGGGCCGAGAGCGTCATCGTACAGAGCTGCCAAGGTGATCCCACTACTGCTCGGGAAGTGTTTAGTTTTTGGTTAACGTTCAATTTTCTAAGCTTCATTGCTTGAATTCTTAACATTTCCACAAATAAGTGAATTCCTGCAGGGCGGTCCAACAGAAACAGAGCGTGTGTGTGCATGATGTTCTTCCCCACTGAGGCCCAATGGGCAGTTTCCATGGCGCCCAGACCTCAGACCCTTTCCACTGCCAGGGGCTGGACAACGTCATGGATAGAGCCTGATCACACAGACACACAGACACACACACACACAGACACACACACACACACACACTAATGCACACTTGTAAACAGTCCCACACTCTCAGCCTTCGTCTTATCTCTGCACCATGTTTGGTCCCTGTACTGCAAAAATCATCAGTCATGTTCAGACTTCAATATTTATTTTTCTTTCAACAACAAAAAAAAAAACTGCCAATGGAGCCAAATAATGCCTCTAATTCCCTGTATAACCCCACTTTCTGGGAATTTTCTAGAAAAGAGTATCAATGTCTTGAACCATAACTGCATGGTATGAGAATCAAGAAAAAGACATGTTTGCACAGAATTCCTGACATATTATTAATATTTGAAGCAGGGAGACGATCTCACCACATTAACAGATTGTTATTACGTGATTAAAGATAATGGGGTTTTAGGATTCAGAAATAGATGAAAATGACTTCAGCAAAAGTTGCTGAAAACAGTTGCCAAAAAAAATGAAAGTTTTGCTAAATAAATGAATAAATAATTAATTTGCAAGGCTGGATTACCAACCTAGCAAAGCGGTCCACAGCCCAGGGGCCCCCGGGGGGGATTATTAAGACCACACCAAACTTTTTAAACTGCTATCCTACTTCCCATTTCCACGATCAGCTGTCTGCCACATCTCTCCGGTCACCTGTCACTAGGAATCTAAGTTCTCTCCCAGAAGTAGTCAAATCCCAAGGAAACAGCTTAAAGTTCAAAAAGTTACAGCATCCTGAAACCCGAGTTGGCCGGAGTGTAAAGCTTTCTGATGTTCCGTCACCCCTTCACTGCAGGGTGATTGAAGATCAGCGCATCAAACGCAGGGAGAGTGATATAATGACACGGAATACTGTATCAGGGAAACACTTTACAACCCCTCATCCTGAACTGTAACAGTTGTGCTGCATGTGTTAATGTACTTTAATTACAGTACACCATGCTGTTTTGACTGGCTGAGTGGGTTTTGGCATCTGTGTTTGTGTGGACATTTCTGCCTGTGTGTGTGTGTGTGTGAGTGTGTGTGTGTGTGTGTTAGTAAATGGGTTAGAAGTGCTCAGAAGCAGGTATAAAAGCAATTGATTCCCCAGTGTTGGATGACGGTGACACAAAAACAGAAATATAAGCTGGGAGGTGGTATTACTTTCTAAGAGTGTATCCAGTTTGATTTAATTAGCTGGTACTTATTGCATTCTTTGTTGGCGGTGTAATATGACTGACAGTTGGCGTGGCTGGACTGGATCCAAGTCCATCTCTGCTGTTAGTGTGTGTGTTCCCAGACTCTGTAACCTGCCTCTTCTAGTCTGTCACTGTGTTTCAGTATTAAATTCACTCCCATCACACCATCCCTGGACATCTGGGGTGCCATGATGGATCACAGCTGCTAATGGATACATTTATACAAAAATAAAAAAAAATCTCCAAAGTTGTCTCTGTGATAAAGAAAAATGTAGAGGTGTGTGAAGTAGCTTCCTAACACTGAAAAGAGACACCCCGACTGCTCCTCATACTGTGACCAAACTATGTGGCATTTCCTCACAGGTACTTATCATACCGTGACTCATGTGGTCAGCTAGCAGGAAGAGGAGGAGGAGGTATGTTCAGATTCTTGGCAAAAAGTTTAGACTCCTAAAAAGGATGCACGTTGTCCCCTTTTTCATTCATTATGGAAAGGATGTCAGTCTGCAGCCAAGGTCTGGAGAGTGTCTACTTTGGTGACAGCAGCCTGGCTCGCCTGCTGTTTTTAGATGATGTCATGTTTGTGGCATAGAAATTGCCCCAGGTGAGGGAGAAGCAGCTGCCCCATGCAGAGGAAGAGTTTAGGAGTGTCTCTGTAAGATTGACCATCGGTTATGTGCATCAGTTAAATAAGTAGTAATTAGGTGTACATGTGAGTTATTCTAAAGTGCTTCTGCCTTCATTTTAGGTTATTATACTTGTTTGTCACCCTAAGTTTGTCAAGACGACTTGAGCAGTTTTAGAGCACACCTCCCCTGAAGATTTGAGCGCATAAGTTATCAAAAGTAAAACATGGCTGTACCCTGTGGTGGTCAGCTTCAGAGGCTTCCCTGCAGTTCTGCTATTCCTGACTGCTCTGGGCATCTGCAGAAAGGGAAGGAGGGATGTATCTCGACAAATGGAGCAGAGAGGAGAGTCAAGGGCAGATATGCTGTGATTCAGCCTCCATTGTTGCAACTGGAGGTTGTCACAGCTGAGAGTCAAAATACCCCACGAAAGTTGTTTACCGTCTTATGACATTTACTCCTGACAAAATGCTAAAGCTATGTTAAACAATTGTGAAAGGGTTTGCGCTCTAAAGTCCAAGCTTTTCATGAAATAGTGGTAAAAAGTGGCAAAAACAATCAAATATTGCAATATATTCCATGTGCAAAAAGTGACAAAATGGTGACAATTACCTCATCAACAGGTCACTGGAAAGACCACCAATCAAACAAGATGTGGTATTAGGTTGCCACCTTAATAGAAATGTGAATGGATGGATGTGGATAATGTACTTTCAGGTTCATATGAAGATGATATATTGCCAACAGCTTGCAGTGTCGCTTCAACATAAAATACTGTAGTCACATGAAAGACTAGCCAGAACTGAGGCTGAACTTATCCTAATACGCTTAAAAACTGTATGTGTTTGTGAGAAGTTTTTGTTCCTTGATGTAAAATACAGTTTTAAACACTCTCTCTCTGGATGCTGTGCACTCAGGGGTAATACGTCTTGTTTTGACACCGAGTACTACTTTAGGCCCTTTCTTGTTGCAGGCCATCTCTTGGCATTTAGAATCCAACTGAGCTCAAGTTGCCAGTCCAGTGACAGCGGCCATAACTTCTGTTGAGAATACTTTCAGTGGTAACACGCCTCAAATCTAAAAACTCCACAGTGTAACCTTATCGCTCTTATTTTTATCTTTGGTGAATGACGTTTTATACTCACATGTATGATGGATTAAAGGGCCGTATCTTGTGATGATCATGAGGATGTGGTCTCCTACACACAAATACAAATATGCCAGCATAAATACGCACACACACTGCTCCCAGATGTTTTTTGACATGGTCTGCTGTGACTCCAGTACATTTGTTTATCCCTGCATGCACAGTTAACTCTACATGCCCTGCACAACTGAGCTCTGCATGCTGCTGCACTTTTCCACTGGAACTTTCTTCCTCTCACTCCTTCTTAAGTCTCCTGAACCACCACAGGAACACAATAGAAATACTCATTAATACACCTAAAATGGTAGCGATCACAGTTTTTTCTTGTATACTTTGAATTAAAATGATCATCGTATTATTGGTGGACCCAGAACGAGACTGAAATCAAGAATACCAAAGCTTTGCCAAAGGATGCCACTGTGCTTGTCACACATCTGCTCTCTGGCATGAAACACCAGCAGTGAACCAACACATATTTCCATGACTGCATTATCAGACATGCCATGGCAGGTGTCCCAAAAGTACCATCCAAAGGAGAACTCAGTACTGCTGTTGTGAATGGGGATATTTATTATACTCCTAATAGAGCTTTGTGAAGGTTTAATCACATTTTTGCATGTTTCTTTCGCTGCCAGCTCGCTGGGGGTTCTTTCTATTCACTTCAGTCAATCTAACCTCTGTTGAAAGCTCTGCGCACTCTCGCAGCTGTTTTCAAATACCTCTGGCTAATTAGACCTCCAGTCAGGCTGAAGTCGGATGCTGCCACGCTGGGATTTACCTGATACGTTGGAACAAGAATAATAACAAGGTAATTTGTCCCACCCGAACAGGTAAGTTCACAGGAGACTGAAGGAGCTGTCAATCAAGCCCAACTTGTACACGCCCACAGAGACGAGAAGAAGAGTGTAGTCAGGCAACATAAGTGCAAGCACCTGTGTGGGTGGAGTACAGGTGTGTATGCTGTCAGATTTTAAAGGACAAGTATGCTTTATTACAACTTGGGTCTTATTTTCGTCGCACTAGACATTGGATCTATTGGTTATGATTAAACTGTAGTTGACTACTACTGAAAATTAGTTACAACCCAAACAATCTGTTTACAGAGCGATTACCTGGTTCAGCTGTGACCTACTATACTTGCTGTAATTGCACACACTCGTGGTTTTCCAGTGTAGTGAGGGATTGTAAAACAGTATGGGAGCGCTCACTTTCAGCCTAACCTCCAATTAAAGTGGTAGCCAATCTGCCGAAACCGAAGGCCTGAATAATTATCTGACTCCTTGTGTTCGTTGCCTTGATGGACTCCTTTGTACCAATGTTGCTTCATTCTGAGATCTCAGAAATTGCTTTGGTGAGTACAATTTTATTATACGGATAAAAATAAAAAAGTTCTTCAGTGCAGCAGTTCAGTGGTCCATGTTTTATGTTCATCAGAGCCAGTCCCTTTTCTTCAAGCTTCTTAGGAGTCCTGCTGCAGATCTAATGCAGTTCTCTTTAGTCATCTCCAGATCTCCACAGTGTCCAAACTCCGTCAGGGGAGAGCTCCAACTCGCATCAAGTTATGGTAAATTAACAATGGGGTCAAACAGAGACAGGCTCCTTCTCTACCTCTTCAGAAATGTATTTTGCTATTAAAATCCTATCAATAACAACGACTTTTTCTGTTTCTTAATTTCTCCTCCTTGAAATTGTGCAGCCACTTCCTTGTTCCTATAGGTGAGAGTTCTGCAAACAGCTGCTCTGGGTCACATGCTTTGTCAGATTGTTAACACGTAATAGGCCCACGCACTCTTGTAAACATCAAAGACCGTCTTTTTCTTTCGATGTCGATGCAATGTCCCCTCTGTTGTTTCTTTGAACACACACACCATTATTACTGCTGGTGTGAGGACATGGAGAATTTCTTGAAAGATGTGTGAATATTATACCATGCACACAAAATACACACGCAAATGGGCACACGCACGATACACATATGCACTTATACACACACACACACACACACACACACACACACACACACACACATACACATATTTACAGCCAAAGCCCTGGCATGTCTGAAAAGAACCCTTTGATGGTGCGGCCCTCACTCCTCATTTGCCGTTTGAGTTGGCATTGGCAGAGTTCTCCCGAGGTCCCCTGGCCCACACACACACACACACACACACACACCCACACACCGACACACACTCAGACACACAAACACACACACAGCCCTGAAAGCCTCATGGAGCCTGCAGGGAGTCAAACTGCTCTCACCTGTTGTCTCTGGCAGCCTAAGAGGGGACGATTAGCGCCCAGCACTGACAATATGCTCTTTGTTCCCCTCTTTCTCTCACTCTCCCTCTCTGCCATCTCATACTCGCAGTCTGTCGCTTCTGCCACTACTCATTTCTCCCTCTGCCTGGCCGTCTGTCTTCCTCTGTTTCTACCTCTCAATGTCTCTCTGTCACTCTATGTGTCCATCTTGCTCGCCTACTATTTCTGTCTCCCTCCCTCTTTCTCTTGCTCTCTCTGTTTCTGTCCGCCTCTAATGCCCTTGTGGCCATGAGAGCAGTGTGTGGAAAACAGTTGAGCACTTTATCGCAGATCATCGAGGTAATCCTTTGCAAATACGCTTCGTGATGGTGCCGCGCACATGTGCCACAGAAGTTTTGTCACTGGACCAATCACAATGACCGAGGCCAGATTTAACTCATTTTGCACTGATATCAAGGCTTGGAGGTCAAATGTTTTAAACATTAGTATCGACATACAGTATGAATCAAGCTCCAGAGAAATGTGCAGTTCGCAGCACATGTTCCACTCTGAATGCATTAGCATGTATTAGTGAGGCCTGGTCATCTTTGACTGGCATCGGTGGGTGAGAGGGTGTAACAGAGAGGTGCGTGTGTCCCTCTCGCCAGGAAGAGCACAGAGGCCGCAAACAGCCCGGGTGTGACATTTCCCCAGGCTGGGTCACAGATGTACAGCTGTATAAAGTGGCCTTTATGACCGGAGGGGAAGACCTCTGTGAGATCTGAGTAAGTCGAGCGAGCGTTCCTCCGTACATTGAAAACATAGTGGACAGTATTGAGGGGGTCGGGCGAGGGGCAGAGAGGAAAGGCGTGTCTGTCAGCTCAGTATCAGATACACTTAAAAATGAAACAGGATTCTTAAGAGTCTCCTTGGTTTCAGTCTTACTCAGTTGTTGTTAAAGGAGAACAAACCTGAAGTAAAGTTAAGTTAAAAACAAAAAACATTAAATCTGCACTCAAAACATTTTAAATAGTTGAAATACTGAAATAAGTGAAGTGGCAGTTGAAATGTGAAGTTGGAGTCTCAATTTAGAGTGAGCACTGAGCAAAGTTGAAGTCAAAGTGCTGGAGATGAAACTGAAGATTCAGTTGAACTTTAAGCACTGAAATAAGTTGAAATGTCAGTCAAAGTGTAGGTGAAATTTGACCTGGAAGTGTCAGATGAAGTGGATGTCCCAAAAACAAGTTAGTGCCAGTTCAACTGTATACACTGAAAGTCTGAATTTCTGAAGTGAAAACAGCTGGAGTAAACTGTCTATGAATATATATGTGTGTGTATGTCTATAACATCAATTAAAACAGATTCTCTGAAAATGAAAGGGACAGTTGAGCTAATTATGTGAACATTCAGTCCATGTTTAGGATATCTTTTTAGTGTTAAAAATCAAAATCAATCAATTAAAGTCAAGTGAATTTTATTTCTATAGCCCAGAATCACAAATTTGCCTCACGGGGCTTTATTATCCAGGATGCATTATTCCCAGACGGAGACACATGCAACAGAAGCTTTATATACAGAGCAGCCAGAAGTAACAGTGGTAGAATTACAATATGGAGAAGCAAGAATGAACATACAAGCATAATAAATAAATAAGACACAGTAAATACAGTAGTAAAAACTACTGAGAAATACAAGTTCTTCAGGTGCAGGTAGGCATTGTGTATAAAGTTGGGATCAGTAAACCCACACACCATCCAACTTCAAGGGTTGTTTATTGGATGTTATCACACCTGCTGATAAAGTGTTTCCGTTCACCTGACCAGTGTGCAAACACTGCAGGGCATTGCATGTTCAATGTACAGATAACTGAACAATGACTTTACTGTGATTGGGAAGGGAAAGGTAAAACAGTACACTATATTTATATTTTGCAGATACTCTAGCCACATTTAACATTCATAACCAGACCAAATCATAAATGGAATCAAGTCAATTTATTTATAGAGCTCATTTAAAAACATTTTGACCAAAGTGCTTTACAGAGAAATTAAAAACACATTTAAACAATTAAAATGAAAATAAAAAAGATAAATACATCAGAAATAGAAACACAGCTTTAGTCAACAGAAACACTTACTCACCTAACTGCCCTCTTGTTTCTGTTGGCCCCTCTGAAGCTGCAGCAGAGTGACTTGGCTGGAATTGGCACCGGTGAGCTGCTGGAGCTCAAACGCTACCTGTCAGCTCCTGGAGGCTCGTATCATTCCCCTGTGGTGCCGTCTACCTGGAAAAAGCAGTGGCAGCCTGAGTCTGTCCCCTGCATTTAGCACTGGACTGTAGTTTATACACGTATGCTCTGACCCGGGGAAGTAACACGTGAAGTAATCCATAATGTTTTATGCTGAGATGTCATTTTAGCCGACCAAAATGTCTCTTTCAACTCTGCGCTGTAGCGGCGACCCCAGAACCCTGGCAGTGAAAAACAAAATCAGATCTGAGCCAAACTCTCTCTGTAGTTCTTCCACCATCCATTGAAGTCAGAGCACATTAGGAGATGGCAGAATCAACTAGGCTGCTTCAGCTGGCTGCAGACAGCACTGGCAAGTATTGCAGAAGATACAGACCTGCCACCACCATGACTAATACATGGACGTAAGGTTCAAAATCAGGCAAGTGTTCCTTTAAATGGAGCATGTCTCTGGGCCACAGGGCTCTGGGAACATCAAACTCTTTTTAGTGTAGGGACTGTAGGGGTCCTTACTATTGAAAGACATCAGCAGGGTTCCTTGAAGGTGCCACTTAAACCACCTAAACCACAGTAAATAATCTGAAGGCAGAGGCGACACACTGCTGCGCGTTTGAGGAGGACTAACCTGAAAATATATTTTCGAAGCTATACAGGGTTATACTATGTCTGCTACATGCTTGGTGTACAAAGATGCATTATGCTGTATACTTACATCAAGATCATCAAATTAAATGTAATTTCAGATTTTTGGTTTCAGTCAGTGAGTATTGTTTAAATCTGCTTCAGGACTGTGGGATTAAAGCATTTGAAAATCTATGACTTTGGCACCCCCAGAGGTAGTATGACATTTATACACCAGATAGTGCACTCAAAACCTCCCACTATTGCACAGAACATGTAGTATCAGTAGTATGTAGGCTACTTTTTGATTAAAATCCCACAATGCAATACTTGACCTTTTTGATTAATGGAAAAAAAATAATGTAACATTACACCTTATATTTGCACTATTTTGATAATTGATTAAGGATTGCTACTTCTTTTTCCTCATATTTGTTTGTAAATTAAATATCTTTGGGTTTTGAATCACCACCTTCGGATCTGAGAAGTTGTGATGGTTTGTCACAAAAATAATTAACCGAGGAAATAATTTGCTGAATATTTTAGAATAAAAAGCAGTTCTACTAGGGCGAGTTTAAAGTTGATTTTGGACACAACCACTGTCTTTTTTTCATGGATACAATCCAGGGCCACTGACATGAGTTGGCTGAAAATATGACAAAGAGTGCATCAATTTTTACTAAGACTCTAGTCTTTATACATAAAAATACTGATGCCAACAAAATCATTTAAAAGATGCTATAATCACACAAAGGGAGGCTTCAAAGGAAAAGTGGTGATATTCATTATTCTTCTTACTGTCACCAAATCAAATTAAAAGATGAAAACCAACAACGAATTGATTCTACTAACAAGTATTGTCTGTGTAGTGCTCTGTTGTCTGTTTAAATACTATTTGTTGACAATAGCAATAATATAGAACATTGCCAGCCTTATCCTTTAATAAAATGAATTCATGATTCTTCTATTTAAATGTAAATCATGATTCAGCCCGGCTTAGTGGCTCTACTGAGTGTGCCGCTTTCTGCTGTCGCCTACAAAGTGCAACGCACAGAGTTTGTCAGTCAACATCAGTTGTCTCATACAGTTTAGGGCTAAGCCGTGTCAGCCTTCACGGAGCAGACGTATTGGTCATTACTGCATGTAGTGGTAGTGGGCTGGACTGGAGAGTGGAGACAGCAGGAGTAGAGGTAGTAGCAGCTCAGACCTGATCAGTAACAAACACTGCCCCAGTGAGCTGTTAGGAATACAGCCATTGCTGTGCTTTAGGGCTTCACTGATGGGCCATGACAGATTGAGTCCCCCCCATGGATTGGGGCCTCTTTGCTCTCAGACTTGCTGGAGCTTTATTAGACCTCAGTATGCATCCCTGTGGAACCACGTCGCCCAGCCTGATCTGGACCATTCCAGCCCCTGATAGGCTAAGAGCCCCCCAGCCAAGGGCCAGGGCTCCCTCGGGCCCGGGGGAAACGGTTCAGACATGTGCTGTAAATCAGCGGGCCAGAACAATGACACCCAAGGAAGCTAAAATTCTTCTGTCGGTGCAGACGCATCATAACTCACGTCTATTTAACCTGGAGAGACACAGGGTTGATCTGAAGGGGAGTGAGCGCTCAACACTTCTTGGTTGAAAATCTTGAGCCAAACTGAAAAGTTGCTTTGCCTTATATGCACTAACTAAGTGTTTTATGGCCCCGTTTTCTCCAATGTAATGTGAGAAATGTTGCTCTCAGACAACATGGCTATCTATCAGAAATTCACATGCAATATTAATATTTTTTCTCAATCCTGGAGACACAGAGCTCTCCATCCAACAGCTGTGAGAGATGAGGCATTCTTGTTAACAGGATTTATGTAAAGAAGTGAGAGCAATCAATAGTTTAACTCATCCTCCATCGCTCTGTTGAGGCCGAGAGAGTTGGCTGTGCTGGCTGGAGATTTATAGGATCAAGAACACAGTAAAGTACATTATTGAATGTTGACAGGCTAAGCTCTGGCTGATTAATGCCCTTCACAGTGGCAGCTTTCCCAAAATTATATCACTACACTGACATGCTGAGACAACATATGTACAGAGAGAGGCAGAATATATTCATCCATTTGCTTAAGGGAGATCTCAGTGCAGATATTTCATTGATCTGGCCTGAGTTAACCCAGTTATAGAAAAGTTTTAGTGAATATTAAAAACTTTGTCCTAAAGTCAAAAGCCATAAAAGAAATATTTCGAGTATAGCCTTAATATAGATGAGGAGGTCTCAGGGGGGTCAGCTAATAGGGATGACTCCCAGCATGCACTGGGGCAACAGACTTGCTTTTCTGTTTGTTTCTGCACTGTTAATTGTGTTACTGTGTTCTGCACATGAGATACAATTAATGCAGTGAGTGCGGTGAGATCACAAGGCTCCTTCTCCCCAAGTAATAACTTACAGTACAGCAGGTCTGTGCAGTGCTGATGATCAGCCTGTTGCTGCTGACAAACGGACTAGCCTCTGTTCCACTAGCTTCTGTAACTCAGTGCCATCTCATCCTCTCGTTTCTTTCATCTGTCTTTCTGAACAAATTAAGCGAGTTTTCGAGGTTTACGTCCCATATTCTAAGACTAACCAGCATCCACTACAGCACCTGCTATTAGAAGTTGAAACCTTTGTGATTTCAAAAAATTTGTGAGCACAGAAAAAACGATGAAAATGTTAAAGCGTAGCAGTGTCCTACGTCATTCAAACTTAGTTTTGTCCATATCCATAAAACTCACCAACGCTCTATTACATAGTCATTTCTCAAGTATAGTATTAGTATTTATATTAGTATTAATATAAGTATTTTTAATTTCAATCAGGAGAGAATTCATTGAGAGTGAACAAAAATTTTATTGACACGTGCACAATAAAAATGAGAAAAATGATCTAGATAGATGTGATGAGGAGCGGGCATCTGATGAGCTCAGACCTGTTTCGCTGGAAGATGATGAAACTGGAGGTGAATGGGGTGGAGGAGGGTCGAACGATTTCGTACTGGTGACAGCAGCAGAGAGGGGAACACTTTTAAAGTTTGATTGCAACAATATGATAGCAAGAGAGAATAAATATAGCTTGAAGATAGTCTTCCTGATTGAACTTCCACAAAGCTTCTTAGTGATTTGCAACGGTTTTGGAAAGCACAGATATTGGCCTGCCGATAGCAGCGTCAGATCAGAAAATGCTTCTACTGTATGTGTTGTTACAGAGGGCATGGACAAACATGTTTTGTTGTTTAATTTGAAAGACTTGAAATTAGAGATTTACTTTTTCAGGCTACAGTGATCTAACTTCTTAAATGCAAATGACAACACAATATAAGCCAAACATCTGACCACAGAAGTGTGGTTATTTTGCTTGGAAGTTTAAGATAACAAGAATTTTTTTTTTTTTAAACTGTCATTCTTCAGTGATTATAGTGACACAAGAGTGAAAGAAAATAACTTTTGTATAACTAGTCAGAGAGTCATGTATATATTTGTGTACACAACCCTCCCTACCAAACAGACAACATAAAACTCCTGACGAGTCTCACTGGGAACACTAAAGGCCTCGTCTGTTTTCTTCCTGCCTTTTTCACTGGCCATATCTCTAACTCCTCCACATGTCAAAATCATTCAAGGTTTTCCTTTCATGCCCGCTGCACCGAGGAGGTTGTTATGCGTCAGAGTTACCCACTCGAAATCTGAACATCAGTGTTTTAGATCTTTATTATCTCTGAGATCAGTTTTCTGGTATACAGTTTGGCATAGGGGCGCTTTATCTCACATCATCCTCCCTACAGTACGTCTCCTAATCTCCCTCCGTGCCTCAGTGCTAGATGAGGGCATGAGGTGACCCAACACAAACACACTCATCTACAGTAGAGTTAAAAGGCATAAACCTCCTTTCTTTGCTGAGCACTGATATAATTACAACCAGATTAAATGTGAATGAATTCAAAATGCTACAAAAGGTCACTGCTCAGACAAGCCACCCCAGATAAAGACATCTCTGGTATTTCTGCTACTCTGTGTCAGTGACATGCTGCTCCTTCTCCTCTGATGAACACGATGATGAAGATTAATGAAGCATGGGCAGTGGGAGATAGTGGGTTTTTGTAGTTTGTTCAAAACTCAACAGTCCAGACTCCAGTCCAGAAACCAGTCCAGTAATCAGATGGAAACGCCTGCTCTGTAGAATAAAGAGTTTTTGGAGTTTTATCTTGTTGGAAATCTAGTACAGAGATCCAACTGTGGCTGTGATTGTCAATAGTTCCCCTGAAACGAGCATGAGTAATTATACGCCATTTGATGTGGACTTCTTACATATTCCACAAAAACAGAAACACTCATTCATTTCACTGGAATAAGTCAAAATGGAAAAGCTTTGGCCAAATGTAAACTAATGTGTTGTTTTTCCGGATCTTTGGAGTTTTCATTTTGAGAGACGGAGGTAAGGTGAGATGGGATTAAAATATCAAATAGGCTTTTGGGACGATTACAAAAGAAACAAGACTTTTATATGTCCTCTTCAGCAAACCAGAGTAAGCTGTGTCCATTGGCGGCTGGTGAATGTGTGCTCTATGCTCTGACAGACAGAAGAATGAACTGCTTTATTACCTCTGCGCAGGGCTGCCAATCATTATAGGTATCCCTCACACTGGTGCAAAAACAACCAGAATTTATTAAGATATACAGTTCCATGTGCACATGTGTTCATTGTTGTCCTAATACAATAATCTGCAGTGCATACAGCATTCCTGCAATGAATGATAGAGTCCCTTTACACAGAGAGGATTTTCTAATCTCCTCCTTTTTACCATGCACTGCTGTCATTTTATCTCTCATGGAAAATCCACATCCTCCCATCTTCTTCAACCATCTCCACCTACTCCCAGTGTCACAGTCCTGATCCAACTCAAATCCCAGCTGATCCTGTTTTATCACCGGAATCGCACCAGAGAGAATCTCGGAGCCAGCTCCTATCTGATGGTTTTGGGCGTTGCTTTTCCTCTAACTTTCATTTCCAGTGATGATAAGCATCAAACACTATGTCCACCTCATATCTACACAGCAAAATAAATTTTTTGCCAGTGCAATCCAAAATGACCCAATCATATCTCAGGTCTTCATCAGCGGATGACATGCAAGTTCATTCGTTGTCAAGTTATTGTCAAGCACTTTCACGGGCTCTGATCCATTTCAGAGCGCCAGTGCATTGCTTAACACATAATGGCGAGGGCCGGGAAACTTGTTCACATCATATACTGTATATAAATATGGACGACATGACAACTCCCCAAAAGTGAAGCCAAAACCTCTCGATGGCCCCCCGAGAGGCAAATTTTAGTATTTATTTTTCCGATAAGTGTGGTTTTACTTATTTGATGCTATGTAAAACGGGGTGTGACGTCATGATTGACATATCTGAGTGAAGTAGTCTCAGAGGAGTGGAGGAACATCGAAAGAAGAACAACTTTAGCTAACTTTTGAATAACCACCAGACAAAGTGGGTTGCTCTGCAGTAAACTGTACTAATCAGTGGGTGTATGTGTGGGCGAGACCTCGATACCACGGTTCCCGGAGGCTCCTGGCGGCTCAAATCCCCGATCACTACTGTGCAGAGACTCTGGCTCCAAATGACGTCACCAGAGCAAGATTGCAGCGCCCATATCCGGGATATTTTTGCTTCATTATTGTACAGCAGGAGGAAGTATGGACGCGTCATCCATCTTTATATGCAGTCTGTGGTTTAAATAAAGTATAATCTGTCAGCCAACATTGATAAGCCAGCGTCTTATCTCCCTTGAATGGTTTATGTTTCTAGGCCATTTGAGCATGATGATGTAAACGCCACTCTGAGGTGTTATCTAGGTAATACACTAACAGCATCTTGATCAGCACTGCCTAGTCTGATCTGACTTTCGCAAGCCCATCTCGTTGCGCTGAACCCTTAATGCTTTGAGCAAAAAAGTTTACAACCAACAAGTCTTGTATATTTTCAAAGCCTGCAGCTACTTTGCTGTATAACTGAAAGCTGTTGTAGCCTCTGAAGCATCCACGGAGGGTAACATCACTCTCCTCAGGGGCCTGTACTTAACTCGCTGCGCTGCTGTTGGCAGAGGGGCAGTAAGGTGATCTACAGGCTATCAGCAGAAATCAGTATCATCCAGAGTATCCGTGTCATCTCTGACATGTTCCAACCCAGCAGCCAGATTCTGTCTCCATTTCCATTACTCCATCGCAAAATCAAAGATGAAAGATAGCTGAATGCTCGGGGACAGACGGCCCACCATCGGAGAGGAGAAGTGATCTCCTTCGTTTGAGTTTTGCAATTAAGTCTTTGTTTAATCTCCGGCTTCTCAGTGTGTTTTCACATGCCACCCCAATTCCATAACAGTGCTGCTTTATGCTGCCACATACCCTGCCAGCACCTATCATATCAGCACATTCGACTGGAGGGAGCCAACCGTTTGTTAAACCTCACATTTTCAGGCACGCTCAAACACAAACTGCTGCTCACTCACTCTGTCAGATGGCGTTGGCCTGGTCTTGCATAAAACAAAAACCTCGAAATCTTAGACAAGTATCAGAACAAGGCAGAACTCTGTCTAGCCTGCACCCTCCTCCCCACCTCTTATACACACACACACCCCACCCGCTGACCCCCACCACCATATGCCAAAAATTATCATACAAGTTTCTCTTTGTATCCATATTTAAACATGACGGAGAAGAATTGAGCCTTTATATGAGCGGGAGGTTGTGTGTTTATCCAGCAGCGCCAGCACCAGGAAACAAGAGAAAGCCCCCATTGCTGCTGGTGGAAGCAGGAAAGGGTCGGAGACTGCGGGGCTGGCAGGAGGAGAAGTGAATGGAGACGGGGAGAGAGCGAGAAGGAGAAAGGAACTCTTTGAGTGACAGTAATTTAGGAACCTGGACTTTTTATGATTTTCCTGCTTTAGGGAAAACAGACAGACTTCTGGGTATAGCACTTGGTACCAAATCAAATACGTCTTTGACCATCAAAAGTTGCGTGGGTTTGCATGTCCGTCCATCTGTATGAAACCTGCACATGTTTGCATGAGCAGTACATAAATAAAATACACTAATAACCAAGCAAATCTCTTAAAGTAGAACTAAAATCGGAATTCTGCCCACTTTTCCCCCTATTTTTTAAAAGAGAATTAAATCATTTTGTGTAAACAATATGTCTGCATTTCCGTTCACTTGTTTTTTGTATTTTGAGTTTGTGCATAAAAACGGTAGGATGGCTAAGGTGGAAAAGCTGGTGTAGGGATAAAAGAAAAATACGAGTGCAATGGAAACAGACTTATCGAATGAATCATGAAGTAACAAAGCATGTGACTTAAACATCCACAGAAGAGACGAAAAAATATCGGCAGATGAAAACATCAGATCTGTGTGGAGAGATGAGGAAACTGTAACATTCCTCAAGTCAATATAGGAAACAAACATAAATGCCATATTTCCATCGTATTTTCTCAATTTTTTCCACTATTTGAAGTTTAACTGGTGTTTTTCTAATGACGGCATCTCACTGCGTACTCTTCTTCTGCAATGGTTCAATGGCACCTGATTGGAGGATTAGCGCCACCATTTGTTTATCTCAGGGCGCTTATCTTCTTATAGTTGCATAGCGGTAGTGGATGGAAACTTCTGTAAATTTGGAGAACATGACTTTTAATTTCAACTTTAAATAAGCACATTTGATTGTATTTGGCTAAACACCCCTATTGTTTCTTTTTTATGTGTACCACATGAGGCTCACACCAAAGCTGTAAACATTTTATTTTATTAGACCCTGTTTCCTCAGGCACCACGAGTACTGGAGCCCCAGTAAAAATGTTAGTGTCATCAGTTGCACTGAAGAAGCATTAGGCAACTTTAAGATGCCTTCCTCAAAATATTCTGTGTTGACAAAATAAGATCTTCAAGACGTTTTTGGTATCATAGCCTCTCAAAAAACTACTACAGGCCAGAAAATTATTGAGAAGGGAACATCTTGTAGGAATGCAAGGGGTTTGTAAATAGTCCTACTGATGGATCTGTGTTTTCGCCCATGTCAAAACAGAGCCAGGACTGAATGGGCCTCCTCATGACCCTCTGGCCTCGGTTCCACACTCAGGCCACTCAGGAAGGCCTGAGGTTTGGAGGTTTCTAACCACACTGACCTTCTCGCTCCTTTCGCTTCATTTTTTAGCTTTTTTATTCCGAAATAAGACACTGGATAAATTACGTTGACTATGAAGGGCCCCCTTGTTCACTTAGAATAATAAAGAAAGGATACCCTGGTGGAGAACTTTGCAGTAATTTTGCCTGTAAGTATGTGAGTGTGTCTGGACTCAATAGTTGGCTGAGCGACACAGAGCCGAGAGAGGAGAGAGAGAGAGCGTGGAGCGGAGCCTGTCTCATTTCCTCCATGATGGATGAGCCCATTAGCTGTCCAGTGTTAGCGCAGGTTTAGCCTTACACCTCGGCCTCGGGACACACACACGCCACTGATTAAGGCAACCGAAGGGAGGAGGAGAGCAGAACTGCTGGGGATGAGATGACGCTGAAGTTTGGAAAATGTTTAAATCAAGAGAAGTAACACAAATCAGCTCCAGCACATTATCTACATTTGGTTAATTTTATGTACATTTGCAGGCTTGTTGTCATTTCTTATATGAAAGGTCACTTGACTGAAACACATTTGAATTATGACAAAGATCACTTTGCCTGTCAGTCAAAGCATCAATTTTTTTCCATGTTTGTTGAAGTTGTTATTCATTAAGGTTTGACATCTGATGTTTATTCAGGTCACTCTGCCGTGGAGCATGGTATTTATGTTTCTTAAAAAGTTTTGCCTTTATATTTGTGTTTGTATTTGGTTTGTATTTGTTTAAATGCAGTTATTCTTAAACATATTTGAAAGTCAGAACATTTTAATGTAAAGCTTTGTGTTATTCTGTAAGCATATTTCACTTGAATGGAGCAGTGTTATCAAATTTCACAAAGCAAAAGCAGACAGAACTCCTCAAATTGTAAATTATGCAGATTATGAAACACTTTACTGTCATTAACATCTATCATAGTCTCTGCATATTCTCATGGTTGTGTTATTTCACCATGCAGTTATATAAACAAGAATATGAGCAATCAATTTCTCCCGAATGAGAGGTCAGTCTGTCTGTCTCCAACTGATTGGAAATCGAAGCAATTTCCCAGGTTACATTTCAAACAGATAAAGGATCAGATAAGGATCATTTTACAACCAGAAGTGAAATCCAAAGTTCATTTTTGACCTTTAAAATAGTTTGACTAAACAATCCAAACTCAAGGTCCACTTACATTCTCACAATCATAATTTTATTCATAACACCTTTTCTGACTTTTTGTTACTTAATTAGAACTACTTCTGAGTTTGCACGTCAACAGGTCAGTCTCTGTGACAACTGAACAACTCCATCTGCTAATGAAGACCATGTGACATGTTAGAAACCCCAGAAGAATCGAGTAGGTGGACTAGTGAGGGTCTGCAACGGAGATGATTTGACTTCTTTTCACTGACTGTGTCTTGAGTTTTGATAGTGTTCAGTACCTCTGGAAATGTTTGAAATAAATTGATTTAACTGCAGCTGAAAACATCTCGGCACTGGATACAGAAATTGATAGATGGTGTTGTTCACTGTATTGATAAATAAAATACAAAATAAAGAATAAGGTCAAGTCAATTTTATCCAGCCTTATAGCGTGTAACACATGTAACGCTCTTTATCCTTAGACCTGTGGTGCAGATACGGAAACATTCAAAACAAAAGACTAAAAGAAAAAAAAAAAAACAGGAAGAGAAAAAGAAGAGACCATCCTGCAGCAAACAAAACAGAAAGAATTGTAGAGTAAGAAGTCAGTCTCTATTCTCACATTTTCAACACGTTAGTACAACGGATAAGTAAGTCTTGGGACACATTCCCGTCCACATTCAGAGTCACTTATGCGACATCCCACCCCTCCACGCACACATCTCTGCATTAACACATACACACACCCTTCAGATGTGGACAGTTTCCAGAGAAGAGTCCACCTGATTCCCTCATCCATCCACAGGTTATAAATAGGACTCGTTTGACGTACCAGTGCTGAGGCTTACAGGGTGGGCCGATGTGGGGGCGGAGCAGGGTTTTAGAAGGCGATGGAGGGTCAAAGATAGTTGATACCCCTGTGCTTGTCCTCTAATCGCTCTCGCTCTCTATATAACCCCCCACCCCACCCCACCCGCTGCCAGCTTTCTCTCACATGCAACTCTGCCCTCGCTTTCTTTCTTCCACTCTATCTCCCCACCATGTGTCCCCCCTCACTCACTCTGTGTAACATGTGTCACTCGCACTCTCTCTGGCATGCGCTCTGTCTCTCATGCACTCTCTCTCTCTCTCTTTTTCTCTCTCTCGCTCTCTCTCTCCAGCTGACAGCATGTAATTGAAATGGTCAAACACATGAAAACATGACAAATGGCAAGAGGTATTTGTGCTTCATCATCATCGTTGCAGAGTCCCTCTCTCGCTCTCTCTCTTCAGCTGGGCCACGGTTGACAGCTTGTAATCGAACTGCTTAGACACATGGCAAATGGTCGGAGATACTTGTGCTTCATCATCATAATTATAATGGACCCCAAACCCTTCCCCTGGACATATATATCTACACACTTGGCTGCAACACAGAATGAGTCAACATGTGATGATATGTGAATTATGATTCCTTGGCCTGCACATGTCGTATTTCCCAACAGAGAGTCCCTGAGAAAAGGGATATGCAGATTACGAAGATCAAAGAAGATCAACTAGATTAAATGCAGAGTCTAAGTGAGTCAATAACAACTAATTGATTTTAAACCCTGTCTTAAGTCCGAGCGTATCATTTCTGGCTCACATTGTGTGATCACTCCTGATCCACCTCTGAAGTGCTCTAAACTAAACAAGCCTGGAGGATCAAACTTCCTGGTGCCGTGTCGGAGGTTTCCTCTGGTAAGAAAACAGAGATAAAGCAGTAATCAGGATAAGACAGGAGGAACCATGCTGGGCTGCTGACTGGGTTTGGTCACATACTCTCAGTCCTGACAGTTAACGCAACACACTGATAAAGTGTGTTTGGTTAGGCCACTCTGTGTCACTAAAGTCACCCACAAACCTTATTAGACATGATATACAGTCTATTTACAGAGGAGTTACAGTTACAGAGTGGAATTTCTAAACAGACTTACCAATATCAACACCTTTTATAAACATCAACATGTTTTAGATGCTCTTGTAGCCTTTATTTTTTCCATTTATCAATTGCAAGTCACTTTTATAAGATGTGTTGTAATAACTGTATTTAAAAACGCTAAATGCTAAAACATTTTTAGACAAAACACTCTAGTAGTGTGTTGGCCTTAAGTTAAAGGAATAGTTCAACATTTTGGGAAATATTGCTTCAGTGGTGCTCGTAGGTGGATTTTGTTACCTTTGGACAGAGCCAAGGTAGCTGTTTCCCCCTGTTTCCAGTCTTCATATTAACCACACAGACGTGAGAGTGGGATCAATCTTCTCATACAACTCTGGATAAGAAAGTGAAGATGTGTATTTCCCAAAATGTAGATCTATTCCTTTGAGATTATTTTATCAAACCACTTTTCCGAAGATGAAGAGCAAACCTTATAATTCATTAAAAAGAGAAAGTGGAGCGCTGCAACCCGGCTGGACTCGAACCAGGAACATTGCAATTACATGGAAGAACATCTTAAACCCCAAGTATAGGATAGGGTATGTTGTGTATAATGATTGTTATTAACAGAATAGTTATTTTTGTGATAATGAGAACATGAAACATGAGTTACATGAATTACACAGATGTCCTTTTGTAATACAACACCACCCTGGGATTTCTCAATGAATAGGCCCATTTTCTTCTCTTAATGGTGTCTTAAGAGTTTTCAGCCTTCACTGAGGGTCTAAATTTGGTTTGAGTATCATGAACATTTAAATTTCACATCATATTTCTTGCAGATATATTAATGTATATTGGATTTCAGTATACTGTGAGGTGCTCCTGCTATTTTGCCTGCCACATGTTAATCACGTTGCATTGTCTATTTGTGCTGTGGAGTCTTTTTTTGATCGAGGTATCAGTTGAATCAGTATCCCAATAAAGAACAGCGGTTAAAGAATTGTTTGTGTCTTTTTATTTCACAGTGCAGCACCAAGCACCGCAGGCAGAGTTAAGTCATACCATCCTGCTGTTTTATTGTAGCGAACTCGTGTTGATAATGATTTGATAACACGACGCTAGAGACAATTACACGAACAGGAATGTCGGCAGGGAATGCGACGTCTGGAATATCAACAACTGCTCCCTGCTGCCAAAAGCATAATCAAGTTGTTTTGGTATCTCCAGCTATCTAAAGCAGCCATCTTTCAGCTATCCTAAGCAGCTATCTTATGTCTCTGTCCCCTCTGACATCAGACGGGGACTGAACGGTGAGAGGCAGACAACACTGGATACACTGATAGTGCAGGGGTCTTGTTTTCCCATGTGCGTTGCCAGGATGTGATGTATAAATAGGCAGCGAGCTGTTTGTGTGCGAGTGCAGGCTTAAGTTATGTGGCTATAGCTTGATAGGGGCCGTCCGTGGCTGCGAGGCCGCGGCTGGGCGGGCAGCTACGGTGGGTCGGCCTGTCGGTGTCTTCTCATGTCCTGAGATCTGAGACGCCTCTCCCAGGAGGTGGTGATGGGCGGCAGAAGGGCACGGATTCAGAGTATTTTGGTGTTAATTGAGCTTATTGGCCTGCTATTCACAGCCTTGACATGTGATTGATTTAAAGGCTAGTGTGAGACTGCGACAGGGCTGACCTCTCCGGTGGCGGCTCCTTAGATACGGCCTCAGAGCTGCACAGCTGTGAAGAATAATCCTCTCCTTCATTTTCTTCTTTTTTTTTTTTTTTGTTTCAAAGAAGAGCAAGCAATCCACCCTCCTTCAGTGTTTTATTAGTTTTCCGACCGTACGGAGGCGAAGGAGAGGAGGAGGGAAAGAGAAGAGGGAGAAATGTGAGGGCCTGGCAGGTGGCAGGGACTTGAACCTGTGCACCATGGAGGGTTTTCCAGAATAGTGCACTAGTTAGACCAACAGCTATTAAACATTTACTTTTAAACACGTTACTGTTTAGTGTTTACTCTGCTTAAGTTAACATTTTGAAACTAGACATTTCTCTTGGGAATTTTTTCTTTTGTTTACGCAAAAGTATTTTCATGCTCTCCTGGTTTGTTGCTGGGAGTTTGATGAGAAGATTGATACCACGCTCATGTCTGTGCAGTAAATATGAAGCCAGCAGCTGGTTAGTTTAACTTAACATAAGGACTGGGAACGGGGGGGGAACGACTGGCTCCGTCCAAGGGTAACAAAATCCACAAGTGCCTCCAAAGCTCCCTAATTAACATGTTATATCTTGTTTCTCCCTGTTTCTCCCGTTTCCAATCTTTATGCTAAGCTAAGCTAACCATCTGCTGGCTGTAGTTTCATATTTACCGTGCAGACAAGAGAGTGGTATCAATCTTCTCATCTAACGCTATCAAAAGCGAATAAGCGCAAGTCCCAAAACGCTGAACCATTCATTTAAACCGAATCTCAAAAGTCCAAATACTATACCCCCTTTCTCTCAGTGTGATTGCAAATGCCAAGAAAGAAAGAGAGAAATAATTTTATTGAGCATATTTGAAATTCAAGCAAACCTTTGTATGTTTTTTCCCTCTGCAACTACAGTTTCTAAAGCTGACTGACAGGCCTTAAAAAAATAAACGGCAACTGCAAGTGTTATTTCAAGTCAGATATGCTACTTGTTCCTTTAACCTTGCTCGCTCCACCAACCCCCTCAGTCCATTTTTAGTCCTTCCAGGCCGACACTCTAAAGTCGTTCACTAGCTGCACTCCGACCCGTAGTGAATTACAATCAATCCAAGCACTTAAAGTACGGGACGCCTGCGGAGAATTCACATTCTGGGAAGGAAGAATATAACATCTTCTCCGGTTATACAACCTTGGCAAACATGCAGGTTTCTTCTCATATTGTCCCACAGAAATTCTAACAATTTAAACAACAAAACATCATTGTTCAGGCTTTCTTCCCCTAAAAAGTTCATATTTAAATATTTCTAAATCCTCTGACCCCACTTTCCCTTTTGTGCAAGGCCTCAGCCATTCAAAACACCCCCACCCCTCTCCTACGACTGTATGACCGCGCAGTAGTATTGCTTTCAATTGCATTGCTCCCCAAGGACATCCGAGAGTGGACCTAGTGTGCCCAGAAACTTCAGCCTTTAAAAACAAAGCAGAGACATTTAACTGTTGCAAATTGAGCCATTCAGCATTGGCCTTCCAGTGCAAACACCCACATATTGCATGCATGACATACATAAACACACACACGTACATCATTAGTTTATTTACATTTTTTTAAATGGTTGAGGGACTGACAATTATAACCCATATCAACTGAACTCTTCATTTTTGACCTTTTAATTTTTCTCTTATACAAACTTTAGGACACTGTTGATACTTTCATAACTACAAGAGCCCATTTATTTTAGAAAATCCTTAGAAATGTTTTGCTCTTGTTGGCACCTCACATTCAGAACATATTTACAGAAACTGTGTGTGGACTCTTGAGTCCAGCAGAAACAGAGAGAGTGTTGATATTCAGAATTAATGATCTCCCAAAAGTATGGATAAACATCCTGAAGTTTAAAACCAAACTGATGAAAACTAAATATGGATACTTTACCTATGAGTCTGAGACACTGTGAGAAAACTTCATGACAAAACCTTACGCTTTTTCTTCCCATTGAGGACACTTCAGTGCTGTTGTAAACATCTGTAACTCTATTTTTGTGTTTCTCTGTTTGTTTGTTTTTTTTTAACTTGATGATTCAGCTGCAGGACTGAAACCCTAATAACCTCTTTCCCACAGGAGCCATTTTGAACTTATGTCACAGTTGGGGTGGGATAGTTCAGAGTAAGGCCAGCTGTTGAGTACCAACTGTTTAACTATCATTTGTAGACAAACTATTATTATTCCCTCAGAACAGACTTATTTATCTATAGGAATGAATCCATGTCAAAATTATCAAACTACTTTCTCTTTTTTAATGTGTGCAAATCATTAACAAGGAAATAAGATAAACAGTTACAGAGGGATCTTAAGCTACTGGTTGACGCAATATTTCTGATTGTTGACTTTATTTCATAACAGCAATAAGTTTTCTCTTATGTTGATTTGTGTGTTATTGTTCATGCCATAAAATCTGGTACGTGTTGTTGTCTATCCAAAAGCAGAAGTTAAAAGGCAGTCTACTTGGAAATAAAGACAAAACTAGGGCTTATTTATATGAACTATCATCTGACAACGTGTTGAAACCCTTTTAGCAACAAGTAGCCACTGTCCTTGAAAGACAGCGGGCAACATTGTTAAAATGTTGTCAGCTGGTAGTTAAGACAGATAACTTCTAAGTTCAACCAGTAGCCTAGTTTCCTCTATCCATGTTTGGTTTACACACTAGATTTATAGATATACAGAAACAGTGTAGGATGGATGTAAAGTTCAAAACAGCTTCTGGAAATAGCAGTGACTGTGCCCTAATTCTATGATATATATTTATACTCCCAAGTATACACTGCAAGTTCACTGTAGGTTGACACAGCACTCTTTGGTGGTACAAGAACAAGAAATTATTACACTAAACTGAGGTTGACATGTATGTATGGAACATTACCGGCAATTAAAATCTGAAAACTTCACAAACAGCTGTCACGAATGTTTTCCAAGGATTTATTACTTTCATTTCTGTGTTTTTTGAGCTGTTGTTCCCATTGCACCACCATCCACAGTTATTTCACCTTTTTTCCAGCTGTGAGTAGCTCCTCGATTTCCGCTGTGTGTTGCACTGTGGGACAATCAACAGCACAGTCATAAATCAAGTGATTATAGTATTCATGCTGGCATTTTCAAGTGTAATAATGTTTCAAGTGTCAACATACCACCAAAAAATCAGTAGGTGTAGTAACTAGGTTGGCTTGGATACTTTTATATTAACAGTTAGAATCAGTTATTTGTATGCAAAAGCATTTCAAAAGAACTTGGATCATTTTTAAAACTTTGTGATGGTGAAACGGCTGAATTATCCACTTGTTTGATTCCAGTAATGCTGACATTTTGAGGATATGACAGCAGCGTCATTCTTGCTACCTGCCACAGGCTGTAAAGGACATTATCTCATTTCAAAACACTGGACGATGAGGAACGCAGATGGACTGAGGTGATGAATCAGGCCCATTCACTCAGTCACCTAATAGTGCTACATAAAATTGCATAACAGTGAAACTGAGACATTTTGTGCACGCTGTCCTCTCATTAGAGCAAATAGCAATTTCAAATTGTGGATTTGGAAAGAAGTGATCAGTGTCACTTAAAGAGACATCATAACTCTCTGGTCGTGATTAGAAAACAAGAAAACTACAAACTTCAACTGCTGCTAACTTTCACTCGTCTCCGGTGTCTGCTCATTCCCCCAGCACAGCGTGAATTACTGCACAATATGAACAAAGAGATAATTACATGATCCAAGGCTCAACAATTTGCCATTATACTCCCTGTCAAAGGCAGTGCACTGGTCCAGATGTATTGCTTTAAGTGTTAGGTGTCTCTTATTACACCCATAACAATCTCAGACAGGATAGTAATGTCATGTCGGGCTGTGGCAAGGCTCTCCCATTGTTCTCCACGGGATGTTTATAGCTTTGAGCCTGATATATGATAACCAATAAGTAAGAGGTAGTAATTACAAGGCCCACACTCCACCGGATCGCCTGATGAATGCGTGAAATAAAAGATGGGGGGTTCTTTGTGGAGGCTAGTTATTACAAAGACATACAAGGACCTGACATACGGCAGTATTATGAGCAGGAGAGCGCTGGCAGGGGGAGAAATAAATAGCATATATCCATTTCCTCCACCAAATGGCAAAGTAAATAGCATTGACCTTCTTAAAACAAATCAGCTGCAAGCCAGAAAATGTCCAAATCAAAATACTCAGTTGCACATATTCCTACTCTTTCCCCATTCTCCGTTCAGGTCAAGAAGAAATAACACAATTAGGTGAAATAAAAACACACAAAGAAAGCACAATGGTATCCTATTGTAGGGCCCCGGACACAGAGCAGTGGTGCGGTCAGACCCTGTGTCTCCTAAAGTCATCAGCCCAGAATCAAAAGCCACACAAACTCAATTTATTCAATTGTTAATTTGTAAATCAAGTCAGTAAGTGGCATCACAATGGATTAAAGGTATAGCTTGACATTTTGGAAAATATGCTTATTTCACTTTTTAGTCAAGAGTTAGATGAGAAGATCAAAACTACTCTCATGTTTGTTTGGTAAATATGAAGCTATACAGCCAGCAATAGGTTGGGTCCCGTTTCGAGTAAAATAGACAATAAAGCAGCGTATGCCAGAGGGCGGGTCTATTGGCACAGTAATGTCTTGAGATATAATACCACTAAAGCTCAACTAACACGTACCGTCTTGCTTGTTTATTCCGTACAAAAAAACAAGCATTACCCTAAATGTCAAACCATCCTTTTAAATTAAAGAAACATAACCATAAATCAGTTTGCTTTATGAGGGTTACTGTTCTTAGTTCAACCCTCACTGATACAAATTGAGGGTCAGTTAACTTTAATCCAAACTGCTTTGACGGTTAGACCTTGATGCACCAGCGCTCCCACCTTAAGAGGCTTTGTGACTTGGATACTAATGCATCCTGATATGTGCTGCTTACCTTGGAGAAAGATATCTGTCTGATAATAATCTCGGCCTTCTAAGGGCACACTCAGGCTTCTCAAGGCCCTCTCCAATGACCCCTTGTCTTTGAAGTGTGAACTTGAAAACGTTAAAAGTGGAAAGGCTGCTGACTAGTAATGGAACTTCAGTCAAAGCACTTCTATTTGATTCACCAAAAGCCTCAGCACTGACGTACAATAAGATATCATCTCGGAGTCTGGAATGTATTTCCTCCCCCGCTCGATCAGGCTTATTTTGAAGTTAGAGGCGTTTTTTTTTTCCCTACCTGACGCCAGATCTGATACAGCAGTAGCCTTCATCTAGCTCAATTTGTCATCTAGAAAGCATAAGAAGAGAAGATTTCCTTTCATAAGGCAGCGTTAATTTTACAGCCTGATAATACAAAGCACAGTCTTTAAGTGGCAGTATTTTCACACCTCATTGAGATAAAAAGATTATGGGATACGGTCGTCTTAAACAAATAGTTTGCAACTTGGAGAAAAAAATGCTTATTTGCTCTCCTGCTGAGAGTCAGAATCACAACCCACGATAAAACATCAAATTAAAGTTATTACACTACGTTTTTTGTAAAGATTAAACAAACAACATATAATTTGTTATGGTTCAGATGAAACGGCATTTTAGGAGTATCTACATTAACTACCGTACTGTGAAGTATTTCTGAGTGAAACAGGATAGCTAGGCGGGACACAGCGTTGGGAGGATTTGAATGTTGAATAGTGGGCGTGCCGTAAAAAACATGGAAAATTACATTGATTCAGAGTTGGATACTAGCCTCCATGCAATTGTAGATTAAGCCAACATTATTTGTAAATAATATACTAATAAGAGAGACGAAGCTAGCTAATGAATCTTCCCTCTGAGCTGCTAAAGGTTGAAGACTGATTGACGGGTGGATGTCATGATATTATTGGTTGAAATTGGTTGGTTCAAGCTTACACGAGCACACATCATATTTTGTTTTAAAGAAAGAAAACATGGTTGAATTTTGATATAAAAATACAAAGAAATGCAAAATATGACCGGGATGTGATCTAAAAGCATTAAAAAGGCATTTTTCCTTTCATCCCGACTTAAACGAATGAGCCTAGCTAAACTAATGACAATGACAACCCTAACCTTACATTTAGCACACAGACATGAATGGTCTCGCAAATGTGTGTATTTCCCAAAATGTTGAACTTGAAGCACATTTAGAAATGTGGCTTTTCTGTGATTTAGTTTGTGTTCAAGAGGCCACAGCATCATGCTTATATCTCCCCGCCAACATTGATCTAAATGCTACAAACAACAAGTCATTCTCGGACCAGACAAATGCAAAACTAAAGTGGAGTTTAACACAGGGGCTAATAGAGACAGTATGCAGTTGACAGCCAATTCAGTCCTGCAGGGCGAGAGGCCAAAATCCTTGAGTTCCACCCCTGTTTGAGGAAAGATCAAATGCTCAGTGCAACAGCTGTGGAGCTGCCAGCTCTCCTCATTCAGCCACTAGATGGAAACAATAGTCCTCTGCTCTGCACAGTCACTGTTGCATTCATTTGTTGCATGTTATGCCTGATTCTTTGCACTGTGTTGTGTTTTCCCATCGTGCCAATTCAAATCATCGGTGGATTCACTGTGCAAGCGTGCGTTTTTAGAGAGACCATCTTTCAGCTGGTCCACCCTTCAAGCACCTTCCCCTGCTGAAGTGTTCTTCAGCAAGGCAGTGAAACCCCTACCCGCTTTGTTTTACAGAAGAGAACTGACCTGCAGGGCTCAATAAAGTTTCACGTTATACTGCTTGAACACATTAGCAGAAAATGGTGACAGAGTAATTATGAGTCAGCAACAGTAAAACGCCACTGGGACTATCATTTTACAAGAGGAACAGGCTTTTTTCTAAAGTATACTGGAGAAAAATCTACTACTCAGTGCATAGGCAGATTTCTTATTATGGATCCAGGGGGGAAAGTTGCCTCACCGTTTTAATTTTCTTCTACAGTTGAAGTTACTTTGCTGATTAAGATATCAAAATTGTTATACAGTAAATGTAATTACTCGACAGTATACTACAACAATAAAATACTGCTTACATGTAAATGTCTCAGCAGTGGTAGAAATTAACTAAGTACATTTACTCAAACACTGTATGCACAATTTTTAAGTGTTTCTACTTTGAATACTCCAGTTGTATGCTACTTAACACTATATTTTAACTCCACTACATATGTCCAACAACTCCAGTTACTAGTTACTTTAATAAAAAAAAATGTATATAACAAATATAAGATAAGCTTATCTGTACATATGTCTTGCTTTACGTAAAACTACATTATGCACTACTAAGTCGTTAAAAGTTGTTCCAACAAGAACAGATTTTGCTGACTATCTTTACCGCCTGGAAAAACGTGCAATTGACCCAGTGCACCACAGACCTCTAACAGCCCCAATGACCACAGATTTATTATGTAGCATTAAAATACTAAGAACCTAATATTTAGGTTTTGTAGAGGACCCGTTAGTCAAAATATAGTTTGAATCTATAAAAATGTAACATTTTAATAGATACAAGTATATGATAACTGTGCAGTCACTAACAAACACTTGAATTATACTTTTGCTCTACCACATTTTCTGACACATACTTTTGCTTCTTTCTCTTCTTGTGTTTTTTACTTTTAAGTTGATATTATGCTTTCATGGTGTAGATTCCTTAAATAAATGCAGCATTTAATCAATTTATATTTTGTGGAACAATGGCTCAGGGGGGTCAGTTGGGGCCCATAGCTCATTTTTGCCCCAGGGCCTCCTAGCAGGTCAAACCGGCCCTTCTCAAGCATGATCATGGCTGTAGGATTGGAGTATTTTTTTGCATTTCTACTTTTACTTAAGCAAAATATGTAAAAACTTATGAGTAGAAACTTGAGTAAAAGTAGCAACAGTAACTACACTGTAAAAATACTATATAAGTACAAGTCCTGCATTCAAGATGAACAGAAAGGCTCAAAATCGCCTTCATCGTGCAAAGACTGCGCGTGTTCTACGATTCAATTATTGAATTATCAACACTGATGCATCAGTGTCTAAGTAGCACTTTACTGTTGTAACTGGAAGACATTTTTAATCGTTTTATTTTTACTGAAATCAAATGTGAACAGTGAGGTGCAGTCTTTGTGAGCGAACGCACATCCCCGGCGAAACCGCAGGCCTACTTGCTCTCTGCGAGCCTGCATTTCTCTGGCAACGCTCGTGTAGTTTAACTTAAATTTAAATTGGCAGCACTTTGACCTGCACATGAAGCAGCTCCCGCTGCGGGGTGAAGGGTGGAGGGGGGGCGGCGGAGCTGTCGGAGGTATTTGAGCGTCCTCCAGCATCTGCCTGATAATTTTCCTTGTGTGGTGCTCCCGGCTGAAATGTGAGCGTCACGGAGCGCCCTCCCCCCACCTCCTCCTCCTCCCCCACCCCCTCCTCCTCCTCCTCCTCCTCCTCCCCGTCTCTCCCCTGACTGGAGTCCCACTGAGCGGCTCTCAAACTTCAGTGTCGAGCCTGAGCGCGGAGGACGAGGAGCGGCGGCCGACAGACGGACGGACGGACGGAGAGAGAGACGGAGGGACAGAGAGACGGAGAGGCGGACAGACAGGCGCGGGGACCCGGGACACGCAGCGCGCTCCTACCTGCCCCCGAGCCGCCGCCGCCGCTCGGCTCGAGGATTTTACGCTCCGTGTGTGTGTGCTGTGTGAGAGAGAGAGAGATTTTGGATGATTTTTTTTTTCCTTCTTTCCCTCCATTGTTTTGTCGAAGTTTCCGACTGTCACGTCTCGCTGACGGACCCTCACCTCGCGGCCGTCCGTGGGATTAATCGCTTTGATCCAGGACCGAGCAGTCACACACTTCGCTACTTTGTGCGTGCAGCTGTTTCCTTTTTCTTTTTTCTTTTTTCTGGAGCGTCTTCCTAACGGAGCGGTAACGGTGTGAAAGGCGACATTTGGACCTGCCCTCGCCATGGGGAAATAGCGGGGATCTCTCTCTCTCTCTCTCTCTCTATCTCTCTTCTTGTTTTTTGGACTTTTGTTTTTTTTCATGCTCATTTCTGAAAGACGGAGCTCGGCTTCCGACCAACACGATGAGCATGGATGGCAGCCCGTTGAAGGTGGCGATCTTCCTGTGGTGCCTGCTGGTGATCTCGGGCTCCAGCTTCGAGATCGGCTCCTACGACCTGGAGCGAGGCAGACCGGCCAAGTGCGAGCCCATCGTGATCCCCATGTGCGAGGGGATCGGCTACAACCTGACCCGGATGCCCAACTTCATGGACCACGACGACCAGAAGGAGGCTGAGATCAAGCTGAACGAGTTCGCCCCTCTGGTGGCGTACGGCTGCGACGTGCACCTCCGCTTCTTCCTCTGCTCCCTCTACGCCCCCATGTGCACGGACAAGGTGTCCACCTCCATCCCGGCCTGCAGGCCCATGTGCGAGCAGGCCAGGGAGAGGTGCGCCCCCATCATGAAGAAGTTCAGCTACACCTGGCCCGACTCGCTGGACTGCTCCAAGCTGCCCACCAGGAACGACCCCAACGCCCTGTGCATGGAGGCCCCCGAGAACGAGACCAGGCCGGAGGTCAAGAAGGGCGAGGGCATGCTTCCGGTGCCCCCTCGCCACAGGCAGGCGGGCGGAGGCGGGGGCGGCGGCGGAGGCGGCGGCGGCGGCGGCGGGCGCTCCCCGGGCGGCGTGGGCTCCTGTGAGAACCCGGACAAGTTCCAGTTCGTGGAGAAGAGCCAGTCGTGCGCGCCGCGCTGCTCCCCGGCCGTGGACGTCTTCTGGTCCCGGCAGGACAAGGACTTTGCCTTCATCTGGATGACGGTGTGGTCCATCCTCTGCTTCGTCTCCACCGCCTTCACCGTGCTGACCTTCCTCCTGGAGCCTCACCGCTTCCAGTACCCCGAGCGCCCCATCATCTTCCTCTCCATGTGCTACAATGTCTACTCTGTGGCCTTCATCATCCGCTCGGTGGCCGGGGCCGAGAACATCGCCTGCGACCGGGAGCACGGCGAGCTGTACATCATCCAGGAGGGGCTGGAGTCCACGGGCTGCACCATTGTCTTCCTCATCCTCTACTACTTTGGCATGGCCTCGTCTATCTGGTGGGTCATCCTCACCCTCACCTGGTTCCTGGCCGCGGGGAAGAAGTGGGGCCACGAGGCCATCGAAGCCCACAGCAACTACTTCCACATGGCCGCCTGGGGCATCCCCGCTCTGAAGACCATCATCATCCTCACAATGAGGAAGGTGGCCGGGGACGAGCTGACGGGGCTGTGCTACGTGGGGAGCATGGACTCCGGGGCGCTCACGGGCTTCGTCCTCATCCCCCTGTCCTGCTACCTGATCATCGGCACCTCCTTCATCCTCACGGGCTTCGTGGCTCTCTTCCACATCCGCAAGGTGATGAAGACGGAGGGCACCAACACGGAGAAGCTGGAGAAGCTCATGGTGAAAATCGGCATCTACTCCATCCTCTACACGGTGCCGGCCACCTGCGTCATAGTCTGCTACTTCTACGAGAGGCTGAACATGGACTACTGGAAGCTGAGGGGGCTGCAGATGAAGTGCGGCTCGTTCAACGGCCTCAGCAGCGACTGCTCGCTGCAGGCGTCGGTGCCCACGGTGGCCGTGTTCATGCTGAAGATCTTCATGTCGCTGGTGGTGGGCATCACCAGCGGGGTGTGGGTGTGGAGCTCTAAGACCCTGCAGACCTGGCAGAGCCTGTGCAGCAGGAAGCTGGCGGACAGGACTAGAGGCAGGAAGCCCTGCAGCGGCGTCAGCTGCGGCAGCACACACTGCCACTACAAATCCCCTGCTGTGGTTCTGCACATGGCCAAGACTGACCTGCACTCAGACAACCCCACACACGTCTGAGAGGGGAGCGTGACACGGGCGCGCGCGCACACACACACACACACACACACACACTGACAAACGACAACCACGTACACTCACAAACACACACGCGCACACACGTGCCCTGAGTGAGGAGCTGCTAAAGACTTTGTAAGAAGATGAGTGGTTGAATTGAACTGTCAGTTACTGCTCTGCTGCTGCCAAGGGACACACAGGTACAGGCGTCACTACGAGAAACTATCTATAAACAGTATTCAGTGCATAAAGGGAAAAGTTCAGTATTGTTACCCATAGTTTTCTGTTTCATAGTGTTCTGTGCAGTAGACATGCCCAGTGTTTCAAAGCGAAAATAAAAGACTGTTTTTGGGAGGTATCTTTGGAAATATTAGTCTATTCTCCTCCCTGAAAGTGGCATGATTAACTGTGTAAATCTGTATAAATGTTTTATTTATTGTAAATATATTTAATTTAAAAGTTCACCTTGGCTCTTATCAAATTTGTTGTTTAGATGCATCTATTAAAGGTAAAGGGAAATTAAGTGCCTTTTATAAGAACTCTGGTTCTGACCTTTTGGAGGAAAATAAATTTGTGGAACTCACCCTCAGTTTTCTCGCTCCCTGGTGTTATTGTTGTCATTTTGGTAACTCACTGTAGCTTATAATGAATATTTAACCATTTTAACTGTCTTGAACAGTTTCACATTTAATAGTCACAAATGATTGCTCATTGCAGTCTTGTTTTCCTGATTTTCCTGCCATTCTTCTCCTGGGATTCACGCATTTTTTACAGCGGGGCTACCCGCCAAATGTGTTGTCTTCCAAGTGCATGCATGCATCCCAGAGGCGTCCTCGACAATAATCCTCAAAGAGAATCGCTGATGAATAGTGTGACAATCCGTGGCAAGTATTAATGTTTGCATCATCGTCTTAAAAATGCAGCAGCAGTTTGCAGAGGAATATATTTAATTAATTGCTGTTTTAATCCCTCCACTGAATCACTGTTGTTGCCCTCTCACTGCTCCATTTGATCCCCGTGCAAACACTCCGCTCTTTGATCTGAGAGGACAAATCTGAAGTGGATTTCAGCCTTATTGCATGGTTTCACTGACAGATTTCAGCTAAGCACAGGCACTCAAAACTGTGGTTGTTCATTGAGTAGATGGACTATTAACCTAATAACTTGGCTCTTGGAAGCTGTATTCCTGATATTAATTAAGGGAATTCCACTTTACAAAAGATCAAAATTTCCATGTTTAAATGCAAAGGGCATTTTATTTGGCTGAAGAAACAATGCACCATTAATTCTTGAAGAACTACCATCAGGTATAAATAATCACTGACTGATTCAGAGAAAAAGTGCTATTTTCATCAAATAAATACCCCAAGTTGGGATTTTGCAACTAACATTTCAGTAATAAATTCCATTTTATTATGCATGAGAGTCACCATGTTCTCACATGGTCCATAAAAAAGTGAAAATAAATAGCTTTTACATTACGGGACTTTAACAATTTAAGTGCCAACGTAAATTGCAGCCACACACAGCAAAACACAGTGGAAATTACACTGTTTGACAGTTGTGGAATTGATTATTATGTCTGCGTGAGTGTAATTGTGTGCTGTGTCACCAGCAGCAGCAGCACATGGGAGTGATAGCATGGAAAAAATGTGATGACCAGGAGCTTGTTTTCATTACATTACTGGAACCTCCGCAGTGTGAAGCAGGCGTGTGCTTGCTGACATCTCCAGAGGTTCAAAGTTGTTTTGTTTTCATTTTTCCACCATTTGCAATTCCAGCAGGAGTTATAATAAGATTCATGTACTACAGCCTGTTCCATGCACGTGTTAGTATTCATTTACTAAACACACACCAGTCTAAAGCAAAGATGCCTTATGTCTCTGTAGTGAATTAACCACATTTCCACTCCGTGAATCTGTGCAACGCCTCAGTTAACTTCAATTACTTATTCCTTCCTTCTGCAGAACAAGATGTGGGTTAACTACCAACATCCTCCCCTTCTTTGTTTTCATTACTCAGCCATTGTAGACGTTGTCCATGGCTTGGCAGGCGAGCGCTGCGAGTCCTGGACCCTGACACTGTGTGGATCGCATTTAACTATTAAAAAAGGGCTGTTTTGCTTGGAGAGCGCTCGCAGCCAGAGACTCGGCTGGTGGTGTTTCAGCCATATGTTCCAGTTCATGGGCGCCTGAACGTGGGCGCGTGCTTCCTCCCCAGTTTACACTCCAGTGACATGACCCAGAGAGGCCAAACACTTGCTGTGTGAGACACAAACCAGCTTGTCCCACCTGTGCTGATTAGATAGGAAGGAGGTAGCTGCAGAAGGGTTAAGGACATGGGGGTAGCACAGAGGGCAAGTTTGTCTTCTGCAGCAGTGCTTTGTTTAAACTTTTTTCTCCTTCTCAGCAGTTCTTTTTTTCATTTTTCTGCCCTTTCTGCAATTCTGTCTTTTAATGTTTCCATGTATTGCTGAATACGACTAAGACAGGTTTTTAAAAAATTACAAAGGTCAACAGCAATGACTTGTTATAGCAGCAACAGGATGTCTTCGCTCTGTTTCTTTTTCCACAAATATGAATTCTATCGCTACATTTCCAGGTCACTGACAGCTATTTTTAGCTTCCCTCTCTCGCAGAGGAAAGGAATCACACAGCACAGAGCTTCAGATAGAGGCAAGAAAGAAAGGCTCATTCCAAAAACAGTTTGTTTGAGCTGTGGTTCCTTTGGCGCCAGAGATGTGGCTGCCGGGAACACCTTCCCTTCACACACACACACACACACACAGACACACGCACACACACCTGAGGTCTGCAGTGCTGTAGCACCGGCAACCAATCAACCCCAAGCTTGTTCTGAAGAAGACCCCACCCCGCCTTCCAGTAATGTCCAATTTCAGGAGTAAGTAAGCTCGGCCTCGCTCGAAAGATTTAGTTTGGCTGAGTCTCCGTGCTGTTTTTCTTCTCCTCTGGCTCAGGAGGTTAAATAGTGTCAGAGTCAGTCGCACTGAGCAGCAACTTCGCCTGGGCCAAAAGTGAGACTACTCCCAGAAAAGGCAACACTTTTCCTTATAGGTTTCTCAGGAATATTTCATTGTGCCCAAGAATGTATTTATTGATTCTAAAGCAACACAGAACGGGCCTATTTACTCAGGATTTGTACAATTTGTTTTCTATAAAAAGGCGTAAAAACACTTCAGCGGTTGTCCCGCTTTAGCTGCTGACACCATGTTTTTGTCTGCTGAGGAGAAATCCCTCCATCTGGTCATGGGTCTGATTAAAGGCAATCATTATGGCATCAATGCGCCTCCCTCATAGACTTAAACCCCTGCCCAACCCTGAGGGGGAAAAAAGAGAAAATAAAGCATCCTTCATTACCCTGCCCTCCCTCCTTCTGCAGTCCCTCACCCCCCTTGAGCACTATCCCTTTCCTGTGCTGTTTTGATGTGTAAATGAGCGCATTGAAAACCTGCAGGCCCCCAAAGAGATGCTTTCCATGAAAATGCGGCAGTCAGAGAGCACCAGAGTTCACACAGCTCACCACTCCTCGCAACCGGACTCCAATCAGACACCCAGTACGCCGCTGCTGTCTCGCCTGTTTGAGCGAGACACAAACACACATAAAATCACACACACAGTTGCACAGACACATGCTGACTCATACCGTTATGCAGACATAAACATTTACGTGGCGAGGTAAAGAAAAAAGTTGCACAGGACAGTTTGAGAATCTGGATTTCCAGTGACTTTTTGTTGAAATGATGAAACAGTCTCGAGTGTCTGAAGTGTCTGAAGAGATACAGCAGCTGAAATATTTCTGCAGCATCTATCACGTCCATGAAATGAAAGCGCGCCGGCTGAGAGATTAAAAGTTCTGGAGTACAGAAGACTGGCTGTGTCTTGGAATTTCAAAAGCACTGCGGAGGAAGAAATACTTTGATTCCATTCAAACATGTTATCTCATCAACTGCAACATATATACCAGGAGTTTATATACAATCAAAACTCCCTTCCATATTCACTCTACATTTAGACTAAAATCCTTCTTTCAGGATTTCTTTTTCTTCTTGGGTTGAGATCATTCCAGCTGGTATTCTGTAATAATCTCAAATCAAGACTGGCAAATGAGGTCAAATAGCTGCACAAGCATCAAGACATTAGCCCTTGATTTGACAGTTCGGTGGAAGTAGGTGAAATAACTTCACTTACTTACTTTTAAAGACTGAGATATTAAGACTCAATAATAGACTTCCTAGTTCTAGTTAAGTTTTTGCAGAGTGGATATAGTCCAAGTTGTAACTGTACTTGAGATGACCTGAAGGATGTAACTTTTCAGACTTCATCCTTTCATCTTGATATAAAAGAGACTGAAGACATGAATACCAGCAGAAGGAAAGGCCTTTTGAATTCAAATCAGAATTAACTTAAAATTTTAGGAGCAAAACAAGATTTGGACCTGAATTAACGTAAAGTCAAATCAATTTTTCTTCATGCAGCCCAGATTCACAATACCATCAAAGAGCTTAACAATCCGTACAGCTAACACCCTATCCTTACACCCTCGACCCTCAGAATACTAGATAAGGGAAAAAAGGAAAAAGAGCAACAGAGTAGGGATGCATCTTCCAGGACGGTCAGACATACAAAAGCAGTCAGAAACAACAACAGTAAAATTACAATGGAACTTAGATATACATTTCAGGGATGAAGCTGCCTTTATACATTTTAATACGTTTGTGAAAAGACTGAGTCGCTTCCAAACAAAAACTATTTAAAAATAATAGAGAGAGAGTAACTATTAACTGCTACTAAAGTGCACACCAAAAGAAAAAGTGAACCTTTTTACAAAGAGCATGAACTTTATTGCATGATTGTCTGCCACAGGCATAAAACTTTCAAACTCCGTCTTGACACTTCATACTATCAACGTACTTAGTTGTTTATTTGAGTTTATTTGAGTTGATCCAGTTCTCACAGGGATTGAATGCATTTATAAGTTACTTGGGACAAAAGCATCTGCCAAATTTGTGTCGTGTACTGTCAAAGATGCAGACAGGTCAAATGGATGCAAATGAAAGCTGTGCTACAACACAAAGTGGTAACAAGGAAGAGTAAAAGCCGGACAGATTATATTAAAACACAGTGCAGGAGGAGAAAGTTTCCCAAAAAAGTTTCCAGCTTTTTGCTGTGTCTTTTTTTTTTTTTCAGGGTGTTTTTTCATGTCCTTTGATCAATAGGCAGAAGACAGAGAAGTAAAGCTTTCTCATCCCTCTGTACTCATTCCTGTGCTCTGCCTGCCTGTGGCTGAAGGAGAGATGAATCGGTGAACAGAGGGAGGTTCCGCCGCTCGCTCTCTGAAGCCAACAGCATTGCTGTGATCACTGTTAATCTCCTTTGCCACTCTGCTGCCATCTCCTCAAATACATTCATCTCATTTCCAATAGTGTTCACGGCCTCTTCTTCCTTTCTAATTAGGCACCGTCAAGATTTCTGAAGTCACCCTTTGGTGTTCTGCTGCAGTCGAGATTGCTCTTTGAGCTCGGGGGTCAGCGATGGCAAGTATTTGTTTGAGGGTTAAATCACAGCAGGCCTTTCATCATGTTGTTATGTTGCACGATCAGAGGCTTGGGATTATGTAGGTCAGACGTTGGAGAGTGAGAGCGCCCCTTTTGTAGCTGCCATTTTTATTCAGTTGCTAGGCAGCACCCGCTCTAATCTCTTGTACCAAAGAGTCTCTCCCGGGAGAAAAAGAGAGGGAGCAGGAGTTACAAAGGACGTAAAAAAAATGTGAAAACAGCATCAACAAAGAGCACAAACCCATGCAAGGACTGCTTTTAGAAACACTCTAAAGGGAGGGAGTGGAGAAGGACAGGATGTGGGAGTCTAAGCTCGACCCTGAAACCTACTCCGGCCCTCCTGAACATCTTTAAACCCCTGTGGTTTTGCTTGTACCATTGACTGAATAACTAAAGGATGATCAACCAATCACATGACTCCAACAGCAGGGTGGATTCGACAACCACATCTGTGCCCCTTCGCGAATTCCGGGAAACGTTATTTTAGTGTAAGGGCACAAAAACTTAACATCTTTCAACTTTTGAGTCCAGCTTTGAAAAACGTAAATGCTCCAGTGGGTCAGTTGATGTGCTGAATGTGTCAGCAGGCACCGAAATGGATCAGAACTGCTCCGATCCGGGGCTGGGTCGTCTGACAAGTGTGTCTGCTGTCACACTGCCGCTGCACCCCCCCCATCCTAAATGTGCTCATGTCACGCTCCGCCATCAAAGGCTCACCCCTCGGCTCTGTGTTCTGAGAGAGGAGGCACATCCCTCCTCCCCCCACACATGCACTGATCCCCTCCCTCCCACCCCGGCCCCGGGCTCGGTAAGGATCTGCTATTCTCCGCTGCATTTCACACTCTTTGATTTGGAGTTTTGAAGTTTGTTCTTGTCTGCCTTTTTTTTTTTCCCCCTCTTTTTTTTGACTTGGTTGTGTTTCATATTGACTGTCTTGATTCATGAAGTTTCCAGATGATGCGCGCTCTGCAAACTTGGCTCTGTAGCACTGCCGGCTCAGATGCTGCCTTTATCACTTGTAATATACCTGCTTTGAATCATGTCATTTTCACAAAGACAAAGTAAACCAGATAAAAGGAAATCAGTCTTATTTACATTGATGGAAAATGTGTCTTGTTTTAGGGTAGAGGGAATAATTTGACATTTTGGAAAATGTGCTTATTCACTTTCTTGCCAAGAGTTAAAAGATGGATCCCACTTTAATGTCTGTACAGTAAATGTGACTACAATGAGCAGCCAGATAGCATAGCTTAGCATAAAGACTGGAAATAGAAGGGAAACAGCTATCTTGGCTTTGTCCAAAGGTGTACTCGCTTTTTGTACAAATTAAATAAAGGAGATATAACATGTAACCTTCGGACAGAGCTGTTTCCCCCCTGCTTTCAGTCTTTAAGATAACCGGTCAGACATGAGAGTAGTATCAATCTTCTCATCTTACTCCCAGAGAGGAGGCCAATTAGCATATTTTCCAAACTGTGGAACTACTCCTTTAAAAGTAACGTTTATACGTGAGCGTTTACTGTAGACAAGTGACTGAGTGTAGCAGTCCAAAACAGAGGAGTGATTTTACTCGACCAGACTGTCTGAAGGTATAAAAGTCCTTTGTGAACCAGCTCAAAGGTTTGTATGGAGGGATGTAATTGGCTAATTAAGTAGAGGCTGTGTGTGTTTGGTGCCAGTGAGTGTGTGAGTGTGTGTCTATGTGTGTGTACCAGGTATTTCTTAATGTTGTGGGGAAATTAATCTGTTTACATACGTTGTGGGGACTCGCCTCCCTTATGGGGACAAATGCAAGTCCCCATAACGTAAATCGTTACATTTTAGAGTTAAGACTTGGTTTAAGGTTAGGGTAAGGGTAAGCCTCCAGGGAATGAATGTAAGTCAATGTTTGATCACAATCAAAGTGATGGAAACGCGACTGTGTCGGTGTGTGTGTGGAGTCATAAGGGTCCTCATTGTATCAGTGGAAATTACTCTTTAGTCCTGGTTCGTGTTCTTGGTTTCTCCAAATTACCACGTTAATTAACTCACATTTGTACTTTGTGCCTAGCGTGTAAGTATCTGCTGAGGTTTTTCCAGGGTTGTTTGTATTTTGTGAACTAAATGACAGAAAATTCAATGGGACATTTCGGGGCAGTTCAGACACATTTGGCCAAAAAGTTTCCTATCATCAATTAAGTCCTTTTTCCGGCCAGGACTGTTGACTCAGGCTGATCACTGTACATTAGCCAGTCTGTGTAGTAAAAGGAACCAGCTGGGGCCACACTCGCTCTAACAGTGGACCTTTTGTCAAGGTCTCAGCCCCCCTACAAGTAAAATAAAAACCTTGTTGCATGAGAGATACTCTTTGTGTAGAAGCAGACATTGTTCCTATTGTGGCGTGTCAAAGCTGACATGCCAGGTCCAACACAGTGCTGAATAAACTGTGGTTTGTGTACATACTGTAACTGTAGGCTGTGGAAAAGGAGCGAGGCAGCGGTCTGTGATGATCTTGGCGGCCGGTGAGGATTTGGCATGCAGAGCCAGAGCTGGAGCAGCAGTACCACATGCAGCCCGTTCCCTCAGGATAATAACTGCTTGTGGAGCAGAGAGGGAGAAAACCTGCAAGGATCAGCCTTCCTGTTCACACCCCATCATGCATGAATTGGCAGGATCCTTGTGTTGTTATGGTCATGAGACATTTCCTGTGTGTGTTTTGGGGTTGCATCTGGGCTTGTTTACAGCCCAGGGTAGAGCCTCATTAAGTGGAACATGGTACTAGGCGGATGTGGGGGGGCTCAAGTGCCTATTAGTGGGGCCTGAGCCTGTAGCCCCAAACCAGAACCCAACTGGGCCAGGTGCTCCGTGCTACAGGATGGTTTCCACAACACAGCCAAACAGGGCCAAACAGGGCTTACTCATTAGAAAAGTGTGCGCCGTTAAGTTTCGCCAAAAATCCCCTCTCTCAAAGACCACATGTTTTATCATCCATGATGATTTGTCAGATTAGACATTGAATTTTAAGGATGACGAATGGCAAACCCCATGAAAACAACAAAATCAACAATGTGTGTGTCCCTAAATACTTTCCAACTTCTCTACCAAATCTGTTGGTTACTAATAAAGCTGTCGTCTATTTTGTTTTTTCTAAAAGCATAGAATATCACCAGTCTTATCTTTTAAGAGGAACTTCATTCCACACTGTGGGCATGGCCTCTAATTGAAGACCAAGCCAAAAATATGACTGAAAACAACTGGGGCACACTGAGGTGTCCCTGATTCATCCTCTCTTTCTGGTTGTGCATGTGTTAGTAGCCCTTCCTTGTTAATTTTGTGTGTGTGCATAACTATGCGACCCTCGCATCCCACAGGCCCCTCTCTCTCGGCAGCAGCTACATAAATTCCTCCACAGTTCCAGTGTGAAGTGTCCTGCAAAGACTAAAGCTGTGCAGCGGAGGACAAAGCAGAGAGGGATTAGTGTCCCCCGCCTTTCTGCTCATGCACACCCTCGCCGTGTAACACTCAACATAATCAAACACTCACCCAGTGTGACACACAACACAACCAAACACTCTTCTGGGGCTATGCTACTAAAACAAACCCTGCGCTGGAACCCCAGGGGCTGAGGAGAGTGGCGAAGGAGCTGAGGAGGCGGATGTGAGGGAGGCCAAGAACTCATGGTGTTTATGCTGAACAGCCAGAGAGTGGGAAACGCACGGAACACGATCCCCATGTTTTCCTTACCCCGGCTAATCCGACGAAACGACAGAGGGAGCAGATTCCCTTACAGAGAAAGCTGCCACTTAGATATTTATCCTCGCTAAGGCAAACATCTGGCCCCGGCGGGCTCTTTTCATAGGGCGATATGAGTGGGTGTGATACTCTGCTACATTTATTTGGGTGTGAAGTTTTAATTAAAAGTGAAAGCGATGCCCGCCGGCCAATGCCCCCCCCCCTCCAGCCCCTCCAGCTTTGTCTATCCCCTGAGCTTGTGTGGAAAGAAAGAAAAACAAAAAGAAGAGACAGACAGAAGGCAGAAAAAAGCAGAAAATAGACCAACAAATGCAGAGACATGTAGAAGAAGAGATACAGACAGGAGATACAGAGTAATTTATCCACTCAGGGGGTGCTCAGGGTGTGAAATTTCCCTTCTCGCTGTTTGTTTTCAGTTGCAGTCAGATGGAACAGCCTGAGTTACAGACAAAGTGCCCGTTGCCCCCACACACAGAAGAGGGTGTATTGCTTACAGAGAAATCAGCTTACTCTCCAGAGTCTGGTTTTCCAGAAGCACCCTTGCATGCAAGATCACCTCTGTCAGCTGGTTTAGAGCACATTAAGGACCATCACGACCCAGATTCAGGGAAACTAGAGGACAATTCCTAACATCCATCCACGGTGGTTTTGACGATTTTGTCTCTTCTTTGGAGAGATTTTTGCAAGCTATTTTTGTTGAAGTAAATCCTGACACTGCAGCAGATTTTGCATTGTGGTCACAGTCGGAGCAGCAGTTTACGAGTGAGACTGAGCTCATGTTGTGTTTACCAATCGCCTCCGGATACAAAGTGCTGGGGCCTCATTTATGAGCTGGCACATGGATTCCCTCATCACTTTAAACTAAAAAAAGCTCATTGTATGTACACCTTGTTTATAGCAACACAGGTAATAAAGCTAAACCTTCCATCTATCAGTTGTAATTGCCTTTAGGAGGCAGAAAGTGTGTGAATGAGCTTCAGGGGCCCCACGTGATAAATGTTCCAGACTACTTTTAATTAAAGCCGGGCCTGGTTTTGCTGCCGCAAAGCAGGGAACTTTTACACATTTGTCAAGTCAAAAAATGTGGATTTCTACATGTAGTCCAGATTAAACTTAATTTGCATAGTTTCTAGATATTTTAATAATTAGTCATCACACGTGCATACACACAGGGCCCCTTGCTCTTTTGGTTGAGGTTACAGCGCTTGAAGGAATGGTAATCAGCAAGCGGCTGATTAGCTTAGCTTAGCGACTGGAAACAGGGAAACGCCGATCTTGGGTCCGTCCAAAGGTACAAAAACGTCTCTAAAAGTGTAAAAACAACAAAATGTGGTTGAAAGTGTGTACATGAGTATAAATATGAAAAAAAAAATAGTTCAACATCGTGGGAAATATGTTTATCCACTTTCTTGCCAATAGTTAGATGCGGAAATTGATGCCATGAAGCTCTGACCTTAACTAATGTCATGTGCTGGACTATTTCTTGCCCGGGAGCAGTGACTTCCTGGAGTCCTGGTGTCATTGTCCTCCACTGTCGGCTCTCACACTTTGACAGCACACTTGCCTCGGGGAGTATCACCGACAGATGTCCAGCGCATGGATGAAGTTAATGAGCCTCACCCCACCTGACCTGTCTGCCGGGCTCTTTGCTAGAGAGGGTCTGGCCTATCATGTGTTACCTGGCCGTGCTCTCAGTGTGAGAGGATGTTAATTGGCGGTGAGGCGCCAGTCTCTCCCCACCCCTCCTCTGGCGTCAGCCAGAGCCAGGAAAGGTGGCATAAAGCCTGGCCTCAGAGCGCTCCAGACTCCGTGGGTCCAGAGGGAACCAGAAGGCACGGACCAGTGTGTGGAGGCCATCCCCGAAGAGCACACCTGGCCTGAACTCGTACACATGAATGGAAAACCTGCCCAGAGAGCAGCGCAGGGAACTCAACTGTTGTTCTTTCATGAATAAAAAGGAGAAGTATTTTCAATTTAAAAGCCAGAGTGGCTCAAAGAAAAACTCCTGTCTCCTGTTCAGTGCCGTGCAGAGTTCCCTCCTGGCTGATTGGAGTTCACCCAACGTGTGTGTGTATGTGTGTGTGTCTCTCTCTCCTGGCTCCTGTCTGCCGTCCGTCTGCCTCCCCTGGATTGGACTCCTGTCGCCTTCGTAGTGAAGGGCCACTCAACCTGGGTGGATATTCTTTCCCACACATCTGCTATGAATTTACCAGAGCCAAGCCATTCAAAGGCTCCTTTATGGAGCCGTCAGCAGCCCTGTGACTGCTTCCTATTAAGACACATGCACACTTAGTACACATGCACACCTTGGAACACACACACATAAAGTGCAGACGTCCTCATGCATACATTTACACTGCAAATACCTACTTTTGAATAGGTGTTTTCATCTACAATGTGTTGTCTTTCTCTGCCCTCATACCCTGTATACAAACACCCACACACACACACATACACATATACAGACATGTAAACACTCGCTTCCAGTTTCTTACTAAACCAAAAAACCTGAACTTAAGTCAGACCCAACAGCTGCAGCCTTCTTGTTTTTTTTTTAAGTGAATCACCCGTGCATGGTGGAGCAGTGCAGGGGTGGTTATTGGGCCATTACACACTTTAAACTATTTATTACTGACATCCCCCTTCACTGGTCATATCCACACTCCAGAGAAACACGAGCCGTGACAGCAGCAAGGCCATCATGTAACTTTAGATGGATCTGATTTGGAGAGAAAGAAGAAAAAAATATAGATGTAAGAAAAAACACTATGATCAGTGTGAAGGGATCATCTTAATTCTCCCAAATAAATTTGTAAAAAAGTAATCCCTTTTTCACTTGTAAGAATAACGATTACAGGTATCTACAACTAAATTTCCACATGTTTGAAAAAGGATTGTGGCTAGCGAAAAATGTAATTCCCCATTTAAGACTTCAAGAATTGCATTTCCGATATGTCCAACATATCAACAAACCATTTCAGATATGGGGTCATCAAACTTTTGACTTTTAAATGATCATATTAATTTCGGATGTGTCGATATGTTACCTTGGAATTCTTACTCGTCAAAAAGCAATTGTTAATATCTACAATTGCTATTACCGCTAGGATTCAATGTTAAAGGGCTTGCCATATAAGTGACGTTTTTTTCAAGTGGTTATGTGCAGTACTTTTTCTCGGCCAGGCGCAGTAACAGAGCCAGTCCAGCAGGGTCCCGCTGTTTCCAGCCTTTAAGCTATCTCCTGGTTGAAGCTTTATATTTAGATGACGAGAGCGGTAGCTCTCATATGAATATGCGTATTTACCAAAATGGTTAACAATTGCTTTAATCGAAAACATTTGTAAAAAGACACATTTTCTATTAGAATAAATATGATTAAATGGTACAACTGAATGAAGGGCAGCTCTGTATCTGTTGCATTTGTTATCATCATAATTTGGGCATTTTTCTTTTAATAATCACTCTATGTGCCTACTCAAAACAGTGGGAGGACGTTAATTGGCTTTATATCATCCACTGCTAAGCTTTACAAAGAATCTAGAGATATATATATAAACCTATTCAACATTTGGGATCAGTAGCTTGACTGAACGGTGAGATGAAGCCTCAGTATGAATCATGAAAGGCCTCAGCCCACTTATTACGACTACAAGTTTGACTGCCTTTCATCTTCCCCGTAGCACGCTCATCCAATTGTTGCTGCTGCCATATCTGGATCCCCGAGTTCAAAGAAATCCCTGGGTGATTCTGAGGTTATTCTCTCCGGTCGTTTTCCAGATTGCTTTTAACATTTTTCAGAGTTGTGCCTTCATGTAAATCTTGAATTAGAATATTATTGATAAAGAAGCAACATGTACAGGAATACCCTTCATTTACCTGTTGGATGAAAAGCCAGCCAGAGTAAGTAGGCCAAGTCTGTATCTTGGCACTGATGTGTCTGGTTGCAGTCATGGCAGAAAGGATATATGACTGATATGTTAATGCTGCTTTTAGGAGCCTGGACTACAAGAAGATTTCGGACTGTTTCAGGAGAGTACAGGATCCCCTTTGGGTTGAGAGCACTGTGCTCCCAAGAGAAAAGCCATCGTCTGAACTCCTCCGATTCTGCACTCCCTTGCTTTTCTCCCCTCTCACTTTGGTTATATCATCAAAGGGAGAGGACGCACATGAGTGGAGAAAATTGGGGGAGAAGGCTGTGTTTTGTGAATAATGCATTAATAACCATTTGTACTTGCACTTAAAGGTGCAGTCATTGATTCTGGAGTAATATTTGTAGATATTTGAACTCAATCCACCCCTCCCTTCAGCACTCCTTCAGAAGCACCGCCCCCCCACAAGTTCGTGGACACGCGTCGCCATGGCAACGACACTGACAACCGGGCTAGCTGACGAGAAGTGACATATGGTTCAACCCAGAGCGTCTGTTGCCCGAGGGTTAGTTAGTCTCAATAAGGGGAATACATTTTTATCAATATGAAAATACAGGTGTATCGTACGTTTTTTGTAGTGGCCTACAGTAGCAAGTGTGTCAATATTTAAATAGGTGTTGAAGCCAATTACTTATCTAAGCCAAAGTCTAAGGCTGAGGAGTTTCTTAATTTATGTATCGTAACATTATCGCTAGTAACTCAGCTACGAGGAGATATTCACTGACATCGAAAAAAAAAGTGTACTGGGTCAGAATCGCTGACTGCACCTTTAAAGCAGAAAGGACAGAGAAATTCAGGGCATGTCGCCGCTGCGGTCATATAAGTTGGTTTTGGCACTCAATTTTCAGGTCACCCTTATGTTCTGCGAATTATTATGTTACCTCTTTCTGCTCTGGCAGACTGTCAGTATTTTTCTGTCTCTTTCCCCCTTGTCCTCATTTTCTCGGAGTGCCTTCTTGCAGCTGCCAGCGTGATAGACTATTGACTGAGCTCATTCTGAAGTGTGCCATGATATGACACAAATCCAGTTTACGCTTACAGCTCAAAACTCCCTCCATGCACCGCAACACTGACTCCAACAGGAGAGCTTGACTCACTGTGTCATTTTGTGTGACAGCACCGGTGGGACAGATGTCAAAAATCCAGCAAGTAGGTGTCAGTATAACCTCATCTCAAGCTGAAGACCTGTTCAACACAGAAGATGTTTATAGAGATTTGATCTCTTGAGTCATGTATAATAAAGGTACAGATGAGTCATAATAGAGGTCCAGATGGGTGTCTTAGTAAGGCGTCGGGCCACTGCGAGCCTTCAGAACAGCTTCAGCGTGCATCTCTTACATTACCTACAACGTAAACCACCTACGGCACAGCACATCATTCATCTTCATGCTCATAAAGCCCCTCATTGACCCCCCCATGCCCTGCATGGAATCTGTATTTGTTACACTCGTTTATTATGTTTTTTGCTTTCATTTGTCGCATATTCTTATTCCTTATCTATAACTACAAAAAATATTGAAATTTAAAGAGTAACTAACCTCCCCGGGTGTAACCACACCAATCAGTATTACCAGTTGCTCTGTTGCACCTTTAACCACACCGAACTCTGATGTCACAGTGTACTGATACACCCTGCAGTACACTTCTACATCACTGCAAATAGGTGCAAAGGTAAACCACTGAAGGTCAGCAACAACAAAATATTTAAGTGCTGCTTAACTGATGTTTAAGTAAACAAACTCTGTTTCAGCTACAACAATAAATATAACAAATATATGATTTATTTATTACCGTACTTAATTCCATTATAATTACATCAAATTAAAGTTTTAAGAAGACAAAAGGAAGCGAGACATTGATGTGAAGTATCAGCTTTAACAAAAATAATGTTTGTATTGTTCATTGGATCCCCGTTAGCTTCCTCTAATGCAGTCAGTGAGATCCACAAACGCACACCAATAATAGAGAATAAAAATTAACTAGATGTTAACAGTTAATTGTGTAAAGAGATAAGAAAGAAAAAAGGACTTAAGGAATTGAAAATGACAAAAATGGGACAAAAATGAAACTATTGTAATAATTGAAACACTGTGTCATTAGATTTAATGGACATTTTTATCTATAAGTATTACATAAACCAAACCCTGCCACAATGAAATGCTTCAACTGTCTTTTAATGTGGTCACAGTTATGTTTCACTTCACAGACCTGCAGTACATCACGTCTGGTGGAATGAGAGTTAGAAACACGCTTGTTCGCTCTTTGCCAGATGCCCTCTGCACTGACATGGACCTGCGGTAAATATTTGCTTAGTGGGTTGCTCCGCTGTGCTGCTACACACACATTCATACATACACTGTGTGGATGGCTCAGTCATACTCTGTTGCTGTCAGTTTGCACAGGGTTCAAAGATTAGTCTGCGCATGGCCAGTGTTTGCTTGTTAGAGAGCGAGAGCACCTGCTGCTGCTGCTGCTCCTGCTTTAACCAGTCAGGTCAGACTTTGTGATAAAATACTGGAGGCTACTAACAACTGTATGCTTTTTTGGAATTATTCAATGGAGGTTGATACATCAGAGCACGTTAAATCAATTACATGTGTCCTGAACTGACCCTGTGTTCCTCAGTATTTTGTTTTGTCAAATCACACCAATCTGCTGCTACAAAATGTTAAAAACACACAGTCAATTATTTACAAGTATGATTTAAACCTTGTGTGATCCACTGGAATATACTTAGACACAATGTTCCTTAAAACTAATGTTGTCCTGAGATAATGGTTCTTTGTAAGTGGTACAAATTACACAATTTGAATGTAAAGCACTGGTTCAACATGATGTTTGATATGAATTTGCTTCAGTTATCTCTTGTGTGTGTGTGTGTGTGTGTGTTCAATATTCACTCTCTATTAGCTCTGTCTTTGGTCTCCACCAACTAATGAGCAAAATATCTTAATAATCTTAACAGAGGTAATCTGAGACTGAGACACTTTTCACATGGAGTAGGTCTAGGCCGTACTCTTTAAAATATTATTTACAGGGACTCAACAATTCCCACCACGAGCATGGCGACAGTGGCGAGGACAAACTCCTTTTTAACAGGTAGAAACCTCAAGCAGAACCGGGTTCTGGGTGTGCGGCCATCTGCCTCAACCGAGTTGGGTTGGAAGGGGAAGAGAGAGGGGGAGAGGGGAGAGAGAGAAGGAGGAGAGACAACATAATATTCAGACTAATAATAATGAGAGAGGTGAGAGTGAAACAAAACAGTAAAGTAGCAGACGGTCACATCATTGTCTTCATATTTTCATTTGATATGTTGTTATAATAAAATATATCAGTTATAGCTGCTTTAACAATAAATCTCTCTAAAGATGATTGCAACAGCCTGGAGTCCTCTGGTTCTTTTAGTATTAGGACATTACAGTTGACAGACAAATGACAGACGAGTACTAAATTATTTCACTATGTCAAACATGGTCAATAAATGCATGCACACTATGCTGTGCTCCATCCACAAAAAGGCCCTTTTAAAGTGTCTCCATATTTCAGGCCACATATTTAGTAATAAAACAGGCACAAAATGGACAAACAAAATCAGTGTCCTCACAGTCATTCGAGGTTCATTTGAGTGCAAATAACCAAAACTTGGTTAAGAAAAGCAACCCAAATAGGAGAATAAAACACAAACAACACAAACATAGACAACATAAAATTATTTATACATAATTCAACAAGCCAATGAGTCGTCAGTCATACTACCAGCTCTGTGAGGCTTTACTTAGACACAGTGGTGCATTAATGCATTACTTCTGCAGGTATTTGGTCATAAAGTACAAATTTTAATGATGGTGCTAGAGGAAAGGTTAATTTACCAAAATTATTACAATTCATCCTGAGGGGTGCATGAATGTCTGTACCCAATCCATCCAATAGTTGTCAAGACATTCCAAACCACAAAAGTGAACCTCATTATTCGTGCAAAAAAGTCAGGTCATCATCCTTTGATGATACAATACATGTTTGGACAAAATTGAATCACAATGTACCAAATAGTTGATGAGATATGTAAATCTGAAATAAAAGTGGTGCACCAACCAACCCACTGACAACATTACAATCCCAACACCGTCATTGATCTGTTTACCTCAACAGGGAGTAAGAGCTGGGTGATTAATGCATGCCTCAACTATGTTTCATTGCGTAGGCTGCACCGTGTGAGGGAGGAACAATACTTCATGTGTCATGAATTTGGAAAGACCCCGACAGATCCACCAAACTTCTAAAGGTTATTGTAGCATGGCTGTATTGTATTTTATTCAAGTTAACAACAAGTTCTTAAATGCTAAAGAGGCTAAGCCTCCTAAGAACAAAGTGATCCACTTCTCAGAGAGTTCATTAGAAGTTCACACAGAGTTCACTTTAGTATATAGCAATGTTCAGTTATTTTTGGTTCCCAAAGCAGCACAGAACTGGCTGTCACAGCGATTCAGTCAGCATTAAGTCTCAGAATTAACAACTAAACAGATAAAAAGCTGTGATTTCCCTCTAATGTATCAATGTATCGGGGCTTTTAACTCATAATGACCTCAATCTGCCATTTACCTCTTTTCTTGTGGGTCAAGATCGTGGACCTGCAGCCTCTTTCTTGTTTTATGGCTCCAAATGCAATGATTTCTGGGAAGATGGACAGCGATGACACACCATTTCCCCTCATCTTATATAGGAAATAATGTAAAACGTAGTAAAGGTCAATAAAACGTACCAAAGTAAAACATCTTTTTAGCTTTACTGTAGCTGAATGCAGCTGCCGCCGTGCTTGAACTGTCTCTAATCAAGTGCTACTTTTCCACTGACTTTTCACATCTCTGACCTTTACTCTGATCCATCTTAGCCTCTCCACCTGTTGCCAAGTTACAGATGGCTCAGAGGCTGTCAGCGCCTCAGGAGATATTTCATAAGATCTTGCTGTCCTCCTTGCACTCTCCTCTGCTCCATACATCACGGACACACTCCTCACTTGGGCGATATAACTGCAGGACAGCGGGTTCTCCAGTAGGTAGCGATCACTACCTGTACGTGCACATTTCTGAGGAGAGAGCTCCCAAAATCATTATTTTGGTTCATAAATAACCTTAGAAGCCACATTCAGTGGCACTCTAGACACTGCAATAACCCCGTGTACATATCTAATCTTACTTGTGTCCACAGCTTTCTACTGGCCAAACAAAAATATTTTTTTCCTTCTTCAGATTCTCTTTCTGCCACACAGCCGAATGAAATTATTCTTGCACCTCACAGCTCAAAATAAGTGATTTTCAAACAGTGCAGAGCCAGAGATGTGTTATTAAAAACCAAGCTTCACCTTATCCACAAAATATTTTTCCTGGACAAGTCCAAGATGGTCATCCTTCTCTGTGAATAATGAGGCCATTTATTGTCTGTAATGTCAGTTTGGCTTCAACACACCATCATTGCATCTAATTTGGCTTTTATTTGAAGATGCAGATGTTTCTGAGAAAAGAGTCCACACCAGAGAGTAAGAAAACGCTTTGATATTTTATTAAAAAGTAAAATTAGACATCAATTGGTGGTCACGGCTAACCCGTTTCCCTCCCTGATCATTGTTTTATCACAAGGTTTACAGATGGCAGTGATGTCTGTCTGTCTGACCTGGGGATGCTCATCAGCTCAAATAAAACAGGGAGAACTACGGTCTTCGTCCATTGCCTTTATTGGAAATTCTTTACATGTGAATCCTCCGAACCTGCCCAAACCCAGCTTTAGAGACTATAAATATATATATAAAAAAAGGAAGTGTAAAAGACTTTTGCAGTTCCTCCAAGAATAAACAAAGCATTTACAGTCAGGTCTCAAGGGCAGTCACCTTTTTGTTTGTTCGTTGAAATGTCAAACAATTATAACGGTGATTTAACAATTGTTAATCATGTCAGGAACAAAGCCGAATTAAAACAAAAATAACGGGGGGGCGGGGTCAATGGCCAAATGAAATCAGTAAAGTCTTGATGATAACAGCACAATAGAAACACAGGAGAACAACACAGCACAGTACAGACAGAAGAGGGCAAACCAACCACTGCCTTATCAGTATACATTTTATGTGTATGTATGCATGTACATGTATACACATACACACATACACACACATTACTGGAAACCTCGACACAAACCACAGGAACTTCTGCACATTTCGTTTGGTGGGTGTTGTTTCTGATTCAAAAGTTTAATCAACTTGCTGCTGCAGTTTTCCTGCATCAGCCCCATGAAGCACCCCTCTCCTTTGATGACCAGTGAGCGCACAAAGCAGCGGGAGACAGGTGTTGCTGGGACAAAAGTATTCAAAGTGCAGGAGTAGAGCACCACCTGGTGACCGAACCAGGACATGGAGGAGCAAGTTGTTTCACCTAATGTTTGTGTCACTAAATGCACTTAAAACAGGAAAATGTACAAGTGACTAATTCAACTATTTCTGCTGTGGCAAAAAGAATATAAATCCGACATAGTCAATTCTCTGGATTGACTAGGAGAGCCCTGGTTAAACCTTGAAATTTATGGATGTGATTAAGATCGACTAACAAGTTATCATTTACAATACCAAATAAAATGTGCAAAAAATATCAAATATTCAAAAATGCCCATTTTCTTAACAAACGTCACATTTGTTGTTTTAAACACCGTTTACAAATGTTTATGCACATAATTTCAGTAAAGTATGGTCCTGCAGCTGCTGGCATAATAGGTGCACTTTACACAGGAGTGCAAACTGACGGAGCATTGAGGTACCGGTTCTTTTAAAGTGGCAGGGCACTACAGAGGAGGAAAGGCTGGTCAGCTCTACACACCAAGAACGAGACTCCAAGTCGGGTCCCTATTTCTGAAAACATCTTGGCACCAAGAGCTGAGATGAAACTCAATTTTTTAGCACTGAAGTGATGTGACCACATGTGTAATCTGCAGTCTCAACCCAGCTTTTGAATATAAATCGGAACCTGGGCTGAGAAAAAAAAAAAGAAAGAGAAAAATAAGAGACTACAACTAGTAAAATCCTATCATGTTTATCTATAGACTTACATTTGACTAATCCTGGTGTCAAGATGCTTAGTAGTAAGAGAGATTTACAGGTGACAGGAAGAATTCATATCAGCCATCAGACTTCCCAGAGGGTTTAAGCTACATGGACACAATCTCTTTAACAAGGAGTACTTTTAGTCAGTGAAAACACAATGACGTGTGACAGAGATGTGGGACAAACATTTAACAGCTAGATTAACTTTTCCTGATGGCTGGACTATGTGAATGAAGACAGACGTCTGATTACACTGTACTGGTGTTTGGGGAGCGCAAATGTAAAAACAAAGAAGTTCACAGGACAACATTTTAAGTCAAATTACACTTGTGTGTGAGGTTGTCAACTTGGAACTGAAATTCAAATCAAAGAGTCTTAAGAGCTTTGAGGACCTCTCCATTATCTCAAATGTCTCATTTTTTCTTGGTTGGAAAAAAAAAACAAAAAAACATCACCAATATTAAACATGTTACAAATATAAATCAGTTTTCTTTTTGTTTTTCAAAATATGAACAGAAATTCAATAACACAAAAAAGTCCTTCTGAGGATTAAGTCCCGCTGGCTGTAGGAGGAGATGGAGGGCTCTTGAACATGTTTAGAAGAGCGGGACAAAAATTTTAAAGCAGAGACAGAGAAAAGGAAAAAAAAAAAAAGCACCCTGGGGAATTCAGGAGCGTTTCTGTCTCTTGGAATGTCGCTGCTGGCTGGAACGGTCCTCGTCGCTGCTCGCCCCCCCAGCGTCACCCCGGCCCCCCCGCTGACGAGTTCTGCGTGTGTCCCGCTCGCCATCGCTATCCTGCTCCCTGTAATCCTTCTTGCCTGAGGTGGCAGAGGTCCGCTTACTTCTCCTCCTGCCGTCGTCGTCGTCCTCCTCCTCCTCCTCCTCATCGTTGTCCTCGCTCTCGCTCTCCTCAGCCCTCCGTCCCCGACCATTTCTAGCTTTCTTCCTGTTCGATTTGCCATTATGCATCTTCTTCTTCGGTTCTTCTTCCTCTTCTTCATCCTCCTCCTCTTCATCTTCTTCCTCCTCCTCCCTCTCTTCCTCAGAGGTTGCGGGGGCTTGGCTGACGCGTTTGCGTGAACGCCGGCGGAGGTAGCTGAGGCCAGGCAGCAGCTTTTGGAGCAGCTCGGTGAATGTCTGCTCCGTCTTGACCATGCAGGAGAGCACGGTGCTGCCCTGCTGGTTGTACTCTTCTGCGTTGGAGAAGACTAGTTTCATGTCTTCCAGGAAGTCCTGGGCGTGACGATATGAGTTCTGGCTGAACTTTCCCAGCATCGTCTGGAAATCCATGGGCTGGGAGATGATGTCCAGGTAGTCCTCTGCCTCCTCCGTGGAAACAGGCTCCCTGTAAGAGGAGCAGAGCATCCATGAGGGCCACGTTAGACTATAGATTAAGGATCATAATAATTCAGGATGCCTAAAGATTCTCAGTCTTTCTGGCTGTAGGATATGTCGTTGCACTACTTCAAACACAACCAGGTTTGCTTAAGCTTGTGTTCAGTTTGAGGATTAAGGAAGCCTCTATGATGACAGCTGAAATGTTTAAGTGTAAAGCAGAAAATAATTCATAATTTATAACAACTTGGGAAAATGTCAGCCACAGTCGCCTGCTGCTGAAGAGCTGAGACATGGCTCTCCATTATGGATGGTTACTATACGCATGGCTGACAAAACAGTTCTCTGCATACACTACTGGTTTCTACAGACAAGTGTCTTCCCAAGTGGTACGGACTCTGTACTGGTTTACTTTCACTTTATATTGAGCTGTAAGGTACAAAATTAATGTATTAATTTCTAATTAATTTCTGTTGAGTGGCAGAAGAGGTTCAGTTATCACAGTTGGCTCCAGAGTACGTAATGAACTGGACACTGACTAAACATTCAAATAGAGATCATGTTTCTTTGCTCACCTGAAAGGCCAGCTGTAGCGGAATTTTGTCAGTTTCTTAAGGATCTCCTCACACCTCTCCAGCTCCAGCGCCTGTCTGCGCACTCCTGATTGGGAAGTCTGTCGCACCTGCAGGAACCACACACACACAAACAATCAGAACTAAATAACACAAAACCGATTCATTCTATGCTTTTGATCGCAAATGGGCTTCTGAAATATAGATTAACTCTGACCTCATGTTCTCTATTGTTAGTGTATTCTTGAACTCTTCGAAGCGGCACTGTGTATCTAGTATGTGTGTGTCCTAGTAGTTTCTTACCAGTTCATCAATGTCTGCAGGGCTGTTGGGGCCAGTCTTCTGTTTGCTGCTCTGACTACTTGAAGACGACTGCTTCTTGGATTTACTTTTTGAACTTTTCTGCCGGGATGAAGACTGCTTATTTTTCTTCCTCGGTCTCACTGCACAGAAATAATGAGGTCATTAGGCAAGTTAAAAAAAAAAAGCAACCCCTGTAGAAAAACTAATATTTTTGTAAGCACTAAAAACAAAAAAGGGCACAGGAAATGATGGATGTGATCAACGAAGATCTTAAATTTTGCCAAGGTAACCACAATTAACTGTTTTTCATGTCACACAACCTGCTGATAGGGAATGACTGTAATGAGGTTACTGTTTGAAAGTGATGTTTAATTAACCATTCTTGACAAGCACAATCTGCAAAAATCTGTCTACTGACAGAGAGCTTCAGTATGTGCACCATGAGAGTAGTTAACGAATACGGTCTAATTTTGCTCATGAAATTTTAAATTATCCAGTCAACTTAAAGCTTTATTGTACCAAACCAATCCCACTGTGTGATGCAGTGGACAATGGAAACATAATTTGTTCTCAGGTGCATTGCGATCCTCTCTTGAACTGTTCGGCATCCGTGCATAAAACTTCTCAATCGTTATCCTTGACATGCAGGCTTGAACTGACAGAGAGGATCATCCTGCCACATACTCAGAGTGAAGCCAGAGTGAGACGTGGCTTCAAAGCAAAGGTCCAGGCCTGAGCTGTGCTACATGACAACACACAGACAATAGAGACGGGGAGGGAGGATAAGGGCTGAAATTCCCCCATCAGCATTCCCTGCATTCCCAAACTTCAGCACCAAGAACCACCCCCCATTTTCCAAAACCAACTCAGGTGTTCAATCCTGTGACTCATCTTTTTGGTCAATTACATTTATTTATTGTATTCTCTTTTTGTTTTGTGCAATTGAATTGGTGACGTAAGGATTCCAAGTTTGGTATGGTACACATAATTTGTAAATGATAACCTGGCTAGACTGGAACATCTGGCCATATTTATCACCATCTGTTTGCTGAGGTGTGACATGAGCAGAGAAACGTATCCAGGTTAAAACCCTCATGGTGAACCATTGTCGAGCGGTTTGTGAAACCTGGTCTTAATTTCCTCTCGTTGATACTCACAGCTGTGCCCCATGGCTTTGTAGTCATTCTCTTCCTCATCCTCTTCATCTTCCTCAGAGTCCTCCTCTTCAGACTCCTCCTCATCCTCTTCTTCATCTGTGTCTTGGTTATAGTTCCTGCAATAAATATGAGCTGGGTTAACAATATATCTTAACAGGAATGATAAAGATACAATGTCGTCTGTAGTTAGAAAAGAGGCAGGATTTACTTTAGGGATTTTGATAAGTTAGGGGAAAACAATCACATGACTCAGTTAATATATAATATAAAAAGGTTTATATGGACAATGTAGGACAGTGACAAACCAGACAAACAGTGTGAGACAGTTACCTTGAGCGGGAGCCACGCCTGGCCACAGTGGGCTGGCAGGCTGGGCACAGCCATTCTCCGGCGGGGATGCGGTACAGGGCCGGTCGCAGACAGAACAGGTGGAACGCCTTGTTGCACTCATCACAGAGGATGAGTTTCTCATCATCACCTAGGGGAGATCAATATACATCATAAAACTTAGCTATTTATAAACCAATTTCCTGGTTGTGCCTCAGATTTATTCCATATGCCCACATTTTTGTCCCTCACTCTTTCTGCTCTTCACTCCCTGAAAAGGCCTACACACCCCCTGCACATTTTCCTCATGTTTCTGTGCAAGTAACATGTTTCTATTGTCATCTTATCACTACAGGTTCACCTGTTGGCCTGCGGAGCTGCCGGCTCTGTATGTAGACCTGCCTGACACTAGTAGCCTGTTCTGCTCTGAACCTGCCGCCCAGTTTGGATCTGGGCCTAGACTCCATCAGCTTCAGCACAGATGGGCTCTGCCTGAGCACTAGACAGGGAGCAGAAGACCGTTGGGTAGTACTGTAGCACTGCTTCACTCAGACTGCAACTCAAAGGTCCAGCACACAGTAAGGACTGACTGTTGTACTGATTGTTTTTTTGTTTGTGTTTGTTTTTTTAGGGGGGTAAAAAAGAAGAAACCTTATTTATTAGACAGGAGCGGTTCTGTAGTTCTGTTAAGGTGATCTGATGTTATTGGTTTTTAAACTTCAAAGAAAGCCATATTATGCCAATAAAGGCATAATGCTCTCTTTGGCTGCCAATAACACGTGAAGCGCATTTTATTTACTGGGCTTGAACAAAGTCCTTTACCTTTCCTGCGACAGACTTTGCAGCGAGCGTTCTCAGCAGACATGTCCCACTTTATGCAAGCATCCAACATTCCCAGCAGGACATGCATGCGGGAAAAGGTCTGGGCCTCTCGGATAGCAGTCTTCCACTTCTCTACCGCCGTCGCTACCTAAGAGGAAAAGCCCAGACTCGATTAAACTCAGCAGAACTTTACGTGAAGAAAGAGTTCAGTAGTGTTAGCTCTATCTGTATGTGAATCTTCAGTGTGTTTCATTAGAAGGTCTGTTCTCTTACCCTGGCCTCTTCTGCCAGTCTTTTCTCCTCGTCCACCTCTTCGGACTTGCTGCTTTCTTCCCCTCCTTGCCTTTTCTTCTTTTTCTGCTTGGGGGCCATGAATCCCTGCAGGAACTTCTTGATTACACAGGCCTGAATGGTGATGATGCACTCGCCAAAGTCTTTCAAGCTCTCCATGTCTTTCAACTGTGAATAGAGGATGAAACAGATCAACAGTTATTTATTTGGTGTCATAACTCAACAGAAATGATCCACTTCTCAGTTTTTAGTGTTGACATTTCAGGGCTAACATTGTATGTAGTCAGACAAACTAATCACCTGATCTTCGATGTCTACGTTGTCATCCAGGTATCCCAGGCCTCCCTTCTGGAGTCGTGAGGCCACCTCCTGGATGTCACTGCGCAGGTATTTGAGCAGCTCTGTGTAGCCATCACAGGTCCTGAGACCCAGTTTCCCCTTACGGGTCAGATGGATGGAGTGGATGATGTCCTGGTATCTGAAACAGGGAAGGGACAGTTTTGTAGGCAGCTTCATATTTACACAATCACTGCTGCTGCCTTGTTAACAACAACAATGTTGTTTGCTGTGGATGGGAAATATTTTGTTCTTCTCATCTCCTGTAACAGTTGCCTTTTTTTTTTTAAAGTCATTGTACACACTTTCCTTTCAATTTATTTTTATTGTAAACTTTTCTATAACCTACAGTTTTGCTGTTACTGTTAGTTCAAACACAATAAAAAGTCAATTTCAAAATAAAAGCATTTCTGGATCACACCAGTAGATCCAGGTAATGCTTTAGTAGCACAGCAGAACTGGATGGTCTGACGTTTGTTAAAGCAATTATCTCTAATAATGAGAGTATATGCACCTGCTTTGTATCTTCACTTTCAGTTCACTCTCTCGGACCCCCTGAGGATGAAGACTTTCCACTAGCTCCTCCAGCTCAGCTAAGTTGTCACATACGAACCTGTGTTCAGGGGCAGAGCATTTTAAATGAATGATTGTGTAAAAAGAAAAGGATGAAATCAATCAAATGAAAGGGAAGAAGACAGAAACAAAAGTCTTACCAGAGGTTCTGTCCCTGCTTGGGAACAGTGGTTTCTATACAGAGGTCTACTGCTGCTCCCTGCTGGGCTCCCTCACTAATAGCACCATCTATGCTTGCATCATCCTTTTCAGCTCCTATAACATAAATAGTCATTCATCATCTAAAAATTGTAGTAATAATATATATCATTGTCAATGCAAAAATGGCCAATTATGTCCATACAATTTTTCAAGATGACATCAGCCAATATTTATTTCTTTTAACATAAACATTTTGATGACTATAACTTATATTTTAGGTACTGTACCTTGTGAATCGTGAGTAGCTGCTGTCCCACCATCTTCTTCCTCCTCTACCTCAGGCTCAGCTGGTTTGTCCTCAGGTGGAGGGGTGAAGCTGTAGTCGATGCTCTCATGCACCCAGCCTTTCTCAATGTACAGACCAGGAACCACGTCAGAGAACAGCCAGTATCTGAAAAATACATTGTTCAAACCAGGGTTATAATTCTGAATGTTTTTCAAAATAATTGCCATTTATCTGTGTGTCATCTTCCAACGTTTGTGTGCAGCACTAACCGGTTATGATTTCTGTCGGTACCCAGTGGGGTCCGGCGCATTACAAGTCTGGCTTTGGTTATACCATCCTGAAAGGCTCTTTCTGTAGCAGCTCTCTGTTTACGCATCCGCTCCTCTTCAGCCTCCTTCTCCATGCGCTCTAGTGAAGGAACAACACCGTAAGAATGAGTGAGGTATACTGATCTAAAAATGATTCATTAATTAATGATAAACTGTCTGGCTTTTCTCTAAATAACATACATTACTACAAGACGTACTGACAGAACAAAATGAAAATTGATGTGTCACACCATGGTAGCTTGTCAGTTAACCATCGTAATTTTTTTTTTTTACTAAGCACATTTTGAGATGGATTATCTGCTCCAAAGTTTACCTTTGTTCTGTCTGTCCATCTCCTCCTTCTCCTTCTTGGCCTGCATGGCCATCAGTCGCCGGCTCTTCACCGAGCTGATCATGTCCTCTGGCTCTGGCTCCGGCTCTGGCTCCACCTTTACTTCTTTTTTGCTCTCCTTCTTAGCACCCCCCTCTTTCTTTTTCTCACCTTTGAGCCCAGAAAAAACAAACAAACAAACAAAAAAAACATATTAGCATTTTGAGTATAGACAATGAAAACATATTCATGATAAATGCGTATCCCAACAAGTTGTACTGTGGTATGTAAGGTTTTTAGTGCAGTTAAAATGAATGTGGAAATAATGGAAATTACATTAAATCTTCTCATTTAAGTCTCTGCTACAATAAAAACTGCAGGTAGAGCTCTCTGGTGATCGCCGCCTACCTTTTCCCTCCATCTCCTTTCGCATCTTCTTCTCAGCCTTCTTGCGGTCATTGACCTCCTTCAGCATTGCCAGACGCTCCTTCCACAGCTCAGCTGACCGTTGCTGCTTTGCATCAACGTGGTCTTCAACGGAGTACGTCATGAGTATGCGGTGGCACAGTGCCACCAGCAGGTTGACCTTCTCCTCGGGGCTCAGCTCAAACACCTCGATTGTCTCAAGCTTATCCAAGAACTCACTGGTCACCACATCATCAAAGCCCCCCAGCGCCCCAGAGTCCACTGAGCCCTGGGCGCTTTCCTCGCCATGAGCGTCACATGGCCGGAGGCACAACCGTGCCAGCTCGGACACGGAGTGCATGGTAAGGGGGATCTCAGACAAGGGCATATCGAGTTCACTGTAGCCTTCTGCCAGCTCATCTTGCAGCAGCGTCTGAAGCAGCACCACCAGCACGCGGTTCAGGTAGAGGAAGCCGGACCGCTCCCCAGCCAGTGCTTCCATCAGAGCCACGGCCGTGATGGGATACTGGTCTTCGGGCATCAGCAGCCCTGCATAGCAGTGAAGGAAGTCCACAACCATAGCCACGTCACCAAACAGGGTGTTGGGCAACCCTTCAGGCATGTCTACAAGCTTGAACGTCGGCAGGGTCTTGCCACCATCGAGCTCCTGATCCTCGTACCTGCGTGACTGTTCGCGGCGGACCAGCATCTCCTTCTCGCGTCTCTCCTTGGCCTTTTCTCGCAATTTCTCTTTGAGTTCTTCACGCCTTTTCTTCATCTCTTCCTGCCTTTCCTCTTCACTCATGGCTGCCCATCGCTTCTTTTGCTCCAGAAGCTCCCAGCGCTTCTGCACCAGCTCCTTAAGCTCCTCTGGTAGCCGGCCCCGATCATCTGGGGACAAGGTCTTTGCAGCCTTGGAGATGAGGGAGGAAAGGGAATTCTTCTTGTCCTCTTTGCCCTTGTTCTCCTTATAGTAACGAAGGAGGTGGAGAGCCATAGGGTGCAGTGGCTTCCCCAGTTTAGGTGTACCCATGCCAGAACTACGGGCTCTCTTCTTAGGGCTCCCCGCAGGGGTGCTCTTGGCCAGATGCAGCAGAGTCATCTGCTTCATCTTCGGTGTTTTAGCACCAGATTTCCCGTCCTTTTTGGACGCTTTGAGGACGTTAAGCTTCTTTTCACCACTCTTTCCAGTTTTCTTTCCTTCTTTCTTGTCCCCAGACTTTCTGCTGGATTTTGGAGTGGAGGGAGCAGAGCCTTTGCCTTCTCCTTTCTTTGGAGTCCCTGAGTTCTTTACCTTGAGGGGGGAGCCATTCATTTTTATTTTCTGAAATACAGACATGAGTCAATCAAGCAAAAGGGATACCCCATAATCATCAAAAAAATATCTTAAGTGAAACATGATAATGTGCATACAAGCCAGCTCACCTGCATGTGGCCCCAAATGGTGGGACTTAGGGGCATTCCTAAAGAGTCCTTCTTTTTCCTTTTCTTCTCTCCTTTCTCATTTCCTGAATCCTCTCCTGGTGTGTCAGAGGTCTTGAGCTTCTTGCTTGGTTTACCCTCTGGAGATGTCAAGCTCTTACGCTTTGCGGAGGGATTCTCGGCTAAAAACTTTAGACAAACACAAGAGTGTGACCCAAGAACAAACAGCATTTTAAATAAAGTAATACACAAAAACAACATGAGTAAATTACCTTGTGCGGATCGAGAAGAAAGTCACTGAATTTGCTGGGCAGGTTAAATTTTTTCACCAGTTCATCTTCAACCACCCAGGGAGCACTCTCTCCCATGCCCAGCCTCAGAGCACAGTGCCTGATGAAGTAGCGCATGATCTCCTTGGTGGGAGGGCGCTCCGTTCTGAAAAGACTGTCTGCTGGGACGTCACTGATCACCTTTGAGATAAGTCAGTGGGGAAGATTCAGCGTCAACTACTAAACTCTGAGTAAACCTCAAAAGATCATGAACCACAAATGGAATTTTGAGAGCGCAGTTATGGACAAAGCTCAGAAAAAAAGATAGACAGACAAATATAGACTAATTCTTGTCTTGGACCAAGGAGGAAAAGAAGTTTAGACTCTTTTTGTTGAGTGCTGACAACAGGATACAGACCTTATCCTCGTTAATGAGCTTCACGTCGTACTTATGAGGAAGGAATTTGGGCATCACCCACTTCTTCTTCTCTTCCTTCATGGCAGTGGGAAGTTTCCTTGGTGAACGTCGTGCTCTGTCACCTGATAGGAAGAGAAAAAACATAAATTGAAAAAAAGTATGAGACATTCTGTTTCCAAACATACTGAAAATAAAAATGTTAAAGCCAAAAGTGAAACAAGCTGAAACTGGGAAAATGTAAACATTTAAAACAAAAAAACAGTTAGTCTAGGCCTGTTTTATAAAACAATACAACTACCTGTGCTGCAGTTAAAAAAGAAAAAAAAAGAAAAAAAAAAACATTGATAATTACTTTTCGGTTTTATCCATGCTGCATGACTACAGTTTCTATGTGCCTCAAAACTCTTAATTTGTTTTTGCACTGATTGGTACTCACTGAGGCTCTCCCTCCTGTTCTCCTCCTCTCTGGGAGGAGGTTCCTTCCTCTGGTTCTCCTGACTTGCATTCTCCTTGTCGCTGGATGGAGAGTCACAGGCACCTTCAAGCTTCTTCTCCCCAGTCTCGCCCTCTGGGTTTTCTAGGGGATGGATCTTCACCACCTTCACTTGCAAACTTTTCTCCTTCCCCACCTGAAGTGAAAAATTCTTGTGAGCAAAAATAAAATACACCAAGAGGAAAACCTGCTTACCACTAAGGATGGGTATGGTCCTCTACAGATAATGTTTATAGTAATAATGTGTAACACAATGGGTGAAAAATACTGCAGTCTGCATAAGATCCAATGCAGAGTTACACAGAAGCCAAGAAAACAGACATGTTTAGTAATTTAAGAAGTCAAACTGACCAGGAAATCACACTCTTCATCCACAGCGTACTTAGTGAGGATTTCCACCCAGGCCATTTCTACCAGTTTGTCTAAAGACACTGTGTTGTGGTGGACCATCTCCAGGACCGGCTTCTCAAACCACTGGGGATACTCCTCCTGAAGTCTGCACAGAAAATTATCAATAGTTAGTACCAAAAAAAGTTGTTTTATGTAACAAAATATGAAGATAAGACTGAAGACATTTTTTTTTTTCACCGATGTGATGCACTCCATTCATGACATGATTTCTTTCACATTGTTTGGATTTCTGTGAGGCATTCATCACAGGGAAGAAGGCATCACGTAACAGGGCAACAAAGGGCTGACATTGACCAGTAGGGGGAGTAAAATCTCTTGGCTGATATAATTAGACAGAGCTTAAATACAGCCTGTGATCCTGAGTGACTTGAGCTCTGGGCAGCTGAGCAATGCTCTTGTCTCTTGCCTTGAACTGCCCTGTCTTTGCTGTGACATCTCTTTGGTTCACATAAATAGTTTGGTTCACCTTCCTCTTGCCCACAAAACATATACATACAGTATACGCGCACCTAGTTGGTGATATGTGGACTGAAAGATGTCGGTTGAACTATTAATTTTTTGGGTGCTGTGTCCTTCCCTTTTGCAGATGAGGATAAGGGAACTCTCACCAGGCTATTGTAGATTCGAGAATGACTCAATCACACATCCTCCAAATAGAACGAGAGGAGGAGCATCACATTTATCCAATCACAGCAAAGCATCAAGCCTTGTGACCTTCACTGTGAGAGTACGGCTCTTTCGTGACACTGCTTAGCTTCTGTTAAGAGAGGCTAACCTGCATGTTTGGGCAAGTGCATCTAGTGGTATTTAGATTAATGAGGAATGTACATCTGACATCAGATCATAAGTACCATCTACTGAACTGTACCCGTGTATTCTTTTCAATGAATTTACATAGAAGGCTTTTAAAAAAATGTATGTGCTGTATCGCAGCAGAGAGCAGAGGAATGGCTCTTATTGTATTAATGGGGTTGGAACCATGAACATGCACACACAAACTCTGGATGCAATACTAACAGTTCGGTGACTTCTTGTTCCTCCTCCCATGCTTCTTTGTGTGTGAGCTGGCTGCTTCCAGTGCTCTTGCATGTCCAGATGCGCTCATTATACCTCTGCAGGCGAGCCTCATACTCTCTGAAGACGTTTGGTCAAGGAAGTTAGTCACGAGTAAACAGTTCCTTGTTTTTACATTTTCTCATTACAAGCAAGACATACATGGTCCATTGTTGTCTAACTAGTGTCACTGATTCCACTCATTTAAAAAGAGGCTGAGGCCAAGGGGCACCCAGCATACACATGAATTCATAACACCTAAATGCATGGTAACAATAAAAGGAAAAAAAGGGAGGACGGAAAAGTTTCCTGGCTACCTAAGTTGAACAGAAGTTATGTGGGAAAAGTAAACACATTTCTATAAGTAGTTGGTGGGAGTAAAAAGTTTGACTGTGCTACCTCTGATGATTGTAAAAACCACAACAGTAAAGCGAACGAGATTTCAAAGACAAATTGTCAGTGTTACTAGATGGGATAGTTTGGGAGGCCTGTGCCTCACAGAGCGGTTCCTCAAGCAGTGATGATAGATTTAGACGTTAAAAAGGTAGATACAAACAATCAAAATAATAACATAACTATGTCACTGATGGAATTTAAACCCACTACAACTTAAAGTAACTTTAAGTCTAATCCAAAGGATGATTTAAGGATAATCCAAAGATCACTTTCCGCCCTACGTGTGTCACCGCGCTGTCACAACCGGCTGACAGTTAAGGTCCGCTGACGTTTTAAGTTTTCACATAAACACCAAAACAAGCGGGTAAAAGTTAACCACCCAGCTATTACACCGGAACCAACTTATCTGCCCTAAAAACACCGCCCTGAATCAGCCCACCGATCCGAGTCAACTGTTGTCTCTCCTGGAGAACTTAAACACACAAATGTGCCGGTAGCTCGGGGTTAGCCGCCGCGCTAACTCACCATAATGGGACAAGCGACGCTAGCGGCTAACACGGGTAGGATCGGCGGCTGACAGCCGGGCCGCGGGAGGCGAGACAGAAAGGTCGCCTTTTATCAGCCCCCCGCCTTTAACTAAGCACGGCGACGGCGTCGGTGTGCCGCACGCCGGCTAATGTTTGAGCTGGCTCCGGCCAAAAACCTCCGCAACGAGCTGAGGAGCGGAGCGGGCACGTTAGCCGGAGCGAAACTGTGTACATGCGGGGAAACAGAAACAAGTCAACGTGCGGGACACCAGAAAAACGTCAGGTAACACTAAACAAAAAAAAACAAAAAAAATTCACATTCACAGCCCCCCGCGCGTGTGACCCCGCGCCACGTTCATTTATCCGGGGAGGACAAAGCCAGCCGAGCGGCGTGCCGGCTGCTCGACAGGTCGGGGCTGAGCGGCGGCATCACGTTAAAGGATACTCTTTGTTCCTGAAGGCCTCCTTGGTGTGCTCGATGATGTAGACCTCCTCTCCCGGGCCTGGTGGCTCGGCTAGCGGCTTAGCCAGCGGGTAGGGTTTCCGGCCTAGAAGCGGTGCCATCTCGGATCCACAGATCGGCACGGGGGCGCCCGGCGGTCAAATTCAGTCTATTCGCAGCAAACCCGGCGCGGTAATCTACAGCAGTGTGTCCCTTAGCATGTACCCGAGTGTACCCGGGTTATCCTAGCACGCCTCGCGTTACCGCCGGCAGGCCCGGCACTCAGCGTGCAGCGGCTAGCGGGCTAGCTGGGTCGCTTTCTGGTTGCAAAACAATAACAGTGCGCGTCTCGCCGGCCGCCTCATCGCATCCTGCTCCTCTCCTCTGGCAGCGGTGTCATGCTGGGGTTTTTTTTTTAACTTGAGGGCTCCGATGTTTACAAAAAAAAAAAAAAAAAAAAAACAGGTCGCCGGACTTGTCCTTCGGGGTAGTTGGTAAACTTTTAGCTCCTCCGGATGAACGTGAGAGGATGCAGGCAGCCCGAGCTCAGTGCAGCGGGAGGTCTGCCGCGCGGCACAAGTCCCAAGTCTCCGCAAACTACGCCCGTTCTCGCTGGGCCACTTGTATCCGCTGCATGGTCGTGTTGTCCGGGGCTTCTTCTTGTCAGATAACAGCGTTAGGAAGTGTCACGGGGTGGGGGTGTGGGGGGGGGAGAAAAAGTAACCTGGATCAATCAAGAGGTTAATACTCCTTGTCGAAATGGCGGGAGTTTCTAGTCCACCGGCACAATCCCGTACACCGTCAGTACTCCGTTTCCCCGGCAGCAAGCGGCGTCGCATGCACGCCCCGCACCTCTCGGCGCTGATTGGCTGCCTCAGCGAAGAGCCCGCGTCGAATTAGTCCGACGCGGGCTCTCATTGGCTGATGCGGCCTGTCTATTGTCGGTGTGGCGCAGCCCCTCGCACAAACCCCGCCCGTGGACAATATAAATGGGAGGCTAGAGGTCAGCTGACGACAATAAATGTTATCTGTTTAACTCATTAATGCTTAAACACATTTTAAATATTTTTGATAATGTGTTATTTGAAAAAAAAAAATTATGTGGCGTTAATTCCTCTCTGAATGATCTAATTAATTTCTGAACCCATTGTCTGGGCTCCATTTTGAACAGGTCTGATTAAACAAAAGGCCTGCCTTCATTATATAGCACAGGGAATGCCACATGATATTATGGTGAGTAAATGCCAACCTTGCAGCACCAATGAATAGACATAGAAATGAAAAGTAGCATTTATTATGGTTTACAACGTCCTCAGTCATAAACATTGGCAAATTATATTATAAATATTAAAAAAGCATTTTTATTCTTGCATGGGGTAAAGCCAAAAGAAGATTTGTTCCAGAAAGGGCATCATATTTAAAACAAAAAATGGCACATCTAAACATCATTTTGCAAAAAAGCTACACATTTAACACCTTTTCAAAATGGCCCGTAAACCTCAAAAATAAAGCAATAGGATATGGAAACATGCAAAAGTAAAGTTCAACTGCATAAAGAGTAAATCAAAAACAGTTAGTTGCCAGAAAACTACACATTTACAGCATCTGACTTGCTACACAACATTTGGAAAATCCTCTCCATTCTTTTAAGAAATCACTTAAAACAGTAAGACTTTAAAGACCTTTAAAAGTGAACAAAGATTTAGCAGTAAATACTTTTTTTGTAATTTGCTGAAATGTAATATTTGAGTAAATGTCAAGAGAACCTTAGAATAATTTTGAAAGCTTAGCTAATCGGACCGAGAACAGGAATTGTGTGCATTCTAACAAAATTATTATAAATAAGCTATCTCAGAACCGCATTTTCTCCTGTGCAAATCTTTTTTAAAGGGGGTGCTCCTGATTCATCCAATTCCTCCTGTTGAATAAAAAAGAAGATATTAAATAGGTTACTTAAATACTCACAAGGTTAGAAACAACTGTAGTTTAAAACCCCCTAGACCCCCCAGAAATATGAATGAAATTCCTATTTAATCAAAGAAAATGTTTTGATCTTCCTTGAACCCGTTTTTAGAAAGTGAACCTGTGTGTCTGGGGTGCTCCGTCTGACAGCTCCTGACGAAAGAAGGTCCTCTTTGATGAGAGTGGGAGGCTCATCAGCCCCCTCCTGTCCTGAATGAACTGGCTCTGCGTTTACAAGGAAGAGTGTAAATATATCCTCATTCATGCAGGTTTGCCAGTGAAGGAATACAGAGACAGTACAGGACACAACTAAGTATCAGAGAAATATGTACACTTATTTGTTACTGTTTCTAATTGCTACCAGAGCCGTGGTCCCTTGCTGTCTAGCTCTAGGATTGATACCAGTATCAAAATCTATCTTAAAATTGTGTAAATTAATTGAGTAAAAATATGCCTCAGAGAGCCATCCACATACCATCCACACTCTCCTGGCCCAGCATCGGTGGCTGAGAGTCTTCGGTTCGGAGGCCGGAGGTATGTGGAGGGCTGACCTGCTGCGAGCTGGAAGTGCTGCTGCTGTTATCCATTTTAGGCTGGTAAACGTCCGACAGAAAGCTCTGGTTGCTGTTTTCATCTGAGGCGGAGAGAGCACAGGAGTTGTACTGAGCATCAGGCAACAGCTTCAACTCTTGCAACATGTTTCGTTTCTGGTGAGGTGATATTGTTTGGTTTTTGGTTTTTCTTTTGGCATAGACACGGCATTATACATGCAATGGCTCCAGTATTTTATTATACAAGCAGCCACAACACTCACCAGTGAAATCCAGTAATGAGTTTGTATTTTCCAGCACCACGTCTTTCAGTCCTCTAACATCTCCACCTGTGGATTTGGTGCGATATATCTGACAGCAAAGAGGGGATTGTCAAATTATAAACTACAGATATTCATTTAAGCAAATCCTGTACAGCAATAGTGTATTTTTACATGACAGAGGCCCCCACCTGCTTTGTTTCTGTTACTGGCACCCACTTGAATATGCGTAAGGATGTGTCTCCAACTGTCACCCATTTCTTTTCCCTGAGGATGAAATGAGTTTGAACGGGGCTCAGTGCAACACCATCTGCTTTAATAGCCTTAATCTGCAACAAGACAAGACAATGCACATGCTCGCACCTCCTCTGTGCACAGCACAGATGACAGCTAATCAAACATCCTATCGTGCCCACCGTCGTTTGCTTTACACGAGCGTGGCAGAAATCACGAGAATAGGTGCGAAGGTGTTCATTAATCCGACTGTAACGTGACGACAGGACAGTCGTGTAGATCGCAGCCACGCAGCGTGAGAGGCTGTGGCCATGTTGACAGCTCTCGGCGGAAAAAAACTCGGCTAGCCCCGCCTCGCCCGTCAACCCGGGGCATTGATTGGTCAGCAGCCCCGTCAATCATCCAACTTTTCCGACTGAAGTTTGTTGAGCGACGCAGCGGCTATCAGGCTACAGTCTACTAATACATTTCCCTCCATATTGTCCCCCGGACATCCTACGTACCATTTGCGCACTTTCTCGATGGCCGCCAGGACCTTTTTAATGTCATCTTTGGCCCGACTTCGGGTCTCAGCGCGGCCTGATCGTCCCGACATCTTGATGCTGTTATGATTCATCTACAGATGCATCTGAAAACTTCAAGACCAAGCCCCAGTCCTCCGTTACAGGGCTAATCTCGCGAGATTTCATCGTCTCAGTCGTTCCCCCACCCCCCAGCCTTTTTTTTTTTTTTTTTTTTTTTTGGCTTGATCCTCCTTCCTCTGCTCATACTGTATTTACTGTAATGATAGAGTGGACATATTTGCTGTTGTTTATTTATTTATTTTCATTATACATTTATTCACCTGGGTCGACATGATTGGAAGTACTTTTTACTCGACTACATTTATGTGACAGGTGTCATTTCTATTTAGTCTGCAGATTAAGATTATTATACATTTATATTGTGTGCATTGCTCAAGATGAAACCATTGGTTCCCAACCTTTTTGGCTTGTGGCCCAGTTAGTAGTATCTGGTTGGGGCCCCTTGACCCATTTCAGATGTTTACTGTTAGATGAACAATTTCCCCCTCCAAACTTCTCAGATGGTTTCATTAAGATAATTGTTCAAGGCCCAAAGAGGTAACATAGTATTTCACAAAAGCAAAGACTACAGTATATTCCCACACCGATTTGAGTTGCAGAATTTAGTATTTTCCTCGTTGCTACATTAATCATCCGACAATCCCATCACATCTATCTTGTGACTCTCTGGAGGGGGCCTGATCCCCAGGGAACCACTGGACTGGTCTACCGGTCTAACATAGTTAAAACTGGCTACACCTCGACCAGCTACAACAGTTAAATGCTTCTTATGCATTGATGCAACAGTATTAAAACATTTTATAATGTGATATATGATAATATGGCGTCAGTTCTCAAGAATGAGTACTTTTACTTTTGATACTTTAAGCACATGCAGCTGATAATACTTCTGTACTTTAACCTAAGCGGGATTTTAAATGCAGAATTGACTTGTAATAGACTAGTTTTACATTGTGTATCGGTACTTTTACTCAAGGGTCTGAGTACTAATTCCATTGGCTATTTATTTTATTATTTTATGTTTGATTGGGATTTATATTTTAATACACTGGAATAAAAATGTCTGGCTGGTCCTCCTGATTTTCTTTGCTAATATATCTATTCTTTTTGGATTTTTGTGAATGTCAGAAACTGGATTTGCCCTTTTCACTTTGTGTATTTAGACAAAAGCTTGGTTTAATGTACACTAGGTTTGACTTGTGGTTCCCTTGTCTGACCAACAGATGGCAGCCATGTCATGCAGAACAAACAAGCTCCTCATTTTGCCTGCAACTGAGAGCAAAGGTTAAGTCTGTTCCAGTTATGATTTGATTTATTAATTATGGGAATGATCTTCCCTGAATCCTCCAGAGAGTGCGGGAGCAGGGTCGGCTCTCTTTAACCAGCTAATACCTCAAAACCCTCAAAACTGATCTGAGTGCACTGTGTGGTTCACAGTAGTGTAGCTGGAGGGAAAAACCCTTGTACAAAAGATTGTGCGGTGACATAAAGGGAACAAAGAAGTAGCATGATACGCTCTCCAGTTTAGCAATTAATCCTTGATGACATGCTGCACAGTTTCACTGATCAGACAGTGCTGATGGTGTTTAGTGACACGCTTCACTGACAGTGTCAGTCTATTGTTATTTGGACAAGTGGTGCTGGCATTGATCAGGACACCATGGGGGAGCTCATTCCTCATTTCCTGCAGAGCTGATCGCATCAAGAACTGTATTCTTAATGACTGGGAATTATTATTGACAAAATGTGATGTTGTGCATAAGATATTACAGTTAATTCAAACTTCTAAGGGTTTCTGCTGGCTTTACTGGCCACATATAACAGCCACGGATTGTGACTATGTGTGTTTCTCATATTAAAGCTCCTGATTACAATAAATTAAAGAGATTTAAACCTTTTCCACATCATGTTACTATAAGATAGACAGAATAAAAGGGCAGTGATTGTGATATTAATCATAAATTGCGCTGCCTACAACAACAACAAGCATCATTTCAACGACCATGATTAAATGCAATCTCTACATCTTTTGAATTTACTTCTGCAATATCATATAGAGCAACACGAACCGAACCGCCCCACCCAGCTCAAGTGGTAACAATGATGCTGCAAAGACGCATCCGTCCTATCTGCTTGATGAAGACGGCTGGTGTAGTATTCTGGAAAAAGGCTAGAAAATTAAAATCACAACTCATCGCTGATGCTGTGGGAGGGCCCCGCTGGATGTCCAGCCAGTAGCTGACGACCCTGGGAGGAGTCAGCGGCAGTTGCCAGAGAAAATATCCAAATAGCAGCGAGGCTGATCGGCCTGCAGCTGACCGGTGGCCTCGCACATGATCCTCTGAGGACACTGAGCGCAGAGATTTTACTCACAGGTCGTGTGCTTTGTGCAGCTTGCGACACAAATGACAGTTGTGAAGACAGACATTGAGTCGGGGGGGGGGGGTTTATTTAATATAATTCCTGCAACATTTAAATAAAATGCATCATACATCGTGTCGCTCTTTTGACAGTAGACATGTGACATAGAAAACACATCCTCCTGCGCTGTTATGACTGTGAGTTAATAAGTAACAAGTAGTTATTACACCGAGCTTCCACTCAAGGCTCGGGTTGAAAATTTTTAGCAAACAGCTCTGTCTTTTTGTTATGTTTTTTTCTCCTTCAGCACGGCCTCCCTCCACATAGCACGTAGCACAACAGGGGTTTTATTTTGAAGGGACAGCGGAAGCGCGGTCTCGCCCTCAGCCCGTGCGGCTTCACAGTGGAGCCGCTCAGACGGCGGCTGTCACTGGCTGGGCTGGTGGAGGACAGAGAGGCCAAATGATCCAGTCAACGGGGCGACGAGTCCAGCACGGCATGGACGGCTGCCCGCCATAGTTAGTGCAGCTCCTTTTTTTTTTTTTTAATTTTTTAATTTTCATTTTTTTTTCTACAAGCATTCAGCCAGTCGATCGGGCGAAAGTTTTTGTTTCCCTCTCTCTCGCTGCTGCTGCTGCTGTGAAAAACAGACGACAATGGATCGAGTGAAAAGCTCCATGCAGCAAGTACCCAACGCTATCCCCAAAGTGATCCGACGGACCGGAGGGGCCAACAGCCTGGAGCTGGAGAAGGAAAACTTTGAGAGAGGGCAGGTATGTGCAGCGCAGGAGGGAGGGAGGGAGGGGGGGGGGGGGACACATTAATGTAATAACATTATTTTTCCCGAAAGCGTGGGATGAAGGTCCTGGCTGAGATCCGCCTCAGAAGGTGGGAGGATAATAGTCATGTCAGCTCCTACATTCAATTGTGAGATTTCTGTCTGAGAAAACGCAGTGACGGTATTCAGTAATTCCTCCAGTTTTGATCCAGACTCTGGGTTATTCCAGTGGCGCTATCCCTGTGATAAGCAGAGATACCACGGTGCAACAAAAGGGCTGTTGCAATGTAGGTCAGTGGCCTTTACAATTCAGACAACTGCTGTTTAGCCTATCTGAGGGAGAAAACCAGACAGGAGTGGAGAGGGGGGGGGGTGCAAGCTGAAGCCCTGTGTCATGTATGACAGGCTGTCAGTGCCTTCTGTAGGCCTTGACTGGATCAAGGCAGGGACAGTGATGGTTCTGTCTTTGTTATGTTAGGTTTGATGATGAACAGCCAAATGAATGCCTGAGTGCATATCTACATGTGACTTTGCATGAAGTGCTCTCCCAGTGAGCATATGCATGTAGGCTGCTGTTGTGCTGCGGAGCCTGCTGCTTCCTGCCTGGTGGTCTCCCCACCCCTCTCCACAGACCAGGCACAGGGGAGGGAATTGGGGGGGTGGGGGGAGAGAGAGAAAGTAGGTCAGATGTATCCAGGCAGCCAAACGGCCGTGGTAGTGCTGCAACGTGCGTCTCCCATTTACAGCGGCTGCTAAATTGGACAGGGCAGTCAACACGGACTAAAATGTGCACTGGAGGTATTTTGCAAATTCTGCGTCTGGATGGTCTCATACAGTTTGCCCGCCCTCTCCCCCCCAACACCTCTCCCATCCGGGACAGTAGCAGCATGGATTTAGAGTCTCGGAGACACGCATGCGTGGCTAAATGTGTCCCAAGCCTGGTCACTAGGTCACTGTCAGGCTCCTGAGATCACATCCTCTGGAAGTGTGTCAAGAGAAAATGGTCTCCAGCATCACAACATAACACGTGCACGTAGGTTCTTCCCACGCGTTGTGATTGCATGTGTTGTGGCAATTGGAGTGAAAAGACTCGTGCATGAATGGGGGGGGGTTGAAAATATTTATGCAAGATAAAACAAGCCCAGGTTCGTTGTCTATTAGTTTTCTGTGCTCCAACATGTCTAGACCGCAGCATGACACATTCAGCTGGTTTTTTCCTCATACTAAAGCTGTAATAGTATATTTCCTCCTGAGTTTTTACAGTTTTTAAATCACTGATTAGGATTTGTTACTGCTGTAGTCTTGCTGTTTGTGTTTCCTTTTTTTTTCCGCCCTTGTGGTTGAATTTTGACTGGGGACCCGGGGTTGTGGCAGGCGGTGCAGGAATCAATGAATCTGCTGTCTACTTTACAGGGGATCAGCGGGAGATAATCTCATGTGATCTGTTGTGCTCTAAAGCTGCCTAAATCTGCTGGGTGGCTGGCTTTCACCTTCTGTACGTCTGCATGTCTGTCTGTCTGTCTGTCTGTCTGTCTGTGTGTCTTTGATTTTTAAATTTCAAGCCATTTCTTTTTAGCCATAAAGTGGTGAAAGTTTAACGTTTATATTACGAGGCACTTCTATACTATTGTGACAAAGGAGAAACTTTCTGGGTTGTTAAAGTTCGTTGCTATGTGTGTTAACCAAAGAACAGAATAGCTTTTACAGTTATTAGCAATACATGTGACGAGAAATGTGTCTAGAGAGACGACTGTCAGCAGTGTGACAGTAAAATATACTGTATGTTGTTCAACATGCAACCTGAATTCATTATTCTGCAGTTACATACGTGTGAGCCGCAGCAGCAGTCGCCTACCTCGGCTTTAAAGCCATAGTTGTGTAAAACGCTGATTCTGAGAAGTGCTCGTCTATCTCTCGGTTGAGTTGGGTAAACAACCAGGGTGTGTTCAAAATCCTCTCTGTCATAGCGTCCACACTGGGTTATAAAAAGAATGAAACGGGGCAGCCAGATAGCACAGAGCGCTGGCTTTTAATGACATGTTTAGCCTCATAATAGCAGCTGAGTCTTTAATTTAGAGTTTAGGTGGGATTTAATCATCTATGGTGTGTTTGTGTCAAACGTCATTGCATGTTTTGGTTTTCGTGTTGCATTGTGTTTTCAATAGGAGTACGAAAAACCAACAAGGTAATAACAAGTCCGTACTGAACACTACGTATTTTATAATCTTTATTTTAAGGCTCCGAAATGTCAGAGATGCCAACTCTCTCCTAGATTGCAAAACAGGCTCCGAGCTGTCAGAGGACAGAAGAGATTTTTTTTCATCTGAAAGCTGGTGTAGGTAGTAATCTCTTGACCGATATCAACCATAATTAGTACTTGTGGAAAACTTCTGGGGCACCAGTTCCTCAGCTGGGACATGCAGCGTGAGCCCCTGGGTAACACCACATTGTGTGTTATATGATTAAGGCCTTAAAATTAGACTGGCTCCTCCTTCTCCTTTACTCGCCCAGACGGATGTCACTCCTGTTTCTATCTGTAATTGAGTGCATGTGTGTTTAGCTGTTGGTGTGAGCGTGTACAGCCATGTTTAGAAACCGTTTCTGTCCAATTGCACGGTCCATATTATGGTCGGTTTGGTCAAGTTTGCATTCGTTCTACCATCACTTGGCGAATCAGAAGCTGGGCTTTTCATTATTTTATCCGTTACCTTTAGCTTACTACTTTGACCATTTATCCATTTCTTTTCTAACTGTTTCAACTGCTCTGCTCGCCTGCGGACTACTTTTTCACTCTCTCAATTGCAACACCTGGTGTTCAGGTGTTGCAGCTGATTCAGTGTATACATACATATATAAAATATTAATTTCAGTTTTATTAAGTGAAAGTTGAGCTACTCCATTATCTTCCCATATACTCCCATATACTTCCCGGCAACTGCAGAAGTTCCCCCTGGTGTAAAAGTAGCCCTGGCTGGGAATCACTGGTTCACTGGTGTACAGTATATGCGGACCTGCACCCCTCGTCCCCCTGCCCTGCACCCACTTCTAGTGCTGTTTGGTGCCCTGGCAGCTGTGGAATTCAGGGGAGGAGCGGGGCCGCGGCCCTCGGGCACCAGCAGGACTCAGCAGGGCGGACGTAGACAAGAATTTTTTAATCACCCTGTGTCTCTGCCTCTCGTTCTCCTCAGTCTTTTGTCTTTCTTTTCACTTTGTCGTTCCCCCGCTCCATCTTTCATTGTCTTGAGTCTTCCTTTGCCTCTCTTTACATCCTGCAATTCAAAATCCAGGGAAGTTATGATGGGATATCCGCATGCTTGCAGTACACACACAGACAAGCATGCAGGCATGAAAGCGAGACCATTAAAAGCACTGAGGCAGCAGAAACAGCAGGCGGTGGTTTGTGGCCTCATTGCACTGACTGGCTGTAGAATAATAGAGCTGGACATGAGTGACAGGTCAGTAAGTGGAACAAAGTGCACCGATGAGTTCCTGGCGGCATTAACAATGGCTTTGATTTACAGATTGTTTTGGAGTTCTCGTCTGTGTTTTACAGCACAGTAAAGCGGAAAGGGAGAGAGACAGAGATGGAGTGCTGCGTTTTGTTTCACATGCAGCAGAGGTCAAAAGTCAGACCGAAACCTACATCATCGGTGTAAGCGTGTGGTATGTAAATTAGCCTGTTTCAACATGAGTGGCCTCATTTTAATTCATCATCCAAATACAAAGTCCTCAGCAACGTGACAGAATATATTCTGCGCTGACTAAGGCTGAAATCAGTTTTTGCTTATTATTACAAAGTTATCAAACTGATGCAATGAACTGTGTCCTGCTGTTGTACATTAAATCAGACAAAACTCTGTATTTATGTAAAATAAAGCTTTAAGCTGAATGGGTTTTTGATAACTTGCTAAGAATAGGCAACAAAAGTTTGTCGAATGATAAACATGATATGATCATATCATCAGGTTATGATTCCACTAAAAGTTGATAAACAGTAATACTGATTGATTGCCCAGCCCCAATACTGACCATGTTCATTTACACAACATGTCAGAATGAAAGGGAAAGGACACAAGCAGGATTTTACCATCTGTTGTCTTATTGATGTCTGAGAACATGAAAACCTGCTTTAATGTTGCTAAAGTCTGATATAAGACTCCTATGGCATATACAGATGATAGAAACATGGGTCTCCAATCAGGGATTTTGCACTGGGAGACAAAATCAGCATATAAAACTGCATAACTTCAGAGTCAGTCTCGAGTGAGTGGAAGAGAGATGTCTACGTTAGAGGACTTTAACCCCTGTGCTCATGAGGTTTTAGGCCGTTGGCTCAGCACAGACCATGTTTTGACCGCAACTCAACAGAAATGATTCAGAGAACATTAATGTGGATCACTTTTATTAAAACAACTACCTTTATAAAGCTAAAGGGGCAACTTAATCTTCAGTCACATTAACCTTTTGCATAATTTTCACTAATTGTCCTTCACCAAATAAATCTGTAATACTTAAAGAAGGAAGATACTCAGTGTCATTAATGCTTAACTTGATTTTGAGAAGCTAATCAGAATGGAAAGATGGTGACGTGGAGACGACACATAGTGGACGCTGACAGCACAAAACGAAAACAAATAGTTTATTCTGAAGAAACAACAGGTGTTTTTAATATCTGAGAGCTCAAACTCAGATATGTCCTTTAGTCCAGGTTGGTAAACTTGTATAAAAAGTGGAAGGGGTTTTGGGTGGCTGAGTGAAAAGCCAGGCAGAGACAGAGTGGGACTGCTGTATGTGAGAAATGCTCTGTGAGGCCGCCCCCGGCAAAGGGCCTACGCCGTACCAGGAAGTGAAGAGACTCTGGGGGTAAAAGAGCCGGCATTGTCTAGAGACAGACTGTTTATGTTGAGCAGCCTGGAGGTATAATGAGTAGCATATTGATTATTGTGGCTGGCCTGGCCTCGGTTGGTCAGCTGATGTCCTGTGATTGTACAGTATAGAGACGCCTTTTTAAAACAGTGGCCTGGATTTAAAAATGGATCTTGTGGGTTTATTGTTTTTGGTGAGATCGACATGATCTCTCTCTCTCTCTCTCTCTCTCTCTCTCTCTCTCTCTCTATATATATATATATATATATATATATATATATATATATATATATATATATATATATATATATACACTATATATTATATCAGTGCTAGTCAACCCTGACTCACACCTCAAGTCCTTTCTTACACTAAATCTGAGAAATGTCCCTGACAGTCTTCAGTATGCTGTAGGTAAAAGCCTTGAGCATTCGTTACGTGCAGGGGAAAGAAATGATCGTGTGGGTGATGGTTAAACTTTCCACCTCCACGAGGAAAAAAATATCTCTGAGGTGGGAGGAAAAGTGTCAGCCACTTGTCTGCCTGTGGCTGGGTCCACGTTTAACTAACTGACTAAATCAGTGAATATATAAGGGTTTTCTTTTGTGTTGTGCAGTGACACTGGAAAGCACTGAAAATGCCAGTATAGGACCCCGGCTATAATGATAAACAACTGTGGTTAGTGTATTTGTTTATTACAGCTATGAATATGATATAATTTGTGTTATGATAGATTTTAAACTAATAACATTAATGATGGCTCTGCCTGAACACCAGGACCATGAAACCAAAGTTAAATGGAATTCAGCTATTTTTTAATTCCTTTTATTATTTAAGATACCCCATGTGTTACATGTAACACATGTAGTTTCTTTATGCACAAGGCTAATGTCAAACACAAGTGCATTGCCTTGTAGATACCGTCTCAGAGAAACCAGATGGGGGCATCAGTTACCTAGAATTGCTCTCATGGTGGAAGCTGAGCTTCCTGAAGCACAACACCGCCGCACACTCACACATAAGTAAGACCTGAAGGTAGTCACCATCAGAAACAGGCCTCATCCCTTGAAGAACCAAACGTGCGCTCACTAAAACATTCACCCACGCGCCACCAGCTCCACGTTGTTCTGAACCAGTGCTTTTAGTGTGTGTGGCGTGTCTCTGCCGTGGTGTTTGTGGGAGCACGCTGGGCAGGACTGGGAGGACGCGGCCGAGGTTTCACCTCACACCCTTTCTTGCCAGTGACCCCATCTGTCAACCTGCAAACATCACACCACCCCGAGGAACACCCGCCGAGAGGGGCTTTGGCTGCCATGTGTGCAGCCGGTGTGTTGCCCTCCGCTGCAGGTGAGGCACCACCAGGAACCCTCACATCCGAGCACGCTGCTTCCCTAGTGGATGGAGCAACAGTGGAAATTCAGCAGTTTCCTCACTTCCTGCAACCACCCCCCTCCCCCTCATCCCCTCACCTCCCCCCCCCCCGTCCTACAGGACCCCCCGGCGGTCCCCGGACCCCAGCTTGGGAACCACCGGGTTTGAGCCATCCCACTCCGCAGGCTCCATGCTACTATTGTCCAACAGGAGAGCGGGCTATTTGCAAAATAAAGGCAGCCCACTGTCTCGCTCCCAGCCGCCATGTGTGGCCGATGCGCAGCGGCGGGCCGGGCTTTCTGAGAGAGAGGCTGAAACGAGCGGGGAGGATCGGCGGTACTCCTCCCGGGTCTCTTCTTCTCCTTCTCCTTCTTCTCCTTCTCCTTCTTCTTCCTCTTTCCTCCCGGACAGCCTCGGCCTCTCTTCGGTCGGATGCTGGAAGTCCTCGGCCGGAGAAAAAAAAAGGCGAAGGGGACGCGGAAGAAAGCGAGGAAGGAAGGAAGGAAGGAAGGAAGGACGGATAGGGGAGCGATTTAATACCAAATCGGGACACATGTTGAGCTGAGGAGCCCGCTCCACCTCCCCCCCACCACCACCACCACACACCTCCTCTTCTCTCCCCCCCCAAATGCATTTGTTGCCTCAATCGCTTCCCCGTTACTAATTACTGAGGTCAGGATAAAGGCAGCGGACCTCCTCTCCGGCTCCGGGAGCGCGATCATGGATCTCAGTAAAATTGTAAGTGCCGAAGAAAACCCTTTTCTTTTTTTTTTTTTTTTAAAACAGCAGCAACAAAAACATATACACCGAAGCTTTGCATGTTTTGTTTTGTTGTTTTTTTTTGTTGTTGTTTTTTTTGGGAGGTGGGGGGTGGTGTCCAAGAAGTCCTGTCGCGCACACACACACACACACTTACACGCGGGCTGTTTGCGCGAATACACGCGTGCAGGGACTTGTTGTTTTTCGGGCCGATATTTAATCTAAATGTGGCCGTGGGAAGTTTGTTTTGCTTTGTGGAGAAGGAGGAGTGAAGGTCTGAGCAGCCAAATTGGGGCACAGGGTCCTTTATCTTTTTCTTTTTTTTTTTTTTTTTAAAAAAGAGTCCTCAGCTCAATGGAAGAACAGTTTCAATCCACTTCAGTGTGGTGGAAATAGTCGCAGGTTTCTCTTTACTTCCACTGTAGAAAGGCTGATGAAATAAACAACAGCAACCAAAGCCATCCTGTAGTGAGGACAGGGCTTTAACACAGGAGGGTTTGCAGCTTTAACTGAGTCTATTTTTGGGGGTCCATGACATGAAAATGTCTCAGATGTGCCCCTCTGTTGCCCGGAGCGTTCTGCTCTTCACATGGCTCAGTCTCCGGCTGCAGGTCGGTGGAGAAAGTTCAGCAAAGCGGAGCCATAATGTGCCGTGAATGTCAATTACGGATTGTATTGATTTCTGAAACCTAAAGACAGAGCTACCAGTGTGTCATTGTGTAACTATCGGCGCGTTACACAGATTAAAGAGACATTGGGTATGGATTTAAAGTCAGGTGAGATGGTAAATTGTCTTTGTCACGTGCAGGTCAGTAAAAACAGTGTTTAACCGCGTGGAGAACCGTGTTGGATATTCAAAAGCCAGATATCTTGCGTGCATTTGTTTTCTTTTGACTCGGTGTGCTGTGAGCGATGGAGGCTCCAAGTGTCCAGAGTGTACTGGAGCAGGTGCACCTAAGCCAAAGCAACAAGACGGGCCTTTCACTGCCAACATGGATGGATGGGGGGGTACTTTTAGCCCTTGTATAGGTGTGGGGGAGGGTGGGGCATGAAAGCACACCCAGAGTCCTCCTTTGCAATGATCCTCAGAGTTTGTGTTGAAAGGAATACTTTGAGGAAGAAATGATAGGCATTGATAGTAGTAAATGTGTGAAGAGGCACCAAATCCAAACAGGAAAATCAGTCTCCGATCCTCGAAATAAATCTCAGCTGCCCACATGAAGTCAGCCGGGGCATGTAGCGCAGACATGGCGTAGGTGTAGTGATGGAAAATCTCTTCCACTGGATCTCCATTCACTTGCACTTCACTGGTTATTTGAGACAAACCTCTTTATGTTGTAGGGAAACGGTTCCGTATTGTAGATTTAATAGAACTCCTCAAGGCTGTTCTCAGTCGTCTCTTTGCCATTATGTTTTGGCTGTTTGGGGTCTAGTGAGACGGAGTGGTATGAAAACAAAGTCCAGATAGATGCAAGCAGACTCTAGATTCCTACATACCAGACGGATACCCGATAAACGATGATGATTATGCCGATATTTTTCATTCCTCTGCAGTTGCACCATGTGTTTTTTTTTTCAATCAACAAATACATTTTATAACCATGCAGAGTTAAATATTAACATAACTCATTAAAAATGAACGTATTACTAGGGCTGAAATGATTAGTCAATTGCCAAAAAATTAGTTGGCAACAATTTTGAAGGCTTAAGGATCCCTGAAAATGCCATAACTGGTTCCAGCTTGTCAAATGTGAATATTTGCTGGTTTTCTTAGTCTTCTATGATGATAAAATTAATATATTTAAGTTTTGGATTGTTGGTCGGAGAAAAAAAAAAAGGTTTTTGAGGCATTTTCTGACATTTGATAGACCAAACAACTCCTCTATCGAGAAAATAATCTGCCAGGTAATTGTCAGTTGCAGGCAGCATATCATATATGTATGGAGGAGCGAACTGTCTCATCCCTGAAAGACATACCTATTTTTGCTTTCAGATTACTTCAGTAAAGTCTCTTAGCGATGCACATCAAAAGATTTCTTGAACAAATGTAACAAATTGAGCCAGTCAAACACACTGTGGTGCTTAGAAGAAACCACTGACAACAGTGTTTTACTGTTGTGGGACGGTTTAATTGGTGTCAGACCTCTACATAAGCCATCATCGCGTCCTTTAGGAAAACACACACACAGACAAACTCTGTGATGTTCACGCGGGTTCAGTGTTGGGGAGTAATGAGCAAGTGGGCTGAGGAGCCTGGCTGAGCTGCACAGATGTTCCTTTTATAATGCGTCCTCATGACATCACCGGTCCTGCAGGAAGTTGGGCTTTAGAGCCGAGTCTCCTTCACACGAGGCTGCAGAAAGCCGAGTTATTAGGAGAGGCTCATAAACCTGCCATGGGGGTGTCGGCCTGAGAGTTTAATTATGCTGGAGCCCGGCCTTCAGCATATGTGTGTGTTCGTCTTTAACCAGCTGCCGCCCTCCACCTCTGCCCTCAGGAACAGAAACCAGCCCGGTCCTCTGAGGTCACACACTCCAAATATCCTGAAGCTCTATGTGTTCATGCTTTTAATGGGCTCTTAAGAGACGGCTTCATCCCCCTGGGCTCATGTGCATCACCAAATGCCCTGTTATTATGTTATTAATTTGATAGGAGATGCTCGGCGCATTCTGTGGAAAACAGGCTCCCAGTTACAGTTTGACTAGCTTGTACGTGACTGATAAGTCGTTTCAGTCCATTGTGATTAGGCTGATAGATGCTGAGGCAACACAGAAGGGCGGTTTCATTATCACTTACGAACAAAATTATTAATTGCAATACAGATTCTGTTCACTGTGTTGATCATGGTGCATTAATATGCAGACTCTCTTTGATGATGCCTGTGTCACATCTCGATCTCTGTGAGTTTGTAATTTTCCTTCTCACAGCTGGGTCTTTCCATGTGTGCATTCAAGTACGCAGGAAAAATAGACCATCTTTTCCACTACCTTCCTCTCCTCAGTGCCAGCCAGGCTCCTTTTCAAGAGGTGTTGAGTGACTGTTGTATGAGAGCGGATGTTAATGTCAGATGCAACATATAAAAATGTCCTTAAACAAGCAACACAGAGGGCTCTGTTCAGAGGAGTGACCTTTGGAATCGGGTGGAGTTACTTTTGGAAAAAAGTTTGGTCCCAAAACGCTTTTCCATCTATTATCTGATTTTTGAATTGGTTTGTAAAAAGTGCCATTTCATGCTGAAGGAGGATGTGTATTTGTGTAAAACACACAGTGGTGAGGCTAGCTTTCAGTGTCAAGTGTTTATTTTTGTTTGTGTGTGTTGAACCGCGAGGGAAGTTGTATTATTTTCAAGAAAATGGGCATGTATTCTCAGTTGGTCAAACCTTCCAAACCATCCAACTCCACAAGAAATGCTGATATTAAAGGCCCAATTGGTCATTATTGGATCATATAAATTGCAGGTGTTTTTATCTTACTGGTGTAAACAAACTTTGAACTGAGTCAGACATCAAAGCTGCTGTAATCTATATTTTCATATTAACAATTGGATCTACTATGTGTATGGAAAAAAAGTCAGTTGTAATGATGAGAATTATCACTCTTAAGTTCCTCTCAGCTCTATGGAGCATTTTATCCTCTTTCAGGTTATTGTTTTGGTTTTATGCCTCGCAGCAGTTTGGTTTTGGTTCACTCTCAGCAACAGGCTGCTGTTTTCAGTGAGAAAGCTCTGATAAACTCCCAGTACACAGCCTGCCCAACACCAAACAACAGACATACAGAGTTAGCTGGTGAACATAGTGGAGCATTTAGCAGCCAGGTATTTTCCTCAGGAGTTGGTGGAGACACAAAACTTGTAATTTACGGGAGACAACAAAAGTGAATTGTGAAACAGTACCTGGTTCAATATGAACCTACTGTACTTGAGGGATGAGGGATTACTAGTGACATTAAAGGTGTGCTCACTTTCAGTTTTACATCCAAATAAAGTGGCTTAGATAATCTGTATTATGAATATTGTTATTTTAAGCGATGTCACATTGCTCCCAGATCTCAGCAGTTACTTTGGCAAGTACAATTTCTTTCATAACTGATAGCCAGAGCTACAAAAACAAGACCAGAGTTGTTAAAAAAAAAACAACAACGTAGCTTTCCTTGAAAGACACCTGGAAGAGTCTGGCAGGAAATGTGAGAGGGTCGAAGGAATGAAATGTTCAGCCTGGCTGACTGTCTGAGGCGCTGTCTGGGTTGACTAAGCAAGGATTTTTTTTTGTAGAAGGGGGGTGAAGCAGGGCGTTTTTCAGCGAAAGGCAGGAAATGGGCAGTGCAGGGTGTGCCAAGACAGGAAGCCTGACTGAGCGCCTGTAACCCTGTCCCCACCGCCACCACCACTACCTCCACCCCCAGTGCGTCAGCCACAATGACCATGCCTCTACTGCCGCATTACAGCGCTGATGCATTCACAGACAGCCGTGCATGTTTCCTGTTTTCATTACTCCCTCCATCCCCTCGCTGTTTACCCGTCCCCCCCCCTGTACGCGCACAGTAGCTGGACAGGTCTCAGCAGCAGCGGTGTTGGCACCTGTCCCCATGATGTGCCATCTTAACCAACCAATAATTTATACTGAAGACTCAAGAAAAAGTGTGAAAAGTGTTTTTTAGTGTTCTCTGTTGCATGGGAAAAGTGGAATTGGAATTATTTATTGACAGATGGAGATAGTCAGATACAACTATGAAGTAAACTTACAACAAATTTCATGTCCTTGTCCTCAGTTGGGTTTGGTGTGTTTTCAAAGACAGTAGGTAGTTACAACACAATGTTAAGGTGCAAGAAGGACAAAAACATCAAATATTGATAACAGAAGGCTCTGCACACAAAACGGACTCTCAGGGCTTATAATGGCATCAAATCCAGCACTGGATACGTATCATATAGGTTTAAATTTGGACAGGCTATAGATGGAGTTTACTGACGTGTTTGAGGGTTGTAGGTACTGCACTCATTTTTCTCTATGTTTGCCCAGTATTTGTGCACACATGCTTTTTCAAAGTACGCTCACTTATTACATTCCCATGTGTCCAAATGTCCCAAGGTCCAAATTAGGGCTGCAGTTGACACACACATTTATTTTCATTATCAATTAAATTGAGGATTTTTTTTTCCAGAAAAATCATTTAGTCTGTGAAATCGCAGAAGACGAGATTTGGGGATCATTTTTAAGTGATCTGGATATGGACATGTACTCCCACAATGACTGTACAGGATCAGTTACTTTCCTGCATCTTACCTTATTCTTTAAAGATTGTAAATTTCAACAGCAGATGCATAGTTGTCTGGCTTTTCATTTGTTTGTTATTTGTCTTTTTTGGTTTTGTTTTCTCTTTTGGGCAGTGGAAATCTTAAATCAAATTTGAACAGTAAAAAAAACCCAAATACTGAATATGAATTTACAATAATCTAAATCAGAGAAAAGCAGCAAATCCTCACATTTGAGAAGCTGGAACCAGTGAATGTTTGGTATTTCTGCTTGAAAAATTACTTTCTTCTAATCGATTAAAGGACTAATCGTTGTGTCTCTATTCCAAATACATTTAAAGCCCCAGAGAAAGAGCAAATCACAAAAACTAAAGATAAATCAAGGGAAGGGACCTTGTGAAAAACTTACGAAGTGCAGAACCTAACCCAAGAGAACCTAAGAAACTTGCATTGGACCTGAGTGTACCGAGTTGAGCCAGTACATTTAAACAAGAGCCAGTCAGAAAAGATGATCTTGATGAAATATGTGAAGCTCAAAAGACTGCGCAGTCTAATATGGGTGCTCCCAGCTCTGTGTGCTCCTCCTTGTAGACCTCAATGACTGGGGTCAGATAATCATAGTACTGTAACTAAGATTAAGCGCTCCCCTCCCATACTAAATCATCAGGGTCACCCAAGGACATCTCCTCCACCTCCTCAACCATGAGAATTTAAATCCAGTGAGAACAAGTGTTTCCAAATTTACCCTGCCCCCTTTCATTTGGCTCTTGTGAGGTTTTCCTTTTCTCATGATTGCGGGTTGGTCTCATCTTTAATGTTGACATAAAATGTGCTGCAGCGGAGAGAGAAATAACCAAGAGCCCTGTCTTTTCTCTGTTACCATCGTGGAGTGACGGTGATGCGATGACATACCTCCAGGACTAACGTGGAAATCAAATTCCCGAGGCATGTATTAGTCACATGCTCTCGCAAATTCGTTTGATGAATCGTTGCAATGAGTCAATGAGTGGGGGCTGTTTCATTAAGCAGGCAGAAGATGCTTCCTCTCCCTGGGCTCTGTGCACTGACCCTCCAGTGGACACAGCCAGGCTACCATCAGCATATCAATGCCCTGCTTTCTACAGAAGGGCCGATTGGGGCTTGCCAGCCTTAACTTAACATGCTTTCAACACTGTATCAATAACACTTTGTTCAAATGCAAAGCTGTGGAAAAAAAAGATGTTTCTGTAGAAACCGAGATGCAAAAAGAAGTTTTTTGTGTTCAGCTGGAGAGTAATTGATTGAATCTTTCGCACAAGTGTTGGGTATAGTATTGAAAATGAGGAAAGGATGAAAGGAAGGCATGAGGGAGGAAGTTCAGGGGAAAGGAGCTGAGATGACGTAGGTTTCTGTCCGCATCAACCAATGCAGGGAGGACTCCCCTCAGGGCTGATCTTTGCTCTTTACCCTCATAATCACTTGCTTATCACCTCTGATTTCATTTGTCATCGTTTCATTTTGTCAGCTGGCCTGTTACTGCAAGTAGCTAATAGGCCATTGAGGCTTCTATGCCAGCAGCCAATGCCAGGAGTCCTAGGCAGCTGGCACTCTCATTCAACCCAAACACAAAGTACAAAGTCTCACTGTGGGCTAATTGGGTCATCCTCATGTGGGAACCAGTTGCACTGGGAGTTTCTCCATCATCCCTTGATTTTTGCGTGTGAGTGACAGAGAGAAAAGGGCCAGCAAAATGAGTTTAAATGACACTTTTTAAGCAAATCTGAGTGATGAAATTGCTCGTCCTGTGATCTAAGTGTGACTTTAACATCCAACAGCAGCTTAAAATAAAAATGTTTCAGTTAGAGCCTAGTGTCATCTTTACTGCGTGACCCTTATACTGATGATGATTTATATATTTGTTGTTGACATATTAACAAATAGGACAGTGACAGGAAATGACACAAAAGTCACTTCCCTCTTTGCTAATGCAAGGCAGATGTGTAAACAAAATGTTTTGTCTGAACTATACACTGCATTCTGATAAAGAGTCAGTGTTGAGGGGGTTGGAAAGTATTCATTTTGTTAAAAAGTGCAACCCTTGCACATTTTGAGAACTTAATTCAAACTCTGGACACATTATGCATACATTATGTTGAGCAATATGCTTCCGTAACTTTGCAGTTGGTTCTTGTGTGTGTAAATAACACTCATACTGCAACACTTGGCTCGTGTTCTTAGCAGCTATGAAGATGAGATAAGAAAGTAAATCACATTCTGTCATTACTAGCTGTAGTTACACAGGCGTTACAGGAATTTGGCTAAAAACTCAAAAAATCAAAGACATTTTATCAGAGCGGTGTCCAATAATTAATCAACTTGTGAATTTGTGTTTGTTTTAAGTCTATTTGCAAACAGGAACTGTAACGTCCAAATTTAACGCGGTGACCTTTCCCCTGTGTTCTCGATCAGAGGAAACAGAATGCAGGTTTGACCACAGTTGTATTTCAGATCTCGTCTAAACAGCCCAGACAGGACTGTGTAAACCCTGCTGCGTTTGACCTTTTTATAGTACTGTCACACACACACATTCGCGGCCAGAGTCGTGGCTCGGGTTGTGCTGCTGATGCAACAGGACAGGTGTTTGACTTGTAGCTCATGTTTAATCAACGTCGTGCATGTTTAATGAACAAGGGAGCGTGGTCGGTCACCATCTTTACGACACGCCGCGGTGTCTCCTTGTCATCGGCAGGTTTACGAGCGTAGCACAGACGGGTGGACGATGTGGAATTTAGAGTCACCTATAATGGAACAGCAGCCAGCTCCGACATTCCTCCTCCTGTCCTCCCTCTGCTTTAGTGAACAACTCTCGAATCTCACTCGTAAATTAGATTTTTGTGAACACAGAACTCGTGTTTGCCAACTTGCTGGAGCTGGTGATGATGATATGTCATTCAGATTACACAGTTTTGGTTTGTTGTGGAAGACTCAGTCTGTTGTCTGCTGTTGTTCAGACAAGACAGGGCTGAATTTTGAAACACATTGTTTTTCACTAATACCAGTTTTTGTTTTAGAGCTGTGTATTTGAAGTGATTATGGTCATAAATAAAATGTTCTCTTTACTCAGTTTCCAGACATTTTACATTTGAAACTGTGTCTGTGACACCTGGGAGCATATCTGTTTGTTCGCCATAAGGATACAGAAGGGTGCAGATGAAAACTAATCATTTTAGCAGAGTGTGACTCGGATAGCGACCATCTTCTCTCCTTCATTCCTGCCTCCTTCCCTTCCCACCCTTCCTGGCCCACTCCTCCTCCAGTGATTCCTCTCGGTGAACTTCCAGTCCTGATAGCTCACATACTGGAAGAGGAGGAGCAGGCTCGGGACATCTGTGGGAAGTGAGATTATGAAACAGGCCTCCCGTCCTCTGCTGACCTCAGCCACCACACTCACGGTTCATGATACCATGCAAACGATAGTGACAGAATGCGTGTTTGGCTTTATTCTTTGAGTTTAGGAGTTGAGATGTGTGATTTTCCTCTCATGTGCAACATGATATGTCAGCCAGATGCCACTCCAGAACACCTCGTTTCAAAAAACCATCTGAAACGGCTTAAACTCTTAAACAATGTGGGCCTGGAACTTAAAGCGGGAACATTTTGTGGGCTCGTTTTCGTATTTATTTCATCATACAGCTTTCCTGTTTGGCTGCATAACATAACCTCGATGGGACATAACGAAAAAGCCTCACACGAGTACAGGATTTTCAGCCTGCTGAATGAATCCTGCTGACTTTGCTGAAACTTTTTGCTCCAGTACCTCTATGAGTTTGACAGTTGTGGCATTAGTAAAATGTCTTGAGAGCAACTGGATGTGTTGTCATTCATTTACCATGTTCTTACCCCGTTGTTTTATCTGTTCAGCCTTAGGTTGAAAATCTGATTGTAGATCTGTTTTTTTTTTTTTTTCTTTCTTTTTATAGCTTTGGTACTTTCGGTACTGTCGAATGTATAATTAACAGAGATCATATCGGTTTAAACACGTGGTATGTGTAAACACAAGGTCGAAGTATCGATACTTTTGATGACCGTACTATATGGGGAGCTGGGCAGCAATCTGATACATGTAAAGTGATGTCCTTTGAGTCGGCGTCAGTTGGGTCTGATGACTACAAGTTTGGAAATTAAAAAAATCTAGATGTGTGGACTTACAAACGAGTGAGCTTACCTCTGGCCTCTGTAACCCTCTGGTCTCTGTTTGAGGCTCGCTGCTCGAGGCCACATAAGCCATTGTAAGCACAACACACCCGAATCTGGGAACAAACTATCGGCGGTTGAGTTGCCTTGTGGTTAATGTCGGTAGCAGGTTTTGACAAGGAAGTAGAATGCGTGGAATAAGAAAGACCATATCTCTGGTTTTAAAAACTTTGCATAGTGAGTCTGATGGTGCTATAGAGGTGCAATGCTCAATAGGTGGAGTAATCTTTTCAGTTAGCACCATCATCAGGTCAAAATTTGACCAAATACATGTTTATGACCAAATATCTGTAAAACATGGTACATATTATACCTGCTTAACACTGTCATAGTACAAGTGCAGCCTCACAAAGTGGCCATCATAGCTGTAGACTCTTAAAGTCTTGTTTTATAATGTACCAGACAGGTTTCTTTGAGATAGCATTTTCTCTCTATCAAATGAAGAAACGTCACCAAGACTCACCAGACAAACTATCACCGATGCCTACTGAGGGGAATCACTGTCAACACAACCATCATACCATCAGTATGAATCCATCACTGTGTCGGTCTGCAGGATGCATATATAACTAAGAGGTGGTGACACTTCTCTAGTGTTTTTTCTGTAAGACGGGTTAGATGATACTTAAATTTGAGCCAGAGTTGGAGGGGGTCAAGTTTTAGCCTTGCAAACATTCCTCAGTAGATTTCACAGCACAGACAGATACTCCCCTGATCCTCCACACCTGAGTAACTGTTGGTGCTGTCTCAGCTAGTCTGCTTACAGTGCTAATGTTAACTGTGTTTACAAGGGATTGGTTCCTCAGAGATGTGAATCAGGTTTGGAAATGGCTCAGGTCTATAGAGACAATACATATGATTGTTTCTGTTCTTTTCTATATCAACAAAAATACCCTTTGTGGGAGGGTAAGAAGAGAAATCCCATGCACTAATTTGACCGCCTGCCCTCTTACATACATTTAAATGCTCTGTCACTTCTCCCTAAGTGAATGTAGTGACTTTTTTTCTGCATCTCGATAAGACAGATGTCTGCTTCTGTAGAGCTCCTCAGAAGCAGAGAGGAGCTCAGGCCTCTCAGCTCCTGCCTTGAATACCAACTCTGCAGAAAATGGGTCAATAACCCTATACTGAAAAATGATGCTGCTTCCCGTTCCCCGGGAGGTTAGGAAAGGAAAAAGCTACTTTCTGAAAGGTGGTAGGGTGCCAAGTTTTAAAATGAAACACTTGACACTTGAAGGTTTTTATATTTTTTCTGTAAGCGGTGTGAAAAAAGCTGTGGGCTGATATGTGTTCTCCCGCTTCTCTCCTCTGCCCTTCCTTTCCTCCTATTCACAGGCTGTCAGCATCAATAAGGCCATCAACACACAGGAGGTTGCTGTCAAAGAGAAGCATGCCAGGAATATCCTCATATTGTTCTGTGTGTGTGTGTGTGTGTATCTGTGTGTGTGTGTGTGTGTGTGTGTGTGTATCTGTGTGTGTGGAGCCGATCCTCCGTGTCTGGAGGGTTACGTTAGTGCAAGATCAAAACAACAAACTTAGTGTAACCCCATCATCTCCACGTGGCCCCTCTGCAGAGCTAATTTAGTCATGTGTGAAACGAAACACAAAACTGCACAGACAAAGAGGAGTGCTGTTTTGTAGAGATTTCTCCTATTTTAGTTTCATCAAACACACGAAAAAGCACAAAACACATGAAAAAATAGCTCATTATTGTTGGTTTTTAACTTTTCGATAAAGAGATTAGGGAAATGATTTGTATTTATTTTGAATATTAAAAGACATTCAATTTGGCTTTTAAAAATACCATCAGCAGTGAAGGACTTTTTTTTTTTTTTTCAATTACTGAAAGCATTGTCTGAGCTGTCAATGTTGTAAAAAGATTAATTTAAACTGTGGTAATCAGTGTCTCCTTGCACCAAGAGAAACAACACCATTAGGCCATGTGGGGACATACATTTCCAGTAAAAATGTAAACTGACCTTATAAATATGTGTCCACTGTACGAAGAGCGGTAAAGATTTGTAAAGAATAAATAATAATAATAATATTTAGATTTTTAAGTATATAAGAGCTCCCTGCGAAGGAGGCAAAGACATAAAATGACAAGACGATTAAATGTAACACTATAACCCAGTGATCCTTGACTGTACCCGTCACCTTGCATCTTGGGGACCCATCATGAGAAAGGTGCCCACACTTTCTGGGCAGCGATCAACCGGCTTCCGCTCTCCAGCAACGCGGTGCTCTGCTGGAAGTTCTGCCACGTCTTCCACAAGCTGCTGCGAGACGGCCACCCAAACGTACGTAAAGATGACGTAATGTAACGCCATAGCCCTTTCCACTCACATACCATAAAACACATCTGACCTCTTATCTGTTCCACTGTAGCTTTGCCTTCATTCATCAGTTTATATCACACCTCATTTACATTTAGTTGATTATACCTGATGAGTTATATGAACTCCTTTCCCTCTTCTCTGCTGTCCCTCCAGGTGATAAAAGACTCCATGAGGAACAAGGCGGATTTAACCGATATGAGCAGGATGTGGGTAAGAACACAGGGATTATTATATTAGTGTGGTCACATCACCACACGCAGTCACAAGTCTAAGGAGCACACCCTTATGCCATTGATCTTCTCAACTGGTGACTCTGTATTTTGACCAAACATAGATGAATAACAGACTGATTTTGTGTTGTCAAAGGATGTGAATCCATAAAGTGGTTTTAATCTTTCAAAGGTTAAAAATACTGAATAAAGGAGGACAAATATACTGAAAGTTAACATGTTACACTTCTGACAACATGTTACACTTCTACCTTTTTTTTAACCAAATTGATTTTATGTTGGTTTATGTTTATGTTTATCACTGTTGTAGATATCAATCCTTTCCATATTGTAAAAACAGCCTAATCAACATTCAGACAGAGAAATTTAAGTAGTTTGCAACTATCTGTCAGCTACATAATTACCGGTAAATAATCCTAATATTAACAATAATACTAAGCCCTCTGGCGATGAAGGTCACATGGTTTTCCTGCAGCGTATCATTGTGCTATTGCAGAACCAGCTCCTGTAATTTGATAGTGGCTAAAATGCCACTTTTATAATGTGGGAGGAGGGGAAATATGTCATTACCCTCCTTCACCTGTTCCTGTCTGAGTGGAACTTTTGACAGCAGCTGGAAAACACCTTTTCTGATGCCACCTTTTATCACGACGGCCATAAGTGCTACATGACGCAGCAATTTTTGTTAAATTGAAAAAAAAAAAAGAATGAGAATTGTAATTGAGGAAGCTTGTTTTTGTTTGTTAGCACTAGAGTACAACCACCAACTGTCCTCCTTGTTTTGGTCATCAGATTACATGATTGTTTCTAGTCGGCCTGCTGCTGTCGGAGTGACGGGCATTGTGGCCCCTGATGGACAAAGCCATGTAAAACATGCCAAGAGTGATTATCCGAACCCCCAGCACATCACCTGCCAGCCACACAGAGTGTGGCTAACAGACAGTAATATTACAAAAGCTGGTCTGCTATCTTCTCTGTGGGGAATCTCGCCTGTTTTTGTGGTGCCACAGCTAAAACAAATTGATTATTGTAGAAAAGCTTTCTGTATAGATGAAAAGCATTGATGTAAGTGCGCACAAGTCTCTTCACAGTATCGATGCAGACACCCCTAATGAAATTCATGAGGTTTATTGTGTAAACTTGTATAGACTACACTCCATTAAGCCATAAAATATGAACAGTCACTCTTTAGTTATGTCTTAAGCAACATTGGCTTGGGTGGAGAGCCTGTTCGGTATTCCTGGATTTACTTTTTGTTTTTTTATTACTCAGTTTTCGCTGGTGTCACTAGGCAGGAGGATACAGGAAGTCTGGTCCCTGTGACCGGGTATGTGGCCTCTCTTTCCTGTTGTGTCATCACCACCCGCGCTCCCAGGCATCAAGGAAAGAGGAAGTGAGAAGCAATTGGCCAAATCGCTACTCTATTTTAACTATGTCCACACTGTTGGACCGGGGACGTTTTCACACAAAGTGAACTGAGCTGAACCTGCTCCAAAAGTCAGCTGGTTTATAGTTTTTTTTTTTTTCTGTGCAGTAGAGGAGGAGAGAAGACTTTGGCTGCTGTGGTAGAGTCTAACCCTCAGGCCTTGCTCACTCTTTTTGTGTTTATTGTATGCTGCCTTCAGCCAAAACGCCACAACCAATTTCCTCAAAACACCAAACAATTTGCTTTCTCAGTGTACTTTTACCAGCAAACCTGCAAGTCTTCCAGGAGGAGAAAAAAGTATATTCAACCTCTGGTCATGTCTCACTTCCCCTGCTTTCTGTCCCCCCCCAGGGTCACCTGAGTGAAGGCTATGGGAAGCTGTGCAGCATCTACCTCAAACTGCTCATCACCAAAATGGAGTTCCACATCAAAGTGAGTCGTCCTGGCCTATAAAACCCAGCGCCAGTCTCCCTCATCACTCATTATCTTTGTCTCAGACTCTCCTTTTAGTGCAAGTGTGTCTCCGCGGGGGGGGGGACCAGCTTCATAGAACATTCGGGCGTTTACACTAATGGCCTCTCAAGAATCTGTAATGTAGATTTTTTTATGAGACAGCAGAGCGGAGCAGGGACCAAAAAGGCAGTGTTGATGCTATCACAGGAAGATGTGGTTAGTTGTTGCTCCGCTGAAGGTTAAATCTTAACCAAAGGCAATCCTAGAGGGCAGTTTACCGAGGCAGAACCTGAGAATCAAAGCAGCAGTGTGACACAGATTGAATCACTGATCAACTTTTATTTCACCTGTGTATAACCTGCATTTGCTGAATGTGTCGCTTACACATCAGCATGCAGGTTGACCTATAAGCCTCATGCAATGTCTAAAGTAACCCCCGAGCTCACCAACGAGGTAATAAAAATTCTCTCGTCACACACTAAATAAAGGTCAATTAATCAAAAATCAGCTCCTATTAACACAGTCTCATATTAACTTTTAACCTCCAAAGAGCTGGTGAACCAAAAAGATGATCTGCCTGCATATCTACTACGTGCATGCACATTTCAATTGAAATAGTGTGCATTACCTTATTTTAACATTTTTTCTAAACAGTTTGAGGTGATATTTGATATATATATATATAGCCATTTACAGCTGTCACCTGACAACAACTGTGGCTCTTTGTTCTCTTGTCCTCACACCTTTTGGAGTCCTCTCACCTGCTCACCATGAGGAAATGGAATTAAACATTGTATAGTTTTCAGTTGATTAACCCTGCAGCGACAGAGAAACAAGAACCGTTTTCACCTTGGTGATCTTGGTGCTACAGTTTTATGTTAATCCAGTGTAACAGCCTGTTTGATTCAGAGCCAGGGTTTTGTTTTGATTGGCCTCAACTAGTGAGACAAAATCAAAGAATGTCACTTAAGTAAAAGTAGTGGAGTAGAAATTCAAAGTAGCATGAAATGGAAATACTTAAGTAAAGTACAAGTACCTCAAGTTTGTTCTTAAGTAAAGTATCAGTAAATGTGAATGCACCGGCCAATTAATTGGATAATAATAATAATTAATAATAATATATGTGGTATATAATAATTCATATTTTTATTGGCTGAAGACCCGTTTTATCAACATGTTGATGGTTATAAACATCAGATTCTGCCTGTGAATGGTCGTGCGTTCGTCTCAGGGCGGCTGAACTTCCTCCTGTTGTCTCCTCTTTCAGAACCCCCGTTTCCCCGGCAACCTGCAGATGTCGAACAGACAGCTTGACGAGGCGGGAGAGAACGACGTTAATAACTTGTGAGTGTGGCGTGTCGCTGCCTCGCTCTTTGTTATTGTGGTTGAACAGGACCGCTGTGCTGGCCAGGCCCCAGGAGCCAGATATTAATGAGTTTCAGTGTTATTTCTCAAACTGTGTTCACCAAGGTGTGAAATTATATTATTATATTGGCTGAATACTTTAATCACGATGCACCAGAGCTGACATTCCTACTTGAATAAGACACGAGAAGTCAAGAGGTGTTTTTCACCACGAGTTAGTTAAAAAACGGTTTAAAAATTTAAATGGACTGCATTGTAATTAATTTACGTGTCATGATTAAATTGTATTCTATCACCAAAGCTTATTCTTCACTGAAAGGGTTAATTTCATTGTTTTTGTCTCCCTTTCAAGCTGTTTTAGTACAGTTATCTGTTGAACTACAATGCCAGTGGTTTCCAACCTTTTAGGCTTGTCTTTAAAACAAGTTAAGGTCCACTAGTAACTTCTTTTAAAGGTTATGGCTTTAATGAGATATGAGCAGTTCAACCCAAGAGTATTTTTTTCTTCCCAGATTGTTAAACTGTTTAGATTTTCAGAGGCCTGAACAGGTGAAAGTGTCCAGTGTTTCTCAAAGAAAAAGCAAACATTGAAACAAGTGAAATATGTTATCACTTTATTCAACTTGTGATCTCTTACACAGTTACAGGTGTGCATCAGTGTTGGGGTATTTTACTCCAGACCATGACTCAACCAATCAGAATGCAGGAAGGAAATTATCCAGTGTTTTAAAGTAACAGGAAACCACTCACTTTGTTTGAAGCAACAGTGGTGTTGGCATGTGAGAGAGAGGAATTACATCAATGGGAAAACGGTCTCTTACACTCCATTTATCACTGTGATCCAAAGAAAAACTGACCTGTGTATGGGAGTGTAAAAAATGGTCATCGCTCTTTTTTTCCTCCCCCCTCTTAGCTTCCAGTTGACCGTAGAGATGTTTGACTACCTGGAGTGTGAGCTCAACCTCTTCCTGGGTGGTAAGTTATTATTCTGGTCTGACTCTACGCTCCGTGCCAACCGCTGTGCTTATCTTAGCATGATCTAACACGCACAAACACACAGACAGGAAGATGATGTCTGACTGATAGGTGGACTGTACATAATGGTGCACAGAAATAGACACTAGTCAATCTTTGTCGGAGCTCCACCTCATTTGACTCAGTCTGCTTCTTCACTGTTAGTGGTTACATACTGTACTTGAGCCCTGTTGTTGTCCGGGTGAGTCATCCTAGACTAATGTCTGTTAAAGTATGGACAGGACTAAAAATAGACGGCTGGGATGTGACCAGTAGCTCAGAAGAAATGCTGGAAAAGCTGTGCGCTCCCATTCATAAATGAACAGGAGGAAATTGCAGTCTTGTTTCTGCATCCTGATGATGATGATGATGATGATGTTATGTCCACCTGCTCCTCCTCTCTTTTTTTAGAGAAACTGAGATATATGTGTGAAACACAAATGGGACTTGATATATTATTTTTAAATCCACAACACATTAGAGTCTGTGTGACCTCACACCCAAATCTCAGAGCCCTTGTCAGGTTCCTCATCTGGTCTGGGGTATTTTAAAAGCATCACGTCATCCAGGGGTGAAGAGACTAAGTCTGAGGTGTGTGTGTGTGTGTGTGTGTGTGTGTGTGTGTGTGTGTGTGGCTGTGCAGGAAACCACGCCTCTGCAGTGCACAGAGGCTCTCGGGGCCTGGCTTTTGGGGGTGGCGTGAGCAGGGTAGCAGGGAAATGAAAGAGAAGCGTAATGATGGAGGTAGAGAGGAGAGTCAGACAGTCCTGTTAGTGTTCAGGTTGCTGCTGCCTCTCCACTCCACTTTAAATCTTTTTCCTGCCTTTTTTTTCAATAGAGTGAGCTGTGTGCTGCTTTCAACCATTTTATGAGTTGATTTTAAGGGCCGAGGCGGTGGGATGGATAGAGAGCACAGCAGCACAACTCGATTGGTTCATGAAAAATTCATGATTGATGAGCCTCGTGCATGATTGTCTCTCTGTGTTTGCATTAATAATGACTGACTGATGTGTGAGTGTGTGGTGACTCCTGCTGTTTTTGTAATGATACCTGGTTCACACAAGTCTGCGCGGGCATGTATTGATCACGCGGACGCATCTATTGATCGGGAATGTGTTTCTCTCCTCCCTCACAGTATTCAGCTCTCTAGACATGTCTCGGTCGGTGTCGGTGACGGCAGCGGGCCAGTGTCGCTTGGCCCCCCTCATCCAGGTCATCCTGGACTGCAGCCACCTGTATGACTACACCGTCAAGCTGCTGTTTAAGCTGCACTCCTGTGAGTGACGCACACCTCTGTTGGTCAAACCGCACAACTGCAGGTTCAGTAGAAATAATGGAAATAGTCGTACACAGTAAAGGTTGTTTAAGGTTTTTGTTGAAGATACAAATATTGTGTTAAGTTAAAGGGAAATGCCACCTATTATAATAATTCACATACAACACAGGACTGTTAATCAAGTCAGTTAAAGATACGAAAACATAAGAAATGTAGCAGTGTCAGTAGAAGGGTTTCATTTCATTATAAATTAATCTGCAGATTATTGAAAGGATAAAAAGTAGTGATGTCCTTAAATTGGTTGTTTTATCGACAAACCGTTACCGCTCAAGTCAATAGTTGATAGTATCACGTGACCTGAAACAATTACTGTAGAAAAAATGTATACAGCTGTCACTGGTCACCAGAGCAGCACTGTAATGTGACAAAAATAAAGACAGAATGGAGGTTAGATAGGAAAATAAATATATGCCAAAGAAATCATAAAAAACCCAAAATTTTCAAGCCATGATGATCATACGTTTATTTTAGTTAATCTGACATGGTTTGTACGACAGGTCTGGACTATTTGAGAGTTTCGCTTAAGAATTAGAAAACTAATTCTCTTGAATCAATTGTACACTTAAGAACAAATCTGTTTTTAAGAGTGGTTCTTGCATGAGAGCCGCCGCCTCTTGAGCAGCACTGGATTTAGCTGCTGAGTTTCTGGCTTTACCTTTAGCTCTTGTGTGAATTCTTCAAATGGGTGACACTTTTCTTCAAAGATTAAAAAATGACTTATTCTTCTCAGAGTTAAAGAAGTGTTCAGACCCTTGGGCTCCTGAAACCTTTCAAAGCCTGGATAAACTTTGAAATTCACACAGTTCAGTTTCAAAAAACCTTTTTCTCAGTTTCTGGAAAGTAGACTATTTGGACGTTTGAAGGGATTCACCTGCCAGCTTTGATACAGTCATGCACAGAATCCCATCATCCATGTCTGCACACAGACATTATATATATATATATATATAAAACAGAATACCTGAACAGTTTTGGCATCCTAGCACTGACGTGTTTGTGTTTTGTGTGTACTTGTAGGCCTTCCAGCAGACACTCTCCAGGGCCACAGAGATCGCTTCCAGGAACAGTTTAAAAAGTATGAAGTTCACTTGGGGTCGCACACACAGGCAGAAACACAGCCGGTCACAGTTTCACTGTAGAGGACCGATCTCTCGATCTCATCGTGTTGAATGAATTTTCAATGTCAAACTCTTCTACCCTTCTCACTCTGATTTTCTGTCTCTTCCTTCTTCCATCTGCCCTTTCCCTTCTATCTCTCTGTTTCAGGTTAAAGAGTCTCTTCTATCGCTCCAGCAACTTGCAGTATTTCAAGAGGCTGATTCAGATCCCACAGTTGCCTGAGGTGAGGAAGGCCCTCACTGAGTCTTACATTTTCCACATTTTATCCACACCTATGTCCAAGTTGACCTATGATGTTGTTCCTGGTTTCTGTTTAACAATTGGTTAATTAGTCCTTTAGTCTCTTTAACCACTACTAACCACTGCAACTGTAACTGATTATATCCTATAACATGTTATCATATGTCATTCTTTTTGCATCATTTTGAGGTGTAACTCATATCACATGCACATTATCATATTAGCACTCCTTCGCTTTTCATTTTATGGAGCGCATTTCAAGATTCAAAGTTTTTTTTTTTGTATTTGAGTACAGTGTATGTGCCTCATGAGTCTCTTCAAACGCCAATAACATTTGCTTTTAATGCTTTTGTCTGTATTGTTGAATCTCATTATATGCTCCATGCTAAACCTTGTTCTGACAAGTTGCTATGGACATTAAAAGTCTGACAAAAGGCAAATGATTAACTCACAATCGTGGAGATACTTGTGAATTGATGTTGCAGTCCATGTCAAATGTAGGAACCAGATAATGATGTAATTTAGATCTTAATAGGAAAAACTAAGGAGTAAAGACATTTTGGGACAAGTCCTTCCCTAAATTCTCCAAAATTCAGCAAAAAACATTGTAAAACAATATAGGGATTCAAATTGTGCTGTGTGATTCTTGCAGAACCCTCCTAACTTCCTGCGTGCGTCGGCTCTGTCGGAGCACATCAGCCCCGTGGTCGTGATCCCCGCTGAGTCGTCGTCCCCCGAGTCCGAGCACGTTGTGGAGACAGACGACCTGGTGGACACAGACGTCCCCGTGGTGCCGGTAACTAAACTAAACAAGTGTCCCTGAATGGACATTTTTAAATGTAATTCGTCTGTTTTGTAGATGGTCCACCGTAATCAGCTATCAAGAATGTAAGAGGGGTGTTGTGTTTTGTAGCAGTAGTCGGGAGGGAACAAATGCAAAGTGGTCAACTGAAGGAGATAAAACAAGAAATAACCTGCCAACAGTGTAGACATGAACAGACTCCCCTGTGAAGTAGTAGCCTTGGTAAGACTACTGTAAACATCTGGTATATATTTATGTTGGCAATGTTAATTATATTCATTGTTACATAGCTGTCTGTTAAAGCTGAACTTGGAAACAAAAAAATATGTAAAACAATGAGGTAATTAATATAGATTTAGACCAGCTGCAAAACACCTGGATCATAGACAGTTAATGAGCAGTTGGTTTGAAGGAGACTGAAAAATAATTTCTGTAGCTGTAAATCCACCTTAGTGCCTATGGGTTCACTAAGGAGAATGTGAAAAAAGGTAGTGACTGTGTAAAAAATAATGACCCGGGTTCGTTAATGATTAAAACTCATCCAGCAATAAACTGGTGCCAGTTTTACATAATAATTATTATGGGATTTTTCTTTTAAACTTTCAGGCTGCTTTGGAGACCAAGTTTGATGACCTGTTTGGCACCTCGGCGGCTATAGACCCCTTCAACTTCAACAGTCAGAACGGCATGCGGAAGGACGACAAGTAAGACGGACACACGTACATTTGTTTGTCTGTATGATTATAGCTGTCATTGTGATTTAAAAAAATCACCAAGAAGCCAAATTATTCTGGTGCATTTTCACCAAAAAACACACACCTGAAATATCACAGCAAAAATACGGATCTTTGGTTTGATTGTGTTTGTTTTTGTATACATTAAAGACAGCAGCACATAATTGTAAAAAAATATCCAGTTAAATGTATACAAAAATCCAGACCAAAATCAAGCAGAATTTCATTTGTATCTGTTACCCTTGAAAAAACTGTTTATTGATAATTTTGTTATAATATAATAATATTTTGTTCGTACCAATCAGAGACCGTCTGATTGAACAGCTGACGAGGGAAATCCAGGCCCTCAAAGAAGAGCTGGAGTCTTTCAGACTGGAGGTAAAGAGGAGAAGAACAACATGTTATTCTGTTCTTTCTTACTCTTGCAAATGTCATGTCTTCATCAGCTTTTCACCAACTCCATATCTGTCTCAGTTTTTCTGCTTCATTAAGTTTTTTTGCTCCCCCCCCCCTCCTCGTCCCTCGTCAGAGTGGTCGCTTGTGTCAGGCGCTGAGGGGGCGTGTCAACGAGCTGGAGGCGGAGCTTGCCGAGCAGAGCCACCTGAGGCTGCAGGCTGCTGGGGAGAGCGAGTTCCTGAAGGCAGAGCTGGACGACCTGCGGAGGGTCAGAGAGGACACGGAGAAGGAGCAGCGGAGCCTGACGGAGATCGAGAGTAAGGCTGGACTTAATGCACACCGTTGCTTCTTGGTCACATAATCACATTATTGCTATATAGAAATGGTTCAGAAAGATATCAATCATATCGACATACTTTGTAATTGTTGGAGCTTTGAAGGAAGGATAAAACTGAAAAATGTATCAAACTCTGCCTTTACCTGCACTTCTCCTCACCTGGAGTTCCAGCATTTATGTGTCTGCTAATAACTTTGTATTTCTGTCTCTGTCTCCATTGTGTGTTTCTCACCAGAAAAAGCTCAGGCCAATGAGCAGCGCTACACCAAACTGAAGGAGAAGTACACAGAGCTGGTTCAGAGTCATGCAGACCTGCTGAGGAAGGTGAGAAAGACGAGTCCTACACCTTCATGTCCATCAAATCTGGCTCCGTGTCCTTGTCCCCTCCTAAAAAAAACCCTGGACCTCCCAAGTTGATTTAAGTTGTGTCCTCCTGCTGTCGTTTTATATTCCCCCCCCAAGCTGAAGATCCAGATCTGTCCTAATTATTTTGGTGTGTTTCTCTGCATCTGTGTCCCATGTCCTTCTGGCTGTGTGTTTGTGTTTGTGTGTGTGTGTGTGTGTGTGTGTGTGTGTGTGTGTGTGTGTGTGTGTGTGTGTGCGTGCGTGCGTGCATGCGTGTTTGTGTGTAGAACGCAGAGGTGACCCGGCAGATGACGGTGGCTCGGGCAGCACAGGATGAAGTGGAAGCAGTGAGGAAGGAGATGCAAGAGAAGGTGAAGGCCGCTCAGGAGGTTGCAGACCGACAGGTGAGCATGAGATGTGAATGTTGTTATCAGCACCAAACACGTACAGAAGGTGTTGTGCAGACAAATGATTTTCTGTGGGTCCAAATGTGTCGTGACAGAATACTCAAACCTCTCTATTATAGGGTGCGTGCATTCAGAGCTTTGATGGTGAGGAAAATAAATTGGATTTTGGGGCCCACAGTGCAATCATTTAGCTACTAAATGACCTAAACAACACAAACTGCGCTGAGAGACTGTATTTTTTATTTTTTGTTGCAGCTGTAAACCTGAAATGTGTGTTAGGGCTGAGAAGGTGATCAAAGTTGGAGCTGATGTGAGCTGTCTGAAGTGAGATTTTCCCTTTTTCTTGTCCAGGAGAGGGACCAGCTGGAGCAGCTTCAGCAGCTCCAGAGAGAGCTGGTGTCCAGCAGGGTGGAGCTGGACTCCCTGAAGACCACCATGGTCTCGTCACAACAGGTCACTCTCCTCTCATCTTTTTTTTTTTTTTTTGACACCCCTCACACAGCGAGATTAGCTTAAATCTGCAAACTAAACCCGCAGTTGCTGCAAGAAGACATTTGAATATAATGATGATATGGATTTTTCTCATCTTGAACAACAGACCTGGGTGATCCTAATGGAGTAGTCTGGGTAAAGTCTAATAATGGGCCGCCTGCTGGCATCACGCACTCTTTTTCTAGTCATCATTAATTATTTAATGATCTCACTTTTATAGCGTTAGTTACATCTTTGGTGCACTCCCTGTGTTTGTGGATGTCGACAATAATGGAGCTGTTCCTGTTCATGGGACCTGTTCTCTGATCTAAATCCTGACTACAAGTGCTAACAACAGATCCTGGATCCTGACTATGATAAATACAATGCCATTGTGTTCCTTTTACACTTCAGAATCCATGTCTTTCATCTACAAGACAACTGTCACTCCCTCCGTTTCGTATGTCATCTCCCCTCTTAGTCACGGGCTGTTTCTCCTGCAGCAGAATCTCAAACACACCAAGTCTCTGACAGGGTTGATATGCTAATACATTTCTTTGACATCAGTGAATTGGTGTTCGGCTCGGCCTGCGTCCGTCATGTCTGCACATCTGAGCCAAGTTAAACTCACAGATGCCAAGCTGATGTTTGTAACAGGCGACTGAAGGAATTTAATTACAAGAAGGGACCAGAATGAAAACACAGGAGCAGTAAGGCCTCGTCCAACTGCTTGTGTAAATGGAGCCGCTTGATCTGCAGAAATATTTTTAAGGGGATAGAGGTGTGACAGAAAATAATTTCAATAAGCCATTAATTCATGCTATTAACCCTCACAACCCCTCTGATTGCTCATGACTCCCTCCACCCCCAGTTTCAGATGTTTTCCTACCCTGGTTCCCTGCACCTCTCATCCATCTCTGCCTCCCACTCCTGACATCCTATTTTTGTAGCCACTACTTATCAACTCCCATCACTTTCTGTCCTCCTCCTCCTCCATCTCTCTATTCTCCACAGTCCTTTTCACACACAGCCCACGTTTTGTCGCTCTTGTCACATGCCTCCAGTGTTCAGCATTCACTTGCTCCTGCCGTGCAGTTTACATCCATATTCTGAACAACTCTGTTTCTCCTTCATTTCTCCTTCTCTGTCGGATCTGCTGGAACCCAGGCTGTAAGTGTCTCTTTCTTACCTGCTGAACACTTTCATGCACTCAACTCATTAGTCCAAAAATGTAATTTCACAAACTTCCGGTACACAGGATCTGGATAAGGACCTCTTCTCTATGTTGTCATAATTCACGATTGTTGCACTGCAGCCAAGTTGCACAACCGCAGCTTCCCATTGTTTGTTTGATTGTAAACTTGACCTCAACCGAAACCTCTCTGGAGACGGTTCGCCTCTCCACAAACTTAAATGGAGACGGTATCGTTATAATCAGTGGCTGAAGATAAAGTGTTTTTTTATTGTGAGGTCAGAGCACTCGCATCATACCACATCCTGACATGTCACAGCAGCTATGTATTATCCTGACCGTTGTTAACTTTTCTCCTTTTCGATCCCTCCATCTTTTATTCCCTCTGTGCAGTCGAGTGAGGTGCTCAGCACGCAGCTGGTCGCCCTGGAGTCTGAGAAGGCGGAGCTAGTGCAGTCCTTGTCGAAGGTGGAGGCGGAGCTGGCTGTCCGGGGGGAGGAGCTAGAGCGAGTCCAAAGCTCACTGGCGACTGAGAGGGAGAGCGGGGTGAAAACAGCAGAAGCCCTGCAGAATCAGCTCAATGAGAAGGTGGAGAGTTGTCATTTTCTAAGTTAAATGTCTGTAATAAATCGAGCAGATGTTTCAGTACCGAGTGAGAGAGCCAACGTGGCATTTTCTAATAAAGGGTTGTGTAAATAAGTCCAAGGGCGTCTGTGTGTATGTGCGTCCACAGGAGAGCAGGGAGCAGGCGTTGGAGAGCCAGCTGGTAGCAGCTCGCTGGTCCAGTCTGCAGGGAGCTGTGGAGGAGGCAGAGAAGATCATCCAGGACTCGCTGGCTCAGATAGACGACCCGGCGCACATCAGCTGCACCAGCTCCGCAGGTCAGTAAGCTATGACGCAGCACAGAACTGCTCTCTGTTAAGTGTTGGGATGGTAATTAGCACTGTGTGTAGTAATGTTTGTGTGCATAAGTTTTAGCTCCTGTCTTACTGCCTTGTCTCTTTTCTTTCATGTCCCTGCAGACTACCTAGCATGCAGATGTCAGGCTTCTTTAGACTGTATGGACCGACTCCACTCGGCCAGAGAGGGCTTCCTGTCTGACAACACAGGTGAGAGGATCCAGGGTAGCTTTGTAAGGGATGCAATATATGTAGTGATGTGTAATAATGTTATGTAATAAGTAACACTGTAACTGATGTTGTTGTGCCTTTGAGCCATTGTTTTGCATGAATGAACGTAAAATAGGTGTGTAGAGGCTTTAAAATATGAATCATAAAAAGAGTGGGAGCTTCAGAGAAAAAGTAGAGAAAAAATTGACACGAGGCAAAGTCTGGACTAGGGTTATCAGAATTTATATGTGTGTATATGTGTGTGTGTGTGTTTATGTTGACTGAAGTGTGTGAGTGCTGGGAGGCTGTAAATTCCTAAAGTTTTTGAATTATGTGTTTGTGTAGGTGTATCTGAGCTGGTGCGAGTGGTGACCCAGTGTGGCCACCTGGTGGGCGACACCATCGTTCAGGGTAGTGCCACCTCCCACATGGTGCCTGTGGAGCAAGCTGATGGTAAGTTTGCGTGTATGTACGAAAGAGAGAGAGAGAGAGATGAATAGGTTGTAGTCTCCCGCTCTCTCTTGATGTTAATCTGTGAGTCAGTCACCCAGACATGTACACGTTCTGACATGTCAGTGACTAGTTCATGTCCCTTACATTTGTACAGTAAAGTTGGGCAGTATAGATTAAAACTTCTACCTCTATAATGTGCTGGGTTATACATTTATGTTAGTGTGTAATGAAAATAATCCTCTGGTGAGTCTGTCCTAATACATTGTCTATACATCGTCCTGCTCCAGTGTTCACATTATGATTATAAATAGCTCTTCAACAATGCAGAATTTCAGCCAAAACATGCATGAATAGAACAAAGTTGCTGACCTCATTTTGGAATAATGTTGCTGGATTTGCTTTCTCGGGAGGTGTTAACAGCCTGGGCAGGTCTAAACATGTCCAAATATAATGGACATCTGGCCAGCGGTCTTATTACTACAACAAAAAACAAACATGTAGGGTTGAGACTGGGTCGGACTGAAGCTGCGCCCTGTGGCTGTGGCTCTGTAAATCAATGGAGAGCGCACCCGCCCTGTGTTTGTCCATACTTTGCTGAAACATTTGAATGCAGCATTTGGAAGTATGTGCACAGTTTCATGCAAATCATCTAGCTCTCTTGCATCTTAAACAACAGGCCAACTGCTGCTCTAGAGGTAGTTTGGGTTTTCCTCGTCAGAGCGTTAGTTGACACTTTGCCTGAGGAGATGTCAGTATAATTAACACTTTAGCTGCAGCCACTAGTGGCACTGTTACACATCAGAGTTTACAGAAGACATGATACGGTATTTTGATGGAGTGTAAATGATATCACATCATGGGATATGTTAGCTTTAACACTTTAAAATGCATCTTCATATTATATCTATCAAGAGACCAGATTTTCTGATGGTTTTCAGTGTATATGTATTTTAATTGACACTTATTTGGGCAATAACACATGCATCCTCCTGTCTCTGTCCCTGTCAGCCCTGTCAGAGAGCGTGAAGGCGTGCGGAGCCGAAGCTCTGGCTCTGCTGGGCCAGATGAAGCGGCAGGACAGTCTGGCTGCGGCAGACAACGGCAAGCTGAAGGCAGCTCTGGAGGCCATCCTGGCCACTGCAGAGGTCCATACTTTATACATACAAACTAATATTTGTACTCTGAACGCATATTAAAGTGTCCCCAGAGCTGCTTTTTGATGAAAACAGAAAAGAGTGTAACTGAATCTAGACCACGATCAAAGGTTTAATTGCTGAAATGTGTGGCTCTTTAATAACCTTAGCTTTAACACTGACGTCAGTCTGTCTTGTTTTGTCTTCGTTCAGAAACTTCGTCCTCGAGGTTTGGAGCTACAGCAAGGGGAGCTGGGAGATCTTGTGGAGCAAGAAATGGCTGCCACTTCCACTGCTGTGGAAACAGCAGCTGCCAGGATAGAGGTGTGTGTGTGTGTGTGTGTGTGTGTGTGTGTGTGTGTGAGTGTGCAGCTCTTTGCATGCTGTGTGAAAACATTGCCCCCTGTTTCACTTTACAGCAGTATTAACTTCAAAGTATCTTTTTTTGTCTCCTTTGTGCCTCTGTGGATCCCAACAGGAAATGCTGAACAAGTCCAGAGCAGTTGATACAGGAGTCAAGATGGAGGTCAATGAGAGGTAAAATGCAGATTAGGGAAACAGACGGAAATCACTTTATTCTGTAACATCACCTGCAAACACGATGGACTGTGTCCCAGGTGAAAAAGTCTGTACACAGGGTCTAATGTCTACCAGAGAAAAACAGATGAAGCCTCAAGTTAACTGAATACTTAACAAATCTTGCATCTAAATGAGATTCAGGGGAGTACAAGAAGATTGGAGCTAGATCTGCCGAAAAGATCAACCTCATTACGCTTACAAGAATATCACATTTTCCCAGAATAGAGATACAGTTGAACCACAAACAAACTTTTCTACCCTTATAAGGCTTTATCTTGGTTTCTCTTTCTCTTTTCCCCATACTGCTGCAGTAAAATTGTATTAAGGTTAAAGAAGAAACAATAATTTAGGAAAACTGAAATCCTCATTTGTGAAAGAGAAATGAAAGTGGCTGAAAAAAATAGAAAGATTGAGGAACCAGTTCATCCGTTCTAGATAAATACAGAATACCTCCAGTTACCCATTTGTGAAGAAGAAGCTAAAAACAAAATGAAATAGGTCCAAACAAAGGCAATGGACTGGAAAAGGAGATAGAGATGCAGACGGTCACACACTGAGAGCTGATGTGCGAATGATGTGAATTTTATCCGTTCAGCCACAAAACTTGAAACTGTGAAGTCTGAAGCCAATGTGGCACGGAACGTTTGTCTGCACCTGAAATTAGTTTTAATATTGCGAATGTCATTCTTTTTTCTATTAAAGCAGCTGCACAAACTGTTGCCATATGATAGATGTCTTACACCAAACGGATTTATTTACATTGTGCTGCTAACAGCTCCAGGAAGTTCCGAAATCTTGGCTTTCTGCTCCAAACTTAGACATCAAAGTGATTTGTTGCGTGCACATAAATCTTCACCAAACAATTGAAGCGTCTGGATTTTCCCTCAGTGCTGCTGCTTTTGTCTCATACTGATGTAAGTGTGCACGCCATGTAGTAATTAGCTTCGTATCTTTTCCTTTTTAAACCCCAAATCAAACAAAATGATGTATTATTCATCCAGTCTGTGTAATAATTATCTTTGTGTGCAAATTAAGCCAATTAAACTTGTGCTTTCTGCACTCCTTTTATTCTCATCTCTCCCATATGACTTAATTATTAATCCAGAAAGTTGTTTTCTCAGTAACTGCTGCACCTGTGCTGTGAGAAATGATTATGAAATGAGACAAACATCCAGTGCAGCTAAAAATGCTACACTGAGAATTTAGGTCAGTGGTGCATCGGTCCAACAATAACTCGTCTGCGGGGAAACTAACTGCTATTTCTAAATAGAGAGGAGGCTGATTTTTTGTTTTGAGCTCCATCTCCATCAAAATGAAGTCACCCTGTGTCAGGTTAAATTATATGTTTTGAGCCTGAGCAGACTGGACTACAATGAGTTGCAAGATATATGCAGGCACAAGGATGGACAGGCTCCATGATGTTTTGCTTCCTATCAAAATAAAGAAATCAGCAGTCAGTGTTTGTGTCCTCTGCTCTGTCGCCCCCTGCAGGATTTTGGCCTCCTGCACAGAGCTGATGCAGGCGATCAAGGAGCTTGTTCTATCTTCCAAACATCTCCAAAGGGACATCGTGGAGAGCGGCAGGGTGAGTTACGCTGCAGTTTTTCCTCTACGTTTGTTCCCCAAAGTTAACATTGAGGAAGAGATGTTCAGCATATTTTCTCCAATTCAAATCAAATCAATCACCATCTAACTTCTCCAAACCGACTGATTAGAACACAGATAGTAGGATGTGGGAGTTTTAATTTATACTTCCCAGCTTTACTGTACACATGTAAAGGACATAAACTAGTCACTGATATGACAGATACATTTAATCTTCACAAATGTAAATTTGCAGGTAGTAAGCTTAACTTCATCATTTTTACTAAGGAAATCTGTTGAAGTGTGATCTCTCTGACACTCTCAACAAAGGCTGTATTTATTGCAGGGTGTTGTACTGGATTGCACTATGTTGTACGGATCGTCATGATATTATGTCCAAGTTAGAACTTCAACCATTATCTCCAGTCATTAGTTGATCAGCCCCTGTGCTCATACCTGAGAGTTTAAAAAGTGTCATGAAAGATAGATATAAGTGTTTCCTCTTTTGTCCACCAGGGGGCAGCCACCATGAAGGAATTTTACGCCAAGAACTCCCGCTGGACTGAGGGCCTGATCTCTGCCTCCAAAGCAGTCGGATGGGGCGCCACGGTCATGGTGTAAGTATCAGTCCTCCCCCTGAGTGTCTCTTGCGGAGTATAAAAGTGCTCATGTTCATAAAGTTAGCAGTGGGAAAGTGTGTTGTAAGCAACTGCGATTGCTCTGTGAATCTTGAACGTCCTAAGGAATGAATGAGGTGACCTTTACAAGAAAATAAATAAAGAACAAACAAAACTATCAATCAAGTTTTAAACACGGAAGGTCATTCATAAATCAGACGATTCTCGCTGTCTTCCCCTTGAGTTAATTTTGCACTGTGTCGTGTCTTTCCAGAGATGCGGCTGATCTGGTGGTGCAGGGCAAAGGGAAGTTTGAAGAGTTGATGGTGTGTTCACATGAAATAGCTGCCAGCACAGCACAGCTAGTGGCTGCCTCTAAGGTGAGAATTCATAGTTTTCATTCTCCCAACAGGTCATAGCCCTTTTTTAATCCATACACATATAGTGATCTTATAGAGGATGTGTGCATACTTGTGTTTGAGACAAGAAAATGGCAAAATAAGGATTACCGTGTTGTAGATCTCACGTCTCTTGCCTTGTTGCTGTTCTCCCTCTCCAGGTAAAAGCAGACAAAGACAGCACCAACCTGCACCGTCTGCAGCAGGCGTCCCGTGGCGTCACACAGGCCACTGCAGCTGTCGTGGCCTCCACCAAGTCTGGGAAGTCCCAGATTGAAGAGAAAGGTGAGAGAAACAAAGACCTTATCTTTTCAGACTTTCAGTTAAAAATATTGTTTTTATTTCAAAGTTTGAGGGAAATCATTATAAGATATAAGAAAAACAAATTTGTTGTTTGTGTCCAGATACAATGGACTTCTCCAGCATGACTCTCACCCAGATTAAACGGCAAGAGATGGACGCACAGGTAAGCAGCAGAATGATTATTTAATATATTGTTAGGAGTAATGATATGTGAGTTTGGCTTTGTATAAATTGTATAATAAAGTTTCCACATTAGAAGGTGCATTGTTTTTCAAACCCATATGAACACTTCACTCGGTGTTGCGGCTCAGCTTCCCCCCGACACTAAAAAAAAAAAACACAGAAAAGGTCTGGACCTGCTCACACACACGGTCCTTTGTTGTAAATGCACAGAGGGCTTCTATTTGAAGTGTACTTTTAGGGAGTCTAACTAAACCCTGTGTAAATAGTGGTTGTTAACTGGGTTTTAGAAAACTTCCACAGACTCAAGGTAAATAATATTACCAGCAATAATTTTATTGTCTAACTTAAATCAGTCTAGATTACATTTCTGTGTGTTAGAAAAGAATAATTAATTGTATATTAAAAGTGGCTTCTTATCACAGCTGGCGGGTAATTCAAGGGGAAGATGAAATACTTATAAATAATTAATATAATAATATAATTAAAAGTATGTACATACAGTAACTTGCATGATACCCAAGAAAAAAATATTATTATCGAATCAAATGATGATAAATTAGGAGTTACATACCTCTGGAGTGGCTCATGTTTAAATTGTATGTACTATTCAGTGCTTTACATGAAGAAAACATCATCAAAAGCAACAGTAGTTTAGTCTGTCTCATCCAACTATCTTCTGTATGTGAAAAATAATGTTTTTAAAATAATCTGTTTAGGATTTAAGGTTTTCCATGGTTTGTGAGAGGAAATGATAAGTGTGTGTGTGGCCTGTGTTTCCTCAGGTCCTGGTCCTGGAGCTGGAGACTCGTCTGCAGAGGGAGCGAGAGCGTCTCGGCGAGCTGAGGAAGAAGCATTACGAGCTGGCTGGGGTAGCGGAGGGCTGGGGCGAGGGAGAAGAGGGTGAGGGCAGAGGACAACCACAATACTCTATATATACTCTAAAAATAATGTGGTTAAAATGTCAAGAATGACTTAATGTCTCCTCCTTCTCCACAGGCACAGGCTGAGACCTGCCGCCCCTGTCGTCCCCCTCCTCTGCCAGAAGACCGGCTTCTGCCTGCCTTTCTATTTATACACACATTTTTCAGTCTCTTTCGCCCTTGTTTTCTTCTCTCTTTTTTGTTTGTTTGTTATCTAAGCCAAATTAAAAGGTGCTTCTTTTCTAAACCTGCTTCTCCACCCGTGTCCAAAAGCTTCCACAAAGGACAGCACCAAGGGCTCGGCGATGGGGGGGGGCGGGGGCGGGGGGTCGACGGGAGGAACAAATGGACGTAAGGCGTGAGGGGGAAAGAAAAGATACAGCCCGACTTTACTCCCTCTCCCCCCAGGACTGTGTTGGTGAAGAGCAGTCGAAGTGAAGTGGATCCGTTCTACCGAGTATTTATTGTCTTTTCTTCCACGGTTTTTAACAACGGCGGAGACGCCACGAGCACAAGTTCTACTCAAGACATCCCAAGATGCACCGCACAAGGGCCAGGCTCTCAGCAGCAAGAGGGGGAGATCAGTGACTGTCTGTCGTACCACAGCCCCAAAGTTATGTCTCTGTGTAACATAGACGGCATGCACGCTCTCCTACTAAAACAAGTGTTTCTGTTCCACGTTTTGAGCTTCTAAAACTGCTCTCTGTCTGCAGTTCGACGCTCTCTTCCTCCCTAGTTTCTTCCTGTTCTTTTTTCACTGTGAGTTATCACCTTATTAAGTCCATACCGCTTCACTGGCTGGTTCACTGGACTTTCTGCCTTTCACTTCTCCGCCAATGTAATGACCGTGACTGTTAACTTGAGCCGACCACAGTTTTTAATTTTAACAGTCGCTTGCACGGAAACCCCTAAAACCGCTTAAAAACTATCAGCGGGCAGAAGAACTGGGGAGTCGCTTCAGAAAAGGAAAGCTGCGCCGTTTTTTTTTTTCTCTTAACAGTCTCCTCCCTGTGAGTTTGAGGCTACCAACTACCTCATGCTACATCGTCAGAGGTAGCGGTGCATCGTGGGTAGGTCTGATCAGAGAGAACCGTTGCCCAAACACCGATGACATTGGGTCATTTTTGTCACTTCCCCTTTAATTGGTTAGAGGTCTTTTTATATAGGAAAAAGCAACAACACTTTGTGGTTTGCCAATTTGTTTCCTTTGCAACAGCAGCTCAAGTCTGGCAGGAAAAGCGAATGTTGTGAAATACAATTTCAGACTCTTATTGGTGCATATTTTACAAATGTCAGTGGTCAAGCAGCACTACAGCAAATCTGTCACAGAAGCAGCTTTGGAGGTGGAGCGGGGATCCAGTCACACAGCGAACTGCCAACGGTGTTGTCTTCTGACGGACAGCTATCCAAGTTTCCTGGAGACTTAATGACTCTGCCAGCAGGACAGCTGTGCTCCTGGAGGCAGGAATGCCCACTCAGTCAGATAAATCTGCAGAAGCAACAAAAAGAAGTCCTTAAAAAAGTTTTTTAGATCAAGCTAGAGTGTCAGTTTTGGGAAGTTCAAGGCTGCGCAAACCTTTTATTCGTGAAGATTTATGTGGTGTATCACATGTTCCTGCCTCTTCAAATAACCTACGGGACTGATGGTTCATTGCAGTTTTATAAATCCTTCTCTAACTGCTTTGCCAGGACCACATGGACTCTGAAGTATGCAGCTGCAGTGTTTTTCAATAGCTTCCTCAAGACCAAGTAGCTGTGTGTATAAACTACAAGCCTTCAATTGTTGGAAATAATATTTTGGTTTCCTTTAATCTAAAAGCATTCAATAGCATCATTTTTTGCATCCCTCTAAGTAAGAATTCAGTTTAATTGAATTAGGGATACAACATGGTGCACATGAACGCCACACACAACTAATATAAGTCATTATTCTTTCCATAAGAGGTTGTTACTTAACTGAATTTCCTACTGAGACTGATGGACTTTCAACTCGTGCCAGGGCACTCTGAGAGAAGACTGATCATGCCTTTGTGTAAACCATGAGATGAGCGGGCACACCTTATTTCTTTTTTTCTGTTTGATGATGGCGATGGTGTTTCTCTTGGAGTTCATCTTTCTCTGTGTGTTAACATACTTGGTTGCAACGCTCTGCTTCAGCTGTGTATCTAAAAAGTTGTGACACTGGTTTATTTAACAGACGCTGGTCAAATAGTATTTGCCAATAATTCTTTTAAAAAAAAACTAGTTTTAAACCACTTGGAGAAGCAGATGGGTGTGTCAAAAATTGTTTTTTTAATCAGAATTTGACACCACATATCTGCTGCTCCAACCAGGTTAAAACAAACAGCAAGTATTATTTGCAGGTCTTTGTATTTAATAATAATTTTAGCTGTGTTCTGTCACTTCTTCCACACCTGGGCAAAACAGTAGCTGATTTCATCAGAAAATGGGATATAAAACAAACAAAAAAAAATACCATAAAAGAGCGATGGATCTACTTTTTATGGTATTTCAAGTGTCTTGAAAGATGAATTTTAACGCACCTTGAGTGATGTTTGGTTGTATTTTTGCCCAAATATTCTTTATTAACACCTCTCTCTCTCTCTCTCTCTCTCTCTCTCTCTCTCTCTCTCTCTCTCTCTCTCTCTCTCTTGTCTCTTCTCTCTCTGGGGTCTGTCGGTAGTCCTACCAGCTCAGCCAGCCTTTCAAACTGCCTCACACTGTAGTCAAAGAGAAACCAATACTCACATAGCAACATTGAAATATGTCTTTGTATGATATACTAAAACTATGTTGGTGGGTTTGTTTTTATTTTTTCAGTTTTTAAAATAAATATTTCAACTTGTTAATACAGACCCAGGTGTTGGCTGTGGTTTCTGATGTAAGACCATAAATTATAATTAGTGAAGAGGGCTGAGATCATGAAGTTATTTTTAGATAATTCAGCTAAAAGAGAACAGTTACGTCACTGCTCTTTCACCCGATGCTTTCCGTTTTTCCTCTACATAGTAACACTCTTGGAAAAGTTTGATATTACATAACAATCAGTGATTGATAGATTGATTCAGCCACTGCTCTATTAATCCTCTTACCTGCTGGTGCAACACTCGAGGAATTCTAAGAAAAAGAATAAAGAAATTGAAGTGCTTTTTCCAGAGATAATATGTGAGTTTATGTGGTTAATGGGAACGTTTTCAGCGCAGACACAACCGGGTGCTTGTCTGTGAGTGTGGGACGTGTGTTAGCTCAATAACTCTCTTACAGGAGCCATAACATCACATCTACATCAGAGCTAAAATCCTAATGCACCTAATTGATTTTTTGGGAGGTAGATTCTTTTCCAGTAAAAGCATTGAGTCATCCAATTTAAAGTGCTTTGCTGGCATTCAATAAAAAAAAAACAACAAAAAAAAACACTGTCAAGTTAGAGACACAAAAATGTATTTAGAAGAAAGTGTGTTGCTCCTACGCCGACCTACCTGCTCCTCACACAGCAGAAATAAATTACAACACGATATCCCCCCCAACACACACGGACAGATATGTCAGAGGCACAGCAGGATTTAAATGACAACACGTGATCTGAAACCACTGTTCTGAGATTACAGAAATCCTTAATCTGGGTTTAAGTGTGCTCCAGGATCAAACACATCTTCTGAAAAGCGTCTTATTTCCTCTGCAGTGCATCTTTTATCACTCCGCCGGGAGGTATCCAGCTTGTCAACTGAGCTTTTCTGGGAAATGTTTTATTGGTAACACATATTTTAAACATTGTATAAATTGTTTAGACGAATAATCCATTTGTATAATTTCAGACTGTGCAGGTGCCCTGCAGGAATGTATACCTCCCTGAGGTTAACCACCAGCCAGCACCGTGAACGTGCAGGACTCTGGTCCTAAGCAGCGGGCTGTTCACTAGTAGCGTTCAGTGTTCCAGCAACAACTACAGGCTGAGGCCGACAGCTTTCATAAAAATGCATTCAAACACATGTTCAGACTTCACACAGACACCCAATTTCATCACAGGCACAAAAACTAGTCATGGATTCCCCTACACACTCCTAGGGGTGTTTTCAGTCATTTTGGCTGTTGAGACCTCTGCCCGGGCAGGAGTTTGGCGGAGCCACGCTGGGATTTCTTGATCTAATAAGAGTGATTAAGGTTGATTCGCACCGCCCTCACAGGTGCAACAAAGCTACCTGGAGGATGTAAATCAAACACAGTCTATATACAGCCACACAGGCCTGAGGAGAGCTTTAATCCACCAAAATAAGTGATATCCCCCTAGGTCCCATAATCAAGACTCTTATTAAACTAAAAACAAACAAGGCTGATTGAGTTACAGCTTCAAGTTTCTCTGAGTATGGGGTCCTGAAACTGACAAATTGTTGTAAAAGAGACAAGTCAAAAATAAAACTGGATACATCAATAATTAATAAGTTAAATATTTAAAATGGAGTCTACACAGAAATATAAAGCTTAAAACTTAAGTACAACTAATTTGTATTGTATGTTACTTTAGTTTCAGAAAGCCTTTTACCCTCTCACTGGCTGCTTTACATCATTGTTTAAATCAGAAATTGAGCCATTTTTCTCAGTTGTCAGCAGGTAACATCAGTTGTTACAATGAAAACACAGTTGTGTTCTTGTTGCTAACTTGTTGGACTTAAGATTTGTGTTCATCGTTGTAAGCTATCTAACTCAAATGACACAAGACTAAAAGTAAAACTCCCGGTCTCTACAGACCAAAAGATTTCTATGAAACCAGCCCCTGATCTTCACAAGCCATCATCACGTAAATCATTACCACGTGTCCTTTGCTTCTGTCAGTTTCTTGGTATCACTTCATGTCCACATTCAGCAGTGAGCAGGCAGCCTCTGATCTGATTTACATGTGGTACAGTACGCAGTGGTGCTGTGTTGTTTTGCTCTTTGCTGCTGTTCCGCCACATGGGTAATGTGGTGGGTGGTGCCTGTAAGAAAGACAGGCTGCACTATTTATAGTCTCTGCAGTCCTGAGCTGGGCCGCCTTACAGCAGGTCTCCTGGCAGCAGCACTGTCTGTGTTTGTCTCCCCTCTGCTCTCCAACACAAGCGGGATCCAACAGGGGCCAAGCAGCCTCACATATATAAATGCCTTAAATCAGCAGCTACACTGACAATTGCAGGCTGATTGTTCAAAGTCACTCATGTGGCGGCACAGGAGGGAATAAAGGTCTTACCATGAACCTCTGTGACCCAACTTCTGCTCTGTTCTTCGCTGCTGAAACAACATATGCAACAAATATCCTTAAAATCTTATTTTTGTCAAAAAGGAAAAAAATTGTATTTGCAACCAGGAATTAGTGTCTGTATCTTGACACAAGAAAGAATATGCAAGTTTGCTGCTCTGGAAATAAGAAAAATGAAACCAATAATAGCTTATCGTGATTTTTATACGTTTCTCTTGTTATGGAAAAAAAATTACTTTAAAGACTCAAATTACAAATAAGTAGATTTTTGCACTGTTGAGGTAGAATAAATAAATGCAATTTAAACCATAAGAAATACATTTTTGTCACACAACTTATTTCCAATGTTGCATTTGTCAGCAGGCCAAGCGTTTCCCAGCCTTCCTGCCCCTCAGACTCTTTCACAACAAAACAACAGCAACATTATCTCATAACAGCAGAGTTAGCTTACTTTCTCAAAATCTATAATTCTTATTTTATCTTTTTCTTCTTCAAATTTTCGATTCTCTAAGAACTTTTTTGGTTGTAAAATGCAGCATGTTAAGTGTCATTCCCACCCATTGTATTTTACTGTAGTTTCAGCAAACAAAGATGTATATACATGTTTTTCTTTAAAACAGTATTTTTTTACTTGATAGTAGAAGTACACAATGTGGATGGATTACAGGTGCAGAGACAAAATGTGTTTCTGAGCAGGATTCATTCAGTTGTATTCATCTTCTTACCAATGCTTAGGATTAAGTTGGACTTTCACAAATGCAGAATTACTGCTGAATTAGACTGGATTGAGGGGGTGTTTTCATCAGAATTTTCTTCAGCATCTGTATGCCTGGAAACGATGATGTTGTCATGGAGATAAGGTACAGGTGCTGCACATTAAACTGTGATGATGTGTTTCTGAGATAAAAGCAAAACATTTCAGTTGTCTCACATGCCCGCAATTGTAGTTCACCACCAAGTACCAAGTTGGATGATTATTTAGTTTTAGTTATTATAATTCCTGGTACGTTTGCTCATTTTAAGTGACACATAGTGCTGCTGACCTCTGTGAATGGATAGACATAAAACATTCAATCATCATGTCTGTCCTTCCCACTGAAATGACCTCTGCTCACAATGGATTCCTGTATTAAGAGGCAATTATACCAAACCACATTCATTCAAGGCCAGTAAAATACAAACACTTAAAAAAAAAGTACAAGTCATCTTAAGCCCTCATCTGGTCAGAGGCAAGATATTTGTTCATTTTCAATGTTGGAGTTATAATTTGTGTCTGATATGGTTTTTCCACCAAAAAGTTGAATTGCTTATTTTGAAATTCTTTACATGTACAATATTAGAGACTGTTGGCGGTGTTTATTTGTTGTAAATGTCACTTTATAGATAATTTGGGGACCTCCCAAAATCACCTGGTGCATCCTGCATGTCCTGAGCCCAACTGCTGTACATTGAAGAACAGAAGAATTCAGGTTGTGAAGGATACTTGAAAGGAACAAACTTTGTATTGTTAAAGTGTCTGAATGCTCTTACTGTTCGTGGAAGGGTTTATCTGAATATGGGTGTCAGCCTTCTGAACAGCAAAGTGTCATCACTCAGGCCGCCCTCACTGAAGGCCTTTGAATGAATTGTTTTGTGCTGGCCTTGCACATTGCTCTCCAGCGAGGCCGGCCTCGGCCTGCTTTTGAGAGCCTGATACAGATATGAGGTCACAGGATGAGGAAAAAAGCCTTCCCCTCTCAGCTGAGGCCTGTGAGCTCTTCTACCCGAGTAAACAAACACGCAGACGGCACTCTGCCTCCTTCAGGGGCCAACGAGTCCCCTTTAAAAGAAGGAAGAGCCACAAAGGCAGCTTTTAGTTAGGGGTGCAGACTATCACCTGGGGACGTTTGGAGGCTTCCTATCAATCAATACCTGGTGCCACTTAGGTTTATAACAGAAGCTTTTAGAAGTGAGACAGCACGTTTTTTTTATTTACTGAATATGAAAGTTCTCATGAAGCAGCGGGTGTTTTGTTCTTTGTGCTACGAGTCATCTGACTTCAAGGAGAATGATTTAGAGTTGTCTGAGGGATGCAGCTGGAAAAGGAAATTAAAGCAATTAATCAGGGACAGTGGCATCATAACATGGCACGTTGCTGCCATTTGTTTTGTGTTTTGTCCCTCAGCAATACTGAAGTGTCACGGTGGTGGTTTTGTGTGTGTGACTGTGTGTTTGTTTGTCTGTCCATGATGGATGATACTCTTTGAGCCATTAGAGACTTTAGAGGCTTCTGTGTGACTGTGCTCTGAAACGTCTGCATTTGTGAGGACCAATCGTCGCCACAACAATGAAAGCATGAGCAGAAACAGTTCAAAGGATTAGTTATGAGACATACGCTTATTTGCTTATTCGCAAAACGGTGAATTGACGTAAAACAAATGAGATACAGCATGACGATTAGTGAACTATAGACGTGATAGGAGTCAGATTTTCTTACCATTTGTCTGAGCCAGGCCAGCTGTTTCCACCCCTTCTCCAGCCTTTATGCTAAGCCAACTGGCTGCTGTCTCTTGCTTCATATTATCCTACAGACATGAGAGTAGTTTTGAACTTCTCACCTAACTAACCATTTCGGCTGCCTCGATGGACCTTCGCTTGCTGGCTGTGATGCCCAGCAAGTTGTAGGCCCTGCGGAGGGAGTGGCCTGCAACTCTAGACATCCCACCTCGATGGGATCACACCTTGTCCGCCACCCGTTGCTGCAGCATTGCTCAGCCAGCTCGGCAAACTTTGCCCTCTTGCTCCTGTTGGCCTTGTCGAGGCTATCCTATCATGGGACAGTAAGTTCTAGGAGGATGAATTGCTCGGAGGCTACCGAGAATATCACCACGTCTGGCCTCAGTGTTGCAGCATTTTCTGGGAACTTAAGTAGCTTCCCCAAGTCAATCTTCAGTTCCTGGCAGCTGGTGTTGGCTTCTCCCCAGCCCTGATGAAAGCGATGGTTTTCTTTGCTGGGCGAAAGCAGATGGTGTCCACTATGGCCTTCAGGACTTGGTCATTGTGCCAGCGGTAGCCTCGCCCAGGGCTTTCGACTGTGCTGTGGACGTGCTCTCGCGTGCCTTTCTTCAGGCACAGGGACCGAGCTGGTGACTCCACCTTCCCCCAGCAGAACAAGTTGGACGGGTTTGGTTAAACGTCGTAGACATCCTGGATCAAGAATCTGATTTGTTAGGGCTCAGCTTTCCACAGATCGGCCCACGAGACCTTGTATTCCCCTGCTTGCTCCCGCTTTTTCCAGGATCCTTGTTGTCGCATCCCAACCGTCCTGCTGGCTCGCTCATCTCCAGCTGATGCACGCACCTCCTCCTGGATCTGCATCGTTGTAGTGGGGTGACATCTAGTCTTCTCATTTAACAATTCCTTCAAGATTTGATTGATTGAATGATTAGATTTTAGATTAAGGTAAAAGCTGAAAGTGAAAATGGGACAAGAAGAAGAAAATGTTAAATACTGTTAGGTTAAAAATAAAAGACACAACATGCAACACTGTGGCATCAACTTTATTATAAGTTCATTATTATTATTTGAAGTACATTTATTTACATAATGTTCAAAATTGTTTGCTTTTATTTGCTTTTAAAATGCTAAAAATCCTGAGATAAAACATGAAGTTGTGTGTAGTAGAGCTAAATTTAAGGTTCTCATAGCATGTTTATGTGTGTGTGTGTGTGTGCGCGTGTGTGTGTGTGTGTGTGTGCAGGCAGGCATGAGGAAGCATGAAAGCACAAGAACCAATGCCATGTTAGGTTGCAGGTCCAGTGTAGTGTGTGTGTGTGTGTGTGTGTGTGTGTGTGTGTGTGTGTGTGTGTGTATGTGTGTGTATGCAGAGCAGACTGTTTGTTGTAGCCTGGCGGACATTAACTACGGCATGTCTCTACATGCCGACCTGATGTTTTTATCAGCATGGCTCCCAGGATGGTAATATCCTTTTTAAATGTTAGATCCTGGGATGAACACCTAAACAGACGTGTGCAGGTTTTAGCAGCTAGAAATACCATGAATGTGGGCAAAAATGTCTTTAAATCCAGCGTGACCCAGATGTGATCTTTCCCTGCTGCCACAACATACGTGAACATCTGTAAAAAAATCTAGGTCACATAGGGTTGCAAATCACATTGGCTGTTGTGTCCTGCTTTGCCCATTTTCCATGAAATTTAATCATTATACATGTATAGTAATCCAGACAGTCAGCCCCTGCCCTACTTTGGCATCCGAGAGAGAGACACAGACATAAACATAGACATCAACACCGAGAGGCGGTCAGGTCAATCAAAGAGACAGAGGAGGGCTGGGAATGGCAGACCCAGACAGTGCATGACACCAACTCCTCCACTGCTCTGCTTTAGGAAACAGAGAGAGAGAGAGAGAGACGGGGTTGCTAGGAGACCTTGCCCAATGCAAACACAGCACCATTTGCTGCAGTGAGATTTGGAGTGGGTTATCCAAGTCGGACAGAGAGAGAAATCAGCCCAGAGGAGGATCGCTGGAAACAACACTACGGGGAGAGACAGAGGAGGGACAGAGGACAGAGGGAGGAGAGGAAGGGATAAAGTATGATAATGGAAGATGAAAGGGAGACAAGAAAAGAAAGGTATGTGTGTGTAGGGGAGAGGGAGTAAGGAAGAGAAAGGGGAACGGGGAGGGAGGGGAGGAAAGTAAGCATGTCCAGAAGCTTGAGTAATGTATGACTAACAGGTGGAACTGTTATATCTCACTCACACTCATAACCGTCCTCTGCACACACACACACTAACACACACATCCACAAATCCATTCCCACAGAAAACATCATGAGCATCATTTTGTTGTTGTTGTTTTCTCCCAGCCCCCCAATAGTAACAGATGATGCACTTGTTACCATGGGGACAATAAAATGTCACCATCAGATTTCAGTGTTCAGTCGCAGCAGGCTTTGAGCCCACGTTGCCTGATGATGATGCCAGGCCAATTCACACAAACATCCACCTAATAATTAGTGTGAATGACAATTTTTTTCTCACCATTACTCTTAGGCGAGAATGTTATTAGTGTGCTGAAGCTGTACTCACACCTAACATCTGCAAAAAAAAAGCATTACCTAAGGTTCACGTGAGTTGTTTATGTCGCAGACAAACATGCTATTTGTGCAGAAGATCCAATGTGATCAGTTAAAGGGGCTCTCCAATTTTACACCAGCCAAAAAACAGTAACCTTAGTAGATATTGGGTCAAAATGACCTTAATCTGACTGTATGACACTGTGCCTTACCATAAACACCACTGTGTAATTTCTGGGGAAAAACAGCATGAAAAATTCACAATAACAAGAAAACAGAAGTAAAACCAAACAGCAGTGACTGCACTACTGGTCAATGCTAGTTGGCAGACTATGACCAATGGTTCAGCTCCCTTCAAATTACGTATTTACATGTATATAAGTTAAATTTAATTTATTAAACTAGCTCATTAGTTCAAATGAGCCGAAGAAGAATCAAAAAAACATTTTGTTTGTACATACATTTTCCCTGCACTATTAAGATTGTCCAAACATACATAATAGTGCAGTATGTAAATGTTTTTCCCAAAGGTTGTATGTAAGATTTATTACAATAATTAATAATCACTCTAAAAAGGAATAAAATTAAGGTTTTACAACTTTTATATTGTTTACACAATTTGGCTAAGAGCCTTCACACTTGTTTCACAACCCCACTGTTTCCGTAGTTATTGCTCTCTGTCTCTGTAAGGCTGCTCTGTATTTTAGTATTTAGCACGTTCCCATTTTTCACTTTTGGCCTCAGTGGAGCCTGTTCAGCTAAAGCCTAAGTCTCTCTTAAAGGCATAAGAAAATAACCCAAATTATGTCACCAGGGTTATCCAGTGTTTTTGGAGCTAAACTTATATTAAGGACTAAAAGTCAGGATATCTCAGCCTCTGCTGCATCAATTTTAATAATTCTTCAATTAAAAAAACAATTTAGTCGCCCAACTTAATTAAGATGCATTGCTAAATCATTGGAGTGCCCCTTTAAAGTGCATGACACCTGATATCAAGATTTAAGGTTGCACGAGAAGAACAACAAACACTATATATTCCATACAGATATCAAGGTGCATTTATTAGATGAAGATCCAATGATATATATTCAACATCCTCCTTTACAAAAGACATTAAAATTGAAACATTTTCAGTAAAAAAGTAGTATCGTACAGCCAATGTGGGGTACCAGAGAGAAAGCATGACATGACCTAAATCATATTCATTCATCATTGTATGGATCATAGATAAAACACAATACATTAACACTATTTACAGTCTGTAACACAGAGGTTGACATGAATGGTAATCCTTGAATACAGTAAATAGAATATATTCATATATTAAGATCTTTTGTTTACAAAATCATAACGCATTATATATATCACAGAGAAAGGCTATCCACAACCTTGGCTTTCAGCTATACACACCCTTTTGTTTTGCCCAAGCAAAATGAAATCTTTTGTTTGGTCAATTTATTGTTGATGGGTGGGTTCTTTGGTTGTGCTGGGTTTAATGTCGAAGCCTCCGACTGAGCAGTCAGCTGCTAAGCGTTGCTGAAGAGTTATTTGTTTAGGTTTGCTTGTAACTGGAGAGTATTGAACAGGACAACTGCTTGAGCAACGTTCCCAACAACGGGAAACTACATGTGACAAACAGGCCAAAACTAATTTTACTTTTCTCAACCAGGATCGCGTTTAATCTGTAATGCTTTTGTGCCATTGCAGAAGGGTCTCACAGCTCCAATGAACTGAGATGAAACTGATGTTGTATTACAGCACAAGGTTGCATTGCAACTCTAATACACACATGTTCTTTTCACAAAAACGTGATGAGGACCGAGCACAAACTGGTCAGAACACTTGTTTTACTTCATGCATGCATTAATGTTGCATTTCCACAGGATGGAGGCAGCTGTAATGGTTCCTTTCATTTGAAAAAATGCATTTCCTTCAGAGACTAACACATCCAGCACATTAGGATCCTGGCCTTAACAAAGAAAAGATAGCATCAAGGTACCTGAGCAGTGCATCCCATTAATGTTACCTAAAATATCACTCAGGTGTCACAACTCAAAGGCCCATGATGCATGAGGAATACTTACTGAGTAAACTGAGGTGGGCAAAATATGAAAAAGAAAAATGATCTAAAAATGGGGCTAAAAATAATAAGAAAAGGTGTTGGTGCATTATGGAAACCAAAGAATAAGTAGGTCTAGTAAATTGCTTCATAATGATTCCCAGTAGGTTTGTTAAAATGTTTTGTGAGGTGTAACAGCAGTTAAACAGCAGTCATCCCAGACTGAAAGAGAGCCTAAGAGTGATAGGTATTATCTTTAACACATATGCATCTACAGTACACACCTCTGTGATCATGTATATACCTCGTAATTTCAGTAAAAGTAATAACTTACTTTTTGTGTACATTCTTTTCACTATTTGCATTTTCCCTTTGCCCATGAAACCAGTCATGCATTGGCCATTTGTTTGTCAGTTTCTTCAAATCAAACTGTGTGCAATTTGCATGACAGCACGGGTTGTGTTTGTGTCTTACTGATCACGAGCTGATCACTGGTCAACCTTTGCCCATCGACCTACAACAGCAGAAAGATGCTCACAGTGCTCGCAAACCTTTGGGAATCCCAGCCAAAGTTGTTCACCTGAGACACACTTATGTTGTGTAATTTTATCTGGCCAAGTAACAAAGGTGGACGCAGCGTTGCGTCCGCCGATACCAGTCATACACGGGAAGGATCAGCAGATCACTTTACACGACTCGTTGTATCGAAGGATGAATAAAACCCAGGGGAGCTGCTGTGCTGCTGTGAGGGCAAATTCCTGTGAGGTTTAAGGACAACTGTCTGTCTGTATCTCTTTCACTCTCGGCCCACCCTTGCCCGTCCTGAGCTGCATTGTTGGCAAGACATGGAGTGGATCCCTGCCAGAAGCCATCAAAGCCACCGCATAACTGGATCAGGATCTTCCTTACCCCACCGTGTTGAGTGAGCGGCCTGGTGGGCGGCAATCCCTGCACCCAGCCCCCCCCCCCCACTACCCAACGCCCATGTGCTCGGGCCTCCGTGCCAAGCCTCAGCGGCCGGGCCTCATCACTGGCCCAGCTGGCACGGCCCCGATCAGCTGGATTTGCTATAATCATCTTAGGTCATCTCATTCAAGCTGGGGACAGAGTGAATGCCCGTCAGCTCTTCAACCACGGCCAATGACATGAACGAGCCCAACTGGCCTCCTCCTGGCTAAATTTCCACTGAATGACCCATTAACAACTGGTTTTAACGTTATTGTTAGACGACAGTAGCGTACGTCACACAAAGAAGAGGACTCCCAGCAGGTATAGAGCCACCTTTTTAAGAGCTGTCTAATCATGTTTCAGTAAAAAGAAGAAAAAAGAAAAAGAGACGTCTCGTCGTTGCTGGCCAGTCACCTAGTCCTGCTAGCTGTGTACAAGCCTGCCTAGTCTGTCTCTCTGTCAAGCTGGGATGTCTGGGACCTTGACGTGTGTGTGTGTTTGTGTGTGTGTGTACATCAAGAGGCATGGCAGGGAGGGATGGGCAGAGAGTTACAGAGGTTAATGGTAAATCAGCCAAACCAAAGTCACACACTCACCCACCACACACGACCCCTCTCCCTCCCTCCCTCCCATCCATTTGTCCATCCATCCAGTCCCCCAGCATCCCCCCTCCTCCCATTTGCTGCGGCCATGTCCCGGCTGCTTGTCCGTCAGTCCCAGCCGTTGTCCTTGATCATGTGGGCCAGCTCGATGATGAACTTGCCCTCTTTATACTTCTGACTGCTCTCAAAGGCATGTTCCTGGAGGGTGTGGCGCATGACAGGAGAGACAGAGAGAGACAGCTTTTAACTCATATGACAAATGAACAAAGAAAAACAGGTTCATATCTTTGACAGAGAATAGGATCGTAAAAAGACAATAAGCATGAAAGTCTTTTCTCAGCTGTCTGTGAAAGACCCTGACTCAATCCTGGCCTGTCTCTGCTACTGGCTCTTTGGAAGCTGCTTATATAACCGTCAGTCACTGAACCCTGAAGAACCAAAACTCTGACAGGACTGAATCGTCATACCTTAAACTGGCAGAAATGTCTCTTTCACCACTAAGAAACTGCAAAAAGGCCAGAGGTCTGAGCCTCACAACAGCCAACACAAATGTAGAGCCTGCTCCAATTGTTGCAGGCTGTAACATGCATTCTACTGTTAGGTGTGTAATCCAAAATTCCTCTTGAAAATATGAATGGGATTCATAAGAAACGCCAGAAAGAAAAGTCTGAGCTACAGAGGAGCTTGCTATCTCCACTCAGTGTTGATCTATTAAGTAAAATAAATCAACTTACATTATAATTATCAAGAAATGTGTGTCTCAATAGCTTGTTTTCCCTCTCCCAATATGTGTGTTTATGTGTTGTTTCAACTAAAACATTGTAAGGTTTAAACAGGAGTGTGTTCTGAGTGTATATGTTTTAAATTAACAGATGTCTCTGACGGAGGTCACATGATCATGCTCAGCTGCGTTGGCTGATGCTTGCTGATCCCACCTCAGTTTGTCCAATATCCCCATATTTGGATATTTCAGGCCACAGTAACTGACAGTGATAGCAGCAAGACGCAAACGTACAAGGGCCTCTTTGAAAAAGTTTTTTATGATGTATTTTGTATTTACACATCCATTAAAAAAACTGCATTCCTTATGGGAATCATTTCGACACGGCTCTTGTTTTGAAAACGATGTTATTCCATTTTCCAGCAGAGTTGCTAATTAAAGCCATAAATAATGGCACAAAATGACAACTTCTGCTTCCTGTCCAAGTCCATTAACAACCTTGTGTTCTTGCTCAAAAGCCGCTCACTCTGAGCCGCGAGCCTCCCTTGAAATCACTGTCACAGAGTAGGCTGACATAAACGTTCTTTCACTGTGGAGCGTCTGTACCTTGTTTTGTCTTTGGCTATTTTGGTTCAGAGCCGCAAAGGCAGAGGCACGTTATCAGATTTCTCAGTTTAGAAGTGCAGTAGGTCAAGCCTTCCAATAGAACTTTGACGACTGCAGAAAATCAATACTGCTGCAACTGATATTAATGGCAGCCCTCCATTAAGTCCTATCCAGTGTCTGTGTGCTTGTGCATGCATGTGACCTCGGTTTCCTCTGCCTTGCAGGGTCCTGACAGGAATAGACACTACCCAGAAAAGTATCTACTTTTGAAGCTGGTTTACCAGGTGTTTACCAGGTGTCATAAGGAAAATAGTTATTTTTAGGCCAGAGGGTTGGAGAATCAGGTTTAAGGTTAGACACGTTGCGATGAATGTTACAGTTAGAGGTTAGGCAAAGAGTGCTGGTCAATAGAGCCCCATCAGAATTCAAACAACAAGGACACTGTGTGTGTACGTGAGTGGGAGTTAACCCCATAAGGATACAGTCACATGCCCTATAGTGTAAACTCTCACCTCCATGCTGACAGCGTTCACCAGTCACAGCTGCACATGCTCAGCTCTGTTGATATATGAAGACAGCTAACATGTGTGGATGTTGTTTAGTTCACCCTAAAATATCACCTGTACTAAATACATTCCTGCACGAGTATTTTGACATGTTATCACAGCTTTACTGAGACTTTAGCTGTAACACTCTAATATTAGTGAGGCTGGCAATGTTATTTTAACTCTGAAACTTAACAGTCACATATGATAGACTACTTCTCGTCTCCATCCGTTTGGAAAGATCTATCTCATTATGAATGCAGCCGACAGCTGTAGCACTGCGCTGACCCTGACTGAAGAGGAGGCCCAAAATATAATTAGGGTGCAAATAAAATTAGGGTTTGCTATAATAACCGGTGTGCTACCTCCCAGTTTATCGTCTTCTAACCTTGGGTGCAGTTTGTGGTGCTGAGCATCAAATCAGCCAAGGACACTTACGTATTTCCAGCCCAGAGTCGTCTTGCAGTTCTCACAGTAGATATCTGCCACAGCATGCAGGCCTGTGAGCAGGACTCGCTCCTCTGCAGGGCCACACCCGACGTTCACCCTGAGAGAGAGAAAATGGGTTTGTGGGGAGGAAAGTAGAGAGGAAGGAGAGTTAAAAATGTGTATTGTGCAAGTGGCTCAAGTTGCATGTACTGTATGATGTGCTCAGAGTGAGTCACTGCCTCACACCCACTCACGCAGCGCATACTGATAGGGCACCAGGCCGCATGGATTCAAACAGCCTAATTTTCACACTCAATTCAGTTGATAATGACAGCGCCCCGAGGCACAGGCTGGCTCCGTATGCACCAGGGCTTCAAAAACAGCACAACTACTGTGTGGAACAATATGCCGTATAACCTATTTTAAAACACCTGAGCATGTCTGATCACTTGTCTCCTCTCTCAGTCCAACTTGCAGGTCAGTTTTCTTTAATATAATGTGTGTATATATATATATATAATATACATAATGTCAACTGCAAAGCCATTTTGAAACAAGTGGGCTGAAATGCCTTTTTAGAGGAATACTCACACTGAGTTGAACAGGTAGGCCCTGCCTTGACTGCCCTGGAACGACTGCAGAGACAAGATGAGACAAAGATGAAAAGGCTGAAACAAGAATCCACCCATTCATACAGTGTAATAACTCTTTAAATTGATGCAGGCATGTTATTATATAGACATAATTGCTCAGTCAAATAAGAGCCCTGCTTTGGTTTCCTTATAAAAATGCCCACGTGTTGATCTGAGTCAGGTCTTGACGTTAATAGAAGCTCTTATTTTAAAACCTGCAGACAAAATCTATTTAAATATCTACTTTAAATTAGTGTGTAGTCTCCCAGTAACAGCCCTTATGCTACTCATTAACATCAGGGTTGTCTAAGGCATAAGTAGCTTTACGACTAGTTATGTAGTTATTTTCTTGCATGCGTTTATTTGCCACAACACGAAAAGCTGCTATTGAAGAGACACATTAAACAGATTTATGTCGTGCAGCTGCAGCAGAAGGCCTTTGTGCGCAGGTGAGCAGCGTGTTCATAATCGCACCTGGAAAAAGTGATAGTGCATTCATAATCCAATTCACTAACCAGCTTATAACATAATCCATCCCAGCCAATAGTGTGTTGGCGGCTGACAGACATACAGGTGTTCAGCCTGCTGTTTATTTTTATAATTCCTCATCCGCCCTCCTTTGTTTTTAATCTTTCACGCTTGTCCTTTTAATTGCTGTTAACCCTTGTAAATTATATTCTGTAATGTTATCTGTTCTATAAATTGAAAGAGAAAAAAACAATAAGTTGCTTGTTTGCTAAAGCAAACATGAAGTAAAATACATTTGCCTGTGAACTTTCTTTTTCAGTCTGTAATAAATAGCAGCCTGAATGTAAGTACTGTCCTGATGGTTTCCAATGGCAACCACCGTTGGTAAGATGAGTCAAGTCACCAGAGCAGACTGTTGCCGCCGGCTACCTTGGAGATGAGCTCGTCGTGGTTGGCCAGGTGAGCTCGGCAGTGAATGCAGCTGTAGGTCCGGTGGCAGCTCGGCAGGTACGCCTGGAAGGTCTTGGAGCGCGTCATCCTGACCATGGGCGGGGTTGGCGGGCGGTGCAAGAAGGGACTGCCAGCCCAGGTCGGCTCACAGGGGAAGCACCGCAACACACAGGTGAGGGCCGTGGTGGGCGGTGGGTTGGGAGGCGAACACCTGAGCGCAGGCAGGATAAAAGGTGCAGCTAATGATTACATGGTTGTGTAACAGCTGCTTCCTTAAACTGGTGTCGAAAGCCGAGCCACAGATGTATAACTGCTGATGGGATTGCAGTCTGCTCGCCAACCTGCTTAGCGCCTGTGAAACTCTTAAAACCTCCCAAAGCTATGATGTAACGAGACATCATGCATTATTAATGAGCCTGCGTTTGCAGGTTGAGTCACTAAACTTCACATTTCAGTTCCAAGCTAAAAACACAATAGAAATTCTACTTGAGGAGATGAGATTCAAACATGGTACAGGAAACCGGCTGAGTACACGAAAACTACTGGATGAATCGTCATGCCTTTGTGTCGTGGTCCCCAGAGGATGAATTCCTACTGACTTGGTGATCCAGTGACTTTTCCTCTAGTGCCACCGTCAAGGCAACATTTTATCTTGTCCAGTGCAGCTATTTGTAGATATTTTTGACAATATGATGGGCACTTTTCACTATTTCCTGTCATTTTAGAGAAGGAACGATTCATTAATTAACTTGGAAAATATAATGCGGAACACTGCCAATGAAAATAACCATTAGTTGCAGCTGTCTCCAGTAACCTGTGGTCAAACCCTTCTGCACTGACTCCAGTCCAACGCAGTACACGCAGGCAGCAAAGCTACAGCGCCCATTCTGTGTTTAAGTCTACGAGGCTGCAGAGATAATCTGCTTATCCTAGCACAACTGTGAGGATCGTGATATGCTCACTCCATGATATCCAAATAGACAGAGCCCTTAAAATACTTTTGCTGGTGTGCCCTGGTGACTGAGAAGATTAGTGAGCAGGCCTGGGAACCCATCCCAAAGGCTCGGGGGCCGAGAGGACGGGGGTATGTTTTGACTCACTGTACAGGCGAAACTTAATGGTTCCGGGGCCTCTGCTCTCTACTTTGTGGTGCAGATATTATCTTTGCAGTCGCGTTGCTTAATGCAACTTTAATTGTGATTTCAGCACTGTGGCTCTGGTGCTAAACACACCGAATCAATCAAACAACATTTAATCTAATTTCATTCCCCAGTGCTACTTTTCATAAAGCTGTTGAGGAGCCTCACTAAAACCGTATATGCAACTTTTATTGTCTACCAGCCTATTTCCATAGTTTACAAGACTATGACTCTGTTAGATTCTGTATTAACTTTACTTTTACGTTTTTATAAATTGTTTCATCACCTTCACAATAGCCTGTCCCATTCTGTGCCCTCTCCTTCCTGTCTGTATATTCTGAACACTGGAAAAACTAATAAAATACTGAATGGGAGCAGGAGGCCTCTGTGAGTTCAGGACAAACACGAGAGCGACAGAGGGAGAGAGATGCCTCTTTACTTTACTGCTCTGCAATATGATTGTTTTTAGCGTCGGACGGAGGCTGATAAAGGCTCCAGTGCTGATGGGAAGGACCGGGGGATATAAATAAATAAGGCAGTGAGACATGCCCTTGTTTTCTCTCCTCTGACTTGGTGCCAGCGGCGTGGGATTGGGGCACAAAGACACGCTCAGTACAGTTGTCAGAATTGACCCCGGACACACACACAAACACACACACACACACACACACACACAGACTTGATGTTTAACCCAAAGCCTGTTTTATCCTCTCGGTCATTTCAGGACTGAGGACAAGGAAGAAGTTGACAAAATGCCAAATGTTTATGAGTTCCAGCTTTTTAAGTGCAGTAAAATCTTCTATGATAGTAAATTGAATAAATTTGAGTTTTAGACTGTTGGTTAGACAAAACAAGCAATTTGAAGATGTCACTTTGGGGTTCCAGAAAATGTAAGGGCCATTTTCTTTCTATTTTCTGAAATCTTATGGACCAAACAATAATCAATTAATCAAGAAAATCTCTTAAAGTTGCACAAAGCTGCCTGATTATAGCTCAGCAGTTAGTCTTAAGTACTGTGTAAGCTTCAAACTTAACCTACAAATTGAATTATGTTTAATTTAAGCTTCTTCTTTTAAGCTTTGCTACGAGTCACGCAGGATGAAACTACATAAAAGTAAATGTGTTAAATGCAAATGTGATGTATAGACCAGAGCCTGTGCATCACAGCTGAAAGGCGAGACGTTCACTCTGCAGAAGAATCTATGTGGGATGCTGTTACAGTTAACTGACCTTTAGTGCATCATGGTACTAATGTGACCCAAACAGCCGTGCTGGATTAAAGTATTGCACGTGTTACACATCTTCTCATAGGTCATAAATAATCCATGTGGAGTCCTCTCTGTTTATTATCTGCAGCCAGTCACTGAGGAATCACTTCATTTCAGCCATAACAACAGAGTGCAGGTGGACCTCAGATGAGAAAATAACCAGCAGATTAATTGATAATGAAAATAATCAATAGTTGCAGCTACAGAGATGTTATGGCTTTGATTCAGCATACTGATTTGGCTGGGATATTTCTCTTGTTATGTTAACATGTTACATGTTAACATAATCAAAAACGTGTATGTCTGGTAGTACAAAAAATTGTTTAGAAAGCAGGCTCTCGTACCACAATAAACAGATGAAAATGCCCTCAACCTGTTCAAGGCTGGACTATGATGCTGTCTGACATTTTATCACAACACTCATCTTGGTGGGTGGACATGCTTGAAAGTCATTTTGCAAGGCAACATTGTTTGTGGGAACAAGGATGCTGACAAGCTCTAAAACGCTGACGCAAAGAGTCAATTTGGGCTGCTTTGCACTAGAAAAAACCTAATTTGACAGAAAAACAAATTGCATAAATGATCAGATGACTGAGAGGAACTGATCGCAGCGAGCCAGGCAGGCTCCAATAGCAGGACATTTTACAAAAACTGACACGTCAGGATGAAAACTGACAGTGTAAACTCAGCGTGAGTCTTTGGTTTTTGTCCATCTTTTATTTTCCTCTTTCAGTCTGCCTGTGTCTTCTCTCCGTCTGTCTCTATGCCTCTCAGCCTGTTTGTATATTTATTTTTCTGCTGTCACTCTGTCTATTCATCAGTTCTGCCGCGGGTCGTTTGAGGTCACCGAGCTGTTCATTCTGGTCATTTCTGGGTGTCATCACAAAAGGCTACGTGCCACGAGTCTCAGCAGCCAAAAGGGCCCTTGTGTCCCAACAAAAAAACCTTTGTTATGTAACGCACTGATGCTGCCGCTGCTGATGCTGTTTCTGACAATGATGGAGAGCAGGAGAAAGACCGAGGGGAGGACGAGATGGGGGGGGATGAGAGTCAGACAGGGTCGGGGAGTTAGTTAAATGAGCAGAGAACGAAAGAGGGAAGAAGCTGCATGTGTCCCTTCAGCTGTGGATGAGCTGTGTGTCCTACACTGCCCACGAGCTGCACCGACACGATTTCTGTACTGCATGTACTTTCATGCTGTTCTCCATTCAGTCTTACACCAAGGCAAACAGCACACAGCAGCATGACATCACTTACTGGAGGAGAAAAAACACCCTCCCCCCCCCCCCCCCCCAACTCCACATATCAAATCTCACTGATGAAGCGATGCTCCTGCATCCCAGGTGTGTGTATGTGTGTGTCTGGTTACTGTTGCTGTTTCATCTGTACTCACTTATAAGTTTCTGCTGTCTGTCTCTATGGAGAGGAAGGCGGCTTGTTCTCAGGTGCTTTAGACACTGTTACTTGCATGTTTCCTAACAGAGTTTAGTAATAAGCCTGAAGGAAAACACTTGAAATGCTCTTTTTCTCGCTTGTTCATTGTGGTTTTAACGTATATATTCCTAATTCATCTCCACATATAATTTATATTGCATTTCTGTGTCGCTATCAGGTGATAAACAGTGAATATAATAAAGCAGTGAGAAAAATGATGTGTGAACTGCACAACACACTGCACACAACTTTTGTTTACGTATACAAGTCATGTCTGTGGAGGATCTCATTTCAAGGCTTGCGACTCTCAGAACACCATCTTCGATCCCTGTGCATCGACTCCTCTCATCATCAATAACTATCTGCCTGCACGCTCTGCAATGAAAACAGATCGCAAAGAGTGCAAAGGTTGTGACATGATAAAAAGTGTCTGTTCTTGAACTGTCCACATGGCCTCACGTGGACTTTAGTTAGAAGACTGGGGTTTTTTTGGGGTGGGGGGGGATGCAGCATTTCCACTTGCTGGCTTCACTGTCATTGACTTGCATGGGACAGCAGGGTGACAGTAGTGCCTCATCACCTGGGGTAAGACATCAGTAAACACACAAAAACATAAAGGTTTACAGTGTGTGTGTGTGTGTGTGAAAGAGAGACTGTTGGTATGAATCAGGTCACAGGCAGTGGCGCACTTCATCTGGGGCAGAACTTGAGCCACCACACGGAGCACAGATGGCGGGGATGCCTCAGATCAGCAATGAAACACATTCAACACGCACACGCACACACACACACACACACACACACAGACACACCGCCCACTCTGAAAAATGACTTTGACAGATCGATGATAATCAGGTGATTGCCGTCAGAGTTTGTGGTCACATGAACGTATTACACGATAACCCGCATTGATCGCCGCTGACGTGCACGGCCGCGGCCGGGCGCGCGCCCGGGGATGATGGCGCATACGTGCAGGACTGCCACCACAAACAGCATGTGTCCTAATAATAACCACCAGAAACTGTGGATCCACTGCGGAGTGGACCTCTGCATCCCGACCCGGGAGAAAACATCAGTCCAGGCATGAAACACACTTGTGACATCCATGTTACGCATGTTGGCGCGACACAAAACAATAAACTTGTTTTTTTTTAATTGTAATATTACAGCTTTTGTACATGCAGTCTATGCTGAAAGTTGCCCCTCGGTTCAAAACTGTTGGACAGGATGTACATGCCTACATCGACGCTGGAATAAGCTTCATGGGGCGATATAATAACAGTGCGTAACAACAAATGCAGCACAGTGACAAATAACGCAGAGGAAGTCCTCTTTACCTTTGAAGGGAAGAAAAAAAACGGATCTCCACGTAGCCTATAAAATGTCGCACCTCCTCGTTTTCCTCGTGGCAGTGCCAATCCTAAACCTGCTTTCGCATTCCTTCCCGAGCAAATTTCCTCTTTCTCTCTCCGGCCCTGGCAAGTCCTGCAGAGACGCAATGTTTTGACGCGCAACGATGCCCAGCAGAGTTTAGAGGAGGCAGAGGAGAGAGACACCACACAGCCAGCCGGAGCGAGAGCGCTCACTCCCACTCACTTCCGTGTTCGCAGAACAAAAACCCGTTATACAGTTAGGACGGCTTCTTTTATTGAAGAGGACAGGCAATTTCTGTTTTTGTGATGTTTTATTCAGACGTTTGGAAACGTATGTTACTAATACTGTTGTAAAACGGAGGCACACTGGCTGATATAGTTAAAACAGTTTGACGCATGCGCAGTATTAGTTTGCTGAATGATCTCTAAATTGCCATTTGTTGCATTTATTGTTTCTGTTAAATGAGTAAATGCTGTATGACTCCGATTGTCATCATGTTGTTTTTTTATAATCTAAGGCTCGGCTGTACCGTGTTCGCACTTTTTACAAGCTTTAACACAGAAGTCAGCGAACGGTTAAAGCTACGGAAGAGTTTACTGCTATCACAACTTTTCCCGCATTTTGGTAAAACCATCACAACACTGCTTTTTTCAACGTTGTTTGTGACACATAACTTTATTACTTCACTGCTTATAGTAAGAGACGAGCATCCATTCATGAAGTAACCACATGGAGACAAAAAAGCTCCACCGTTCACACGACCAGTCGTAGGCGGACGGGAACTATCTTTACGGCCGAGTTGACGATCTTTGGCAAAAATCACACTGGCCGTTGACTTGATGAATAAGTGACAGCTGTATCAGCCAATCAGCGAGCCGATACGGCATAGCAACACTGCGCCTATTGGTCGAGGGTAGAAGCGAGCAGCCAATAATCTCCCTGGAAGCGCACAGACTTTTTACTGTGTTTGTCGTTTTTTTTTTGTACACTAGTTTATGAAAGAACATCAAACAGAGGAAGAGCCGAAACACCTCATAGATTATTGTAGAAACGAGGAGAAGAAAATGCAAGTGCGGGCGGTTTTTTTTTTTTTTTTTGTGAAAAAAACATGTCCAGCATCATTAACTTTTTCTCTACATTGAAAACTTTTTAAATCCCTCCAGTCTACAGCGCCACCTCCTGTCAGTCTGCAGGGGGTCAGTTACCTACACAAACCTGCATATATTTGTTGTCCAAAGTGGTAAAAAACAACGTTATGAAGCTGCCATTATACCATACATACACACCACTTATATAACAACATCTTAAGTGTTTATTGATATTGCCAAAAGTTTACTTTTTCAACAATTTCCCAGGAAATCAGATTAGATACACAATGTGGGATAAGGCATTTTGATAGGCCTAAGCAGTGCAGGTCCCACAAGCGGGTTCTGTCAAAGTCACAACATATTCACACACAACAGCTTAACAAATACCCATTTAGGCATGCAAAACAAATTTACACACTCGGTACAGCACAGGTAAAGTAATCAGAATATTCTAGAGTATGGTCATTATTATGTGATTGGTCACAAAGCTTTCTCCCAAAGAATAATGATTTCGGATGTACAGGTGTTCTCAAATTCTAATGAAAATCACCAATCATCAAATATCATTCGCTGATAGCACTAATACAAAATGCTTGACAACGAACTGAACAAAATAAAACAGAAATACTGTTTTGACTAAAATACAGAACATGCAATACATTCAACCAATACTACATCCATTACTGACCCTCACTGTGTGGTCACAGGTTTAGAGTGGTATGATAATCCTTAATGATCTTAACACTTTCACGCTGTGACACCCACAGCTAAGTACTTTCCTTAATACATTTCAATTTAAAGAGACTGCAATGACGCGTCAATCAACATGTACCAGTGCTCCTACTGCATTGCCAATACACTTTAAAGCCCACACATTAAAAATGTTCATTTTTCCTACATATGAATTTCAACGATAATTACAATCACATTAACACAGATGAAAAAGGTACAACTCATTTCTTATTTTGTGCAAAATTTCTCTCAGATTCATTAATGGACAAACAAGGCCTCAGTCATTTCATTTGAATCAGTGTCATATCTACAGTCTAAACAACTACACATAAACATACAACACAGCTATGCAACGTACAACCCATTGTCTTAAACAACATATAAAAATAGTGTCTTTTACAGAGTCCACAGTTCAACTGAATGTGCCTTTGAATTGTAAATATGGAGATGTCGCACCTCAGTACTCATGCTGCTCATTTGAAACTAAAACTCAGTGTAGCCGAGGACTTGTGTCTGCACTCTGTTATCTATGACAAGTAGCAAAATTTTGGCTGCATCTGACACGTATAAAAATATCTCATAGCTGCTTAGATTAGTGTATTATTGAGTGTGCCAAGTGACAGATTATAAGAAAGAAATTAATTTGACTTGAAACATAAAGTGACTGACAAATCAAACATCAAACTGCATCTGCTTGTGTTGTTACTAAGACAATATTCGAACCAAGGTCTATCTATCTATCTGTCTATATCTCCATACATATGATCTGTATAAATATGTCCTTAAGAGTTTTTCAGGTGAAAATATGATGGAGATCCCTACTGACTGTAAAACACAGATAATCACTGGTGTGGATGGGGAGGGGGTTGAGGTAGATTTTGGCAGGTCACCGGGTCTTAGAAATGCCATTCTTGTCCATGAAGTCTTTAAGCCTGGTGGGAAAATCTGTCATAACTCCCGTGGCTCCCAAGTCAAATGCCCTCTGGAAGTCCTCCTCGTCGTTCAGCACCCAAATGTACACCTGAAACCAGATGCAGGACTTGTACAGTTCATCACACAGTGGAGGGAGTCACACGAGTCTCAAGAATGGTTCTGTTCTCTTAACAGCGGTGTTAGCGGCCACTCTAGCCTATTTCTGAACTTGTAGGAACCTTTCCCAGTAACTGCTCTTACCTACAGCATAACACTGCAGCTACAACAAACAGCTCTCAGCATGTAGATAGGCTCTGTATTGATACTATGGAAAGTTTTTCAGTCATTCTTGGAGGATAATACAGAAAAAATGACTTGACACAATTCTGTATATGTCCCTAGTTGCTAGAACTATGTTTGTTATTAAAAATATATAATGTAAGCAAACAGGTCTGGAGCTAAGAAAGACAACAAATTAAAGAAACACTATGATAAATTGACTTGGTAGGGAGGTGGCCACTGGTCCTTATTACTCCTACACAATGTGCATTTATCAATCCACTACGTACTCAATCATCAGTACATAGTATTTTTTTTCTAATTTGTAAAGATTATAGAGGAGTATATAACAGCAGCTTTACCTGTATTCCCCTGGCAGTTAGATGCTCAAACAGAGCTTTCCTCATCAGCAAACTGCAAGAGAAAAATAAATACTCATCAGTAGGGAGAAACTGCAAGTATAGCAAGACTAGAGAGAAGTTTAGTTGTACAACTGTAAATGTTTTGCATTAATCATGGACACAGTAATAAATGTGTTTTTCCCCAAAGTCCCTGTTCAACAAAGTTTCAGCTCTTCTCAAAAGCAGAATTGTATGAATTGCTCAACAGTAAGAAAGAATACAAGTTCAGACCGTGAAAAAGTCCACCTATATGGGGATACGCAGAGGCTGCGGACCACTAGGACCAAAACCTCACGACACAAGAATAGGTTCTTTTGTCTGCAGCCCCCCCCCCCCCCCCCCCATACACACTGCAAGTTACATTAATGTTCAGTCTCCATATCTGACTTAATGGTTACATTAACACACATCTTTGGTCATTACAGTGAACAATATCTCTACACTTTATACTCATCACACATTCCCTGGACAATATTTTGCCCATTCTTGCACAAACTTTTTTTTTTACAGTTTTTTCATTTTAAAAACATATATATTGCACATATTTTAATATTTCTTCATATTCTGTATTGTAAATATTTTTATTGCTATATTTTATATTTATGTTTCTGTTTAATGACTTTTGCTCTACTTGTTCTTATACTTCTACTTTCTTATTCCTCTACGTTTGTTATGCACCAAAAAAACGCAGAAAATTCCATGTTTGTAAAAACTTTCTTGGCAATAAACCCAATTCTGATTCTAAAGTTTTAAAAGAGTGAGTTACAAACACCCACAGATTCAGCTACTCTGACTTTACAATACAGCGGACAGAGGGATTTCAAAAGTTCAATTAGTGACTTACGTGTCTGCCAGCCAGGTGATGAACCGCTGACTCCTAGTTAATCTCTCAGGATCCTTAAGTCTGTAAAATCACACAGGAATGTGAAAAAAGTGTCAACAAGTTATGTCCCACTGATGTAGTTACCACAGCTTGCAGTTGTATGTCTTGTTTTGTGTGCATGTCCATGCACGTATAGTGAATTTGTAAGAGCAAAAAACAAGGTCCAAATTCGTGCTTGTAACTCGTAGCTTGTAACTTCAGTGTCACCTCACAGTTGAAAGTATTCCTGCTCACATTTGAATTACACATGCATTGAATATTTCTACAGCTTAAAAAACGTTTTCACGCGTGCAAATTATATCTCTGCGCACAAAACTTTATTACACATTCACAAACTTGAATTATTATTTTTTGTACAATCTCACACATTCAGATACCTGCATTCTATTTTTTCATATGCACACAAAAGGTGATACACAACTGCAGGCTGTGGAATTATATGTGAATTATATGCGCTTTACAACACATGCCAACATTCACCCATTCACACACACACACACACACATTCATAAACTGATGCATGGCAGAGGCTACCATGCAAGGCGCCAACCTGCTCATCAGGAGCGGTTTGACACTCACTTTGAGGGAGCCGGGATCGAACCAGGAAATTTCTGTTTACTAGACGACCGCTCTACCTCCTTTAACTGAAGTAGATGTAAATAAAAGAGGCTGAGAGAAATTGTACACAACAAATGTGTAGCAAAGATAATCACTTAATCCTTAATGAATGTTCGGCACGTATAATCTGCTCTGTGACCTTGATCCTTATGATCCACTAACACACACTCTCCAGGCACGGGGCGTAAATGTTTCTATTAATGACTTGATTAGTGAGTGAGATCATCTTTCAAATAGCATTGAGGCCCAGAAAGGACAGGAGACAGAAAGGACACATTGCAGAGAGTCGACCAGTGATCAAAGTGTAGAGGGTACACCTGAGCCAAGGAAGTCAGGGACCTCCTGCAACTTTTATAAACCCTAAATAAAAAAATTAAAGTACATTTAATTAAAGAAAACAAAGTAAACTCAGAAGGAAATAAACTATTCCACAGATTTCATGTCCATTTACTGGGAAATTTCAGGAGCTTTCAGCCAAATCTCTTGGCCTTCAGTAGCAGATAGAGTTGGCTCACACAGGTAAGTATGGAACTTTGGTCATGATAGATAATAGATAGAGAAATGCTGTGATAACATCAATGTCTCTGTTCAAGGTTTGTTCCTGGTGTCTGATGTGATGATGTGTTTATCTGCTGATGAAGGCCACAAGATATGGCAGAAAGGTCAGAAAATTTTCCAGTAAATAGATAATTTGCTAAGATTTTAATCGATTTCCAAAATTTGTAGCATTAGGGGAACAATTTTCTCTAGCAAATTAATGAGCAGCAGCTCAAAAGTGTTGCAGATGTCAAGTTAGCCTTTAAGGTAAGATTTCAAACTAGTAATTTGTGACAGTACGTATGCACAAGTCTTTTTCTGGCCAGCACTGTCTGTTAAACACAATACATGTCATACAGTACAGAGGCCATTTTGGAATGGGCTTTAGCCACAGTAAAGGGGGAAACAGACCTCAACCTACCGACCTGTTGGTATCAAATGTAGTGAACATGTAGACTGAGACTGATCACTGTAGGTGGAGTGTAGTGTTACTGTTTCATGTTACTGACAAACTAATGTCAGTAAGAGTAACAGTGTTACTGAGGGTTGATGCATCTTGTTTTTACTTTTATTTGTTTATTTGTACTTTTATGTGTGTATACCTACTTGGTGATAATAGAGGGCATGGGGATCTCCAGAAACTGCTCCTTGAGGGGAACAAAGGGCAGAAGGCCGGTGTAGAAGAGGCCTAACAGCTGCAACACTCTGGGAAAGCTGAACAACAACGGGATACGAGGGTTCTACAAAACACAAACATAGAAGGTTTTAGGATTTAGGGTCAACCAACTCATAATCAGTCACTACTGGTGATTAGTGATGATACAGCAAACATCCGCACTCTCAAAAAAAGAATATCAGGGTCTTGAGATCATTTATAATTTAATTTGAAACTTCTGAAATTGATCAAAAGATGATTTTTTAAAGATATCTGAAATTTGCTCTACAGTAAGTGACTTACTGTATAGAACGTATTTGTACTTGTACTGAAAAGTGCACAGTTCCTGCTTTCTGTGGCCCTTTATCCATGCTAATATAAGGCCTACTAGAGAGAGGCCGACTCCCTGAATTGACTGGACTGAACTTCACATTTCATGTAAATGTACCTCTTTGTAACACTTTTTTACAATCTGGTTTCTGGCGTTGCCCCAGACGGTCAGATGCTCTCTGTCATACTTAACGACCAGCTCAGAGACCTGCAAGGATTAAAAATCATCATTACAGAAACTCCATATAATACATGGTGTACACAGATGTGAAACATCCTAAATTTTATATGTTACAATTACAGCTAAAAATCTGTGAATAGCAATTGCTGTTAAATAGACATGGCAAAAGAGAGAGAAAAGGTTGTTTTATAAGAGCGTTAAAGTACAAAAATTATAAAAAAATAGGAGGGACACACACCTTCTTGATGAGCGTATCATTGTTGGTCTTGATGTCAATGTTGACAGGGGTTTTAGGAAATGCATCAAAAATGTCCCTGAGGAGAGGGATGCGTTTGTCCTCTCCCCCCTCGCAGAAACACTCTGCACAGACAAGGACAAGTCGAAACCACAGTCAGCGTCAGATTAAACCTAGTATGATGGGTGGAGGCACATCGGCCCAAATGTGTTAATGTATTGATGATTTCAACTCTGGCTTTCTGGCTCCTTTGCCAGCAGCTTGTAAACCACAAACATACTATATGTCCAAAGTCAACAAAATACATTCACTACATACAGTAGATCTTTGTAAATTTAAATTCTGTTGCTGATGATCCAATGTAAAAATACAATATTTATGTATTTGTTCCTTTACACAAACACTCTGAGGAACAACCTGACTACTGATGTTGCTGATATGCATCTTTATGTGGGTGGTGGGTTTAGCTTTGTAGCAATTACACCAGTCACGGTTATGTAATGCTCACCTCTCTGAAAAGTTACACCCAGCTTGCAGAGGTATGGAGGGAGCTCCTGCAAAGAGCACACAGCACTCAGTGGTTAACGTTTAAGAAATACAGTCGATAGTCAGAGCCTGTAAGGACTGGTCAGGTCCAGAGGCAGAGTGATGAGTGTATCTGTGAGACTGTTCACATCAGTGACAGTCAATGCAGAAGAGATGGGAACTCAGCAAGGACACGTCAAAGCAAGATTAATGTAAAAAGCTCTGTGCTTCTCTGTACTACAAGGCCAACGAGCAGTAAAACTGTGAACCTAATCTCATCATTTTGTTATTAAATTATTAAGTAGAATTTATTAGTGTCATTTTTGCTGATATGACATTTAACTTTTAGTTTTGATCTCTGACCTTCAAACACACACAAATGCCTGAGCTGAGCTCAGGAAAACAAAGATATTTGTTTCATTATATATTAATAGGCCATCAAAGACGCATAGAAGAGAGCAAAGCAGAAATCCTAAGTGAGCAACAATTAATCCACTGACTCACCAAAAATGTCTGCTTCCTACTTTTAATCAGGCAAAAAATCCTCATGTGACATATCAGGTGACTTAGTATGGACCTCACCTGATCAAGGCACATGATCCATCAATGCTGTTGCCTAATCAACTCTACTCTAGTCTATATACAAACACAAATGTAACTGTTCTTATAGCTGGTTTCAAGTTTCTCACTCAAATGTTTGTGAACGTCCTCTGTGTCTTTTACATGTTTATCGTGCCCTGTTTTATTGTAAACAAACAAAAGCTGAATGTTTTTATTCAGTGTTACTCACAATAACACCTTGAGTGTATCCTTGAGGTCTAACAAATGTGTCCAGTGCATTTCCTTCCTCATAAAACATTTGCAAAGCCAATTTTTAAAAGTATTTGAAAACCAGTATTGTTTACATTGATGTTTACTATGTTACCGAACACAAACAGGGACCCACCCATAGAAAAACAGCTACTAGAGGTATAAAAAAAAAAAACTCCACAGGGAGCCTTTAATGCAGACTGCAAAACAAATTCCAATGCTTTTCAATAACTACAATTATTCTATTAATTTAATTATCATTAACATTTTCCTTTTAGCAGGTTGCCTAGAAAAAAGGAAACGTTACAACAATTCAAATAGCTGGACACAAGATTGTAGATGGGTAGTGACTTCTCTGTTAGATATAGAAATAAGACGACTATAGAGAAATTGCAGAGTCATAACTCACAGCGTAGGTCATGTCGGAGATGTTGGCATTGATGCCAGTGGACCTCTGCAGGCTGGCATCATGTGAAACCACTACCTGTTCATCTTTCGTCAGGTGGCAGTCCAACTCCAGCATGTCTGTGCCAACACCCACAGCACTGCATGGACCAACACATAGTACACATATTATATTTATCACTGTACCTGGGAGAATTCACTGACTTTTATTGTTAATCACACCACTGTGGTCACTGAGGTCAAGCTAACAGTCACCAACAGTGAAGGAATGAAACCCAGTGCATACCTGTTCAATAAAATCCTAAAGCAGTTCACCTACCACCCCATTAATAAATCAATCAGAAATATTAGCAGCATATTAGGTGTCGCTGCTTGTGTGCGCCTCGAACAGGCAAAGACAAACAGATAAAACAGACGTGGATCACAAATCGCTCACTACCAAGCTCAGATGACACACCACAAACACCACAAAACACATGTACACAGTGACGTTCCACACATACATGCAAAAAAATTAAAAAAAAGAGCTTTATCATTGTGACTAAGGGTTCTACTCACTGCTTGAAAGCTGCCATGGTGTTTTCCAGGTTTTCACCTGCTCCTGCAATACAAAAAGTAAACGCTAAGCGCGGTACTGTCTTAACATTTGCGTTATTGTGGGACCCACAGCTGGGACATTACCCTCGCTGCTGGAAAAGGAGAAACAAGGACACTCATGACCTGATGCCTTTGTATCTGACAGCACAGTAATAAATACACTGCAATATAACCAAAACCATGCAAATATATCTATTAACAAAATGGTAACAGCCTAACCAGAGGTGGATAAACACTGAATAATAGGCCTATACTCTTACTTTGTTAGAAAGTAACTAGCTCTTAGTGAGAACTAAAAGTGGTCAAAATAACTTAAAATAAAAATTCTAATTAGCAAAAACACAATTACACTTCACATAACTGTGTCACAACTGTCCAAATATTATTATGATGATACTGCAAATGTAGCCACTTGCGTCAAGGTGTGAACCTGAGGCTAAAACATACAAACTTTACATACAAATTCACTTTTTGAATAATACGTTTTCTAACTATTGAAAAATAAGTTACAAATTCAGTGAGGAAATGGGGATACGTGGTCGTGCACCCTTTAACTTCAGGGATATTTTGAGCGAGAAAGACTCAACTCAAACATGGTAAATGCTGAAATCAGAATAAGTGCCACTGACTCACCTCCACGGTGGGAAATGTGCCTGCTGAGAAAAGTCTCTCGCTTCCTCCGGTGCAAAAGGGTCGGGCATTTCAGCAGCAGGGCAGAGGTGAGCACGTAGCCCGTTACTGTTGACAGGACATACACAGCAGCACACATCTCCTATCAGTCAGCTGAAAAACAAACACAACCCAGTGAAGCAGGATTGCAACAAACTCACAGGCTGTCCTAGACAGAGAAATGTTAAGTCTAAAAAAGCCTTTTGAGGAACAGTGAAGGGAGAGCTGCCAAGTATTTTATAATTAACTAATGACTTAATAAAATACCAAAACTGAGGTCTTAAAGCTGCTTACTTGACCTGGCCAACAGCCACCCAAAGTATTAAATTTATATAGATATAAATGGAGATAATCAAGTATTTGCAAGTGCCCACTAATCATTTAAGCTCTGTGTGAAATACAGGACTAGTTTGTGCCTCTCAAGTATTAGATACCAAGCACAAACTTGAGTTTATGTTATTTTTTTATAACTTACTGTGATTTCACCAGCAACAGTCAGTAGTCAGTCAGCCTTCACACAGCAGCTTCACAGACAGCTGCTCTACACAGTTAAGATTTAAAGTTTCAGTTTCCCTCGTCACTCTGTCTACTCGTTAATTGGCAGTGGGAGAGTTTGAGCTTGTTTTTCAGCGTTGGACAAAGGGTTTACACTCAGATAATGTATTATAAAACACCCTTTCTCCTTTCCAAGGCACAGCTGCAAATACTGTTGAACGTTAACCAGCTCACTGACAGCCGCGCGCTAGCTAAGTGGCGCTAACGTCAGCTGAGCTGGGGTCGAGCTCACGAGATTAAATCTCACCTTTGTCATCAAATTGTTTCGGCCTTCTTCCTTCCTCTGTGCTGACTGACCTATGTAGTCTCGGCGTGGGTCCTCTGGTGTCCAGCAGTGTGTACAGCGGGCTCGTTTGTGTGAAGATAACCCGGGGAGCTGCCGCCGCACAGCTGTCTCTGACCGGCCGCTGTCCGCTGGACGCGCATGCGCCGACCCGTCCGCTCGCCACAGCACCGACAACGGCACTTCCGCCCGAATATTTCAGAATAAAAGCGCAAAATGTTTTAGAGTACTGCCGTGTTTTTTTTTTTTTTCTTCTGTTTATTAAATTTCACACTCCAGCAGAAGTATATAGCAGCGATAATATTTTGACAATAACATCAAATTTAAATTGTACTATTGTTTTTCAGTCCAATAATAAAAATCCAGTTGAAATGACACATAGTTTCGTCGGGTATAAAAATGCATCTTACATACTTACAACTGTTTAGTACACTGCTGTACATACTGCATATAGCGTCTCTGTACCTGTGCAAATCTGTGTATATAAATAAATTCAATGTACAACACCTATCTATACAACTTTAACTACATTACATTTTTATATCAAACTATTTAAATATATTTTTAAAATAAATAAATAATGTTTCCGTCAATTTGTCATTTATGTCATCAGCTTGCAACAGCCAAAACATTCCCCCTTAACGCTAGTCTCTATGGAAAAGTGAGTTGATCGCTGATTTAGTCCTTTCAGAATCAGAATCTCATCCACCAGACGGTGCTATTGTGCAGCTGTGTAAGTGACAAACAAAATATAATGACAGATAAAACAAGCACGAGAACAACATGTAGCCAACAGGGATGAATCATGGCAAAGGTAAAACATTTATACCTCTAGTTTTTGCATTATATGCAATATAATTAACAATAATCTATTTTAGCTCTGTGAGTGATTACTAAACAATGTGATAACCAGAGAATATCCACAGAACAATGTCCAAGTCAAAATCTTTCACATTTGTACCAGTCAAAGTTCACCTTATGCAATAAACTGTCCATGGAGATGAGAAGCACACCCTTAAGAGAAACACTTCAACATAGCATTATGTGCAAGACATTTCTTGGTGGTTAAACAATGAAACAAGCCTTACTGGATTTTATTTTAAATAGGTCTGAGTTTGCTGCCAGTGTAGTGTGTAAAAGTAAGTGAAAGAGTAGTCTTCGCAAAATGCCTCAAGGTTTAACAGCCGCTTTGGAGGAATGGAAATGTCTGGAAGAAGAGTATGAACAACTTCAGGTAAGAAAAGGACCAAAATCAAAAAATCAATCGACAGTATCAGAGTACTCACGTTAATCAGTTGTATAAATCATGCTTAACATACTGTTTTCTTGCTGTTATGTTACTCAAACCACATAATGAAATGTTTTTAATATCCAGGAATTAAACCTCTACTAATTAAAACTGCCACATATCTGAGGTTTCATGTTGAATATCTTGGTTGCGCACCAGACTGTATACCATATTCCAAAAAGGTTGAGAGGTTGCTTCTTGTAATCTACATTTTTCTTTCGTTATGAATGTTCTTCTCCTCCAGGAGACACACAGAATCTACTTACAGAAACTGGACGAAATTTCCAAACTACAAAACAAATGCTCTTCCTCCATTTCCAGTCAGCGCAAAAGACTGAAGGAGGTGTCCCACCTAATGAAAAGGTAAGTTTACACACACACACACACACACACACACATATTTATAGTAACATATACAGATAGGTCCAGTAACTCTGGTAATACACACACATATTTGCACACAGATCCACAGGGTGAAAGAAACACAAAGTGGTCCCCTCTCCTCTCAGCTCAACAAACGCACGCACAAACAAACATGTCATGTGTCAATGATACAGACCTATCATATGCACTTATATCTTCCATCAGATGCAGCACAGGATCATCAGAAGAAGATGTAAAGACCTTGGATGAAATAAAAGAGAAAATAAAGACGCGACCCAATGCTTTCTTTGAAATGGAAGCCTACCTTCCAAATAAAAATGGGTGATTACTTCTATTTAATCAAAAGCCCCCCAAAATATTTTATCAAAACATTTATTACATTATATAAAGTTAAATAAGAAAAATAATATGATTTTTTATATTGCAGGTTGTATCTCAGTCTGGTTCTTGGAAATGTGAATGTCACTCTTCTCAGCAAGCAGTCAAAGTAAGCAATGACCATTTGAAATTTAAAATTTGCCTATTTCAATAGTCTCGTACTGTATTTTGAGAACTGAATTTGTCACATCTTTGTCAGATTTGCCTACAAGGACGAATACGAGAAGTTCAAGCTGTGTCTCACAGTCCTCTTGCTGCTGTTCTCGTTCATATGCTATTTCTTTGTGAGCTACAGGTAAGCAGTTACATTGACTTTATTACTTGGTCACTGTATGTACTGTACGTCTAAATCCAGCTCTTGTCTTATGTCCCTGACTTTAGATTTCTTGATGCAATCGTCAATTTCCTGCTTGTGTGGTACTATTGTACATTAACTATCAGGGAAAGTATCCTCATCACCAACGGCTCCAGGTTTGCCCTACCACCCTTCTATCATATTTTTCATAAAAACAACATTTCTGTAGCTGTAGGACCTATCACTTTTTACATTATTAAAGGAAACTAGTCATTATGGCAGCTAATCATCTTCTCTTTTTTTTGTGATGAAAGTAGTTACCTCAAGCAAATCTCCTTCTTTAAGTGAGTCACTTTATAATAAATAATAAAATGTGTCCTGCATCACAGAATCAAAGGCTGGTGGGTTTTTCATCACTACGTGTCAGCTTTTTTGTCCGGTGTAATGCTGACATGGTGAGTAGAGGAAGATAAAAACCCTAAGTAACCGATTAAGAAGAATGAAATGAATGAAACTCTGTTTTAAATTTAAACTCAGAAAATGTAATTCATTCAATACTTGCCTGTGAATTTGTTCCTGTAAGAGACATATTCATTCAGTAAATTGCAGTATTTTCTGTGTAATAACAAATGTCCACCCTTAAACACCAAAGGCCAGATGGGAACCTGTACAAGATATTCAGGAACCAGTTCCTTGCCTACTCCTTGTATCAAAGTAAGTAAGTCAAAGTACTTGAAATACAATCATGGTTCAAACTAAATCAAACCAAAGGCTGATGAGTGTTTCTTTTATCTGGACCGCACAGGTTTTGTTCAGTGTCTGCAGTGCTATTATCAGAGTGGGTGTCTGTACAGACTACGAGCTCTGGGAGAAAGACACAACATGGATCTGACCGTGGGTGAGATACACTGTAACACACCAAGGAAACAGAACACAGACGCACTCAGCCAGGCATATCAAAATTAAACATTAAGTACAAATTTTGAGAACCAAAGATGCTCCACCACATCTGTTTTCATCTGTAATAAACAGATGTGAGTGAAAAAAGCGATTTAAACTCTTGTCTGCGTTCTGTTTTTAGAGGGATTTCAGTCTTGGATGTGGAAAGGGCTGACGTTTCTTTTGCCCTTCCTCTTTTTTGGTCATGTGAGTACAATCTGTGACATTGAGATGATTTGCAACCAACCTTGAGAAATCCCCTCTACTTACTCCTTAGTTTGCATTAAAAACAATGCTTTGTCATGGTTTGGAATGGATGACACATGAAAACTGATCAAAATTGCTGATGTCATTCTACACTAGTTTCTGCATATTTAGACATGATATGAAACAATGTTTAGGTTTTTGGTGATATGCATGACAGTTTAATATGTACCGTGTCTCTGTTTGCACAGTTGCAAACTATATCCATTAACTTTTAACAAAACAAACCCTTAAGTCCTCATGTTTTGTCTTGTAGTTCTGGCAGCTCTTCAATAGTCTGTCTCTCTTCAGAATGGCTCAGCTTCCAGACTGTAAAGAATGGCAGGTCAGTGCTTTCGCAGTCACCAACGCTGATTTTTTCACACTGGTCTTGCTTTTATAAACTATTTATCTATCAAACTACCCAGCGTTAACACATCTTATTTGCTTATTATCTGTATGGATACAAGAAATTACTATAGTGTTACATTATAATAAGTTTTTGTATCTATTTTTAAATTTTTTTGTTGTAGTTTCTCTGTGAAATCAGCTTCATGAATTTGCATTCACATTTTTGAAAGTAACACATTACTGCTGAATACTTCATCCCCACCTCATCCATATGAAGAACATGATATTGAATGAAAGCGATTATGCTTACTCATGTATTGTTCTCTATGTTCCATGTGATGCCAGGTCTTGATGTGTGGTCTCAGCTTCCTTATTCTGTTCATGGGAAACTTCTTCACCACTGTCGCTGTGGTCCGTCAGAAATTCAAGAGCAGGATTCAGAAACCAAAGATTCTGTGATGCATACAAATAAATACATAAAATTGTTGTGCTCCTCTCAAAATTGAGCTCATGTTATCATTATTGTCATTATTAATATTATTTGCTGTTATTATGCTGTCAAATTATTAAATGTCTACTGGTTATTATAACAAAACATGTACAATAGATACATAAATATAAACAACAGTATTATGACTTATCAATCACTATGAAAGCTTAGATTATGCTCCACAATACCTCCATGTTCTTACTTTTGTATAATTACTAAAACAATCAATAAAAGCACCCTCAAATAAAGTATTTAATTGTACAAACAAACTAGTCTCTGTGAAGGTGTTTTTCTACACATTTGTGCTTGGATTACGTTTGTTTGCAGTCTTTTACTGCTTTTTTGGTCTGTTTTTCTTACTCCGTCATGCATTCAAATATTTACTTTAAAGTACAAAAGTATAAGCAACATGTGTTATATTACTGTAAATAATTGCATCATTATTATTATTGTATTACAGTGGAGCCGTAAGTATCTTACTCTATGTAACAATGCCTCATATTTTATAAGCTGATTTAGTATGTGTAGTAAGTGGACTAGATGTATAAAATATAAGACATAGAACAAATATGAAAACTTATTAAACTAATATCTTTACTAGAAATTGATTTCAAAATCAAAATTTAAGGGTCATGGTAATATTTTTGGTAATATTCTGTACATGGTCAGTACAAGTCCAGTACTGCACAGTATATTGTTATTTACCGATATGACATTCATTTGAATTGCACAGATTATCATACTTGTGAAGTACATTTTAGTCTTTATACTTCTGAACTTCTGCTTAAGTACGACTTTGAATGCATGACTTTCACTTACAACAGAGTACTTTTTATAAGGCGGCACTGTAACTCTTACATTAGAAAAGAGTCCAAATACCACAGCCTGCAGCCAAAAAATAAAAAACTGGTAGGTTGTTGGGCATCTAACATGACGTGTCCTTGGTGCAGTGAACATAAACACCCCTTAAGTTGAGGAGGACATGTTTGATGAGTCTGCTTTCCAGTCTGTCAAGGATGCACGCTTTGCTCAGCTGGTTGGATGACATAACCATGACCCTTACCCTGCTGCACCTAGACAATTACTTTTTGGAGCGGATACTTACGCAAAAAGACGTTAGGTAATACCTTTTTCAGACCGGTCCAAATTGAAACACGTGTCCGCAGGAATTAAAATAAATCTCAAATGAACACGCTCAATTTCAAAAGCCAACATAAGAAAAGTGTATGTTTTTAAAAACACACATGTACATGGTTTCGAGAAATGCAAACACGCCTGGATTAGACTTATTTTAGCCATGATAGTGCCGCGGTCCACCCCCCGCTGCCGGGGACGAGTTGGTTTGATCCTACATGGCGTAAAGTTTCCTTCCGCGTTGAGCCCAGTGAGACCCTGACACAAAGAGGGGAGGCGAAGGTAAGCCCAGCACACGACTCACCTTTCGGCACCGTCTTACACCGAGCTGTAGTCTGCGGGAGTTACACGTGAACAGTAAGAGAAACTTTCAACACGGACGAAAATGTCCGTCGTTGTCGGCGCAAACACTGGCTAGGAGAGAAGTGCTGACTCCGGTGTTGCGCAAACTGGGGCTAACTTATGTCTGTTTGGAGTTAGTCGTTTTCCTCGGCTTGCACAGTTTGGATTGAATAAGGTTTGCACGTGTTATGTTTCGGTCGACGGTGTTTAGCCTCTTAATTCAGCCGTGTTTTTGACGCTGTCATGTGTTCCCTCGCGGGAAGTCAGGGCCCCAAGTCCGTTCCCGCTTGGCTGTCTTTGCCACTTTGCTCGCTTTATTCTCACCAGCATCTGTTTGGGCAATGACTTAACTCCATTAAAACAAATCAAACTGGTGTCTGTCGTTACACGTGGGGCCTCCTGCAGCCGGTGCCGCTGCCTCGACTGTTGCACAACTATTTGCTTTAAGCACCAGAGGTTACTTATCAGGACGAACTCCAGTAACATCACCCGTGTCCCATTCAGTGGTGTTTTAAACCCTCACTGACAGCAGCCACTAAGCCTTCTTTCTGGCTGTGATTTTGAATACACGTACAATTCAACCTACAGTATGTACAGTGTGTTTGTCAGGTGTGGGGTAAAGCCCCACACTTGACAAACACCAACACTTCTCGGAGGTTTGTGGGATGTGTGACAGCCTCACTGTTATTTGGACAACCATCTCCCTTATTCTTGACGGTCAAACATTAATTCATATTGGGGGTGATCTTGCTATAGACTAATGTGAGCTCATCAGGAATAGTCACTTACTTAATGGATATTATCCCGCGTCATGTCTTTGAAAGGGCATGCACCACTGTGTGAGAAATCAATTTGTAACTATCTGAATAATTAGTAAAAGTTGCCCGTGTAGTTACGTGTGTCTGTTACAGCGGCTAACTTTTTATACATATGTGATACACTATGAACTTGACACGGGAGGTACTTGTGTTTTCAGTTCAGCTGCTAATTATCTGAACCCTGCTGGGAGATCACTAAGCAAAGCAGTCGGCAGGGATACTGTATCACAACAGACTGGAGACATAGTTACTGTACAAGTGGTGTGTCCTTAGCTCCTGGGTGATCACACTTAACATCAGTTAGCAGTTTGATAATATTTAATGTATATAATATTTAGTGTACTCTCAATGGTATCAGTGTAATGCAGTGCAGTTCAGCTGCATCACAAGGGGTTACGGTGTCGGCCACATTACACAACCGTTCCCTGTGGTATGGAATACCCCTGCCCCCTCACGCTTGTTTCTTATATGCCTCTATACTGTCCACTCCATAAGTGCTGTCCTCCATAAGGGTAACAAAAATATACAATGAAAATGTATAAATGCCTTATGAAGGCAGGATTTTTTGCTTTAAACTGGCAATTTGGGGTTAAGTTTGAGTTTATCTTTGAAGAATGACTTAATAATGATAATTGTGTGATAGCACCAAATAGCGCTTCCAAATCACCAAGCGAGGCAGATTTATTGGCTGATATTAGCTCATTGCGGATGTATCTAATCTTTGTATATGTTGGCTAATAAAAAACAAATGTCTGTACAGAAATGCCAATTGTATGTTTGAGGTCCCTTAGAAACCATGTTGTTATTACATAGTTATAAATGACAAAAGAGCACTGACAAGATTATTAAAAACAAAAGTCCCCTCAGTACATATCTTGTTCACAATTTTTTAATAACTAAATTGCAGTGATCCTTTTCAAAGTGTTTGTTTATGTTATGTGTGTTTATGCAGAAAATATGAATATCAGCCTTAGATGGATACATACTTAAAACTCTTCAATATCTTTTGGTATCCGCTTTAAAAATCCAGAATTTGTCAGACTATAGATTTTGCAAAGGGCACAAGTGGATGCTATTATTAAACTAGTGTGTACAATTTGAACAGACCAGAGAATAATAGATAAGGGGTCTCACACACTCACGTTCCAGTGCAGTAGGCATAGGAAGGTCCTCCGAGCCTTGAAGGAACAGTGACTGTAGTCACATACTCGGGTTGGCACACAGTTACCTCTGTACCTAATAGTTGAAGTGGTTTGCTTAATATGTCAGTGAGTCAGCAGCCTGGTAGTAAGCAAGTCACCACTGTGGGCTTGTACAAGGCTGTGTCAATCACACTGTTCTCTAGTTGTGGACCAGCCTGTTCAACAGATAAAAGAAAACTGGATGTCATTGTTTTCACCCCTTCAACCAAGGTGAAACTTGAGAGCTCAGAACATAAAGTCCTGTCGTGCTCAGTGAGAAAAGAGCTGCTGTTGTTAATGCTTGACAAGAAAAATCCTCATGTACTGAAAGCAGTGGGTTACAATGTTAGACTATGTAGAGCCAAATGTAGAACCAATTGTTCAATTATGCTTAGACAAAACCTACCATTGTACGGTATGGCATGTAGAATACTGCTCACAAATGTTAGCAGTCATATTTTTCTGTGCAGCAGCTTAACCAGTTTTATGCCAGTGTCCCCAGTTTTCTTCAGTTGGAAGTTTTAACTGCGATTGTTGAACATAACACTGATTTTAAAATGTACATATCCATCCGCTTCTCCTTTGGTATGAGAAAGATATAAGGAAGGCATCCAAGGGCCAATATACTCTTAACTGCAAGTAGCAGTTATCTCATCAAATCTGCCGACAAGTTTTTCAATTAATCTTCAAGCCTATAAGACGTGTTTGTTCTGTCCCCATGTAGAGTGTCAACATGACAGACATGGACGCTGAGACCACCACCCACACCGAGCCCACGGTGGTCGAAGAGGAGCCTCTCTTCAGCAACCTGGACCTCTTCCTCTTCTCCCTGATTATCGGCCTTGTCATTTACTGGTTCATGTCCCGCAAGAAGCCTGAGCCCCTCCCCGAATTCAAGAAGCTCGACACACCGTGAGTACCCGTCATGGTATACCTGGGTTTTAATGCTTTTTTTAAAAATTAAGGTGGAAAAAAATAAAATAGCATTTGGAATTGTGAAAATTTTATGGATTTTTATTCTGATTCCTGTTCTGTTTATTGATTATATTTTTTTAATTAAACCACGTAACCAATTGTTTGAATATTATTTGAACAAAATATGTTAAAAGCAGAAATCAATCAGCTATTGGCAGTCATTTGTCAAAAGTGACAAACTGTTCTGCAGTTATTTTTAGGAAAAAGGTCAAATAAAGAAAAGTAAACATTGTCTGATCTTGCCATGCAGAAGTTTGCTGTTTTAAACTTGTTCATACACTTTTATTTGTTCAGGAACAGATTGTGGTTAATAGCTTCTGTGGAACAAACCTCTGAATCTGCCTTATTTACTATTATACAAAGAAAATGTGGTCGGAAAATGAAGTCGGTTGAGCTTTATCCTTAGTGATGACTTCCTGAATCACCAAAGGACATTTATTTTAAAATGAAACCTAAAGCCATTTTCCGTTCCTGATTTGAGATCAAGTAACTATTTGTTCTCAGACATACTGTAGTTTATGTAAAAGCTATGAAATACTACATGCTGATCTGGAATTGCCAAAGACATGTTGTGCAGCTGAAAGGAATAGTTTCATTGATCTTTGAGGGGAGTATCTTGGTTTAGTAAAAGGCTACTTTTTTTAATGAACATGTTTTTGTCATTGGACATTGCTCATGGCACAGCACCTCCCCAGCTGGGAGATGCGTGCGTGCGGCTGGTTCGCTACATTCAACAAGGTCATAGAGTTCAAACAACCGGCACTATTATTCATACTGTTGTACTGTGTTGTAATATTACTGTGTTGCTGAATAAGTTTAAAAAAATTAATTAAAAAAACCACCAAAGTCTGGCTCTCTAGTTAGCTCGCTGAACAAGAGTCTGTCGCTGAGCAGCTGCTCACTCGCTCTTTGGTGGCTGAAATAAAATGCTGCGAATACTCGACCATTTGAAAAAATAATGTTCTTGGAACTTAATTTAGACCCTGGTCCCTGCAGTGGAAACGTGGCTTTTGACTGTGTCATCAAATTCTGTGTAACAGTTGTAACCATATGGGCCTTGACATTAGTGTGTGAGAGTGCACAGCTTCAGGCTTGTAAATGTTCCACTAGTACCGACCTTTGTTTTCTCTCTCCTTGCCCTGTAGAAACTTATCTGATCTGCCTCTCCTCCTCTGTTCCCTCCCCTCATCACTTATTAGTAGAGTGATGGAGGCTTGGCTTGATTTCAATGGACTCCTCTTTGATTGGCCACATTATTAGTCCCTCCCCTTCGACAACACAATTTCTTTGGTCACCGGAGTAAAGCCACAGGCCAGCTTGCTGTGTGGCGGAGGTCTTGCGCGGGTTGTGTGAATGGAGACAGTGTTGGAGGCTGAGTGGGGGAGATCCTGACTATTTGTGTGAAAACAGAAGGTTGGCCAGAAGTGGGGAAAGACCCCTGTAGAGCATGTTACGCTTTGGGAAGAGTGTGCATCTGTGGAGGGTGGGAATACAGGAAGGGAACATAGAGCAGCACAAGACCAAGGCTGGTCTCTCCTCCCCTTAAAGGGAACAGTGATTACCTAACTGTTATGAAGGGGGCGTAGTCTTCCATGTCTTTCCTGTGCTTTTGTTTTTGGCCCTGAACCCATTTTGAAAGTTCCCTGGAGAGCAAACGAGAAGGGCTAGCCAAGCTCCTTTTGTGAGTCCTCTCCAAAGGTGGAAAGTTGAGGCAAAAGACAAGCAACCCTTTCTTTGCCCTGAGTTGCTTTTTTTTTTTTTTTCAATTCTTCTTTCCCCACTCCCCTGTTTTCTTTTCTGTGTGTGTGTGTGTGTGGGCTGAGCTGCTCTGCCATTGGAGTAGGGCCATGTCACAAATGGAATCCTTTTATGATAAATGAGGTTGCCATAGCAATGACATTCCCCTCTCTCCTCCAGTGAGACGGGGGCGGGGGATACTTCAGGAAAAAAACCTACCATTCACAGCTTTCAGGCCCCCCACCCCCCCCCCCCCCACCCTTCAATGGTCCACCGAGGAGTTGCTCTGATAACCAGCCAAATTCTCAGAATGGATCTTGTAGACTTTTCGTTCCCAACACCTTTCAGACCGGAGAGGAAAAGGGGCGGAGATGAGGAGGAAGGCATTTTCAGCCCGAGAGTGTTTCAGTGTGTGCTTGTGTGAGTCAAAAGTGTGGGTCTGCAGCTCAGCTACATTTTATGGGAAAGTCAGTTTCCCACCATTGTGTCCTCAGCGGTTGCCAGACACTGACAGGGCTTGTAGGCTGTGTGTGTGTGTGTATATATGTGTGTGTGTGTGTGTGTGTGTGTGTGTGGTGGAGTTTTGTGTGTGAGTGGAGAGCAGACACTGCTGGTTTCAGAGAGCAGCACAGGAAGAGGCAGAGTTCAGATCGTGTTGGAGCCTCTGAGGTGAAGGCAGGCAGCTCTTCCAGGCCTGCGGGTGTCCGGCTGCCTTTCTGGACTGGTTTAATTTTTCCATCCTGTGGTTGTGGAGTGTTGACGTCCTGCTTTTGATTTTGAGTGTGGCGGCTCCCGGCGTGGCCTAGCCAGTGGTGCTAGTGGCAGCTGTGAGCTACAGGGCTGCATGCCATGGGCTGTGTCTTCTCCCTGCCAGAGGACAGGAGAGATGCTGCTGAGAGGTCAGTAAAGTGTTTGAATTACTGCTCCTTCTAAAGCCCAATAAGCTATTGTTTAATCCTGCTGTCTAGTTTGATATCACAAATCACTTTTGGAAGTGTTTGTTTGACACCTTGTAAGCCATTTGTAGCTTAAGTGTTGAACTGGTGGCTTGTTTCCAAAGTAAGCTCTACACACGTGTTATTTGCTTGTTTCTAGCACAGACTGGCAAGATAGTGGTTTTCAAAAACCATACAATGTTCCCAGTAGGTTATGTAAGAGATGGTTATAAAATCTGTTTGACTACAAACACAATTTAATTATTGGTCTACTGGTTTTTCCCCCTTTTTCCGCAAGCTCCTCAAACACTGTTCAGTCAGTTACTGTGTTGGCCATCATAGTGTTGCCCGTTTCCAGCCTTGTTTCATTTTAATCACTATACAAACAGAGCATGAGTTTCCATTTTATCAGGGGGGGTCTTTGTAATTGTCATTGATTGTTGCATCATTAGCTCACCTCCACGTTTGAATGAGTCTGTGTTGCAGAGCAAGACTGAACTCACTCTGCGCTTGTTGGAAGAGGTTTAGTTCCTGGATAGATTAATGAATGGAAAGTTATTTTTGACAGAATATACAGATCATGAGTTCTGAACTATTTGGATTAAACTGGTGACTTAATGCCCGCCTCTTAGCCGGACACTTTATACATGTTTTAGGGATACCAAGATTGAAAACGTATGATTTTCAAACACAACTTTGTGATGTGTCTATGATTTGTTCCCTTTTCATTTTTTGTCCAATTTGTTTTATTTTCTAATCTCAGAGTACAACGTCACAATGGAATATATTGGCCAGATTGGATTCAAATTCCTGATTGGGCATAATTGATGAAATCACAGACAATCATTGACTATTAGTTTGTATTTAGAGTTAAAAAGATGGGGAAATTAATCAAACGGGACATTTTACTGTATGGACTGTATGTTTTCGTTTACACATGCTGAAGCTATTGCATTTGTTGTCACAGTATTCAGATACTGCATATTTTTAGGGATTTTGAGCTCTGGTAACCTTGCAACTTAACAGAAAATCCTCTCTGTCGAGTGACTGTGGGGCCGGTGAGGCAGACGCTCTCAGCTGATAGCAGACAGATCCTGCTGAAGCTGTCAGGAATGCTTCAGCTTGGGGGCAAAGGCTTGTTTCAAATTTCAATCAGGAATTTACACTTTGCTTTGGAGTGCAGTCCTTATTAACCCACAGGGGGCCATTTTTATGGCATGTTGGGCATCAATCCCACATGCCTGCACTCTGTCTGCTGCTCTGGATGGAGTCTTTAGGTTGTAAATTGTTTTGACTAAATGTGTATTAGAGCCGAAATGAAATCAGATGTGTATAATGTCATGGAAAATGTATATTCATCTGGCATACTATTTCAGCATGCGTAGCCTTTTTATTCCCTTTTCAGCACAGACAGAATAGCAGCTGTCCACTCAGACCTTTGATGCTGAATGAAGCGGCGTCGCCTTTTATTTGGCTCGATAATAGAATTTGCTTCCCGTGACCCTTTTTACTAACACTGTTTTTGCACATGTTGTTTGATCTGTTCCCATCCATTAATTACTTCCTGGATAAATCTGAATCAAGATTTTGAATTACCATGAGGTGTAACCCGTAGTGATTAGGTTTCAAACGAAACAACAAACAAAACACCCAAACACCCTCCTTTTTTAATATTGAAAATTGCGTAATCTGTGCGTATGCTCAGTATGTGCTTGTACATACAGTTAATATGACTAATGCTTGTGACGCTACTGAGTCACTGTTCTGCTACTCTCTGTCGTAAGAATAACCCTAGGAAGGAATAAATCAAATTTGCCGATATTGCCCAAGAGTTGGTGCAACACATTTATTTACTTGCTGATTAATTAAAAATCTGTTCATGTCATGCTTTGTTCCGTGACTGAGTGAAAATCAATATCTTGCTATGATGGGAATGTTTTGTCTCATTTTATATCACCTTATGGCAAATTAATGAAAAAATCACATATGAGCTTAAGGACTTAAATGTCCCCTACCTGGTGTTTGGTAAGAGATACAATCTGATCTAGATGAAAACAAAAGGGTCAACCCCCAACAACCAAAGTCAGAACACAAAATTGGAGACATTGGCAAGGATTGTGTCGGTGATCATTTACACAGACTATATATTAAGTATGAAACTTTAAAATGTTTGACCACACAGAGCACAAAAATATGTATGAGATTGAAAATTATATTGACCCGGAAAACATCAGCAACAATTGTGAGTACTACACAGAACAATATTTATGTGAAAATGGAAAGTGCTTTATCAATAATACACTTCAACAACAGAAGCCTCTATAAAAACCTATTTGTGGGATTTTTTTGTGTCAATTCAATGAGTATCTGTATGTGAGACTTGGCTTGATAATGAGAATGTGTATGATTTGGAACGGGAAGGAAATGAGTTAGGATCAATAAAAAAAAAAAGAGGAGTTGCCCTGTATGTTGATACAGCTGTAAGATGCAGCATGGTTTAATGTATGTCAAACACTATAGAGAATATTTTGGAATGTATAACTATAGAAATTGATTGACAATGTAAAAATATAATCATTAGCTTTGTAAGTAGAACACCAGGAACCTGCCTTGATACATAGTTAATAACAAGTCAAATCTGTTTTGTTTTTTTCCAGAGCACCCACTGCAAGAGAGACAAGTTTCATCGAGAAAATGAAGAAAACGGTGAGTGACTTTTAACAAGCAACGTTTTTTTGGGGGGGGGTTTGTAACCCTTTACATCACTTCTGCTTCAACTGTGTTACGTGTCAGCGGTTTCATTTTGCCAACATAGATTTATTCTCCAGAAGCACTTTTGTTGCTGTTGTTCCAAAACATCACTCAGGGTTTTAAAAGAAGACTGTGAGCCATTTGGACTTGCAGACATACAAAGTTAAACCGTGTCGGTGTTTCGGCCCCTCACCACATGTTGAACCTTGAAGTGGTTTTCTGTAATAAATAAATCTGATGTGCAAGTTGAAGTGCCTCAGTTGAAAAGTGGATTTGTATTTGTTGTTTTTTTTTTTCCTGACGGCCTGCAGCCCATTGTTGAAAAATAAACATTCAGTAAAATGCTAAGATGCAGTTCTTCCTTTGCTCTGTGGATGATGTTTTGACTTTGATGGTCCTCTGTTCTCAAGCTTGCCTTGAGAAAAGACTTCATGTGGTTTTGCAGCAAATAGTTCAGATACCGCGATGATGGCAAAAAAGAACTTTGGCCTCAAGTGCTATTTCATTTTGTCTCTGTTTTTCTTTGTTATGAATTATCGTGGCAACACTGTAGGCAAGGATACATGATTCTTATAAATGCACATACAGATGGAGCTGTTCGTTTATGTATAGCTATATGTAGGAGAAATGCTGGGTTGTTTTTTTTGTCTTCATGTGTATTTGCTTTGAAGTGATGTGAAGTAATTTAAACCCAAAGTCCCTGTCACATGCATAAGTACTAGCTGGCAATGCAGCATGTCAGGATTTGGGAGAAAATACATCTTGAATATATTTTAGGCAGATTAAAAGAGATCTGTGTCTGTTGAACATGCATATGTTTGTCTGTGTTTCATGAAGCAGCCTCTAGACATGAGATCTGGGTGAGCTTTTTACTGTAGTTGTAGGGTAAAGGTTTAACATGCACCATATAAATACTTTTCTGTCTGTTGTTTGCCAGGGCAAGAACATAATTGTGTTCTACGGCTCCCAGACGGGCACAGGAGAGGAATTTGCTAACAGACTATCCAAAGATGCTCAGCGCTACGGAATGAAAGGAATGGCTGCCGATCCAGAGGAGTACGACATGGTAATTTGCATCAAAACCACAGAATTAAAATTAACAGAGGTCCATTATAGCTGCTGCTAGGTAATGGTTTCTGATGTCATGGAAAAAGTATCACTGCAGTGCAAAACAAGTGAGAGTCTTACTATGGCAAAGCAATCATTCATTTAACACCTAAGTGGTGATAATCTGATTGTCCTACATTGTCCAGTCATGATACTTGAGTCATTTTGATGATGAAATAATACATATCCCATGGCAGATTCTTAATGACTCTAATAATGGTTAATAATAACAGCCTGGGTAATATGATCTCTATTTAATCATAAAGTCACTGTGCAAAAATAAAACATGTCCAGGCAAGCGAGTCCATAAATACCCAAGGACAGCACACACTCATATCAATGTGTGTGTATGCCATTTCAGTCACAATATTACAAAGTGCACAATATTATGACCCTAGGCTTTATCTAAGACTGTGTTGAAACACTGCTGTGAAAACCAGTATAGTCATAGATAATATACTTTTTATATTCTGTTATTTGTAATAATATGTAATAACTTTCAAGTTTGCTGACAGGACAACTTTTCAGACAGCCAGTCTGATATTGAAAAAAAACGTTGACAAAAAATGACTAGTTCTTCGGTGTTCGCGGCCTCTGATTCAGATGTCTCATGTTCCAGGGGGAGCTGGCCCGTCTTTCTGAGATCAAAAACTCCCTTGCCATATTTTGCATGGCCACCTATGGTGAAGGAGACCCAACAGATAATGCCCAGGATTTCTATGACTGGCTGCAGGAAAATGATAATGAAGACCTCTCCGGACTAACCTTCACTGTGAGTGCTAATACTCAAATTTTTTTTCCATAAAGGCTTTCAAATTCTTACAGGCTTAGAGGAAAGCTGAGAAGTGTGCAAATTGAAAAATGCAACCAGCGATTATTTTCATGATCCATTAATCGATCAGTTACTTTCTCAATTAATCAGTTAATCTTTTGGTTCATACAACATCAGGAAATGGTGAAAAATCGGCTAACACACTATCGTAGAGCCATTAAATGTCAGAACCCAAGAATATTCAATTTACTGTAATTTAAGACAAAAAAAAAATACATTTCATAATTGAGAACCTGGAACCATCAAACATTTGTCATTTTTGCTTAAAAATGACTAACTCGTCATTATTTATCAAAATAGTTGCCAATTAATATTCTATCAATCGACTAATTGGTTAATAGACCTATTGTTGCAGCTCCATGTTTGTGTTAAAGTAAAAATGGTGAGCTCAATTGATCTAATAGACTTTAATATATATGATTGACAACACTTTTCAGTGAGAACATTTATTGTATAGTTTCTGTTTTGTTTGGTACATACAATCCTGCACTATAATGAAAGAAAGATCTTTCAGGTTTCAATATTTGAGGTAATGTTGCATGAAAATTTTAATAGCTGGCTTGGATTACTGGGATGTACAGCTAGATTTCCATTACTCACATAGATATAAATTGAATATAATAGTTGCTGCTTCACAACGTGTTTATTTTATGAGTCACACTATGTCCATTTGTGTCTGTCTGTCTTACTGACGTACAGCACACAGGCTTCAGCAGGATGAAAGAAGGGGCTTTGTGTGTTGTCATGTCTGGTCTGTCTGTGCGTGTGGTTCTCATTGTTGTGGCACAGCGCTCTCGGCCTCATTTGAGTGAAGTGACTTAACTGTGGGAAATCTAGTTCGATTCTTGGGCACAGTGACGTCCCTCTGCCTGTATTTTATCTATGTTGTCTCTGGTTTGCAATAAAGACACTACATACATTACAGTAACTGAGAGATTTTCAGAAACTCTAGTAAGACATTATTCAGTTCGGCGTGTTTTCATTCTGTATTTTAGTAGAAAAAAAACAACTTGATAGTTTTTTCACCTTTTAAACAGAATATCTGTAAAACATCTACTTTGGTTAAAAGTTCATCATGTACTCTTATTTCGACCTTAACTGCTTGTTGGTTCAAGATTAAGTCCAGGCTGCTTACTGATGGTTTCTTACTGTGTCCTGTTCTGTGTCCAGGTATTTGCTTTGGGCAACAAGACTTACGAACACTACAATGCAATGGGAAAATACGTTGATAAAAGGTTGGAAGAACTTGGGGCCAAGCGCATCTTTGATCTTGGTTTAGGAGATGATGATGGCAAGTAAGTGACCCATTTATCCTCTGAGCCACAATTCTCTTGGTGTATTAGAGGTGTTCAGTGTAGCACAAATAACATGACATGGACCACCATCAGCAATCCATATAAGTACAATGGATGAGGATGCCACCCACAGGGGAACGTTTACATTTTAACCATAGAAATCATTAGTATGTTTGCTGCATCAAACACAATATGTAGGGACCACTAGCTGGTCTAGTCTTGTAATTTTCAAATGACAATCCATCATTCTGGAGTGTTTTGTTATGTTTGTTTTTTAAATATGTAATTTTGTAAAATGTACAGGGTTGTCTTATTTGTTGAACAAGGGTGAATTCAAATGTCTTTGTCAGCTGACTGGCCTGGTTGTATCTTTCAGTCTGGAAGAGGACTTTGTTTCATGGAGAGAGCAGTTCTGGCCGGCTGTCTGTGAGCACTTTGGAGTGGAAGCCTTAGGAGATGACTCAAGGTTCAATCACTGACATTTTCTCTATCATTTCAAGTTTTTTACTGCTTTTCAAATACCTTATTTTTGTCCCCATCATTCTTAAATAGTCTCATCTTTTCTCTGAAACGTTTTCTTTCACATTTTCAATCTTTACCGCCTTTATCATTAAACATATGATCACAGACAAACACACTAACACTTACTCATGTGATCTAAAGTAAATGTTTAGTGATATATTGTCTTTGTCAGTTGAGAGGTATTTTTTAGATTTGTTGACGTTTAAATGGGAAATGAATCATAGACTGAAGTTAAAAGGTCACCATACACATCACCATCACATGGGCGAGGTTTAAAATGATACTCCAGCCAAAATCTTTTCGTTTTTTCTTTGTTTGAAACGTCCACACACCAAGCCTTGTGATGTAGAGCACATATCTTATTTACCCCACAAATATATACATATAAAGTATAATTTGACGTGAGCATGCATCATCCTAAAAATAATAGTCATCTCTACATGAATTGTCATTTTATTTTAATAGAAATTCAACTGATTTCACTATGTATTTATGTGTGCAGTGTCTGAAGAGGCTAACTTCAAGTTATTTTCCCTCGCAGCATCCGGCAGTACGAGCTGAAGGAGCACACGGACCTCAACATGAACAAAGTGTACACAGGAGAGATTGGTCGCCTGAAGAGTTTTGAGGTCCAAAAGCCGTAAGTGTTGTAGCAGAGACGCTGTTGACCAGAACTCTTTCATCATTAAAGTGCTCAGTCATTGCTCTCAATTCACCTACATTTATAACCAACTGCAAAGTTTACCAAAGGTCACTTTCTAAAAATGAAGCTTTCTGCCCCCTAGTGGACACTGGAAACACATTTCTGCAGCCTTTTTTATTGAGTAATAGATCTTACTAATGTTTCTCTCTTTTGTGACTATGTTCAACTTCTCGACTTGTGATTGCATTTTTACATGTAAGTGTTTCTCTTTTATCTATAGACCCTTTGATTCAAAAAATCCTTTCCTGGCTTCAGTCACTGTCAACCGAAAACTCAACAAAGCTGGTGATAGGCACCTTATGCACCTTGAACTAGACATAACAGGCTCCAAAATCAGGTGAGACTCGTGGGATACATCTAGGTAATAGCTGTATATGCCTTTTCATATTCCTAACGCCATATGACTTGATGAAAAACTCGAAAAACTTGATGATTCATCTTCCGTTTTTTAAGGATTTATGAATACAGGTCCAAGTCTACATATGTTACATTCTGTGATTTCAGATATGAGTCAGGAGACCACGTTGCTGTTTTTCCCACAAATGACTCTGCGTTGGTGAACAAGCTGGGACAAATCCTTGGAGTGGACCTTGACTTGGTTATCTCTCTCAACAACCTTGATGGTATGGCATTGAAACCCTGCAGCACGTTGACTTTACAATCATGTCCCTCAAACCTTCTCACGAAAACCTTCCTAGATATCTCGGCTTGCAGTATCAGCTCACTTAATGCATATGAATTGGACTGTTGTATTACTGCAATTACTTGTTATTGCTGTAATTTTATTCAACATTTATGATCATCAGTTTACCTTGAAATACATGTTGAAATACATGTTGAGATCATTCTAGATAACAAAAAATATATTTATTTATTCTTCAGAGGAGTCCAACAAGAAGCACCCTTTCCCCTGTCCCACCACCTACCGCACAGCCCTCACTCACTACCTGGACATCACACACCCTCCTCGCACCAACGTCCTCTATGAGCTGGCACAGTACGCCTCTGACCCCAAAGACCAGGAGAATATGCGCAAGATGGCCTCTTCCTCACCTGAGGGCAAGGTCAGTGACAAGTGGTAAAGATTCATAGGTAGTGGTGTTAAGAATTAATGGTTAACCACAAATTGAAATTCAGCCAATATCTAGTTCGTTTTATAGAAACACAGCTACAGTAACATCTTGCCCGTTTTTGCACAGTTGTGATGCCCCTTTATCAACCATTTTCCACCTCTCATACTTTGTTATTTTGTTTTTGTTGCTGCCTCTCTACAGGCACTCTACCAGAATTGGGTGTTGGATGCCAGTAGAAACATCCTCGCCATCCTAGAGGATATGCCGTCTTTGAGGCCTCCTATTGACCACCTGTGTGAGCTGATGCCTCGTCTCCAGGCTCGCTATTATTCCATCGCCTCCTCCTCTAAGGTAATTCCCTGTTTTGAATCACCTAGGGTCTTATCCTTAGCAGCAAAGACATACAAAAACGTTGGTCAGATCTGAGAATTAAAGTGGAGTCCTGTTAGTAACCCTCCTCGGTTCTGTAGATTCACCCCAACAGCATCCACATCTGTGCCGTAGTGCTGGAGTACAAGACTAAGACTGGCCGCATCAACAAGGGAGTTGCCACCAACTGGCTGAAGAACAAACTGATCAGTGACAACGGCCACAAGTCCACCGTTCCCATGTACATCCGCAAGTCTCAGTTCCGCCTGCCCTTCAAAGCCACCAACCCAGTGATCATGGTTGGCCCTGGGACAGGAATCGCTCCTTTCATTGGCTTCATCCAAGAAAGGGGCTGGCTCAAACAACAAGGTACTTATAGACACTGTGTCCCAGTTTGTTTGTCTGACTTTTTACAACAAAGATAGAACAATGAGGGAAAAGACTTCCAAATATCACTTCTTCACTCCTTTTGTACACAACACTGCCAAAATACAGAAATACAGAAAAACATTTAAAAGTAGGGATACAAGTAAGGCATGTTCGATACAAATAATCAGTGCATTAATAATCTCTTTTCAGTTATCAGCAATATTTACTAGCAAGTATTTTGCAAATTATTCACTTTTGTGAGGCCTACCATCATCCATTCACCTCATAGGTTGTTAACATGTCTAACAAAAAACACAATTGCTATTTCCTATGGAAACACTTGTTTAAAACAAAAAAGACATGTCCAAACAGCTATTAATGCATGTTGACACGTTCAGATAAATTGCACGTCACTGTTGCACTGAATGGACTATTAGTGTGAACACAAAAGTCAAAAGTTCCTGTCGGCTGTACAGAAGACTGTTCTGAGTGAACAGACTTGAAACAAATTGGCAGATAACAACTAATTTGCAGAACCTGGAGATGCTGAGCATGGCGTTGTGCACGTGCCTCCATCTTGGTCAACTAGCAACAAAGAACATATTTTCTTGCGTTGCCTTTCTAAAATGAACAGTGGTGAAAGTTAGGAGTTGATAAGCAGACAGATGGTTGAATATTTGATCCGGTTGTCTTTTTGCGAGAGCTGCATAAACAATACTACCACTTGGATACACTAGAGGGGTGTAACAGGGAGAAGGTGTCTGTTGCCACTTTAAGTAGATATTGTAGGATGGTACATGTTACTAATAAAACATGACAGATGTGTGTTCAGTCGGGCCAGACAATTACTTGATCAGTTATATTTTAAAACACCTGGAATAATCAGCACGTACAAAGTAACCAATGTTTTCTTTTGTTTCCTTTTATAGGAAAGGAGGTTGGAGAGACGGTGATGTATTTCGGCTGCAGACATAAGAACCAGGATTATATCTACCAGGAGGAGCTGGAGGAAGCAGAGAAGAATCACATTCTAACACAACTTCATGTCGCCTTCTCCAGAGACCATGAGCAAAAGGTACGGCTGTCTTACCTCACTGCTGTCAGTGTCGCTCAGAGCTGAAGCTGGAAACTGCTGCCAGCTTGGATTGAAACCTAACTTCTGTATGTGAAACGTGTCTGGTTTTCAAGTGATTTGTGCTAACAGAAAGCCAATTGTGTACTCTAGCAAAGTCAGATGGAGATTGTAGGTGTCAGTGTTACTGTTTGTCATTGTTTAGTTTACAAAATGCACCAGAATTGGTGGTAAATCTCAATTGCTGCAGTTGTTGACTGGTCAACACATTTTGCTGTTTTAACAAAAACAAATTATCTTCATGTTATTTAAATAATTGAACACCGTTCCGGTAAAATAACAAACTGGGATTACAGAAAAAAACACGAGTCAAATAGTTAATTAACAAATGTACAGTATGCTGTATGTTATTCATTTGTCTTTGTTGATAAACACTTTATTTTCCATTTCTTTGGAACTTTCATGGTACCATATGTGTGCCTTTTTTCAACATACAGTTTAAGACGCACACATGAACTATGTTTTCTATTTCCCTTTTCAATATCAAAGGTGTACGTGCAGCATCTCCTGAAGAAAAATAAGGAGGACATCTGGAAGCTGATTCACTCAGACAACGCTCATATCTACGTCTGCGGGTAATTGACACCTTTGCCCAGCAAAAAATTCACATAAAATGTTGTGTATTCAAAAAGATTTAACCTTTGCTTTCATTTATTTATGTTGTGAAAGAATTTGGATTTCAGTTGCTGACTTGAATTGATGTTCATTACATATACAAGATGCAAAAACGCTTAAACAAAGGCTACCAGACATCTAAAGTGATCTGTTTTTTGATTTAGGGATGCAAAGAACATGGCCAAGGATGTGCAGACGGCCTTCCACGAGATAGCAGAAGAACTGGGAGGCATGACACGCACCCAGGCCACAGATTACATCAAGAAACTGATGACCAAGGGACGTTACTCACAAGATGTCTGGAGTTAAAGAGACTCAGCCTCAGTGTCACTATTGAAGTGGTGGTTTTAAATTTTTCTATTGTTATTGTATGTCTTGTTTCATCAGGACTGAATATGAAACCATTAAACTCACTCTTTATCACCCTGGTTCATAAGAGTTACAGGTAGCAGGAGATCTTGAGGCAAACCCTACCTCAGCAGGTTTTGTTAATAAACCCATTCAGAACCCATTTTAATCTGTATTTCACACTGCGTTATGTATGTGGTCCCACCAGCCTGTGTCTGCTGGGTCCTCACATGAGCCGTGGTCTCAGACCAAACAACAGTTACCCAGTCTTGTTTCCATAGACTGTAAAGTGTCTCATATATAAATGAATGCATTTGTGTGATTGACTGCAACTCTGGACACCCGGGGGACTAGATGCAGGAACTGACTAGGTTTGAAATTCCTCAATCAATCATGACAGCTTACTTTACAAATGCAGCAAATAGTCTTCTTCATGTCACATTTCATTTTAATTAGATTCATTTTTATATTAATGAGTCAATCAATTGGCTCTGCAGCTTTATAAACTGATGCCAACTCAAAGTGGAAAATAAATCTGTTTTGTGGGACTCCCTGTGCCCAACCTCTGTACATAATATAATTTACTGTGAACATGAAGATTTAAATTGAAAATGTATAAAACTCATTTAGTTTGCTGTCCTCAGATGTATGTAACTTTCATCTAATTGATTGACGGATTGTAGACATAACACCATGGCAAGTAACACTGCATCATATGTCTAAGAGAATATATGGAGCGTTGTATCTTCCTGTTCCTGAAAGGCTGCTCACTTTAGTCTCAGAGCTGATCTAGTGGTACTTTTCAAAGTACTCAAAAATACATTTAATGTTTTAGAAAATTCTGTGAGGAAATTGTTTATTCTAACAAACTACCATCATAGGTACAATTATGTTTACCTTTGTGTTTTGACAAGGGATTTTGCCTCTTATGCAGAAGTTGCTTTTTGTTTTAATCAGTAACCATAACCTTTTGAGAGGCATGAAAAGTGATGCAAAGGGGAAGATCATTTATAGAGAGAATGAGATTATTTGATGAGATTATGTGCATTTTATTTCCCATAAAAGTCTGCCTTTAAACATGATGAAAATGAATATGTAGGTTCCCTGTAATATTTGTAAAATGTTAAAACATTTGAAATATTGGCCATGGAACCAAACCTGCCCTCCTAAACGCTAGTTTATTTTATATGCATCTGAAAGCAGAGGATAATGAAACTGGTTTGTCATGTGACCTTAACACTATAGCATGTGACAACCATCCTCTGTTGGATTGTTATCTGTGTGTATATATATATATATATGTTTTTAATTTTGTCTAATCTCATATGCACCACTACACTGAGAAAATGACCAGACATATCCAAGCATTTTGTGTCTTACAACATCTGTCAGTCAGTGCTCACCCCTGTACTTTAGTGGGAATATGGGGAGTTTAAGGAAGTCAGCCAACCAGTTAAACTACAACCTGTGCCTTTTTAACACTGATTTATGTATTAAGTTAGCATTAAAACCATGACACTTCACTGACGTTTTAATAGTTTATTTTTCTTCCATGCTTACATTTTGATAGAAAGTCAGTCAGTAGATCTTTTCTGTTATTCCTCTTAATGATATTATTTGATTTTTATCAAGGCATGCATTTTATAATTAATAAAATTTCAATAATTTCTCTGGATGATGCATCTTTCATGACTAAATAAGGTTAAACTTTGGCATGTTAAAATATTGGAAAAATATGACCTTTATTCTGCAAACTACTATGTTCTATGTGTATAGACCTAGATCCAGATGTAGTAGTATTGTACAAGTTAGTATGTTCTGCAAACTATTAACTCAGCAGATGGTTGAGACAACCATCTGTTTACAGTTTGTCGTCATACATGTAGTTTCAGCTCCATCACTCTAATATTCATGAGGCAGTAATGTTGAGAGATCAAAATCACACAGGGCCACAGTGAGTTCATGTTTTAATTGAATCAGCAGCTGCCATTATGAGCGACTTACAGTAACCAGCAGCCTGTTCTAAGAAGCCAGTCTACTGACCGGTCCATAAGTTGTCTGAACAAAACACAGATTCATTCATTCATTAAAGAAGACTGATGTCTCGATCAACTGTCCCAGTGAGCCAGCCACAGTGGCGGGTCAAAAGGAGTGCAGCCATCAATTCATAAAATTATTAATTAAAATAAAGTCTTATGTCAAAAAGGTCTATGTGCACACACACACACACACACAAACAAAACCGTGTTTTTGTCCGTTCTGACAGGGACATTGTATTGACTTACATTTTTTAAACTTATTAGACCCTAACCTTTACCAATCAAGTCTCAACCCATATATGCAATGGTTTACCTTGTGCGGCACAGCTTTTTGTCCACAAATTCGAGGTGAATGTGTTTGTGTGAATCCAATTTTGTAACTCACAACAATAAAAGTTGGGCCACAAATAAATGAACACTTGTGTGATTGCAATTGTATGACGCACTCGGAGGGAAATCAGCTGCTTTCTGCACCTCTTCCCCAACATGGTGAGTGTTTATTACATCATTATTATTATCATTATCCTACATATATTCTTGTGACGAAGATGTTATTTCTCTGTATTTCTACCAGTATCAAGCTGTCTTTGCTTCAGTCTAACAGAGGGATCACAGCTGCAGGGGGGGGGGGGGGGGGGGGCACTCTGTCGTCCTGATCACGAACAGCAGGCGGCGACACAAGCACGGGACTGTGAGCGCGAGCGGCGCGTGCAGACAGGAAGAAGAAGAAGCCGCTAAGGGGAAGTGCCGCAGTGTGTCCAGTTCAATTCTGCGGCGCTGCGTACATGTCAGCCAGGGTTTTTAATCAGCTAATCAGAACAAACTGACTGCACTGTTGTTTTTTTTTTTTTTTTTAAAACCAGACACTTAACGACACAGAATGGCCACTGGTAAGTCAACGTGTGTTTCGGTGGTTGGTTTTTGTTTGGATAATGAAAAGTGGGTCGGATAGCGTCGGAGCTAAATTAGCAGCCAACCGCGAGGCCAGAAGACGGGCTCCGTCTATTTCCTGGAGCATGGCTCGTCTATCTTTAGCGGGACAAAGTTAGCCTTATTTGGTGTTTGAGTAAACGTGTGTCCAAAGCAGACTTGACGTTGTGTTTTTCATTAAAGTGTGTTTTCACCCACAGTGGCGCTATAACGTCAGTTTATCGAAATGCCGCAGACCGAGTGAGGCCTTCAGGCGGCTGGCTAACTTAGCCCAAGCTGTCTGCCAGCGAGCGTGAATGCGTCTTTGTTTATACCGAAGCTGCTGTTCTCCTGCTGAACGACAAACGAGTGGCGCCAATTGTGGTTTTAGAAAAAAATAACTACAATGATCGCCTTTACGCAGCTTGTTTCAAAGCAGACGGTCCCGACGAAGCGCGACATTTATACGCCTATGATGTTTCGTTTCGTTTCGAGATTTAGTCCAAGCCGAGACCGAATTGACCGCCATTTTTAGTCGGTGTATTGGCGTGGTGACGGGCCTGTCGGCGTGTGGCTGTCCTACTTAAGTAACCCACTTCTGCCTTCGGACTGGTAGTGCACCATGAGCTGCTTAGTCACCTTGAGCTGCGGCTACGCTGCAGCAGACACTTTGTACTTCCGGGCAACTCTGTGCACTGACGTTAAACCAATGCTTTGTTTCTCTTTCAGATTCAGGCTACGGTGGCTCACAAAGGTAATGTACAAAACAACAAACAAGCATCACAGCGTGTCCCTGTAGACAAACAGGTGTTCACGTTCTTAGTCAAGAGGATATGACTGAGCCACATGAAGTAGTTTTTGAATGCACTTAATTACTGAAGGTAACTGTTTTTATTATGTGTCTGCAGCTATGGCTCATATACCGGGCAGCCGAGTGGACAGGTAAGACCATTCCCCAAGTTACTGTCAGCCTGTTGGCTGCAAGCGGTAACATTTTAAAACAGTTCCTACTTATTCGTTATAAGCTGTCTAACTTTTTTTTTCTTTTTTCTCCTTCCTGGTTGACAGGGTTATGGTCAAGGAAATGGCAGTGGCTCTTATGGAGGACAGAGTTATAGTGGCTATGGACAGCCAGGTGCGACGCAAGGTATAGTACATGTCTATTTAACATAACACATCTGTATGACACATTATTTCCTCAAAAGGGAAAGTGTACAGTAAATTAAATAGATTGGATCCGCAACATAAAAAAAAATAATTTAGGGTTATTTGTCCTAATTACACACACAGTAGAAAAGTCACAGAAGAATTCAAGATGCTTTTTCAGTTTAGAGAGATTGTTTTGATTAGATGAATTTCATCATAGACCATAAGGCATTGAATTAAAAAGTGGGTTGTTTTGAAAGAAATTACATGTTTCTCATCTTTGTAAATCCTCATTCTGACTCTTGTGTCTTGACAGAGGGTTATAGCCAGCCTCCGCAACAGAGCTATGATAATTACGGACAGGAATCATCTGGGTAAGATGCTAATATTACATTGTTCAGGAACCTTTTTTAATTGTTTGAGTGCTGGGATTTGCCTTTGCTGCATGATTCTGTGCCTCCTAAATGGCTTAGAATTATTAAGAAATAAATCATTCTTAATTGAAACAAATTTTAGTATAATTTAACTGTATAAGTAACTTCACAGAATATTATGACACATTTGATACATCCAGGTGGAAATTGTTTTGCAGAAACTGTAATGCAAAAAAGGTTAAATCAATTATGCAATATAGTTTAACTTGACTGATGTTGTCTAATGATGTCCCTTTTTTTTTTTTTTTTTTTTTTTTTTTTTTTTTTTTTGCTCCACTTGGTTTATCATTTTACTGACAGCAACTCATTAATGGATTCAAATATTTGGCATTTCTGTTCTAACTGTAACGATTTTGCTAAAACCACTTCCAGGTATGCCGACAAGTCGTCGTCGTCGTTGTCTTCTTCTTATGGACAGCAAAGTTCATATGGCAGCCAAGGACAAGGAGGAGACAGTTATGGGCAGCCGAGCTCCTTTGGTGGACAGGGTGGTGGCAGCAGTGGATATGGTGGCCAGGGGCAAGGAGGTGGCAGCTATGGAAGATGGAGTGAAGGTAAAATACCTATTTTAAATCTGTATTTTTGATATGGACACTACATTTGTATTCTGTAACGCATGCATTTACAAGTTGTGGTCTCATACGTCAGTCACTCAATAAATCTTTCTTTGCACCAGGTGAAAGTGGTGGTCAGGGTGGGAGGTTTGGACGTGACCAAGGAGACCGGCCAGAAGGAGGAGGAGGAGGAGGAGGCGGTGGCGGCTTCAGAGGACGAGGCCGTGGTGGCTTTGAGCGTGGCGGTTATGACCGCAGTGGTGGATATGACCGTGGCGGATACGACCGTGGCGGAAGAGGTGGACCTCCTGGTATGGGGTAAGTTGCATAGTGCCACTGCCCCCAAGGTACCATTATACACTGTGAAATATGAGACATGACTTGTTGCCACTCAACACATTATCACTCATTAACTGCAAACCATCCACATAGATGATTTTTACCACTCATCTGCTTTGGGCTCTAGATCCCCAAACTCTGGTAATGTGTGTTTTTATTTATTTTATATTTTTAATATATGTTAAAACTTGATTCATCCAGAGTTGTTGCATATCACATAGGTAATATTCACCACTCCTCTACACTGTGCTCCAGGTGCCCAAACCGTGTCAGATTTTTTTTTTTTGTTTTTTTTTTGTTTTTCAAAACGTGATTCACCTGAAGATTTACACACAAGATACATGCTGGTGTTAAATCCACATTGCTGTTAAGATCACAAATGATCGATACATGTGGTGGTCAAGTAGAGGTTAGTGGTGAGTTGTTGACCCTCCTGAGGATTTACTTGTCACCACTGGTGTCTCAAGTAAAGGAATGGAGACTGAACATGCCTGCCCAAATAGGAGCTTTAAAGGCACCAAAGACCCGCTTGTGCAACCATATCATCGCTGCCTGGGACAGGGCTTGTCCATTCTGCATCAGAACAGTTGTCAACCAGGAATGGGACACCATGTGTCATTTTTAGAGGCTGTATAATAAGTGAAACTACAACGCATTGAGAGATTAAGAGCTCTACCTAAACAGATGTTTCTGTAAGGAGACCAATGCTGCAGCACATGCAAAAAAAGTACTAAATCTTGCGCTCCACACTGAGATGCATACTATGATAAACTATCTTTTTCGCCATTGTAAATGGGAACCCCTTTCACCCCTTTTTTTTTTTTTTTTTTTAAAGGACCATCAAAGGTAGCACTTCAGTTTTGAAGAGCGATTCTAGCTATGGTACCCATCTGCCCAAGTTTCTGAGGAGGGTGAAAATTATGCATTTTGAATTTTTTATTTTTTTTGGTACAATCTTAAAGCTCAACGCTGGTTCACTAGGTAACATCGTGATGCCACTTGTTTATTTGTTCTACAATTTATGTATTCCTAAACCAGTGAAAGCCCTGTTTAATGTAGGCAACAGCTTTTCTGCCTTATTTTGTCATTTTACTTTGACCCGAACAGAATTTTTGTTGTGCTTTCATATTTTCCTTTTATCAAAGTTGAATTTCCAGCAGCCATACTTTTTCAAATTCCCAGAAACTCAATTTTGGTGTGTTTCTTGTTCTCTGAGGACCACATGATAGTTTTTAACCAATGAAAACTCCACTGAAACGATGCCCTTAGACCCGGAGCCACATCTTTAGCTGCTTCACATTCAACAGGTTTCATTCAAGTGTTGTATATTTGACATTGGCGAACATGTGTGTTGTGTTAACATGGATCTACATTTTATACTACAGGTATTCAGAGTGATTGAACTAAAACTTGGACCTCAGATAAAGGATTTCATAAACGCACTCAGTGGAAGATTGCTTATCAGTTGCTACACCCCTTCACACCAATTTGGCTTCTCATTCTAAAGAAAACAAATTCAGCTGGTTTTCCAGCTGTTGGTATGTAATCTGGTCGTGATTTAATTTTTTTTAAAGAGAGAAAAAGGTACCAAATTCCCATGTAAATGGTGACCCAGTGACATGTGCTAATTGTCTTCACCCGTCTGCCTGATTCAGTCAGAGCTGCCTAGTCGTCTGTTCATTGATCTCTAATGTCAAAGACTAACGCATTCCTCGTGTGAGACATTTCCACCATAGTCGCACACCCTGGCAGGAGTGCATACTGATGGGGATGTAGGGGAGCTTTGAGCTCTCAGTTGGGACAAAGGAAAAGCCATCATATCTCCAATTTTTCCTCTGCAGAGGTGGTGACCGTGGTGGCTACAAAAATTACGGTGGTAAGTGACGAGCATCAGAACTGTGTCAGTGGGGGAGGAAAGAACTTGAGTTAGCAAAAAAGAGAGGAGGGGGATTTAAAAAAAAAGCTCAGTGAATGCCACCATTTTCATGTCCAGATCCTAAGGGACTCCACCTATTAGTCTTAGCAGGATTTCTCATAACTGACTTCAGATATGGTTAAGAACATGGAGCCTGAGTTATAAAATAATGGTATTGTTGCATGAAGACGAGGGCTGATTGTAAAAGTCAGAGGTGCTCCCGGGACGAAGAAGGAAACTTTCTAAAACTGGAGACATTTTGGTGGTTTTCATTTCTGGTGTAAGCTCAAAAAAAAAACAGAATACTGTTCTTGTTGCCAGGTGTTGGTATGTGGTGCAACGGTATGAAAACAAACCATCAGAGAGCTGTAAACATGGACATTGTTTAATTTTCTTTATTTATCATTATGCATTGGTAGGGAAGAAGTTAATAATGCTTTGTGTGAAACAGTGACGACAGTGTTCAAGAGTCCTTGCTCAAGTGTTCTCTTCCATCCTCTCCTCTGTTTTACAGGCTCTCGAGACTACGGCTCAAGGGATGAAACGGGTAAGACCGTCGTGATTTAATAAACAGCATCTGTACTCATCAATTAGCTCTAATTCAAAATCTGGCCAGTCACTGTAATATCAGAATATCCCCCTTTAATGGCCAGTGTGGAAAATTGCTAGTAAATCCCCCTGAATGATCTCATTATCAAATCTGACGTTTTGTCTTCTCGTTGATCTTCTCCACAGCTGGTGAGCAGGACAACTCTGACAACAACACCATTTTTGTTCAGGGACTGGGAGAAGATGCCACAGTTCAGGAAGTCGGCGACTTCTTCAAGCAAATTGGTATCATCAAGGTATTGATTTGGCCTCTTGGCGTGTTGTCACTAATTTCCCTTTGTGTCACTAAATCCCACAGTAAGCATCATAATCACAGGAGACATGATTAAACACAGGATGGCTGTGGGCCCTTGAAGGAATAAATAATATAATTTATATAATTATTGAATTGTCTTAAATCCTGAGGGTCTTAAATATTTATGGAATATGATCTAAAGTCCACACCTAAGTGCAAAATGCCTATATATTTCATGTTTGGCAAAAGCAATCAACAATTTGAACCCTTTTTCTTCAGTGTTTCTTTTAGCCGTTAATCTCCAGTATTTCAGTGCAAGTTCATTCTTTGCACTCATCAACTTGAACTGGTCATTCTCATCATGCAGTTTCTTGCACATTCCCTATTTAGAATATAAGTATCGGGAACTAAATTGGCTAAATAATGTGTTTAGGAATCTTGCCAGGTAAATAATTATCCAACTCCACCAATATTTGGGAAAAACACAAGCTGTAAAAAGTGTGGCAGTCATCAGTCCAATCTATAGAAGAGAGTTGACTAGATTCATTATGACGACCGTCTGTAGGCTAAATTAGACAGGATGGCTTTTACATATTTATTTAAAAGCCATGTACAAACTATAACAAGGAGAACCATGATGATACAGGGGTCTGAATGATATAATAACCTTGAAAATGCCTCTTTTCAGACTCCATCTGTAAGACAAATGTAATTAATAGTGACAGGTCGTTATGAAAATTAAGTATTCAATACTTCTTTCCTTTGGTTTGTAACTCTTTATCCCTTTGAACCAGGCATGTGAAGATTTGAATGTGAACTTATTCCTGTGCGAATACCTAGCACCTAACATTTGCTTTTATTATTTCTACACTTTTAGCTGAACAAGAAGACCGGCCAGCCTATGATCAACATCTACTCTGACAAGGCCACTGGTCGACCAAAAGGAGAAGCTACAGTGTCGTTTGATGACCCGCCCTCTGCCAAAGCTGCTATTGATTGGTTTGATGGTAAAACCACCGTCATAGCTTTCAAATTCTCCAATCACTCATATCCTCAGCAACTATATAACTAATGTCTTTACATTTCAGGCAAGGAGTTCGGTGGGAAACCCATCAAAGTATCATTTGCCACCCGCAGAGCTGAGTTCACACAGAGAGGAGGAGGAGCAGGAGGGGCTGGAGGAGGAGGAATTGGTGGAAGAGGGGGACGAGGAGGAGGTGGGTATTGATTGGGCTGTCCCAGAGCTCAAATGGGAAATATTGCAAATATCTAGTTTTGAAATGAAAATGTGTGTTGCTGCTCTGAGGTTTTTGTTGTCTGTTGCTGTTAGGTTTTAGAGGTCGCGGTGGTGGTGGTGGAGGACCCAACTTTGACATTAAAGGAGGAGACTGGCCCTGCCCCAACAGGTTTGTGCATTTCATACTGATTTATGCAATAAAGAGGTTAATATACAGCAGAATGGGCTCATTTGGCTCCATTTATAAAGTGGATTTTATGTTACAAATTTCCATCTGATTTGTCCTTCAGCTCCTGTGGCAACATGAATTTTGCACGGCGGCAAGAGTGTAACAAGTGTGGCACACCCAAACCGGGAGATGCAGGATTTGGAGGCGGAGGTAAGTGCTCTAACTTGATTTTAATACTGGAAAGTGGTTTTAGTGCTTATTATTCCCCTAAAACATGCAGGATTGAAAATAATAGTTGTTTTGAAGTCAGTACCAGATTGTATGAACAAAATATCATCAGCATGTCTGTCCCAGTGCTTGTTGTTTTTCTCCTGAAAGATCTTCCCTTTCACCTCTTACTGACATAATTGTTGTGCCTGCAGATCGTGGAGGCAGAGGTGGTTATGGCGGTGACAGAGGCGGTGGCTTCAGAGGTCGTGGAGGTTTCCGTGGGGGAGACCGTGGAGGAGACCGTGGTGGAGACCGTGGAGGCTATGGAGGTGGTGGAGGAGGATTCGGAGGGGGCTACAAAATGGGAGGAAGGTTGGTTGAAGCTTTTTTTTTTTGCATACATACAATTTTTTTTACATATAAGCTGACCTTCTGCAAGATGATACTGGAGTCTTTGCTGATGTAGTTCAATCATATGACCAGAAGAGGGCGTAGCTTGGCTGAGATTAGTCAACAAATGCTGAGTCCCATTTCACAATACATACTAGCTATATGTGTACTATATACACATACACACACACACACACACACACGTCTTTATAGTATACTGTTTGCAAGAGCTTTTATACTTGTAGGAAATGAAAATACTTGAGCTGTTAGACATTAAAATACCACTGTTCATAATCTTGAATAGAGATTTTTTCTGAAATGTAACTTATCTGGGGTGCATTTTATTTTCAATGCATTTCACCACTGTGAAGGTGATCCATTTATTTGTGCATTACTTTGTGGAGGAATATTACCAATCACATTCAAATCAAGGCGAACACACAACTTACCAGAATCCAAGTTGGGTATTTGGTCTCATCCTGGCTCTTCAAAATGACAGTAGTTCTACCAATAAACCAAACAACCATATGAATTCCCTGCACATTATTAAGCCAAGTTGTGAAGTGTGTAATTATTCATGCTCCATCCTCCACTTAGTGATTGTGTGCCCCTTGAGGGTCTTGGGTATTTAAAAGTTTTGATATATTGCTACTCACTGAAGGTGAAATGCTGCGTTAAAGAGGGCTATTAAAAGGAGGACATTCTCCTCTTTTCCTGAAAGCAAATTATGTCCTCCATTGACAGATTTAAAATGCAAAGGTTGGGTGAATGAGAAATCGGTGTCTTGTTTGAGCCATGTCTTTGCAGTTAGCGGTTAATTCAATGACAAAAGTGGATGATGGTCTATAAAAACACAGCTGTTAACAGACCTCTTTATCTTCTCCCTGCAGAGGTGACCGCAGAGATGACAGAAGAGACCGGCCATACTAAGCGTTGAGCAGATGGAAACCATTCCAGCCCTGGAGTTCGCCATGGAGGGAGGGTTTAGTTTGGGGAAAAAGTGGGGAAAGGGGATAGATCAGACATTCTGATTTGCATACCTTTTTTGTAGCCAGTGCATCCCAACTATTACCACTCATCTGTGAGTGAGTGAAGGATGTGCTGAGCTACAGTGAAGGGACTTTGGGGCTGATGGGCACTGTTGGCATGTGGTCAGATGTATTGTTTTGGGGTTGTTTTTTTTGTTTTTGTTTTTTTTTTTCCCGCTTTTTTTGTTTTATTTCTTTGTACATCTTTTTAATTTCCTCTCCGATTCTAGTTGCAGATGTTTTGTGAGGTAGCCTTGGAACCATTGTTTTGTATGAACGGAATAAAATGTTTTACTTGGGTTCTTTTTTTTTTTTCCTTTTTTTTTTTTTTTTCAAAATGATATTAAAAACTGTGATCTTTTCCCTGTGCTTCGTGTGAGGTTTTTTTTAACCCATCGTTTGCAATACTAAAGACAATTGATCCAGCCAGACACTGAAGGCATCATGTTTAGAGTACAGGGAGAGAAGCGGACGGAGGGGCGGTGCCGGCCCGCCCCCCCCCCCCCCCCCTCTCTAACACTCCCGCTGGTTGAGTTTGCTCCGCCACTCCTCTCCGGGATGGAGGTGTTGTGCGAGCAGCAGCGTGCTCTCAGTCACTGACAGCGAGGAAGGAAAAAAAAAACACCAACCATGAGGAACATGTCAGGAGCTGAGCAGACATGCGCCCTGCACGCAGCGCTGTGGAGGTAGTGTGGCCGTCCCGCGATGAGCCGCCGACCTCCGGACCGGCGCGGAGCCGGGCGGGACACGGGGGCAGCCTGGATCCTGACCGCGCTCTGCCTCCTCACCGCCCGGCCTGCCGCAGGAGCCCCGCCGCTGCTGGACCCGGAGGTACTGTCGACCTGCTGCCGTCCTCAGTGTCTGACTGGTGACTAGAGGAAATGTGTCCTGCAGTCATGCTGGTATTCATCCTAAAGCTTTGGGGCCGTCAAACAGCTAAACAAAACAAAAAAAAAAACATGATTAATACTGTTTTATAGCCTTTGTACTTCATGAGTTTTACTAATTTTATGAAAATAGCCTCTAAACGTGATTTTGAACTGTTTGGGTTTGCGACCTGGCCTGTTAAACATTTAAATACAATAGATTTTCAAATATCTGTAATTGGCACTCCTCCTAAACCCCAGATAAGCCTATTTGAATTTCTTCTGGAGTTTTAGACTCTGATTGACCTCAAACATAAACCAGGTCAGTCTGTGAGATAACACACTGTACATTTTTGACTGTGAATGACTTCTCACAAGCAAAATTAATGTATATTTCTTAAGCACATGTAACAAAATATTTAATATTTCCTAATTTGCCATCAACAACAACAAAAAAAAGTTACCTTCAGCAAATGTATAAACTCAGATTATGGCTAAAGGAATAGGATCAATTTAAGTATTTTTCTAAATATTGCATTGTAATAAAGCCAAAATTAAAATATAGGGAAATAGTTGATTTTGGAATTTGTTTCTGTATATACAGTAGAGGTCCCTGCACATCCTTTCAAAATGAAAACAACCACATTTAAAATGGAAATATATCAAAGCTACAGTAGAGATATTAGAAGAATTTCCCTTAAGGCTGTTGAGAGTCAAATTTTATCAAAATCTGTTAGTAGAAAAGTGAAATGTAACAAATACTGTCTTGAGAACTGCTGCATGTTTAGTTTATTGTGTACAGTAACGGGTAAATAAGTTTACTGACATGTTTAGACCATGTCAGCCATAAACTATATACTACTGTTTACTACAGCTGCATACAGTGACCTACAAGGAGACCATGCCCACTTTCAAAAGAAAAAAGAAAAAACGCAGCTATTTGTGTCTCAAGGTGTTTGGGGATTTTACATTTGAATTGCCTTTCTGTGGTTTGGCTTAGCTTCATTAGACAGCTGTCTTTTTTTTCTTCATCAAAGCTGTTAGACCATATAGCATCAGGCCATTACATGTGTTTCCACAAATTTACTCTTACATAGAGCAACGCTTTCTGGCGTGTTTCAGTGTCTCTAATGGGACAATGGGACATTTTTGCTGCACATTCCTGTTTGCCGAAGCACATCTGTCATCGCCTCAATTTTAATTTCCATCCCACCTTCACCACATCTGTAATCATAGCTGCGCCTGCTGTTGTCTAAACACGAAACCTGCCGTGTATGCATGAAGGGCTGTGATTGAGAGATCGTAATATCAAACCATCAACAGGGCTAATCCCAAACCACAATTCAAAAAAAACATCTGTTGTCATGAACCCAGTTGGTTCATTTCTTACAGTACTTTTTTTTATAGGCGTTAAACTTAAGAGCATTTCTTGGCTTGCATGTTTGGATGAAATTCGTACGAAAATAATAACTATGAATTTTTGGGGACACCCTAGGGGTTTTCTGTCTTACGGGTGGTCCAGATCTATATATCCGCCATGGCAACCTACAGCAGCTACAGTACAAACGGAAAATTATCTTTCCACTTTAACGATTTCTTCTGTTCCCTCATGGGGAGGTGTTCCTCTCTGGGGATTTACCAGAGTGTGTTCTTTTATAGCACATTTTTACAGACGGACGCTTGGATGCAATAATGATTTGAAAGGAGTGTTTCCTCAAGTTCGTGTGCTTAGTTGGAGATTCTCTGATGCAGTATTAACAAGTATAACACTTGCAGGTTTTTCTGGAAAAGTACGGCTACCTCCATCAGGACAACCACAACCACAATGCAGTCGAGATGCAGTCAGCTATCTGGTAGGTGGTGAAGCCGGTTGTCATCTATTAAAGCTTTGTCTCGGTGATGCCTGTCTGCCTATCGGAGTTAGCTGGCTGTGTTGATCAGGGGGATGGGTGAGCTCGGTGTGGGACAAGCCCCAGGGCTGAAACGTCAGTGCAGGGCAGTAAAACACACCCTTACCTCCCCTGAACCCTCCCTGAACCATCCAGGAATTTCAAGAACCTCACCCTCTGGCCCATATACTGACTGTACTGTAATGGAAACCGATTGAAAAGCTTTGACTGAGTGCGAGCTACTAAGCCGTGTGGTTGGCAAACACGCGTCAAGAGTCAACATGTTCATCTCAGATGAGTGCAGATGAAATTTAAGGCTCAAGCTTGTTGGCATGATTGAAAAACCAAATGCCTTTTTTCGGGAAGAGCGTCATGCAAACATTTCCTCCCTCTGCAGCGACTTCCAGTGGTTGTCCCGGCTTCCTGTCACAGGTGAGCTCGACAGCGTCACCCTGAGGCAGATGTCGCAGCCCCGCTGTGGGGTTTCGGACGAGGGCAGCCAGCAGATCTGGGCTCAGAGAGTGAACGCCATCTTCACCGGAAAGGGCGCTGCTGTCAGGCGACCGCGGCGCCGCCGCAGTAGGCGCTCTGCTGCTCAAGGTATTGCATGTGCATTTGTGAGACACCGTGTTTGTATATATGTGTGTGTGTGTGTATGAGAGATCATGTGTGTGAGCAAGCTGTGGTATCATTCGTTGCCTCGTGTGTGGAGGATTGGAGTGGTCACAGAGAGCCAGCAGTTCACTGGGAGGGTCCGCCTGTGTCAACTGAAGCCCTAAATAGAGCTGAGGGGTGTAATTAAAGCTGGTGGAGTGTCTGATGTTGCACGCGCCAGCCTGGATGATTCCTGCTTTAAGCTGCAATTACACAAGGTCCATGTATCTTTTATGTCATCTTTACTGGGTGAAAACCTCAACTCCAGTTTGGCACAATAACATTTCCCATCTTCAGTTTAGGAGTTACGTGCTCCTCTGTGGGTAGAGAAACTTTGAGAGTCCCTGCAGTGATTGCGACTAGTTTTTCCCAGTTTGTAAAATCATTTAGGAGATGTATCCCCCAGGTCCAGTTAACTGTTTCTCTTTGTTCTACAAAAATTCAAAGTTGTGTCCCCACTAATACTGCCGTTTTCTTCCCATAAATTCCTTTAAAACATTATTGAGGCTCTTGCGGGAGATTATCCTAATTTTCAGCCTTAAGCACTGTAATAAAAGCATTCATTGGTGAGCAGCTCAGTGCAATTTGAACTGGCTAAAGGCTGCAGGATTTAAAGTGTTTAACGGTGGTTAAAAATGCAGCTGAGAGCTGCCAAATGTCTTGCAGACTGCACGGAGTAATTGAGCACAAGGTCCTCCCCTCCTAGTTTAGAGTGATTTACAGAAAATCCCTGAGAATTACCAAGAGGTGTAATTTCTCCTCTCGTCCGCCCATGTGGGAGATATTGAGTGGAGCTGGAGCAAAATCCTTACACTCAAATAGATTTGTTGACCCTATGTAGGGTATTTTCTATTAAGATGACCCACGTATATCGGGTCATCAGTTGGGGTTGATGAAGCTATATGTAAATCTGTGAATTTTTGATATAAAAAAGAAACGAATGGATTTCAATTAAATTTGGTGGAAAGTCAGACCGCAGGCCCGGGAGTAAATTCTTATTTCTTCTGTATGGATCTAGCTACATTTTCACCCTGCTATATATTTACAGACATCATCTTTGCGTCTTTTATGACCTCTGTTTTTGTCTCTTACCGTCTCTCTTCGGTGCCGTCATTCCTCAACCCCCTTTGTGAATGAGCAGCAGCCTGGTGACAGCACCGGGAGAAGGAGATTTTTTTTTCTTCCTCTCCCTCCCTCTCCTCTCGTGCCTCCAGCCTCACGGTGTGTGTGTGTGTGTGTGTGTGTGTGAAGCTTCTGCATTCCTTCCTGTCACTGACGAGGCTGGCTAATGTTCAGGGAATGCGGCGGTGGCTGACGTTTGCCGCTGCCTCTTCATGTCAGTACCTGACATGTTCCCCCTGGTAAACACATCCATAACTGACTGACTGGATCACATTGTTTGCGAGACTCGCCGGCTATCTCAATGGGCAGATATCTTACTTGCTAAATGAGTGGATGTCCTGCTGAGTGACTGACTGTTTGGACGGATGGCAGCCTGTCCTTGATCAAGAAAGCAGCTCTCTGTCATTATTCTAGTCCCAGACATTACTCATATGACAGGTAGCTGTATTATTACACAAAGAGCTGCATATATGGCAGATACTTTTACACCCTCAGGTCCAAGCTCTTCATACATCCACCGATGTGGTTTGGCGTTGTAATAACTTAATTGTGAGTGGCAGTCGGGCTGTGTGCTGTAACCACCGCCTTCTACTCAAACATTAGTATTTTTCTTTTGTCATACAGTGGCAGCAGATATGTTTCTGTCTGAACTGTTTTATGTTTTCGGATAGAGCATTTGACTTAAAATCAATGGTAAAATCAAGGTTGTACAGATATTTATTGTCCCTAGAGAATTAATCATATTGTCTTTGGCGATCCCTGGCGACCATTAAGTTCGCATTTGTGGTCGTGAGTGAAATATTTCAACAATAATTGGATGAATTCAAGGACATTTGGTACAGACACACATGTGCCCATTGGGGTGACTTAAGTTCTTATTACTTTTCATCATCAAGTAAAAATACGTTGTTTTATGAACAAATACCTACAAAACATATGACATTCACTCAGTCCCTGTAGTTTTCAGTGCTAATTAGCCAATCCTAACACACCAAACTAAGATGGTGAACACGGCAAAATGGATATCTGCTAGACATGTGAACACTGTCACTGTGAGCATCTTAGCAATGCTTTATTTTTACTACGCTCTGTTAATTATTCTATCACAAGCATGTTAAAACACAAAACAGTTTTCATGATAAATATCAAATGTTTACTGTGTGAATCAATGAGGTGATGGCTGCGTGCATTCACACAACAGCAACAGAGCGAGAAAGACTCAAAACAAGGCTTAGCATCAGGGTCACTAGCCATCCATGACTTAAACTTCACGCTTAACTCTTTGAGTTGTTTGTCCTTGACGGTTGACACTGGCTGCTAAACCCAGCCTGCAGGCTACAGGAACATGCAGATGAGCCGGCCTGTTTATTCACGTCTCAGCTGTGGTGTGATGTGATTTTGTTTTGTGTGAAATGGCTGTCTCCGAGCTTCCTGGAAACTCAAAACAGACCTTGACTTGTAGGTTGAATCTGATGGTCGTTCCCACTGATATTTACAGAGCTGGCATTCCACCAGCCTTTGTCCAAGATAAGTACTATAAGTGCAATAGGTGTGTGTGTGTGTGTGTGTGTGTGCGTGCGTGTGTGTGTGTGTGTTTGCGCGCGTGCACACTTTCCACAGGGGTGCACTTATGAATCTGTGCCCTGCGCCGGAAACTGTTGACCACTGTATTGCCATTTTAGAATATCAACTAACATGAGCAGAATGTACACATTGGAGTTCAGGGCTTTCCTCAATGTCACTGTATTAGGACGCTGACCTTAGCATTTAGCTGTGTCCACGTTGACACCGGCAATAAACAACATCTCTCTGCACCTCCACAAACAATAACTTTGACTATCAGATGATCTCGGTCACTTCCTAATGTCTGTGATAACCCGCCCTCCCCACGCTGCGGCTATAGAGGGCATCATGGTAATTGCTTCCATAAGGGAAGTGGGGGAATGTCTCGTGTATCTGACTTCCTGGCCTCTCCGCCGTCCTCGGGGACCTCTTACTCTGCGGCGGTCTGGGACGGAGCGAAGGCGCCTGAGCTCTGCTGATCTACACACATCATGCGGCAACAAGTCTGATACATATAGTTCATCTGGGAGTGAAGAATGAAGCCGGGCTGGGAGAGCCGGGGACTGTGTTCCAACCTCCCACTGGCTCCTGTGTTCTGTCTCATGAGAATCTGATCACATATAAAATCGTGTATTAAAAAAATCAGATTATTAAAGGAAAACGAGCTTGTAACGGCAGTGATATAACTCCTGTGGGTGAATTCCTACCTTCTTGTGTCTTTTTCTTTCTTTCCTGAATGTTAATCAGTAGAATGACTGTTATTCACTCCTATACAGTTGTAGTGCTCGAGGCCCTGCTGCTTCCACTTTTTCTATCTAATATGTCTGTCGATCGTTGCAATAAAAATCAAGTGCAATGGATCAAGTTTACACAACTCTCAAGTTTAAATCAAGATTTGTGTTGAATTGCTGCTGAAGCCCAAATCTCGTTTGTGTTTATACAAGCTGAAGCACACACTGATGTTATTGCTAAACCCACGTCTTAATGGCTCCAGATATCCAGATATTTCCCTTTCTCTAGGGTGCTATTGAGCTCTCATGGCAAGTCACAGTATGTAGTGCACAGCTCTTGTTTATCGCTCTCATCTTTCACGTGACTCTCTGCTGTATGTTAGTTAACCGAGCACAAATGGCATCAAAACAGCTCCACATTCTCAAACCCGGCTGCCTCAGCCCTCCGTGTATGATTGCGCAGAAGTGTGCAACGCAGGCGTTAGTGCAGACCTCCCACTCACATTTGGCCTCCACGTCGGAGCAAACACACATCGACCGCGTCTTTAAATATTTTGACAACTGTAGGTGTGCCTGAGTTATCTTGCCACTTTGTAGTTAAGCCTCAAATGTGAAAGTATGCGTACATTTTTAAAGCCCTTGTGGCACCTCATCTAAAGTGCATAACCTACCACAGAGGGTACTTCCATTGGATCTGAATTCTAGCACTCATTCTGTGCCTCACCTTTTCAAGCACAAGTGCAAATGCTTTTAAACGGCAGTTCCCCTCATTTTGTTGGAGTTATTTCCACTGCACATTCGCAGTTGGTTTACTTTATGTCTGTGTGTCAGAAGGACTCAAAACCAAAAGACTACGATATGAACAATAAGAAAATATCTTTGTTTTTTACTATCATAAAACCTTGGACAGATCAGCATTGAGTCAGGGAATGTTCTTCTTCTTATGTCCTTCTTAAAATTCCTCTCATCTTGGTTAAAATGTTTTCAACAGCTCTGTCCACTCTTGGACTTGAGCAGTCAGCGCCAGCGTCCAGCTGCCTCTCCCTAAAGGTTCATATTCTCTAATGATTGTTTCCTGTCTGCCTGTTGTGAATGTGTGCCGTGTGGTTGAGAGCTTGTGTGTGTGTTTGCTGTTAGGTTTGCTTTGTTTGCAGATTGCTACGTTGTGTAATTCTATGTATATATGAAAGAGATTAGCGTTTTGGAAATTAAAGAACAGCGGAATTCAACTCCCCCCTTCCCTCGATCCCCGAACAAATGCGAGATTCAGAAGTTTGCGACACGTGTAATTACGTCTTAGCAGAGAAGCCACAGACACGTGCTTAAGTAAATTGTTAAGTCAAGCGTGTACTCCGAGTGCTTGTTAGTTTACCCAGCTGTGAGCTAACACACTTAACATCCTATCATTTTGGCTCAGACTGTTGGAAGTAGAGAGGCTCTACTTCCAAAGGTCACGGCTGAACATGGGAGATCTAGCATCCGCATTTATAATCCAGATATGCAAGGCGTAAATACATAGCTACTCCAGTAAGCAATAATAATATACATTGTTTGTGAAAAAATAGCAGTATATAACAAAACCAGTAGAAATACCAGGCATGAATTCAAACAAGGTTGCATACAGACAGAAAACAGCCAGATTAGTTGGAAGAAATTATGATGGTCTCAGTGTATATATACTTGTTCAGGAATGTAACAGAAGCCCGTCCACCAACTGGACACCGTAGTTTTTATCAAACGCCACTCAGACACAAGTAAATTGTGCATTTATTTGGGACTATTTTCAGCTAGGGATTTGGTTTGTTATCGAGTATTTAAGGCAGCCGGACAGTGTATTTAAGATTGACTCAAAATAAACTACAATGCCCATGATCATCGTAATGAAGGAACATGTCACTCAGTGCAACAGTGCTCAACAGGGCTCATTGATGTGTTTTTTTCTTTTTTTATTATTTTACAAACAATAGAGCTCTATGGCGCATGCCCAGGCCAGGCGGCGCCCATGGCAAGCCTGATAAAGCTTTATCAGGCTCTTGCTACACAGAAAATACTTAGTGGGAACAATTCCTTGTTGGTTTTGGTCTTTTCAGGGGATTTGTTGGCAGTAAGAAAAATATAGAATGTCACCAGACGTATCCTTTAATTGATCAGTCATGTTCTACGAATAGCAGTTTTGTAGTTGAGTTTTATTTGTGTTTGCTCAAACAGTGATAGTGAAAGCAAATGTGCGTCCTCTGATCAGTGATTGACTGAGCAGCACTGAGTTGTTGTAGGACGGTGAAACTGTTTTCAAATAAATGACATTATATGAAAGTTGATTCACTCATAGGTGTGCTTTTGTTGCCACAGATACATTTTGATAGTCAGCGATGACAGATTAATCCTAAATTCATGTTTTGTTTGTTTCTGTCTGTTCTGTGTTTTTTGAAACCTGAGCAGATGGTAGGTTAGATGAGGCTGGGCTGGTGTTCGCCTGTTTTTTATTAACATTTTTTTTGTCAA